>OY482673.1:86857930-88057930 GCA_960531455.1 Urophora cardui | reverse complement strand
AGACCAATAAGCTTAATCTCTATCTTTTCCAAACTATTCGAAAAATTGTTGCTGAAAAAAATTCAGCCTATCTTAGAACTGCACGAAACCATACCAAGTCACCAATTCGGATTTAGAGAGCAGCACGGTACGATAGAACAAGTGCATAGAATAGTTTCAGAAATAAGGTCAACTTTTGAAACCAAACGATATTGCACTGCCCTATTCCTAGATGTGGCACAAGCTTTCGATAAAGTATGGCTAGAAGGGCTCTCGTATAAAATAAAACATACACTTCCTTATAATCTCTGCGGGCTCCTAGAAAGCTTTTTAACAGGTAGAAAATTGCGAGTAAGGCACAAAAGTTTTACAACCGAAAGCCATCCAATTTCTGCTGGAGTTCCACAAGGTAGCGTTCTAGGGCCTGTACTATACTTAATCTACACAAGCGATCTGCCAACCAACGCGAGCCTTGTCACGTCTACTAGAGCTGCAAAACCATCGATAGTCGGACCACTCGATAGTTTCGATAGTCGAAAAAAAACTATCGATACTATCGATAGTTTTTTATGAATATTTCACTAAAATAAAAAGAGGGATGGGTTTGTTTACAGTTTTCTTTCCAAAAAGTCTTTAATTTTTTACGCAAAACAATAATTAAATAAAAGATCAAATACGAATTAGATACTTCACTTACACTGAGAGAAAAATCAACCAAAAGTTGGTTAATAGTACTAATTTCACACCTGAAATGGAATCAATGCGAATTTTGTTTAATATTACCATTACCATTGTTGATATATTAGACAGTGTTTTTGGTTATATTAACCATGATATTTGTTGATATAACAAAATTTTCGTTCAAATCTTCAACCAATTTCTTGTTACCTCAGTGAAATATTTATATGTGCACCTCATTAATTGAATTTATCTCTCTAATTTAAGCCTCTATTTAGTTATCTTTGGGCATGTAAATATTATATTACATATTTGGTAATTCGTTTATATATAATGATTAGTTTTAATCCGCTGATAATGTATACGGTATATAAAAACTTGTGGTATATGCCACCTTTCTTAGGAAAAATTTATATGTGCAAAACGCATTTTGCCTGCTTCAAATGTCAATAAGTAAGATAAAATAACTTTATTCATACAAATCGCAAGTGAAGCAAATATAAATTTTTTTGCAAACGGATATTGAGTGATTTCCAACTTTTAGAAAAAATGCCACGCGGATCCACCTTGACAGAAACAGAGCGCGGTTTTATAATTGGACAAAGGGATGGTGGTGTGCCATTGGTCGAAATTGCAACGAAATTGGGACGCCATAGAAATACGATTACTAATTTCCTAAAAAACCCGGAAAAATATGGGACTACCAAACGCAGTGGCAGAAAATCAGAGATTGATGAACGTTGTAAGCGAACAATTCGGCGTCTAGCTGTTGAAAAAGGTATGAGTTGCAGTGAAATTCAAGCCCATCTTAATCTTAAGGTAACAAGGAGACGAGTCCACCAAATATTATCTCAAAACAAGAATGTCACATATACTGCGCGAGTATCTCAACCTATGCTTTTAAAAAGACATATGACATCCCGTTTGGCCTTCGCCGATAAATATAAGTTCTGGGATACAGAGTTCCAAAAAGTTATATTCAGCGATGAGAAAAAGTTTAATTTGGATGGTCCCGATGGCTGTCAAAAATATTGGCGCGACTTAAGACACCCGAGGCAGAATCGTCTTAAGCGAAACCATGGTGGCGGCTCGTTAATGGTTTGGGGGGCTTTTAGGTATGCTGGAAAATCTCCACTCTGTTTCATCCCATGCAAAACCAATTCCCAAATGTACATTGAGTTATTGGACAATGTCCTTATTCAATTTGCTGAAGAAGTTTATGGAAATGAGTGGATATTTCAACAGGACAACGCCCCAATCCACACCGCTCGTACAACAAAAGAGTTTTTTTCGTCCAGAAACATCCCTTTGTTGGATTGGCCAGCCATCAGTCCTGACCTCAACCCCATTGAGGACCTATGGGAAATAATCTCGGCTAAGGTTTATAAGAATGGTAGACAGTTTCAGACCATGAAACAGCTTAAAGAAACGTTGGTAAAGGAATGGGATGAAATAAGCATCCTAACCTTACAAAAATTGGTAGAGTCCATGCCAAGGAGATTGACCCAGGTTCAGTTGAAGAAAGGGAAGCATATAAATTATTAGAATTTATAAAATATTGTTATCTAGCCACATACATGTTAAAAATCCTTTGACGCACATATAATTTTTTCCTAAGGGAAAATTAAAATCACCAGTATATTGTAAGCACATAAGCAACAAAAGCAAAAGCAAATAGCAACAGCCAAAACACATTGACACTTAGAATCCATACGTAGAAGAGAACAATGAAAGACATCGTCAAATTGGCATGAGAGGAGAACGAGTTAGTGGTTAAGCGTCAACTCAAGCGAGCGGTCATCAATCTTGACAACGTGAAATATCAATTGACTTAAATACATACATACATAATTAATGTATACAATACTATTTTTTAAATAACCTTTATTTGAAATTAAATAATTAATCATAAAAGCCCTCGTCTTTTAGTTCAGAAATGGGAAGTATCCATAGCCTTCTCAGTGTGTGCATTTTTTGTAATATGTGCGTGTGAATATTTTATATGTACAGCAGAGACATAATTGATTCGAACGATCGGGTCGCGAAACGTATATACATTCGCGAATAAATATGTACATGAGGTACAGATAGAAAAAATGCACAGTGAAATAGTGATTGACGTGTCGAATCTTGTTTGCTAAGGTACAGCATAAAACGCAAAAGTATTATGTACGCATACATATATATATAAATATGTATGTATGCAGATTAGAAAAAATGCATAGTGAGGTAGTGATTTTGCGTGTTGAATCTTGTTGCTAAGCTAAAGCATAAAACGCAAAAGGTGTTTACATATATATGTACACCAACCTTATGTGATCGAATTTTGTGTTTGCCTATCGCGTGTACGAATGGACAAGCGGTTGGCGGAAATTACAAAAGGCAGTGAAAATATATGTATGTACATACAAGAACAAAGAAACAGTGGCGGTTCGGATTTGAATTTTGTGTTTGCCTCTCGCGTGTACGAATGGACAAACGGTTGGCGAAAATACAAAAGGCAATGAAAATATATGTACATACAAGAACAAAGAAATAGCGACGGTTTGGTTTTGAATTTCGTGTTTGCCTCTCGCGTGTACGAATGGACAAGCGGTTGGCGAAAATACAAAAGGCAGTGAAAACATAGGTACACACACAAGCAGAAAATAGCGACGGTTCGGTTTTGAATTTTGTGTTTGGCTCTCGCACGTACGAATGGACGAGCGGTTGATAAAACACACAAAAAGTAGAATAGTGTCGGTTGGATTTGAATCAATGCTTTGTAATTGCATATTGCACAGAGAGTATAAGAGAAACGAACAATAGACGACGAAAAGAGAGAACAGTGGTAGTTTATTCTGTGTTAACACACATAGATACAGATGTATTTGGTAGAGATCTCGCGTACGAATGTATGAGTGATTGAAATAACGAAAAATAAAGATTGAGAATCGTGTATTGTGTTTGCGGCGAATTGAAATTATACAAGAGCAAAACAGTGTATTGCTATAAAATTCGTACAAAACAAAATTAAAAAAAAAAAAAAAAAAAAAAAAAAAAAAAAGCAAATAGCAACAGCCAAAACACATTGACACTTAGAATCCATACGTAGAAGAGAACAATGAAAGACATCGTCAAATTGGCATGAGAGGAGAACGAGTTAGTGGTTAAGCGTCAACTCAAGCGAGCGGTCATCAATCTTGACAACGTGAAATATCAATTGACTTAAATACATACATACATAATTAATGTATACAATACTATTTTTTAAATAACCTTTATTTTAAATTAAATAATTAATCATAAAAGCCCTCGTCTTTTAATATAAAGACAAATTCATTTGCTATTGTATTAGTTCATATCTAGTCATATATGTAAAAAATAATATTTAAAAAAATATAACTTTAGTTTTTTATAATTTTTATAAAATATTATTCCATGCACATATAACTATTTCACTGAGGTACTATTAAACAATTTGTTGGTTATATTTTTATGCCAGTAGCAGCACTGCTATGTATGATCTATAAGAGAGTGTTAATATGTTAACTGAATAACAAAGAAAATTCCAAATACTCACTCTCTCGCTCTCTGCAATTCGGGTCCAGCCATTCAACTTCGTCAAGCACAAACGGTGTTGAAGGCGATGGTAACAACAGAGCCGAAGCCATAAAGCTTCGTAAATATTTTTACTTTTTTTTTAGATATGAATTAACCAATATTTTCGCTAATATAATAAATATACACGTTGGGGAAACCAACTTTCTGTTTGATATTGATTGTTACCAAAATATTGGTTAATGGTACAATGAAAATGTACATATTACATTTTTTTCCTTTTGACATGAATAAATCAACCAATAAAACATTAACCAAGAAGTTGGTTGAAAAAACCATTGTACTTTTTTCTCTGTGTATGTATATAGTATTTTCTGGTTAAATTAAACCTTAAAAAGAGGGATGGTTTAGTTTACATTTTACTTTTCAGTCTTTTTTTTTAACGCATAACATTAATTAATTAACAAAAGAACAACAAATAGGAATTAAATACTTCACTTATATATATAGCATTTTTTGGTTAAATTAAACCTTTTTCAATTTAAAATTTGCACTTGATTTGAAAAAGGTTTCATTTGACTTGAAAACACTATAGTAATAAAACTAAAAGTAGTACATTTGTTTTTTAGCATCTTTAGCGCTGACTAGTACATAAGGCACATTGTTTATACATTTCATTAATGTAAAATACCGATAATCAAAAGGCACACTGTTTAACCATTTCATTAATGTAGAATACACTATGCTTTAAATAAATCAAAAAACAAAAAAATACGAAGAATTTCAGTTATGGGGGAGGATAGGTATGGGCCTGCTGAGCACAGAACAATTTTTTTTTTTTTAATTTTTTGTATGGTTACATTTTTGAGATAACGGTAATTTTGTGTTTTTTGTTATCACTTTATTCAAAAAAAATTATGTTCGCTGGAGTTACGCTTCTAACAATATACAACTTGTAGTAATTGAACCACACCTCGCTAAATGACATCTGGTCAATGTCAAAATTTTTAATTTTGTGCGATTTTTGAAAAAGTTTTGATTTTCAAATTAAGTTTTTTATAAAAATCAGAAAAGTTTTATTTTTAAAAAATTAGCCCGTTTAATTGTTAACGTAATATCAAGGATATCTGATAAAAAAACATTATTTTTAGCGATTTCTTTCATGTGAAACAAAAAGGATATTTTATGGACGAAAAACTCGGTTAGATGACTCATCCGTGTATAGAAAAAAGATAAAATTTGTTTGTGACTTCACCCTCTCATAGGGTTAGCTTAATCAGAGGTTGAGTAAACGGCCCTTAAGCTAAAGATATAGATACTTATGTATTGTGGAACGATTTTTCGTCATCCCTTGTGAAAAAATCGTTCCACAATACATCATATTCCTACCCCGTCGGAAAACCAAGCAAAAAAAGGAATAATGAAAATTATTTAACTATTGCTTTTCATTTTATATCAGAAGATTTCAAATTCCGAGTAGCTGTACTGTAGACACAAAAGCTGCTGTCAGATACAAATCATTCCGCAGCTAATATATTGGAAACCTTGCACCATGTTCCATGCGAGTTACCGTGTTTTGCACCTTCATTGAATTTAGCTGTGCGAGCAAATTGTTTCTTATTTTAAAGGCAGTACTATTGAATATGAGAAGTTTAAGGCCGCGCAAAAAGTCTATAGTGTTTTGCAAAAAAAAAAGTTGTAAAACGACGCCCTATACACGGATGAGTCATATAACCGAGTTTTTAGTCCATAAAATATCCTTTTTGCTTCACATGAAAGAAATCGCTAAAAATAATGTTTTTATCAGATATCTTTGATATTACGTTAACAATTAAACGGGCTAATTTTTAAAATAAATAATTTTTTTCTGATTTTTACAAGTTTTTATAAAAAACTTAATTTGAAAATCAAAACTTTCAAAAATCGGAAAAAAATAAAAATTTTGACATTGACCAGATGTCATTTAGCGAGGTGTGGTTCAATTACTACAAGTTGTATATCGTTAGAAGCGTGGATTTTAGTCGCCTCTTACGACAGACATTCCTTACGACGGGTATATTCTAGGCCCCCTAACCCGCTGGGGTATTATTTTTGACCAATTTGATATCGAAATCCAACTCCTCCCTAACATTCAGTATTCTTCTCTTGGGACAAAACTACAAGAATGAATAGGGATAACCATCGATAGTGGAAAAAAACTATCGATAGTGACACGAAATAAAAACTATCGATACTATCGATAGCGCCATCGATAGTTTTGCAGCTCTAACGTCTACCTTCGCAGATGATACGGCTATACTGAGTGTGCACGCAAATCCTACAACTGCTACTATCCAATTGCAGAGACACATAAAAACTTTAGAAGAATGGCTTACTACGTGGAGAATTAAGGTCAGCGAATCTAAATGTGTACAAGTAACTTTTAGCCTAAAAAAAGACACATGCCCACCAGTCTCCATAAATGGAAAAATAATAACTCAGAAAGACTTCGTTACGTACCTTGGAGTCACATTAGATAGAAGAATGACTTGGAAAAATCACATTGACAACAAGATTATGCAAACCAAGTTCAAAATAAGCCATCTGCAATGGTTAATTGGTCCAAGTTCCAGACTGGGATTAGATAATAAGATATTAATATTTAATACGGTTTTGAAACCAATTTGGATGTATGGAATACAACTGTGGGGCTCAGCATCGAAATCTAGCGTAGATAGAATTCAAAGGCTACAGTCCAAGATATTAAGAACAATATGCAAAGCTCCTTGGTATGTAAAAAATTCAATTATACATAATAACCTAGAGATAAATACGGTGACCGAAGAGATAGAGAAAATGCAAACAAATTATGCAAAAAGATTAGCCAACCATCCTAATTCATTAGCAAAAAGTCTCCTAAAGCAGAACTATCCTAGGCGGTTAAAGAGAAAGGATGCAAACCTCAATTGTGCATAAGGTCATATTCTGTTAGACCAATATCTCGAAAGTAACGTAAAGATAATGATGAACGTCGCCGAAGCGACCGACCAATGGCCATCGCGATGAACGGCACCTAGCCCCTGGCGTTCATAGTACAGGCTGGTGGAAATAACGTAAAATACAATAAACGTCGCCGAAGCGTCTGACCAACGGCCACCGCGATGAACGCACCTAGTCCCTGTTGTTCATCGCACGGGCTAGCGTAAATACCGAACAATACAATAAACGTCGCCGAAGCGTCCGACCAACGGCCATCGCGATGAACGCACCTAGTCCCTGTTGTTCATCGCGCCAGCCCGCGCGAAGACAAACACCTCTACGATCACCATGCTATGGCTGTACATATAATAGTTATATATAAATAATAATAGTGACCTAGACCAAGATAAAACTCCATTACACAACTAGGTTAATATTGCACTCCTAGGTTAAGATACATGCCATATGTGTATATGTAAAAAGACTCTTTGCCAACTTTATTATTTGTAGCATTGGCAACAAATAATTTATTGTATTAGTTTGTAAGATTTGCGAAATTATTGTTATTTTCTAAGCAAGAAAGCTTCAATAAAAACAAATATGATTAAAAAAAAAAAATAAGTAATAAACAAACAAACATTCATCCTTGTACATATGTGTATATATATACATATAGATGTATATATATATAAGTATATATATATATAGATTGTGGACTACGCTGGAAGACACAAATAAGTGGACCTGAGGCGATTTCTACGCGATCGTTCTGATCTGTTTAAGAAATATTCAAAGATTTACACCACATTCTGCTGGGAACGGAGTTAAAGAAACCAACAAGAAGGGGTTGTACCGGAGATAATGCTGTTAGCTAACACTACGTCACTGCGCTACGGGTTGTTTTCACGTTCGGAGTGATTTGGTTTATTGATTGGACTCATATAAGAATGCGAAGTCAGAATTACTTCCGAAGTTTACGGAAATAGAAATGTATGGTTTTCTTATAATGTGCTGGCAATTTCAGGGCCACACATGGGATTTATGCATATACATATGTATGTATGTATTTATTGCAATTGAATTCTTGGTTATTAAATCCCACGAAGTTGTCGTCCTTGTATTCAACGACAGGATATTTCTTCACCAGTTGGGCCAATAAAGCCTTTTCATCTTCGGTAAAATTGGGCTCTCTTTTCCCCAGTTTTCTTGAGAAAACTTTGGTGTATTTGGTAGAGCGATCGTCTGCTATACCAAAGGTCTCGGGTGCAAACCCTTGTCCGGGCAAACACCAAAAACAATTTTCTAATTAACTAGAACCCAATAATTGAGTTTTCTAGAATTAGCGGTCACCCCTCAGCAGTGATCGGTAATTCCTCCGCCGTTCGGAGCTGGCATAAAACTGCAGGTCTAGCCAATTAGTAGGAAAAAAACAAAAAATAAGGAGCATGCCTCCAATTGAGAAGAGAATCCAGCCTTAAAACTCGTCAGAGCTATATCACAGTCAGTATATTATTTTATATTATACATACATGATGAGAATAATACATTTTACATACATAATACTTATGTATGCACCGTGCTTTGTATATGTTTTATGGACAATTTTATTTTTTTTTTTATTATTTTAATACTTTTCAATATTTTGTTATTTAAATTTTTTACTTTTGGTTGACAAATAAAGTCTAGTGATGCCAAAGAAAAAAAGGGAAACATTTATCGCATACTTAAAGTTTTCGTTAACTAAATGAACTCTTGTTTTATTACTCTAAGATGAAACGATAGTTAGCAGATTTAATGAAAATTAGTTAAGTGACCATTAGCCCCAATTTAATGACCATTTCTGAGTGCGGCTGTTAGAGTACATACATACATTTTTACTTTTTGCAGACGCGCGTTAACGTTATGTCATCACAATTTCAATCGTTGCTCCATTCATATGGCGAAGACGTTTCTGATAAAAGTCAAACGCTATTGCAAATAATAACTAAATTTGCTACCGCCTACTGCTGCACAATTGAGGGCACGGCTAAGAGTATAGAAACAACAGAGTTGTGCAGTGGTGCGTGTATTTGCTGCGGTTTCCCGAAATTGCATGAGATCGTTGATGTTGTTACACAGCTGCTACGTCGGCGCTTACCAGCCACCAACGTGATGGTGAAAAATTTGGTAGCTATAGAATTAGCTTATATAAATACGAAGCATTCGGACTTTCATAAAGATGCTGCACTGGTGCCCAGTCTTCTGAAGGCATACAATATTACTGAACCATTTAGCCAAATGAGCGCACAAGTGAAACGGCGTGCAAATACTCCACGCAATACGAGTAAAAATAATAATTTAATTTTAGGTTTTTGTTTTTGTTTGCCTTTGTAAAATTCAAACTTTTTTCTTTATTTTGTATCAAATATACATAAATACATACATATTTAAATTGCAGTTTTAAAATTCGATATACATCAATGGTGCGTGACACGAATGAACATCCGGGTGTGTTAAAGGATAATGTCAAAAGTCCTGAAGGCGTTCCAATTCATTGAGTTCACCTTGTTGCATTGCCGCCTCTTGATAGATTCGCTTAACTTTCTCCATATGCTCCTTGTCGCTGAAATTAGCATATAAAAACATCATATACGATTAAAGATAATGCACAGTGTAAGGACAATTGAGTTCGGTTTGGAGAAACGAAAATGAAAAACTACATACCTTTCAATCTTCTGTTGCAAACGCATCTTCTGTATGAATTATGTGTCTGCGTATTTCGCGTATGGCGCCTTTAGTTTCATTCTTATTTTATGCAATAACTTAGCCCTTTCCTCGTTCTACTTCGGTAAACGTGGTCGTCCGACATAAACTCCGTCATTAGTTCCTTTTGTTTGGGATTCAATTTATTATAGTTGGCCCTTAGATAACTCAAATATTAGTTAAAATATTATATTTATATTTATTTTTGAATAAACTTAAATTTTTTCTTCGATTACGTTTGACCCCGCTTTAAAATTTGTGATCGTATAACAATACGAACGAACGGGCTCGAAAGCTTACCCATTCACAATTGTTATAATACCAAATTACGAAACTGATAGTACGTTCACGTATGTGGTAATCCAAAAATTGCATTTTTACGTATCGAGTTATACGATCACGAATGTCATAAATCGAAATGCAAGTTTTTACGTGACGAGTTATACGATAACGTATGTGACGCACGGAATATAATGTTGAATGTGTTAATGTAAATTTCCCATGTAAACATCTGGTATTTTTCGTGTGTTAATGTCCTACGAAATGGCAATTATCTTCCTCTGCATAAGCTCATACCAGTTTGTATGGGTCAGAAAAATACTAGTAGCATTTACATAGGCGAATATCAGTTTAGGTATGCATAAAAAAAAAAAATTTTGAAGTCTATTTATTTCATATGTAATTCATTATATTCATTCATTCAATAAAAATAAATATTGCTTAGATATACATAGGTCGCAGTTCAGTTTTATAAGCAAAAATAAAACGTAAGATATATATTCAGTAATTAAAAAACAAAAACAGATACATTGAATAAAAATTCAGGCACTCAGGAATCTTAAAAATATTTCTTTAATTAAATAACTAATAAGGTAGGTACCGTTTCAGTTTAAAATCAAAAAACTTAAGCCACATATAAAACGTAAGATATATATTCAGTAATTAGAAAACAAAAACAGATACATTGAATAAAAATTCAGGCACTCAGGAATCTTAAAAATATTTCTTTAATTAAATAACTAATAAGGTAGGTACCGTTTCAGTTTAAAAACAAAAAACTTAAGCCACATATTCAGTAATTAAAAAAAAGTCATTGAATAAAAATTCAGGCACTCTGTTTTTTTTTCAATTCCTTTGACTTTTTTTTTTAAATACTCCTTTTTCTTCAATTGCAATGCTTTTCCTAGCTGGAATTCATCAAATTTCTTTATACTTAATAATATAAACTGGTATGATGCTGCCTTTTGGATACCAGTTGATAAACTAGTATTTTGATAACTAGTTTGTGGTTCAACTGCATTTAACTGGTATAATACTACACCTTTCTCAGTTTAAATTCAGAAAGTTCCAATTGATATTCAGAAAATTACAATTAAAATTCAGAATTTCCATTTGAAATTCAGAAAGTTACAATTGAAATTCAGAATTTCCATATGAAATTCAGAAAATTGCATTTGAAATTCAGAAAATTACGCACGCACGTACGCATGCACGTCGCCCGAACGCACGAATGCACGAACACATCACACGAACACGAAGTACGTGACCAAACGATGGAAGTTAGTTACTATAAGTACTATCGAACTTACACAAAATAACTCAGAACGAAAAAAGACACTGAAGATGGCGCATATTAGCCGAAACCGGTTTGTCTCCAAACCAAAATTGACAAGGGATGACGGAAGATCGTTCCACAATACATCACATTCCATTAATATTGAGATATCTTTTACTATATTTTCAAGCCGTTGTATGCGGAAAATGAATGCTCTACATCGCAGGACGCTGTTGAACAAACTTTAATTAGGACAATTCCTTGGGCGAAATCTCTGCTATCAACTTTTCTGTCAAATTAAAGTCTTTGTACAAGACATTTCAACGTACAGCTGTTTTCTCTCAATAGTCAAGTGGCCTCGTTTGTATATACATACAACAATTTATGACGTTTTCAATTCTGAACGAAAAAGTTGCATTATTACATAGAAAAATTACACTGGTCGACAAATTTTTGTTACAGAAATGAAATTCTACTTTTCTAAATGATTTCGAGGCGCTGAATCTGAATCTGAAGTCAGATTTTCGATAACACGTAGAGTTTTTGAGATATTCATGTCCAAAGAGGCGAGAAACGCGTTTCTGGATATATTCACTCCTCAATATCTTCTAAATTACTTACCTTCTTTAAAAATTGATTTAAACTATTGAAAGCATGGCCATTTCTCTTGAAGGCAAAGTTTTACTTTTTCGGATATCTTTCTTGCAACTTGCAATATTGTAAATTAAGCCTCATTGGATTTGCAATATTTTCTCCATACAAAAAAATTCAAAATTTTGAAGCACGCTGTTAGGTAGTTTATCATATCATGGCTGTATGAAAGTGGCTTCGTAAAAAAAAATGGTTCTGCTGAGCAACTACAAAAGTTGATCGCGCCTAAAAAATGCTACAAATGCTGCCGTTGTTTTCGACGACAAATACCTTATTGTACATAAACATATATTTCTATATACCTAAACAAGATATCCGAAAAATTAAAACGTTGTCTTCAGAGAAATGGCCTGGCTTTCAATAGCTTTAATCAAAAAAATAAGTAATTTAAAATATATTAATGAGTGAATATTGCCGACAAACGCGTTTTTCGCCTCTTTGGACATGAATATCTCGAAAACTGTAAGTGTTACCAAAAATCTGACATCAGATTCAGTGCACCGAAATCCTTTAGAAAAGTAGAATTTTATTTCTGTAACAAAAATTTGTTGAAAATGAAAAAGGCAAAAGTGGTGAAAATTCAACAGCTTGCACAGAGTCTCAATGGTCGAGCGTGAAAATGCGTTGGGTCATTGCGGCTGAAGATGGAATGTACTCGGGTTCAATCCCCGGTAGCATACACTTCCGAAAAGAGTGCTGATGATCGAAAATGGTTTTTCGTGAACCTTCGCTGTAAATATAATATAATAATATAATATAATACAATGGCGCTATTATAACTCTGACGAGTTTTATGGCCGAGCTTCTCTCCCAATTCGAGGTGTGCTCCTTTTTGTTTTTCCTACTAATTGGGTGGACCTACAGTTTTATGCCAGCTCCGAACGGCGAATGCATTTTTTGTGAGAAGCTTTTTCATGGCAGAAATACTCTCGGAGGGTATGCCGCACAGTGCTTCGTCCCATAGGCAAAATTGAGATAAAATAAACTGCGTAATTTATTCAAGTAATATATATTTTTGTGAAGCTAACTTATCACCTGAAATAAATATATAAGTAGAATTTATAATCTCATGCTTTTGTTGCCAATAGAGGTCGCTAAAGTCAGTACAATTTTGAGGCAAAACTGTTTTAAGGTAATACGATTTTTAATGTGTTACAAAAAAAATTGCCAAAAATTCATTTTAAATCGGATAACTCTGAAACTTGTCACATTTGCTTACCATTATATGCCCTAATAGCTGAAATAACTTTTGATAAATGATTTATTTCAGAAAGGTGACTAGTTCCATCGAAACATTTGCGACTTTTTTATTGGAGTTCAAAAAATTACTAAAGTTTGATAGAGTCAACCAAAAAATAAAAAATAACGACTATTTTTTATTAGCGAATTTGGTTAACTTTGAAGTGTTCTAGTAGAATCTGTAAAAAAATTGCATTGTTTTTTGCCGGAAATGTAGAAATTGTACGATTTTGTAAAGCCATATTTTTAAAATTTTTAAAAATTTTGGAGAACCTTATATATATGGTATGGAAAAAATTTAGCAAAATTAATGTATGTAGTTATTTTTTCTCTCATGCTATAGGAAATTAGCCTAATTATGCTAAAATATACAGTTTTTATTACTATGTGACATATACTAACAAAAAAACATACATGTAATACTAACTTTTTTAGGTGAGACACATAAAATTTTACAAAGTTTGACAAAATTTACAAAAAAAAAACAAGAAAAAACGACTATTTTTTTATTTTAATTTTCGATTCTATGCTAGGAGGTCTTGCTACCAAAAAAGAAAAAGTTTCAAAAATTATGCCAGAAATCGCTAATTTAGTACTTTATTTAACATCCCAAAAATTTTATTTTTACATGGAAAAATTTTATAATAAAAAAGTATTTCTGTGTTAACTCTAATAACATTGCGCTTTTTAAAGTTACAATTTGATATGTGCCAAAATCATATTGATATTTTGCAATAAAATAGTGCATTAAACTATAACAACCAACATATTTTCTGAACAAATTTAAGAGTAATTTTCTTTAGAACCATTTTTTGCAATAACTAACGGGAGTAGTCCATCCTTGATTTTAAAAGGATAATTATATATGTTATAGTAAGGTTTTAATGTATTGTGATTACATGTTAATCCAAAAATTACTTTTTGTAAAAAAAGGATATATGGGAGGTAGTCATGTCCTTGCACTGAAAAGGACGAAACTTCTCACATAGTTTAAAAACATAATTCTATAAACATACACCAAAATTCATTTCATTATGTTTGAAATTTAAGTTGAAATCACAATTTTAAAATTAAGGATATATGGGAGGTACTTATATCCTTTCACATAAAAGAACGAAAGTTATAACCTAGTTTAAAAGCATAATTCTATAAAGATATGCCAAATTTGATGTCATTCTGTTTGAAATTGAAGTTGAAATCACAACTTTAAAATCACATATGGGAGGTAGTCATGTCCTTGCATCGATTTGGCCAAAACTTCGTTTTTTTCTTATCTCTATTATTTTATGCCTGTACACAAAATTTCATCGTTCTGCGATTACTCCCCTAATTTTGCCGATTCACTATATTGAGACGAAGCACTGTGTGCCGCCCACTGCCGAGAGGTGACCGCTGCTCTTAAAAAAACTCAATAATTGGATTTTTACTAATTAGAAAATTTGTTTTGGTGTTTTGCTCGGACCGTGGTTTGAACCCGAGACCTCTGGCATAGCAGGCGAGCACTCTACCCACTGCACCACAGCGGCCACAAAAAAAGTAAGTAATTTAAAATATATTAATGAGTGAATATTTCCGAAAAACGCGTTTTTCGCCTTTACATGAATATCTCGAAAACTGTAAAAATCTGACATCAGATTCAGATTCAGTGCATCGAAATCCTTTAAAAAGAAGAATTTTATTTCCGTAACAAAAATTTGTTGAAAATGAAAAAGGCAAAAGTGGTGAAAATGCAACAGCTTGCACAGAGTCTCAATGGTCGAGCGTGAAAATGCGTTGGGTCATTGCGGCTGAAGATGGAATATACTCGGGTTCAATCCCCGGTAGCATCCACTTCCGAAAAGAGTGCTGATGATCGAAAATGGTTTTTCGTGAAATAGCTATACAGTGTATAGTATACACTCAACCTTCGCTGTAAATAGTTTTTGAATTAAATTAAAAAATTGAATTATATAAAATTTCGTACTAAGCACTAAAAAACTCTTTCAAGCATAGTTCATATAGTTGTCAACACTTAACTTCGAACCGACGGGGTAGCTGATACGATTTTCGACGAGTTCGGCACCGTGGCTTTCGGCGTTTCGGTATTTAGTTCGGTGTTCGTGATATTGGCACATACCAGTTTATTTTGTCTACACCTTTTTCAGTTTAAATTCAGAATGTTTCTATTGATATTCAGAATTTCCATTTGAAATTCAGAAAATTACAATTGAAATTCAGAATTTCCATTTGAAATTCAGAAAGTTACATTTGAAATTCAGAAAACTGTTTTGTACTGTGAGGAAGGTTTCTGAATTTAAAATATATTGAGGAGTGAACATATCCAAAAACGCATTTCTCGCCTCTTTGGACATGAATATCTCAAAAACTGTACGTGTTATCGAAAATCTGACTTCAGATTCAGGGCCTCGAAATCATTTAGAAAAGTAGAATTTCATTTCTGTAACAAAAATTTGTCGCCCAGTGTAATTTTTCTATGTAATAATGCAACTTTTTCGTTCAGAATTGAAAACACCATAAATTGTTGCATGTATATACAAACGAGGCCACTTGACTATTGAGAGAAAACAGCTGTACGTTGAAATGTCTTGTACAAAAACTTTAATTTGACAGAAAAGTTTATAGCAGGGATTTCGCCCAAGGAATTGTCCTAATTAAAGTTTGTTCAACAGCGTCCTGCGATGTAGAGCATTCATTTTCCGCATACAACGGCTTGAAAATATAGTAAAAGATATCTCAATATTAATGGAATGTGATGTATTGTGGAACGATCTTCCGTCATCCCTTGTCAATTTTGGTTTGGAGACAAACCGGTTTCGGCTAATATGCACCATCTTCAGTGTCTTTTTTCGTTCTGAGTTATTTTGTGTAAGTTCGATAGTACTTATAGTAACTAACTTCCATCGTTTGGTCACGTACTTCGTGTTCGTGTGATGTGTTCGTGCGTGCGTGCGTGCGAGTCTGTGCGTTTAAGTATGTAAATCTATTTTTGTATCCTCATTAAACAGGTAGGTAAAAGTCCGTTTTGTCCTCTTGTGTGTTGTTTTGTTTATGTCGGTTTTAGGTTTTCTGTCATCTTTTCGGTATAATAGCTTAAGCGTTTCAAATAATGTATCTGATGCGGTTTTTATTTGTTCATTTATTATTTTACCTACGAATGTCTTCTGTTTGTAATCTCCATATTTTCTAATACGTTAAATCGTTTTCCCTTATGTTGTGTGTGGAGAATTTTAGCTGTTTTTTCCTATTTTCATGGGTGTACACTTGTTTTCTGCCATGTGGTTGGCGAAATTTGATTCCACTGTCGTTGATGATTTCCTAATTTTCTTATTGTAATCTCTTACGTGTTCTCGATATCTCGTCTTGATTTGGCGTCCTGTTTGTCCTATATAGCTATTTTGGCATTCACAAGTCAATTTGTATACGCCTTGTTTGTCAAAGGGGTCTTCCTTTTTAATGTTGTTTCGTAGAAGTTTTTCCATGCTGTTTCTCGTTTTAAATGCTGCACTAATGTTATATTTTTGGAAAACTTTAGCCAACTTGTAAGATGTTGCT
Organism: Urophora cardui; assembly: GCA_960531455.1. Lineage (NCBI taxonomy): Eukaryota > Metazoa > Arthropoda > Insecta > Diptera > Tephritidae > Urophora > Urophora cardui. The sequence goes on along the minus strand of OY482673.1, from coordinate 88,041,036 downwards.
CCGGTATATGATAAGACTGCCCATTTCTTCTCTACCTTTTCTTTGTTTTTCGATTTCCTTGAAGTTATGTTTTTCTGTATTTTCTTCACCAAACTTTTTTGATATCCGTTGTTCTCCGCGATTGTGTATATTGTGCTGAGTTCCTTGTTGTAAGCTTCCTTTTCTAATGGGGTCCGTTCAAGTCGTGTTAATAAATGTCTGAAAGCGGCGTTCTTGTGTTGTTGAGGATGGCTAGATTTATTGTGTATTACTGTATCCGTTGCTGTGGGTTTTCTGTATATTTCGTAAGTAAATTTGCTAGTCTCTTTGTTTATTTTAATTGTGAGGTCCAAGTAGTTGATTTTTCCATTTTTCTCTGCGTCCATGGTGAATTTTATATTTTTGTGTTGGCCGTTGAGGTATTCCAAAATTTTTTTTTCTTTATTTTCTGATATGAGGCAGATGATGTCGTCTACATACCTGGCATAAAAATTCACCCCCAGATTTTTCGCCAGTTCTTCCATGTAACTTTCCTCCAAATGTTGCATAAATACTTCCATAAGCATGGCTGATGTGGGGTTACCCATTCCCAGTCCGTGAGTTTGTCTGTATATTTTATTGTCAAATTTGAAATAATTCTGGTCCAGGGTTACTTTCAGTGTATTTACGATCTCTGTTGCAATGTCTCTGTTCGTTTTTTCTGTCAATATTTTAGTTAGAGTTTTTAGTGCTTCTGTCAGTGGTATCGAAGGGTATAGGTCTTTCACGTCAAACGATACTAGTTTCGAGTCCTTAGGTACGTTCAGGTTGTTCAGTTTTTCGACTAGTTCCGTCGTGTTTTTGATTGTGTATTTATTGGACAGGTCCAGTGTCTCGGTTAGTAGCTTATTTAGATGTTTTTATAGTCTATATCCTGGTGCCGATTTATGGTTTACTATTGGTCGCATAGGATGGCTTCGTGTGTAAAAGTCCACGTAAGTGGGGAAAGCTTCTGACTGCCATCCACCTGGGGGTGGCCAGAGCGATTCTTTTGCATGCGGAGCAAGCAGCTCACGACTTCCGCGCAGTGTCCTCTGGATAGCCACCGAACACCCGTTTGGTGGTGAACTAAAGTGAAAAGGCGACAACTCGACAAGGCCACTCCGACATATTCGGTTTAAGGGCTTGTTGAGGGGAATAGCTGCAGCGTCTGTTCACCAGAAGGTGCGGCTGCGAGCGGGCGTCTGTCTTGGAGCAAGCGGCTCGCTATATAAACGTGTAACAATATACAACTCCCGCAGGGCGGGTTGTGCGTCGGGCTTGGGACCCACCACGTAAAAATCCTATCCAATGAAAACAACAACAAAGCCTCGGATGAGACCACCTCTTTCTGATGACAACCACGGCAAACGTTTAAAGGACTATGATTTGAGGGTAAGCACCTGGAACGTCCGGACCCTTAATTGGGAAGGTGCCTCTGCCCAGCTGGTTTATGTCCTCGAAAGAGTGAAAGCTGACATCACCGCCATACAAGAGATGCGGTGGAAGGGGCAAGGCAAGAAGAAATGCGGGCCTTGCGCTATATGTTACAGTGGCCATGCAGAGGAGCGTATATTTGGTGTTGGTTTTGTGGTGGGAAAGAGACTCAGCCGCCGAGTACTGTCGTTCACGCCAGTGAACGAGCGTCTAGCCACCATCCGCATCAAAGCGAGATTTTTCAACATATCTCTCATCTGCGCCCACGCCCCGACGGAAGAGAAGGACGATGCGATCAAAGACACTTTCTATGAGCAGTTAGAGCATGCCTACGACCGCTGCCCCCGTCACGACATTAAGATTGTGCTTGGCGATTTTAATGCCAGGGTGGGTAAGGAAGGTATCTTTGGCAGCACAGTCGGAAAATTCAGTCTCCACGACGTAACCAGTCCCAATGGGACGAGGCTGATCGACTTCGCCGGGTCACGAAACATGGTCATTAGCAGTACCAGATTCCAGCACAAAAAATACACCAAGCCACATGACTGTCTCCTGATCGAAAAACGCGAAATCAAATTGATCACGTCATGATCGACGGCAGACACAGCTCCAGCATCCTAGATGTGCGCACAATCCGTGGTCCCAATGTCGACTCCGACCACTATCTTGTAGCAGCCAAGGTACGCACCCGCCTCTGTGCAGCAAAGAATGTGCCAACAGGACAGCAAGGAAAGTTTGAAGTCGAAAGGCTGCACATGACGCAGACAGCCAATAAATACACCACTCGGCTCTCACTCCTGCTCTCTGAGAGCAACCCTTCACCAAACGATGTATCTGAGGAATGGGAACAAATCGCTCGTTCACTTCGTATCGCCGCTGAGGAATCTATAGGATACAAGCGAGCCCACAAAAACAACTGGTACGACAAGGAATGTCGCGATGCCTCGGAAAGAAAGAACGCCGCCTACAGGGCTACATTGTGTGCGGGCGCAACGCGAAGCGTATGGGAGCGTTATCGAACGGCGAAGAAGGAAGAGAGGCGCCTTTTTCGAAAGAAGAAAAGGGAGGCTGAAAGGCGCGAGTGTGAAGAGCTTGAGATGCTGGCGGGTAGGAACGATGCTCGAAAATTCTATCAAAAAATCAGGCGGATGACTGAAGGTTTCAAAACCGGGGCAAATTCCTGCCGGAATGATAACGGTGATCTGGTAACTGATGTCCAGAGCATACTTAAGTTGTGGAGGGATCACTTCTCCTCCTTGCTAGATAATGGCAACAGTGAAAGTGCGGAAGGAGAAGATGTACGACCCGAATCCCCAATAGCAGATGATGGTAGGCATGTTCCACCACCTGATCATGACGAAGTGCGAATAGCAGTATCTAGGCTTAGGAATAACAAGGCCCCGGGCGCTGACGGCTTGCCAGCCGAGCTATTCAAACATGGTGGCGAAGAGTTGATAAGGAGCATGCATCAACTCCTATGCAGAATATGGTCGGACGAGCGCATGCCCGACGATTGGAACTTAAGTGTGCTCTGCCCAATCCACAAAAAAGGAGACTCCACAGTACGCGCCAATTATCGTGGGATAAGCCTCCTGAATATCGCATATAAGGTCTTAGCAAGTGTATTGTGCGAAAGACTGAAGCCTATCGTCAACAATCTGATTGGACCTTATCAGTGTGGCTTCAGACCTGGTAAATCTACCATCGACCAGATCTTCACAATACGACAAATACTGGAAAAAACCCATGAAAAAGGATCCGACACCACACCATCTCTTTGTCGATTTTAAAGCCGCTTTTGATAGCACGAATAGGAATTGCCTGTATGCCGCAATGTCTGAATTTGGTTTCCCTGCTGAACTTATACGGCTATGCCAAATGACGTTGACTAACACCACCAGCTCCGTCAGAATTGGGAAGGACCTCTCCGAGCCGTTCGAGACCAAACGAGGTTTCAGACAAGGTGACTCTCTTTCGTGCGACTTCTTCAATTTGATGCTGGAAAAGATAATACGAGCTGCAGAACTTAACCATACAGGAAGCATCTTATATCACAAGAGTGTGCAACTGCTGGCGTACGCCGATGACATCGATATCATTGGCACTAACACGCGCGCCGTATGTTCTGCCTTCTCCAAGCTGGATAAAGAGGCTAAGAAAATGGGTGTGGCGGTCAACGAGGACAAGACGAAGTACCTCCTGTCATCACACAAAGAAACAGCACGCCTTGGCAGCCATGTCAATGTTGATAGCTACAAATTCGAAACTGTTAAGGACTTCGTCTATCTGGGAACCAGCATTAACACCAAGAATGATGTCAGCACGGAGATCCAACGAAGAATCACGCTTGCCAATAAATGCTACTTCGGACTAAGTAGGCAACTGAAAAGTAAAGTCCTCTCTCGACAAACAAAAATCACACTCTACAGGACGCTCATCGTTCCAGTCCTCATGTACGGCGCAGAAGCATGGACAATTTCAAAATCAGATGAGATGGCACTTGGAGTATTCGAGAGAAAAGTTCTTCGTAAGATTTATGGACCTTTGCGCGTTGGCGTGGGCGAGTATCGACGGAGATTTAACGATGAGCTGTACGAGCTTTACATTTATCGACATTGTTCAGCGAATAAAGATCCAGCGGCTGCGTTGGGCAGGTCATGTCGTGAGAATGGACGAAGGCGCTCCGGCCAAGAAAGCATTTCTATCGAAACCCGCTGAACGCAAAAGAAAAGGGAGACCTCCACTGCGTTGGGAAAATCAGGTGGACAGCGATGCTGCCTCCCTAGGTGGTCCCAAGTGGCGCCATGCTGCACGAAACAGAAGCAATTGGCGCGCTCTGTTGGACTCGGCCAGAATCGTCTAGATAGTTAAGCGCCAATCAAGAAGAAGAAGATTGGTCGCATAGGTGTTCCTGCTTTGTGGCTTTTAGGTAGTGCGATCAGTGACGGGGCCGATGGATTGATTGCCGTGAGAGTGTAGGCTATCTTGTTGTCTACTATATTTTTTGCCTGTTTTAATGCACGCTTTATTGCCATTTGGTATTCCTCCGTTGGGTCCTTCCTCATCACTCGGCAGCCCATTTCTTTGATGAGTTGACCTGTTTTTGTGGTGTATTCCTCTTCGTCCATTAGCACCATTGTATTTCCTTTGTCTCCTTTTTTTTTTGCAATTATTTTATTCTCTCTTAGTTTTTTCCTCAATTCTTTTACCGTTTTATATTCATTTTCTTTCCATCAGCTTTTATGCTCTTTTCGATTATGCGTCTGCATAGATGCCTTGCGTGCTCCTGTTCCTCGTTTGGTATTAGTGATATGGCCACCTCCGTGTCCGCAATGGTGTTCTCCACGTCTTTTTTCCTATCGTAGCTTTCGATGTTGTATTTCAAACTCTTTTGTAGGCTTCGATACCACTGACAGAAACACTAAAACCTCTAACTAAAATATTGAAAGAAAAAACGAACAGATACATTGCAACAGAGATCGTAAATACACTGAAAGTAACCCTGGACCAGAATTATTTCAAATTTGACAATAAAATATACAGACAAACTCACGGACTGGGAATGGGTAACCCCACATCAGCCATCCTTATGGAAGTATTTATGCAACATTTGGAGGAAAGTTACATGGAAGATCTGGCGAAAAATCTGGGGGTAAATTTTTATGCCAGGTATGTAGACGACATCATCTGCCTCATATCAGAAAATAAAGAAGAAAAAATTTTGGAATACCTCAACGGCCAACACAAAAATATAAAATTCACCATGGACGCATGGAGAGAAAAATGGAAAAATCAACTACTTAGACCTCACAATTAAAATAAACAAAGAGACTAACAAATTTACTTACGAAATATACAGGAAACCCACAGCAACGGATACAGTAATACACAATAAATCTAGCCATCCTCAACAACACAAGAACGCCGCTTTCAGACATTTATTAACACGACTTGAACCGACCCCGTCAGAAAAGGAAGCTCACAACAAGGAACTCAGCACAATATACACAATCGCGGAGAACAACGGATATCAAAAAAGTTTGGTGAAGAAAATACAGAATAACATAACTTCAAGGAAATCGGAAAACAAAGAAAATGTAGAGAAGAAATGGGCAGTCTTATCATATACCGGAGCAACGTCTTACAAGTTAGCTAAAGTTTTACAAAAATATAACATTAATGCAGCATTTAAAACGAGAAACAGCATGGAAAAACTTCGACGAAACAACATTAACTAGGAAGACCCCTTTGACAAACAAGGCGTATACAAATTGATTTGCGAATGCCAAAATAGCTATATAGGGCAAACAGGACGCCAAATCAAGACGAGATATCGAGAACACGTAAGAGATTACAGTAAGAAAATAAGGAAATCTTCAACGACAATGGAATCAAATTTCGCCAACCACATGGCAGAAACCAAGTCTACACCCATGAAAATAGGAAATAGCTAAAATTCTCCACATACAACATAAGGGAAAACGACTTATCGTATTAGAAAATATGGAGATATACAATCAGAAGACATTCGTAGGTAAAATAATAAATAAATAAATAAACACCGCATCGATACATTATTTGAACCGCTTAAGCTATTATACCGAAAAGAGGACAGAAAACCTAAAACCGACATAAACAAAACAACACACAAGAGGACAATAACGGACTTTTACCTACCTGTTTAATGAGGATACAAAAATAGATTTACATACTTAAACGCACAGACTCGCACGCACGCATGCACGTCGCCCGAACACACGAATGCACGAACACATCACACGAACACGAAGTACGTGACCAAACGATGGAAGTTAGTTACTATAAGTACTATCGAACTTACACAAAATAACTCAGAACGAAAAAAGACACTGAAGATGGCGCATATTAGCCGAAACCGGTTTGTCTCCAAATCAAAATTGACAAGGGATGACGGAAGATCGTTCAACAATACATCATATTCCTACCCTGTCGGAAAAACAAGCAACCAAAAAGTAAATAATGGAATGGTTTAATTTGCCTTGTAAAAAGATCTCTACATAAATACAAAGCTAACATTAATTTAAAGTAGTTTATTCACGAGCATATTTCAGTCATATTTCGGGCATACTAGCGTGCATATTTTGACATATTTGGTGCATATTTTTAGCTTCCCTAGTCATAAGCCCAGAAGAAGTCAACTGGTGAAAAGGCTTATTCGATTCTTAGTTACTAATCAAAAATACAAAAATTTCACTGGTACTTTATATATTACTAGATAGGTTTAATAAATTACCAATAATATCTACTATATCTCGCCGCACCGTGGGTTCCCCGCCGGTTAAACGGATTTTACGAATGCCTTGTCCAACAAATATTTTCGCCATATAAAGAATTTCTTCACTTGTTAGAAGATTGGATTTTGGTTGAAGTAGCACTCCTTCCTCTGGCATGCAATATTGACCTGTATTAAGAATGTAAACATATACATAAATATGTATATTAAAGTACCGCAAAATAATATAATATTTAAATAAATTTGGTTATAAATTTATCAGTTTCATAACTCTTCTTTCAATTACCTATTATGCCTACATGACACTACATTTTTTCCTATATTTTTGCCAATTTCATTGTTTTGGTTTTTTTGTGCAAAAGATATATATGCTATGCATTGGTGCAAGCAGACAAGCTATAATAAAAAAAAAAAAAACTAACGAAAAACAAACAAAAATAACCAGGGCTGCAAACCGGTTCGAACAGAACCGGGTTTGGAATGGAACCAGAGCGTTTTTTCAGTCTTTGAACCGAACTACAAACCGAACCGTTTTTAATTATTAAATGTTTTCGACCAGCTAAATGTTTATATTTTGTGTTACTTTACGTGTAGGCTAATCCGGTCTATTTTGAATTTAGGTGCAAATAATAAAAGTAATTATTTCACCTGCTTCCCAACGTTTCGCTGATCAATGCCAGCATCTTCAGGGGCATTTATTTCTCTATTTTTGACAAAAACAATAAACAAAATTATACACATTAATAAAAGAAGAAACAACAAAAATATATAATAAAATTTTTGTGAACAAAGGAATTTAAAACGAAAATGTACATATTAAAACTTACTGTTTAAATTTGATTTAAACTTTTTTAAAGAATTTTTTCACACTGAAAACATATAAACCTTAACATATACACATTTATACATATATGAACATATAAACACATTATCATTACCACTTATCGTGGTAGTTTCGTCAAGACTAATTAAACTATTTTATACATAACAAGTACCGAACCGTTTTTATTTTGAAATCCAAAAACCGAACCGAAAACCATTAAAAAAAATGGTTCGGTTCGGTTCAAAGTATTTTCAAGCTTCATAAATTATAACTAATACACTTACTAAAATTGTACATAACTCTTCGTTGGCAGCTTATCTTTTTGCCAATGGAATGTGTCTTAACGTAATTAAACGAAAACACTTTTGTCTTAAAGATTGTCCCTGACAAAGTCAATTTTTTTTTTAAGTTTTTCATAAAGAATTGAAAAAATTGAAATTGACTCATCAATATTTCAGAAACCGTAAGACCTGGAGAAAAGTGTTATAGGAGCCATGTACAGAAAATTTTGTTTGGTGTCACACGAGCTCTCAACACATTAAAGAGGTATACAGGATTAAGTGGAGCCATTGGCCGAAGGACGGTAAATTTCCGATTCTCCAAAACCTTCAATTTTCGTATTCAGCGACCGAGTTTACATATAGGATAGTGGTGAATTGCATTGAATGCAAAGGAAATATATGCATGTTTAAGGATTTTATAAGTATTTAATTAGTTTTTCAGAGAATTTTCTTCGAAATAATGTTTCAATAGTTTTCACACAATTGTTTTGTAGGAACATTTTATGATAAATGCTTACAATATCCTCAAACGTGCATTTTAAAAACTGTATAGAAAAATTTCACATGTATCTTGAAATCAAGAGTTAATCAGGACTTTCTGAAAACGGCATCGTATTAAGTTGGGGTATTTCTGTGATATTTTTGCCTCCCTACAGTGTAATTAAAAAAACAGAACATTATCATAAATGTGGGTATCTCGGTTCAAAAAAAAAACGCGGTTAGCTAGGTTTTTAAATAATAGGTAAATAGTTTATTATTAACAGCTTTAAACTTAACACGCTTTGTTTGTCAGCGACGACGGACGTGTTTTTGACCGCTCTAGTTTTGTTTTTGTTTATCTACGTTCGGTCCGTGCTGTGCTTTGTATTTTCGTTGGCGTCTACTGCTTGACTTACGCCGCGCTGTTGTTGGTTTTCAAAGAGTGTTCAAATTGTGCCATATATCGCATTTTTTGCAAATAAAAACTTATATATGAATTTTATATGAGCTATTGGCCAGTTTATAATTAAGAAAAATTGAAAAAATCAATTCAATTTTTCTTAATTATAAATGATATAAAATTCACATAAAATAATTATTAGAATTAAAACGGCCATGTAAAAACAAATGAAAAAAACTTATATAATTAAAATGAGCGAAGAGGAAAAAAGCGAAAAAGCAACAACAGCAACAACAATGCCTGTGAAACGCCCGCGCAAATCTTCACCAGCTACGAAAACAATGAGACTAGCCGAAGAAGAAGTATCCCTCTTAACTGTGTTCTTCTTCTTGATTGGCGCTTAACCGTCTAGACGATTCTGGCCGAGTCCAACAGAGCGCGCCAATTGCTTCTGTTTCGTGCAGCATGGCGCCACTTGGGAACACCTAGGGAGGCAGCATCGCTGTCCACCTGATTTTCCCAACGCAGTGGAGGTCTCCCTTTTCTTTTGCGTTCAGCGGGTTTCGATAGAAATGCTTTCTTGGCCGGAGCGTCTTCGTCCATTCTCACGACATGACCTGCCCAACGCAGCCGCTGGATCTTTATTCGCTGAACAATGTCGATGTCTGTGTAAAGCTCGTACAGCTCATCGTTAAATCTCCGTCGATACTCGCCCACGCCAACGCGCAAAGGTCCATAAATCTTACGAAGAACTTTTCTCTCGAATACTCCAAGTGCCATCTCATCTGACTGTGTTGGCCAAGTTAAAAGAGATGGATGCTAAGCTATAGCAGCAGGCTGATCGCTTTCTACCACTGATTGAGCGTGTGAGTGTTGGTCTGAGTGAGATGGATGCGAAACTCTCAAAAGGTATGAGTGAATTGAGTTCTTTTGAGGCAAAAGCTACGGAGTTGGCGAATCGCATAACGACGCTTGAGTCAAACATGCGTGAGAGTGACATAGCTAATCTTCAGCAACAATTGGCTAGTGTCACTCAATGCAAAGCTGAGCCGGACCATAGCACAGATGCGGTTTCTTTCGGAGTTCTATACACAGCGGGAGAGAATCTGAAGAGCATATATAATGCGAAATGTCTCTCAATAGAATTTTTGTCGTCCCAAGTGCGTGATATCTTCCGCACGCGCCCTTCTTCAACCAATCAAAACAGTGCAATCATCATCAAATTTCACTCGCCTCTCGATCGGAATCGCACTCTTCGCGCCTTTGGTGATTACCGCAGGCGAGTGCACTCCATCCCCCTAACCCTGTTGGGTTTGAGGGGAATTTTCATATTTATGACAGCATATCAAAGGGAAATCGCCTACTGCTGCAAAAGGCTATTAAGCTGCGTAGGGACAAACGGCTGGCGTTTGTGTACACGTTTCGTGGGAGTGTGCATGTCAAGGCAGAGAAGGGAAATCACAGCACATCGACGAAGATCACTAGTGAAGCTGATTTGTTGCAGTTTTGATAGCTGTATGTATGTACTTATGTATCTTCTATTGCTACATTTCTTCTTCCTATGCCCCTGATTTATTTTTGTATCTATTAGTAATACATGTTATGTACTTTTAATGTAAGGTTAGCACAACTATCTCTTGATTTTTTTTATTCCCCTGTTTTGAACCTTTGTTTTACACCCTCATTCTGTATTGCGAAAGGAAGCTCAGATGAACAAATCGTCTCGAGACGATTTCGTCTAGCATTGGTATTCTCTATGCTGTTCGTCAATTCTTACGTTGCTTACGTTATGACAAAATATGAGACGAAAGAATTTGTCAAATAGCAATTTACCATATGAAAATAATTTAAGGTTTATAAAAAAAATATTTTTTTTTCAAAGTTTTTATATTTTTTAAGCATTTTTCCGACAATCTGGAAACACTAGTCTTCTTTGTTTTCTTGTCTCTGTCAATATATTTCTGTGGACATTTGGAAAAGCAACCTAAGTCTAAATTCGCAATTTTACAGGAGAGCAAAAAACAGTTTTGCAAGTGCACAGAGTCTTTCCATCATATATGTTTAGACAAGTTAGAGTATAGCATGATAAAACAATCTTCTGTAGTTCATTTTAAATTAAAATTTTTATTCTTAGCGTAACGGTTTTTATTTAAATGGGTTTCAAATAAAATAAATGCTTTTTCCAAATTGATTTTGAAAAAAAAAATAAATCAACTTATCTCAACTTAGGTTCTTTCTTTAAATTAGTTTTGATAAAAATTGTTAAGAATTTTAGCCTCCTAATTGGAATTAGGTTGATTTGGCAAGCTGAAATATAAGAGGTAATCGACTTAAGTTGCAACAACTAAAAACCTTTGCGATAATATAGCCATGTGTTAACTAATTTCATTAATTCTAAACATTCATTTAATGCTTATTTCATTAAAACTATTAATTTTTTATTGATGAAAAGGTTTCAAGGAATTCAAGTTAACACATTATGATAAATAAAATTAAATATAATAAATAACTAAATACATAGGAACATAAATATGAAATAATCAATACTTTTAATTCCATTAATACATAAAAATATTATATATTTTCTGTGAATTTAAATGAGCTATTGGCCATTTTTTTAATGAAGAAAAATTGAAAAAAATTTTTGGTAGAAGTTATGGATCCATTTCGGAGACCACCACATCCCCTCATCAGACTTCTTCAAGCGGCCTCAACCGAGAATCGAACTTAAGTCGTTCGATTGGTAGTCCATTGTCTATACCATTGAGCTACCACCGCCGTCAGCTTTGTTTCGCTTAAATTTCAATTTTCCTTCCATTACGATCCACATACCAACAACAGTAGCTTAATGACACTCTGCCTTTGCTACCTAGTATGTTGGTGCGATTGTGTGTTTGGTTTGTACAAAGTTCTAAAGCTATTAACAAGCAAAGCTTTTGTACAGGCAATGCTTGTTATTGTTTTCAGACTTTTGTTTTTCGGCAGGCTCTCCGATATACATATTTATGTTTTGTATTTATATGGCCGTTTTAATTCTAATAATTATTTTATGTGAATTTAAATGAGCTATTGGCCATTTTTTTAATGAAGAAAAATTGAAAAAATTTTTTTGGTAGAAGTTATGGATCCTTTTCGGAGACCACCACATCCCCTCATCAGACTTCTTCAAGCGGCCTCAACCGAGAATCGAACTTAAGTCGTTCGATTGGTAGTCCATTGTCTATACCATTGAGGTACCACCGCCGTCAGCTTTGTTTCGCTTAAATGTAAGCGGAAGGAAAATTGCGTGTTGGTTCCTGATCTCGCATCTAATGAAGCTGTTCTCCGCTTTCCTTATAATTTTGCGTTTATCCTCGTTTTTCATTTTGTGTCCTATTTGCGCGTATTTTGGAATGAGTTTTCTCATTAAACATTGTTTATTGTTTATATTGTGTATTTTCTGTAGTCGCCTTTTGTATGCTATCAGTAGAATATTTGTCCGCATTTGATGTGCCTGACTGGCATTATTAAAGCGCATGAATCAGGAATTACTACGCATCCATCTGGAGCTAATGGGAATCATTCCAGTCAGTTCCCTTCTGGAAACGTTAGATGCAATAAAGGAAGAGATCAAAGGAGCCATGGAAAACAAGTATAAAAACTCAACAAAAAACTGGACGACCTTGACACAAAACAACAACAAAAAAGGCCCACAGCAGGAAAAAACATCTTTCCATCCAAAATTTGTTAACTTAACAAATCTTCCAATCAACGCCAAGCCAGCTACTACAAAAAGGTTTGAAATACAACATCGAAAGCTACGATAGGAAAAGAGACGTGGAGAACACCATTGACACGGAGGTGGCCATATCACTAATACCAAACGAGGAACAGGAGCACGCAAGGCATTTATGCAGACACATAATCGAAAAGAGCATAAAAGCTGATGGAAAGAAAATGGTAGCAAATGAATATAAAACGGTAAAAGAATTGAGGAAAAAACTAAGAGAGAATAAAATAATAGCAACAAAAGCAGACAAAGGAAATACAACGGTGCTAATGGACGAAGAGGAATACACCACAAAAGCAGGCCAACTCATCAAAGAAATGGGCTGCCGAGTGATGAGGAAGAACCCAACGGAGGAATACCAAATGGCAATAAAGCGTGCAATAAAACAGGCAAAAAATATAGTAGACAACAAAATAGCCTACACTCTCACGGCAATGAATCCATCGGCCCCGTCACTGATCGCACTACCTAAAATCCACAAAGCAGGAACACCTATGCGACCAATAGTAAACCATAAATCGGCACCAGGATATAGACTATCAAAACATCTAACCAAGCTACTAACCGAGACACTGGACCTGTCCAATAAATACACAAACATCTGGTAACCTTGTTTGTGTTTGACGTGAAAAAGTATCGTCTTCAATTGAATTATCAGTTTTTTGTGTTTTTTTGGTGGTGCATATGACTTGTTGAGCCACCTTTTTAATAAGTGCTTGCGAAGTTTTCCAACCTGTATTGAGTTGACCCTGAATTCTATGCTGTTTGTCGAGCTGGAAGTGAGCGCAGGTCTCCTTTTGATTTGGGAATCCCATACAATCACACTTACATACACTTAGGTATACACGTTCGCACTCATACCTTTTGATATACATTTGCATATGTATTCATATATGTATGTTAGTACATATATCATTCGCGCCAAAAAATATAAATATACATAAATATAAATATAAACAAATCGTATCGCCAACGAATGTCATTAAGCAGAAATTGTCAAAAAACAAAGTGTCAGTAGGTGAACTTGTGTAAGGTGTTGCCATACAAGGTGAGCCGGTTCGGAACTTTGCTTATTTGGAACTTTGCTTATCTAGCACTGCGCCATCTGCTGTGTCCTATTGACAGAGTTGCCATAGAAGGAAATATTTGACAATTGAGGTGTTTTGGTACTCTGGAAATTCGAGGTGTTTTTCTTTACCTGAAGGCGTCATTATGTCTGGAGGAGCTGGAAAGCGTGGCCGTGACCCAACTGCAGGTGAACCCGAAGCCACTAAAGTTCCTCGAATCTCCGACTCATCTTCTAATCTGGCGCGAAACATGGATCAAAGTTTTACAAAGCTAAATGCAATGCTTGCCAAACAAAATCAACAATCTGAAAATAAAATACTGGAAATATTTTCACAGAAGTTTGAAGAGAAATTTGATGAAATAAAGCGTGAACTAAATGAAGGGCTTGCTAATCAAATTAAAGCGTCAGAAAATAGAATCTTGGAGATCTTTTGCGAAAAGTTCGAAAAACAATATGTGGGTATGAAGCGTGACCTAGCTGCTGTTAGTGAAAGAGTTGCACGCTTAGAGGCAGCCTATGACCACATCAAAATAATTGAAGATGAGGCAAGCGCTGTCAGGTCCAGTTTGAACAAGCAAGACGAGTTACTAGCTGCGTGTGATGTACGAGTAGTTGGTATACCCTTCGAGAACGGCGAAAACTTGCAAAGCTTATTTCATCATCTATGCTTTGTGCTAGAGTTGCAGCCACCACCATTAAATGGTATATTTCGTACGCGTAAAATAGAAGATGCGGTTACTGATCCTGTAGTTATATTAAAATTTAGAACACCGACAGAGAGGAATAAATTTTTAAGAGCCGTTGCAGAGTTTATACGGGTGAAAAAGAGTCCCCTTTGCTTGAATCACATTGGCATGAACTCAACAGCTACGATATACATCAACGAGTCGCTGAGTAAACTCAAGCATGAAGTTTTTAAATCAGCGTTGCATTTGAAGAAGCGTAAAAAATTGGTGGCAGTTTTTACTCGGCGTGGTAAAGTTTTCGTCAAGTGTGCACCTGACTCAACTCCAATCTTAATTGAATCGCTGCTAGCTCTGCAGGACCTGTTTGAGCCTCGTACAGACTGTGAACTCCAACCCTTTCGAAACAACAATCAGACTGATCATGGGAGAGGCGAAGTGTCAAATCACGGCCCACTACAAACTTCTCAAAATAATCAAAATAAACAAGATAGTCAAGACTTGTAGACATATGTATTTCTTCAGATTAAAATTGTATTTCTGTTTTTGTGTTATCACCATCAAACTGCAACGAATCTACTTTCTACACACTTATTTCTTTCTTGCTTTTAATATTAGTTTTACAATTTGTACTTTGAATCGCAAACGCAGTGCTGGGGTGATGAAATTAATTTTAAATAATGACCGGAATGGATCATGAAGTAATCAGTTCCAATGGCTGTTTGTTTAACATGCTGCGGGTTCTCAGTAAGCGAGCCAAAGGATTGAAAATCTGTCATCTGAATACCCAAAGTTTATTTGGAAAAATCGATGAGTTTAGATACCTCTTTGAGAACTCAAACATTGATATACTGTGTGCCTCTGAAACATGGTTCTCTTCGTGGCAAAGCAGTAATCTGGTTAAAGTGAATGGCTACCGACTATTTCGCGCTGATAGGAATGGGCGTGGGGGAGGTGTTGCAATCTATGTTAAAAATAGTCTCTCATGTAAATTAAAGTATGCATCTGGTGATGGTGATGCCGTTGAATATATTTTCATAGAAGTGTCTTCGAATTTTGACAAAGTACTTGTTGGGTGTGCCTACAGGCCTTACCGTCATATAGAGTTCAACACGTTTATTGAGTGTCTCCATCCAATGATTCTAGATTATAAAAATATTATAATTACGGGCGACTTCAATAGTGATCTACTGACAGAAAGTGCTTTCAGACTTAATATGGAATCTTTAGGCCTCTTTTCAATAAATAATTCAATGCCAACCCATTTCACGAATCAAAGCGCTACACTTTTAGATATATTCTTTATAGATGATTTGCAGAAAGCCATTCATTATAGTCAGTTATCTGCTCCGGGCTTTTCGAAGCATGATCTGATTTTTCTGTGCTTCGACTTCGAAATTTGTGAATCTCCTAGATACTTTTTCCATCGTGATTTTAAAAATATTGACAGTCCTGCTCTGATGAATGCTGTTGAAGGCATAGACTGGTAGCATTTACGAACCCTGACATCCGTTGATGAACAAATTGAGTTCTTACAGGATAACGTAAATACCCTCTTCGATAATTTTGTTCCAGTTAAATGTAAAGTATCCAAACCTAAAACTCGTCCTTGGTTTAATGATAACATTAAGCAATTAATAAAGCTTCGGGATCAGGCCTACTCTAGGTGGAGACGCTACAAGACCATCGAATGTTTTACCGCATTTAAAACAGCGCGAAAATCGTTGAATAGATCCTTAAATCTGCCAAAATGAAATATTACGAGCGCAGCTTTGGCACTGCAGTGGACTCAAAGCAAACTTGGAACAAAATTAAAGAAATTGGTATCGGCAAATATAGAGAAGACGCAGCCCCAACAACGGATGTGAATGAGCTGAATAAACAATTTGTTAATTTGCCATTCCCTGTAGTCAAACCGCATAACTATCCTTCCAACGTACATTTTAATGGTGATGGTGGTATTGGTCCGTTTGGGTTCGTTTCAGTCGATGAGTGTGATGTATTACAGGCAGTACTTTCAGTGAAGTCAAATGCGGTGCGATTGGATAAGGTTCATCCGTTTTTTTTGAAAGCAATACTGCCAGTCATATTGCCGCATCTGACTTATGTAATTAACTCAATTTTCACCACATGTGTCTACCCCCAGTGTTGGAAAATTACGAAGATAATTCCTATCCACAAATCGAAAAGCGAGTTCAGGCCAATAGCTATTCTACCATTTTTATCTAAGGTTTTTGAGCGGATAGCCCATAAACAAATCAGTACTTACATATATACAAATAATTTATTAACAGACCGTCAATCCGGTTTCAGACCTAAGAGAAGTTGTACAACTGCCACGTAACGGAGAGCATCAGAGCAGGTATCGATGTAAACAACATAGTTTTCCTGACACTTCTGGACCACTCGAGAGCTTTTGACACTGTTGACCATGAGATTCTGTGCCGTAAACTAAAGTCAATGTTTAATTTCTCAACCCATGCACTCAATCTAGTAAAGTCGTACCTCAGAAAAGAGCTCGAGCTGTCTGTGTCGGTCATCGTATGTCTGATATTTTACCAGTAGCAAGGGGGGTCCCGCAAGGCTCAATACTTGGTCCACTCCTCTTCGTACTATTCATAAATGATTTACCAGGTATTTTGAAACATTGTAGTGTACATATGTATTCTGATGATGTGCAGCTGTATATAGATTGCAAAACAAATCGTTTGAGTGACTGTGTTGCAAATGTAAACTCTGATTTAGCCCGTGTTTCTGAATGGGCTGCTTTGAACGGCTTATGGTTAAATCCCAACAAGTCTAAATGTCTAGTAATACATAGGAGAACTCTGGATCTTGGTCTAGTCGATAAAATCCAGCTAGGGAATACTGATATCGAATATGTGAACTCGGCAAAGAATCTTGGGGTAATTTTTAACAGAACACTTAGATGGAATGACCATATTTTCAGTGCTACTGGGAAAGTGTATGGAATGCTCCGTGCGCTTTGGTCAACCCGATACTTCCTTCCACGTAATATTCGCCTTCTCCTAGCTAAATCGTATTTAATACCCACGCTGTTATATGGTTGTGAAGTTTTTGCAAACTGTGACGCAATCTGTAGTAGGAAATTAAATGTCGCATATAACAGCATAACGAGATATGAATTCGGTCTTAAGAGACGTGACCATGTTTCGGATAGTGCTAAAATGATTCTAAACTCGTCTTTTGACAATTTATTAAAGATTAGAACTCTCCTATTAATTCACAAAATCATATATACTGAGGAACCAAAATATCTTTATGAGAGGCTCCAGTTCCTTAAATCGCCAAGGTCAACATTAATTGTTCACGTTAAATATAAAACACTTATTTCAGAACGGCAGTTTTTCGTTAACGCAATACGTCTTTGGAACTCTATTCCCATGAGAACAAGGGAGATAAGCAATGCACCGCGATTCAAAAGGCAAATTGAGCATTTTTACAATGCTTACTAGCTTCTTTTTTATTATTATTTTTTACTTTCTTTTCTTTCTTACCTACACAAATGCAATGTTATTTATTTATTTATTTATTTATGTACGTTGTTCATGATTATGTTATACATATGTATTTAGTTTTAAGTCCATACGAATTTTAGTGTCCACAGTGAATGTAATCTACAGTCAGTCACTTAAGTAAGTATACACCAGATATATCTGCATTGTTGTATCTGCGATATATTTTGTAAACAACACGAAATGTTACAAAACGGTTTTATATTCACTTGAGGAAAACATAAAATTAATTTCAACCACAAAACCGTATACAAATTGGCTTAAAATAAAAAATTATAGAGTTTAGAAACAAAATAGGCATAAATTCATGTCACAAAAGTAAGTATACATTGGCACATATAGTGTATTAATTACGAAAAATCTCTTTTTAAAGGCAAATATTAGTATCTGGTTGGATAACCATTAGACTTAATAATATCTATAAGGTGCGAAGGCATTGACTTCACCAAGTTTATAGTTACTGCTGGTGGTATTCTATTCCACTCTTCTTGAAGCGCATTTTTTAATTGTTCCTTATTTTTTATCGAATGTTTTCGTAACTGACGTTTTAGATGTTCCCATAAATGTTCGATTGCATTTGTATCCGGTGATTGGGGCGGTGTTTTCAGTTGTTTTCGGACATTATATAAGAGCCATTCCCGCATAATATTGGATGCTGCTTTTAAATGTTTAGGTAGCCGTACCGATCCATAATATTTTCGATAAACACACATGTGACTAGCACAATAAATATAATGTTCATCATTGTCGTGCTAGGATTTACAAGAAATAAAGAAATACAAATACAAATACAAAAACTGAACAACCTGAACGTACCTAAGGACTCGAAACTGGTATCGTTTGACGTGAAAGACCTATACCCTTCGATACCACTGACAGAAACACTAAAAACTCTAACTACAATATTGACAGAAAAAACGAACAGAGACATTGCAACAGAGATCGTAAACACACTGAAAGTAACCCTGGACCAGAATTATTTCAAATTTGACAATAAAATATACAGACAAACTCACGGACTGGGAATGGGTAACCCCACATCAGCCATCCTTATGGAAGTATTTATGCAACATTTGGAGGAAAGTTATATGGAAGAACTGGCGAAGAATCTGGGGTAAATTTTTATGCCAGGTATGTAGACGACATCATCTGCCTCATAACGGAAAATAAAGAAGAAAAAATTTTGGAATACCTCAACGGCCAACACAAAAATATAAAATTCACCATGGATGCAGAGAAAAATGGAAAAATCAACTACTTAGACCTCACAATTAAAATAAACAAAGAGACTAGCAAATTTACTTACGAAATATACAGAAAACCCACAGCAACGGATACAGTAATACACAATAAATCTAGCCATCCTCAACAACACAAGAATGCCGCTTTCAGACATTTATTAACACGACTTGAACGGACCCCGTTAGAAAAGGAAGCTTACAACAAGGAACTCAGCACAATATACACAATCGCGGAGAACAACGGATATCAAAAAAGTTTGGTGAAGAAAATACAGAAAAACATAACTTCAAGGAAATCGGAAAACAAAGAAAAGGTAGAGAAGAAATGGGCAGTCTTATCATATACCGGAGCAACATCTTACAAGTTGGCTAAAGTTTTCCAAAAATATAACTTTAATGCAGCATTTAAAACGAGGAACAGCATGGAAAAACTTCTACGAAACAACATTGACAAACAGGGCGTATACAAATTGACTTGCGAATGCCAAAATAGCTATATAGGACAAACAGGACGCCAAATCAAGACGAGATATCGAGAACACGTAAGAGATTACAATAAGAAAATAAGGAAATCATCAACGACAGTGGAATCAAATTTCGCCAACCACATGGCAGAAAACAAATGTACACCCATGAAAATAGGAAAAACAGCTAAAATTCTCCACATACAACACAAGGGAAAACGACTTAACGTATTAGAAAATATGGACATATACAAACAGAAGACATTCGTAGGTAAAATAATAAATGAACAAATAAACACCGCATCAGATACATTATTTGAACCGCTTAAGCTATTATACCGAAAAGAGGACAGAAAACCTAAAACCGACATAAACGAAACAACACACAAGAGGACAATAACGAACTTTTACCTGCCTGTTTAATGAGGATACAAAAATAGATTTACATACCTAAACGCACAGACTCGCACGCACACGCGCATGCACGTCGCCCGAACGCACGAATGCACGAACACATCACACGAACACGAAGTACGTGACCAAACGATGGAAGTTAGTTACTATAAGTACTATCGAATATAAATAACTCAGAACGAAAAAAGACACTGAAGATGGCGCATATTAGCCGAAACCGGTTTGTCTCCAAAGCAAACTTGACAAGGGATGACGGAGGATCGTTCCACAATACATCACATTCCTACCCTGTCGGAAAAACAAGCAACCAAAAAGTATTTATTATAATTGGAGTAAATTTCTTCTATCAAATCGTTTTTTTTTAATAAATTATCAACTTGTTTATTAATTTCTTGGCGTTGCGAATACGGCAATCTATAATTTTTAATGTAAACTGGTGTCTTTTCAGTAAGTCTTAATTTTTGTTCGTAAAAGTTGTTTAAAGTCATTAAGTCCGTCTTAAGGGCAAAAACATCGGGGAACTTTAAGCATAATTCAATAAGATTGTCTTTTGCATACAAGGGCATTTGTTTTAATAAAATTTCTTTGAGTTCTTCTAAACTTTCGGGATTATCTAAAGCTTTATTAATTTTGTAAACATTAAAGTTTTGTATATCTTCAGTTTTAATTTTGGAATCTTGTATGTACTTTACTTCGTCTGTAGTATTTATTATTTTTAAAATAGGATTTTTTGTATTGACTATGCATTTAGCTGTAAACAAGCCATCGGCAAGTGTTTACCCAAATCAAAAATACGGAAAACTTCCCATCTTGTTGGAATTACTAAACTATTGTTGGATGTGCTATGTAAAATTGAAATTTTAACCCTTTCTGCCCCGCAATCGACCTGTATAGTGTCGTTTGCATAATTGATTATACATTTGGTAATTTTTAAAAGTCTTTCCCGAGTATGCCGTCCGAAGGTATATTAAAACTGTCATCAACAACATGAAGAGTGTGAGGAAGTAAAATGTTCGTTATTATTAGATTTGTGTCTATTGTGCCAAGAGTTGTAATCTTATCGGAAGTTACGCCTGTGATATTGATGATATTATTGTAATTTATTGGTACTTTTCTTACTAAACTGGAAATTTTAATAAGTGAGGTGTCAGCTTGCGAATCTACTAATAATGTACATGTTTTTTCGGAATCGGTACATTTTAATCGTCATCCCTTCAATGATAAGAGAGCACTCCAACTAATCTGACAATTCCTCTACCTGCTTTGAAAATTCCGCGTAATTATTATTAGTGATTCTTAATGCTGCGATTTTGCCAGCAACAACTTTCGAGTTGTCAGGTTTTATTTTGCTAGCTAGTGCTTCTTTTATTTGAGCGACTGTAGTGACTTCTGTAGGTAGGGATTCGCGCGCTTTACCTTCAAGCTTCGACTTAAGAAAAGCTATTATTATTGGCGTTAGTGAATTATCTGCAAGCTCTTCGATTAAGTTTATTTTGTCAATGAATGATGGAAGCGATAGCGGATCGCCGCTATAATTTTTGCGCATCATCGTAGCCCACAGACTAATAGCCGCCCTTTTCTGCTCCGGTGTTGCCATATTTCTATTTGTATCGCTATTATTTGGAATTAAAATTGTGTCGCTTGAACTGTCTGAATCACCCGATTGGTCGCTAAATCCGTGAAAATCGGTGTCTAAAGATAAATTACACTACTCGACAAATTTTGATCAACTTTAACCACCAAAAATGAAATAATACTTTTCTAAAGCGAAATTTTACGCTGATTCCGAATATTATCTCCATTTTTTTGTGGCAGACCCAGTTTTTGAGATATTGGTAAAAATGTGGAAAAAGCCATATATGCAAGACATTGCATCACATAAGTGCATCAAAAAGTTTTATTAGCCATCGTGGCGATTTGACATCTAGGAAGTGTTGGTAGAGGGAGCTCCAACAAACATTTTTTGCCTTCACACTCCAAAATTGGTCAAGTCGTTTGGTTACAATGGCAAAAATAATGAAAAAAAATTAAAAAAAAAATCGCGTTTTTTTTGAAGAAATTTCAGATTCGACTGTCCAAAAATCAGAAAAATTGTATGTGGGACAAAAAGTTAGCCCCCCCTATCCTATGGAGAATTTAATTGTTAACATTTCAAGACTATTTGTGTGATAATCGGATGTACCGTTATTTATATTTATCTATTTTTATTGAAAGTCCTTAACCAAAAATTTTTCGGAAGAGTAAAATTTCAACAACAAAATTGGGTTTATTCATAAAACTTTATTAATGAGTAATACTCTAGATTATTTAATTCCATTTATTACGTGTTTTGAAGTGCACAATTAACTCTCCAAACAGCGATTAATAGGAAAAAAATTAATTGAATAAAAAAATATCTGCATTTCGCCATTTTAAAGAGAGGATAAATAATGAGCGATGTGAGTAAGTACTTTTGACTACTCTTTTGTGATTTTCTGCATTTGTTACACGTATGATTGCCCAAAAAATAGTCTCCCATCATATCCTCGTACCAAGACCCTTGATATCGCCATTCTAAAACTATTAAGTCCCGATGAAATCTCTCACCCTGTTCATCACTTTCAGCACCTAATCTTGAGTATTACTCCTTAATAAAGTTTTATGAATAAACCCAATTTTGTTGTTGAAATTTTACTCTTCCGGAAAATTTTGGTTAAGGACTTTCAATAAAAATAGATGAATATAAATAACGCTACATCCGATTATTACACAATTAGTCTTAAAATGTTCACAATTAAATTCTCTATAGGATAGGGGGCTAACTTTTTGTCCCCCATACAATTTTTCTGATTTTAAGACAGTCGAATCTTAAATTTCTTTAAAAAAATTCGATTTTTTTCAAATTTTTTTTCATTATTTTTGCCAATGTGACCAAACTACTTGACTAATTTTGGAGTGTGAAGACAAAACATGTTTGTTGGAGCTCCCTCTACCAGCACTTTCTAGATATCAAATCGCCACGATGTCTAATAAAACTTTTTGATGCACTTATGTGATGCAATGTCTTGCATATATAGCCTTTTCCACATTTTTACCAATATCTCAAAAACTGGGTCTGCCACAAAAAAATGGAGATGATATTCGGAATCAGCGTAAAATTTCCCTTTAGAAAAGTATTATTTTATTCTTGGTGATTTTTGGTGGCGAGTAGTGTTATCTCTCGCGGTAGAGTTATATGTATGTGAATTTTCTACTAAGCTCGTATCTTCGAAATTTTTTTCAGGGTCTGACATCTATGTATATAGCAACACTAGGCTATCGATCGTTACAAAAAAAATTTGTTAAAATGTAAAAAAATGTATGTTATATTCGACCTGTATAGTGTCGTTTGCATAATTGATTATACATTTGGTAATTTTTAAAAGTCTTTCCCGAGTATGCCGTCCGAAAGTATATTAAAACTGTCATCAACAACATGAAGAGTGTGAGGAAGTAAAATGTTCGTTATTATTAGATTTGTGTCTATTGTGCCAAGAGTTGTAATCTTATCGGAAGTTACGCCTGTGATATTTATGATATTATTGTAATTTATTGGTACTTTTCTTACTAAACTGGAAATTTTAATAAGTGAGATGTCAGCTTGCGAATCTACTAAGAATGTACATGTTTTTTCGGAATCGGTACATTTTAATCGTCATCCCTTCAATGATAAGAGAGCACTCCAACGAATCTGACAATTCCTCTACCTGCTTTGAAAATTCCGCGTAATTATTATTAGTAGTTCTTAATGCTGCGATTTTGCCAGCAACAACTTTCGAGTTGTCAGCTTTTATTTTGCTAGCTAGTGCTTCTTTTATTTGAGCGACTGTAGTGACTTCTGTAGGTAGGGATTCGCGCGCTTTACCTTCAAGCTTCGACTTAAGAAAAGCTATTAGTATTGGCGTTAGTGAATTATCTGCAAGCTCTTCGATTAAGTTTATTTTGTCAATGAATGATGGAAGCGATAGCGGATCGCCGCTATAATTTTTGCGCATCATAGTAGCCCACAGACTACAGGTGTTGCCATATTTCTATATTTATAACGCGTGTACTTGCTTTGTATAAGCAATTTAATAAACGATGCAATTTTGGTATATTCGAAAAATTTTTGTACACACTGTAAGCTTTCAGTACTAAGAAATTCCAATAAACTAAATATGCTGTAATGTATAAATGTACGTAGTAAAAATGATTGGGCGAAAATTTTTTGTAGTCACTGTAATTAAAAGAAGCGGTTTGAAAAAGCCCATAATTGTAATAGATTAACAGCAGCTTTTATCTGTACATATGTAACCAGAGATTGAATTTAACTGTTAACCTTTAAAATATTTTTGTTTTTCACAGAAAAAAATAAAAATTTCGGGTCAACAAAAAAATTGAAATTCAGATTTTTTGGTCTTTCGGTACCAAAAATATTTTATATTTCAAAATAAATCTGACATGTTGAGAAATATAAAAAACACTTATTTGAAAAATCTTGATTGAATGTATGTAGATATGTATATATTTTTTATTTCTTGCTCAAATTTTTTCAGTTGAAAATAAATATCAGTGAATAACAGTCAAGAAATAAGGTTTTCTCTCATGCAAAAATAATTATTTTTTTTTGTCTTTGGATTTTTGTTTTTCAAAGATTGCTAGAGTTTTTGTCTAAGATTTTTTGTTATTTTCAAAACCTTTGAAATTGTTAACAATTATTTTCAATGTCTGTATGTAACACAAACACAAAACTGATCTTATGTACATTAGGGTATCCCGTTCATGTATGAAAAAAAGTTTTTTTCGAGCTACGCTATCGCAAGAGGGATCAAAAGTTGCGTAATTGAATACAGATCACAATAAAATTAAAAAAACCGGAATTGAATTTGATCTTGAGGGCTCTACCGAGATCTGAAATTTTGTTAATTTCATATATTTAGAAACCTAAACTTTAGAGCTAAAATAATAAAAATGGCATACTCAAAAGTTATTTTATTATTGAGATCAATCATATAACTTCAGAGAAACAAATTTATTGCATTCGATTAATTTAAAAAACTTAGAATTCAAATATATTTTTCTGTCCAAATTTTGGGATTTCTGCTTGAGATTGCGACTATAGTATTTTTTGAGTTTTGTTGTTATTGCTACCACTACTATTTTGTTGTTGCTATTATATACTAATTATTCTAGGTACCTACTTATTTCATATATTCCCTATTTCCTACTTATTTTTATAACGTATGTATTCCTTGTCCTTTTTGTTTTTGGTATAGGGATTCTGCTTCTTTGTTTATGTTTCTACTTCTTTGAAACTACACACCACTTGCAGCCAAACATGTTCAGAATCGCATGGTTTGGAGAAAGGGCGCTATACTTGGCCTTTTTGGCTTTAAATCTTTTAAAACTAACATTTTTCGAACTGTGGGAGATTTCATGTTTAAATAAAACTAATTTTTTATGTCATGGAAAAACATAACGGGTCCTTTCTTACAAATATCTGTATATTCCTTTGAACCAGTGGGGATATTTTTGGCTTCCGTCCGCGTGTTTATACTTACTTACTTAATTGGCACGTAACCGTCTAGACGATTCTGGCCGAGTTCAATAAAGCGCGCCAGCCATTTCTGTTTCGTGCAGCATGGCGCCATTTGGGAATACCTAGGGAGTCAGCATCACTGTCCACCTGATCTTCCCAACGCAGTGGAGGCCTCCCGGAGGATGGCTCCGTGTGTAGAAGTCCACGTAAGTGGGGAAAGCTTCTGACTGCCATCCACCTGGGGGTGGCCAGAGCGATTCTTTTGCATGCGGAGCAAGCAGCTCACGACTTCCGCGCAGTGTCCTCTGGATAGCCACCGAACACCCGTTTGGTGGTGAACTAAAGTGAGAAGGCGACAACTCGACAAGGCCACTCCGACATATTCGGTTTAAGGGCTTGTTGAGGGGAATAACTGCAGCGTCTGTTCACCAGTAGGTGCGGCTGCGAGCGGACGTCTGACTTGGAGCAAGCGGCTCGCTATATAAACATGTAACAATAAACAACTCCCGCAGTGCGGGTTGTGCGTCGGGCTTGGGACCCACCACGTAAAAATCCTATCCAATGAAAAGCAAAATAAAGCCTCGGATGAGACCACCTCTTTTTAATGACGACCATGGCAAACGTTTAAAGGACTATGATTTGAGGGTATGCACCTGGAACGTCCGGACCCTTAATGGGGAAGGTGCCGCTGCCCAGATGGTTGATGTTCTCGGGAAAGTAAAAGCTGACATCACCGCCATACAGGAAGTTCGATGGACGGGGCATGACCCAAAGAAAATCGGGTCTTGCGTCATATACCACATTGGCCATGCAAAGGAGCACATATTTGGTGTTGGTTTTGTGGTGGGAAAGAGGCTCACCCGCCGAGTACTGTCTTTCACGCCAGTGAACGAGCGTCCGCGTGTTTATACTTAAGGACTACATTTTACAGCATTTTCCAATATTATTTCAAAGCAATTTCACATTCGTCAATTTCTCGGCAGGAAAAACACTTTTTTTGTGAGATGTTTTGTTTTTGCTATAAGTTAAATAGTGCAGGGGTCTCCTCGACCCATTCTGAATCCCTAATGGTATTATATGGTTAAAAACCTAGTATATTATAAAACTTTATTTGATATTCAGTGAATTAGTTGTTTATTATCTATAAAAATCTCCACCCTTTCGAAAAAAATTTTAATTGAAGTTTAGTATCCCTATTATTTTTTACAAGCTGAAACGAACTCACTCCACAAAATCATCAGCGATTATGAAACGACCCAAAAAATGGCCGATTAAATAACTGTTCCTTACTTCGGAGACATCTGAGCAGGAAATTAATGTATAAGTTTTGACCATTGTTTAGAAACTGAAGCAGGATCGATCTTTGAAATATTTCAAGGCAAGTGAGCCTATTATTTTTCACACTACCTAACAAAATTAATTTTTAACTGAATTATTTTTAAAATTAAAAAAAAAAAAAAAAAAAAAAAAGTGCTGCAAACCCATTTCTGTGTTCCGAGGATTTTGTAAATAAATTAAATGAAATAATTTTAACATAATTCGTTTGAGTAAAGTACATTATTCATATTATTTTAATTGCGAATTCTGTAAGGCTGCGAAAGAAAAAATTGTACACATATTTTAGTGTCAATATGTGCATATTTGAATTTGATGGATTTTTTTGCATGTTAGAAATAATAAAAAATAACATATCGTTATGAAGTTAAAGCATTTTATTTTATATGAAGTTTTAATAGTTTTTCTCTGAGATGATACTTAAAAACAATATACATATATTATTCCCTTTTTACGATCCAAATTTTCTTGACCTCGTGGGAACACTGAACGCTTCATTTCGAATCACTTCGATTTTTCAGCCGTTTCACTTCCCTCAAATATTTTGCGGTGACAATACTGCATACTAATACCTTCGCCCAGGGCTTGTAGTCTCTCTAAACCTTTTCTGATTCCAGCACATTCGTAACGTTGTAAAATTAAACTTTAGGTAAATAAGAACTTTATGCTTTAGTTAAAGAACCGTATTGTTTTTTTTTTATCGAACTGATTCTCCACGATTGAAAGGCAAATAAATGGAGAAGCCGAATCAAACCCATGGTAGAAAATATGTGTATGTACGAGTATTTTCATTGTAGCTACATGGAATTCAGATTTTTGCACTTAAAAGTAAGTTGCATAAAAAATTAAGCGAATAGAGCTAATAAGAACGAAAAGAATTACATAGTAAGCATGCAAACAATATACGGATGTAATATATATTGTGGTGAGTGGGCGTTCTGCATGAATGACGAAACCGCAAAACTTTAAAGATCGGTAGAGCCCTGAAGATCTAATTGTATTTAGTTTTTAAAACTTGTTTCGTAATTTGCGATCAAAACCGCAAATTTTGAGGGGTCTTGCGTTAAGGAAATCCAAAAAAAAAATTTCGGGACACTCTAATGTACATATGTATCAAATGTCAACAGAGTTGATTCCAAAAGAGCGTAACTTGCAAATTTTAAAGAAGGTATATCTGAGTTTTTCAATCAAAAACGTCATAACTGGTAATTAATATTTATGGTAAATCTGGTGTTTTTAATCAAAAAAAGGGTACAATTATGATCGTAGTATTTGTAGTTAAGTCGCATTAAGGCAAGAACAACATAAAGGAAAAATTTTGGTTTTAGTAAATCTGGTTCCTTCACAGAGTATTTTGTTGGCATATTTTTTCAAAATTATAAAATATGTTTCCGTTGGACAAGTATTTGCAAAAATGAATTGTTGTTTATTACTATTATATATTTTTGTGGCAATTGTATAGAAAATTTTTGAGAAATAGAAATTTTTCCCAATGATTTGCTAGGTTTCTAATATTCCGACTGTTCGGAGCAGCAATCCAAATAAATCTTTGAAATTTTATACGCATATATCTATGTATGTTCCTACAGGGACATCAAAACCATATAACAGTAGAATCATACGACTTTTGTACATAATACTTGCTGTTGTTCACATTTTTTTTTGTATTCTCTTTTAATGTGCCTTCTGCACTATGCAATTGTTATTTAATTTATCTAAACTAACTGTCACTGCAATTCTCTAAATCATAATTTTGCCTATAACTGGATGATGAAAAACAACTTGCTCACTTGTACTTTGGCTTTTGAAAATAACACTTGTCGTGCGATCGTTGAATACTTATTTCTTTTTTTGCCAAAAGCATTAAGAAAATACTTAACGCTTCGAAAACAACTGGTGACCCGACGTGATTTTTTTCTTTGCGGTCGCGTACATCACAAATATCTACGTACATTCGGTACAAATAAATAAGATATTAAAAATACAAGTACAAAGGTGATTTGTAAAAATGGGGAAAAGGACCAAAGTTTCTGACGACAGCGTCAGCTTGGAAAGTGACATCTCTTTTTACAAAAAGGAGAGTGCATCATCGTTCCAGCGACAGTTTGATGTGCTCAACGACTTTCTGACAAACGATCAATTGAAGCTGTTAGATGAAGCTGATCTTTCTGCGCGCCTTAAACATGCAGAGCGAGTTCAAGCAAGCTTCGAGAAAGCACGTTCAGCGCTGAAGCGAATAGATACGAAGGAATTTGACTCCGATGCCGACTAAAACTTTTTAAGAACTTATCTTGAAGTTGAAGCAAAATTGAGTCGTAGTTTGAACACGGCACGCAAAACAAGTGGCGCCCACTCATCGACAATGCGACAACCCGTCTGGGATGAGGTAACAACACCCCATGCACAACGCAGATCCAGACTTCCCGAGCTTAAAATTCCAGTTTTCAGCGGCGCATATCTCGATTGGCCATCGTTCTTCAGCACCTTTTCTTCAGCAATCGATAAAGCCATGGAAATGTCTAAGTTGGAGAAAATGCAGTACTTAATCACAAGCCTCCAAGGAGCAGCTTTAGATACCGTTCGCTCTCTTGAACCATGCGAGGAAAATTATAACAAGGCGTTAGATTTGTTAAAAGCACGATTCGATAATAAATTGCTTCTCTTTCAGGCACATGTAAAGGCTATCTTCGGGTTGCAAGGGGCAGAGATGGGCAAACCAGGTTCACTGCGGAAATTGAGTGACCAAGTAAATTCGCATCTTCGCGCATTGCAAACATTGGCAACTAACGAGGAAATCTTTAATGGCCTACTCATTCATATCGTCACGAGCAAGCTACCACCGCACACGCATGAAAAATGGGAGGAGAATTTATACGCACAAAGGCTGCCGACTTGGACTGATATGTCTACCTTCTTCGAAAAAAGATGTCGCATGGCTGAAAACTTTTAAAATGCTATGGTAGTTCAAGCACCTAGCAAACAGGTAGGAAAAAATGTAGATCCTTCCAAATCAAAGGCAAGCGTACTTGTCGCGGCAGCTAGTGATAAATCCACATACCTTTGCAATTTTTGGGACTCTAAAGATCATTTTATTACTGGCTGCACTCGATTCTTAAATCTTTCCCCGAAATTGCGCTATAAGGAAGCCAAAAAATTTCATTTGTGCTTAAACTGTCTTCGCAAAGTGCACTCTGTCAAACAATGTTTATCTGGTAACTGCAGGCAATGCCAAGAAAAGCACAATTCGTTACTACATATGAATATCGTTCAAGAAGCTGGATCAAAAACAAATACGTCCGCCCCTAACACAAGCAGCCAGCTTCCACCACCACAATCCACATTAGTCACTTCATTAGCTGCAAGCCCTTCACCTTGCTCCCTGAAGATTCCGTCTAGCAATTGTGTGCTACTAGCAACTGCCATTATTTTCGTAAAAAATCGTGCAGGTACACTAACTCCTTGTAAAGCAATTTTAGACTCTGCTTCGCAACTCAATTTCGTTACAACACGTCTAGCAAACCAACTTCAACTTCGATCTCGCCATTCACCAGTCTCAGTATCAGGCATAGGCGAAACGAACCTCATTTCAGACAAGTGCGTCGATATCTTTGCACAAGCTCAAGATGGCAGGTTTTCAGCCTCCTTTGCAGCGTTAGTTACACCAAGTATAACTGACTATCAACCGAATGTTGAGATTAGTATTGAGGGTTGGAACATACCCAATAGTGATGAGCGATATATCGCAAACGGTGATTTTTTCACTGTGAATAAAAAATCGCAAATCGCAATTGCGATCACTTTTTCAAAATAGCAGTTCACTACTTATTGGGAACTGCTATCGATGTACCAAGTAAGCAGTTCACCTATGTGAATCGCAATCGCAAAAGCATCATAAATTTCTTTTTGTTTATACTTTTGAGCAGACCACATACGTATATAGAAATATAAGAAAAAAAAATTATTGAATTTACAATTTATCTTTGAAAAATGTTTACAAACAGCGAAATTACTGCGGAATACGTTGTTATTGCTATCATTTTGTTAACATAAAATGAACACAGGTTATATCGCTCAGAAAACGCAAAATTAATATCTACCGGTAACTGATGATTTTATAGCAGTCCATGCAATCGCAATAGCAGTTTAAAATCGCAGTGATTTAAAAATAGCAATCACCGAAATCACAGATATCGAAAAATCGCAGTTTCTCTCATCTCTAATACCCAACAACATTACTTTAGTTGATCCATCGTTCTTCAAATCAAGCCGTAACTTTTTGGTTGCTTGTTTTTCCGACAGGGTAGGAATATGATGTATTGTGGAACGATTTTCCGTCATCCCTTGTCAAGTTTGGTTTGGAGACAAACCGGTTTCGGCTAATATGCGCCATCTTCAGTGTCTTCTTTCGTTCTGAGTTATTTTGTGTAAGTTCGATAGTATTTATAGTAACTAACTTCCGTCGTTTTGTTCAGGTACTTCGTGTTCATGTGATGTGTTCGTGCATTCGTGCGTTCGGGTGACGTGTGTGTGTGTGAGTTTGTGTTGTGTGTTTAGCTATGCAACAGCGTTGCCAGAATGACGATGGCATCGTCATTTTGACGATTTTTGGACTCCATGACGATGGGACGATTTCATGTCACAAAATGACGATTTTAGGAAGTACAGAAAAATATAGATTTATTCGTAATAAAAATTAATTACTTTATACAAATTTCCATAATTAAAAAAAAAAATTAAGGCAATCTGATTGGTTTTCTTCAATCCCTTTCCAACACTGGTATTATGGTTTTCATAAATCCTTTTATTACATTAAAATGCAACATTGCCTTAGTTCTGAGCGCACTGCCACACGAATAGAATAAGTGCATTCATTGCTCAACATAATCTACTATTCTCCGCCGTAGATGATCTTGTAAAGTGTATAAAAAGCAGTTTCGACGATTCTAAAACGGTGGCAGCTTTATCGTGTGGAAGAACAAAAGCAACAAGTATTATTCAAAACGCTCTTGGGCAGTACCAGCTATAATCGCTATGTGCCATACTCCGAACAACTAAATTTTCATTATGCGTTGATGAATCCACTGATATACATAAGTAATATGAAATTACTCAGTCTTGTAGTGAGAGTATGTATAAACTTTTCAGTGAAAGACTTTTTTTTGGCTTGGTCCGTGTTGAAACCTGCGACGCTATCAATTTACATAATGCAATAAAACAGTATTTCATCGAAAACGATGTGCCTTATGAAAACAACATGATTGCATTTGTCGCAGATGGGGCAAAAAATGGATGACGATTTTTATTTTTAAATTGACGATTTGGGACAAAAAAATCTGGCAACACTGGTATGCAACTCCATTTTTTGTCATATTTTCATTATTGTA
This sequence comes from Urophora cardui, assembly GCA_960531455.1. Taxonomy (NCBI): domain Eukaryota; kingdom Metazoa; phylum Arthropoda; class Insecta; order Diptera; family Tephritidae; genus Urophora; species Urophora cardui. The sequence continues at coordinate 88,008,915 of OY482673.1, read as the reverse complement.
CCCTCATTAACCAGGTAGGTAAAAGTCCGTTATTGTCCGTTTGTGTGTTGTTTTGTTTATGTCGGTTTTAGGTCTTTTGTCCTCTTTCGGGTATAGTAGCTTAAGCAGTTCAAATAATGTACCCGATGCGGTGTTTATTTGTTCATTTATTATTTTACCTACGAATGTTTTTTGTTTGTATATCTCCATATTCTCTAATATGTTAAGTCGTTTTCCTTTATGCTGTATGTGGAGAATTTTAGCTGTTTTTTCTATTTTCATGGGTGTACACTTGTTTTCTGCCATGTGGTTGGCGAAATTTGATTCCACTGTCGTTAATGATTTTCTTATTTTCTTATTGTAATCCCTTATGTGTTCTCGATATCTCGTCTTGATTTGGCGTCCTGTTTGTCCTATATAACTATTTTGGCATTCGCAAGTCAATTTGTATACGCCTTGTTTGTCAAAGAGGTCTTCCTTTTTAATGTTGTTTCGTAGAAGTTTTCCCATATTGTTCCTCGTTTTAAATGCTGCATTAATGTTATATTTTTGTAAAACTTTAGCCGACTTGTAAGATGTTGCTCCGGTATATGATAAGACTGCCCATTTCTTCTCTACTTTTTCTTTGGTTTCTGATTTTCTTGAATATATGTTTTTTGTATTTTCTTCACTAAACTTTTTTGATATCCGTTGTTCTCTGCGATTGTGTATATTGTGCTGAGTTCCTTGTTGTAAGCTTCTTTTTCTAACGGGGTTCGTTCAAGTCGTGTTAATAAATGTCTGAAAGCGGCGTTCTTGTGCTGTTGAGGATGGTTAGATTTATTGTGTATTATTGTATCTGTTGCTGTGGGCTTTCTGTATATTTCGTAAGTAAATTTGTTAGTCTCTTTGTTTATTTTAATTGTTAGGTCCAGGTAGTTGATTTTTCCATTTTTCTCTGTGTCCATAGTGAATTTTATATTTTTGTGTTGGCTGTTGAGGTGTTCCAAAATTTGTTCTTCTTTATTTCCCGATATTAGGCAGATGAGGTCATCTACATACCTGGCATAAAAATTGACTCCCAAATTTGCCGTCAGTTCTTCCATGTAAATTTCCTCCAAATTCATAATTCATAATTGCATAAATACTTCCATAAGGATAGCTGATGTGGGGCCACCCATGCCTAGTCCGTGAGTTTGTCTGTATATTTTATTGTCAAATTTAAAATAATTCTGGTCCAGGGTTATTCTCAGCGAATTTACTATCTCTGTTGCAATGTCTTTGTTCGTTTTCTCTGTCAGTATTTTAGTTAGAGTGTTTAGTGTTTCTGTCTTTGGTATCGAAGGGTATAGATCCTTCACGTCAAATGATACCAGTTTTGAGTCCTTGGGTACGTTCAGGTTGTTCAGTTTGTTGACTAGTTCCGTCGTGTTTTTGATTGTGTATTTATTGGATAGGTCTAGTTTCTCGGTTAGCAGCTTATTTAGATGTTTTGATAGTCTATATCCAGGTGCCGATTTATGGTTTACTATTGGTCGCATAGGTGTTCCTGCTTTGTGGATTTTAGGTAGTGCGATCAGTGACGGGGCCGATGGATTCATTGCCGTGAGAGTGTAGGCTATCTTGTTGTCTACTATATTTTTGCCTGTTTTATTGCATGCTTTATTGCCATTTGGTATTCCTCCGTTGGGTTCTTCCTCATCACTCGGCAGCCCATTTCTTTGATGAGTTGGCCTGTTTTTGTGGTGTATTCCTCTTCGTCCATTAGCACCGTTGTATTTCCTTTGTCTGCTTTTGTTGCTATCACCTTATTATCGATTAGTTTCTTCCTTAATTCTTTTGCAGTTTTATTGTCGTCCGTTGCCATTTCATTTCCAGCAGCTTTTATACTCTTTTCGATTATGCGTCTGCATGGATGCTTTGCGTGCTCCTGTTCTTCGTTTGGTACTAGTGATATGGCCATCTCCGTGTCTGCAATAGTGTTCTCTACGTCTTTTTTTCTATCGTAGCTTTCAATATTGTACTTCAAACCTTTTTGTAGTAGCTCTGTTTCCTTGGCGTTGATTGAAAGATTTGTTAAGTTAACAAATCTTGGATGGAATGAGGTTTTGTTCTGCTGTGAGCCTTTTTTGTTGTTGTTTTGTTTTGTGTCAAGGTCCTCCAGTTTTTTGTTGAGTTTTTATATTTGTGTTTCATGGCCCTTTTGATCTCCTCCTTTATAGTGTCTAAGGTTTCCATAAGGGAACTAACTGGGTTGTTTTTCATCAGCTCCAGGTGGATGCGTAGTAGTTCCTCATTTTTGCGCTCCTTCTTTGCGAATTCGTTCCTGATCTCGCATCTGAGGAAGCTGTTCTCCGCTTTCCTTATAATTTTGCGTTTATCCGCGCTGTTCACTTTGTGCCCTATTTGCGCGTATTTTGGAATGAGTTTGGTCTTTAGGCATTGCTTATTAAATCATATGTTGGCTTTTGTGTTGTGTATTTTCTGTAGTCGCCTTTTGTATGCTGTCAGTAGAATATTTTTCCGGATTTGATGTGCCTGACTGGCATTATTAATAACTTTTTGGTTGCTTGTTTTTCCGACAGGGTAGGAATATTATGTATTGTGGAACGATTTTCCGTCATCCCTTGTCAAGTTTGGTTTGGAGACAAACCGGTTTCGGCTAATATGCGCCATCTTCAGTGTCTTCTTTCGTTATGAGTTATTTTGTGTAATTTCGATAGTATTTATAGTAACTAACTTCAGTCGTTTTGTTCAGGTACTTCGTGTTCATGTGATGTGTTCGTGCATTCGTGCGTTCGTGTGACGTGTGTGTGTGTGTCTGTGTTGTGTGTTTAGGTATGCAACTCTATTTTTTGTCATATTTTCATTATTGTACCCTCATTAACCAGGTAGGTAAAAGTCCTTTATTGTCCGTTTGTGTGTTGTTTTGTTTATGTCGGTTTTAGGTCTTTTGTCCTCTTTCGGGTATAGTAGCTTACTGTTTAACCTAAATCAAACGCACGCCGTCAATTTACTGTCAAAAATTTCTCATGCCCATACAACTTGTATGGGAGTAACCGAAATTGAACGGCGTGCGTAAAAAGCAAATTCGACGCCCAATTTTTGTTTTGCGTGACAGTTGAAATTAAGCATTGTGGGTGATTGTTTGCAAAAAAATTGACACTTGCTTTTGATATCGTGTCTGTTAGGTACATATTCCACAAAATAACAAGATTTTCTCTGATTTTCTGTATTTTTCTATTTCTTTATCTGAACACGCACGCAAGTCAATTTCGGTTCAAGGCATATGAAAAATTTGCGTGCGTGCGTTAAATTGACGACTTGCGTTTGATTTAGGTTACACAGTTAAGCGGTTCAAATAATGTATCCGATGCGGTGTTTATTTGTTCATTTATTATTTTACCTACGAACGTTTTTTGTTTGTATATCTCCATATTCTCTAATATGTTAAGTCGTTTTCCTTTATGCTGTATGTGGAGAATTTTAGCTGTTTTTTCTATTTTCATGGGTGTACACTTGTTTTCTGCCATGTGGTTGGCGAAATTTGATTCCACTGTCGTTGATGATTTTCTTATTTTCTTATTGTAATCCCTTATGTGTTCTCGATATCTCGTCTTGATTTGGCGTGCTATAAAACAAGCAAGGAATATAATAGACAACAAGATGACCTATACTCTCACGGCAATGAATCCATCGGCCCCGTCACTGATCGCACTACCTAAAATCCACAAAGCAGGAACACCTATGCGACCAATAGTAAGCCATAAGTCGGCACCAGGATATAGACTATCAAAACACCTAAACAAGCTGCTAACCGAGAAACTAGACCTATCCAATAAATACACAATCAAAAACACGACGGAACTAGTCAACAAACTGAACAACCTGAACGTACCCAAGGACTCAAAACTGGTATCATTTGACGTGAAGGATCTATACCCTTCGATACCAACGACAGAAACACTAAAAACTCTAACTAAAATACTGACAGAGAAAACGAACAAAGACATTGCAACAGAGATAGTAAATACGCTGAGAATAACCCTGGACCAGAATTATTTTAAATTTGACAATAAAATATACAGACAAACTCACGGACGTATGGAAGTATTTATGCAACATTTGGAGGAAATTTACTTGGAAGAACTGACGGCAAATTTGGAAGTCAATTTTTATGCCAGGTATGTAGATGACATCATCTGCCTAATGTCGGGAAATAAAGAAGAACAAATCTTCATCAGACTTCTTGTTTAACATTTTTATTCTTTGGCGTCCGCCGAGATCGAACCTCGGATTTTCCGGTTGGAAGTCTAATGGCATCACCACTAGGCTACCGCGGCATAAAAATTGACTCCCAAATTTGCCGTCAGTTCTTCCATGTAAATTTCCTCCAAATGTTGCATAAATACTTCCATAAGGATAGCTGATGTGGGGCCACCCATGCCTAGTCCGTGAGTTTGTCTGTATATTTTATTGTCAAATTTAAAATAATTCTGGTCCAGGGTTATTCTCAGCGTATTTACTATCTCTGTTGCAATGTCTTTGTTCGTTTTCTCTGTCAGTATTTTAGTTAGAGTTTTTAGTGTTTCTGTCTTTGGTATCGAAGGGTATAGATCCTTCACGTCAAATGATACCAGTTTTGAGTCCTTGGGTACGTTCAGGTTGTTCAGTTTGTTGACTAGTTCCGTCGTGTTTTTGATTGTGTATTTATTGGATAGGTCTAGTTTCTCGGTTAGCAGCTTATTTAGATGTTTTGATAGTCTATATCCAGGTGCCGATTTATGGTTTACTATTGGTCGCATAGGTGTTGCTGCTTTGTGGATTTTAGGTAGTGCGATCAGTGACGGGGCCGATGGATTCATTGCCGTGAGAGTGTAGGCTATCTTGTTGTCTACTATATTTTTGCCTGTTTTATTGCATGCTTTATTGCCATTTGGTATTCCTCCGTTGGGTTCTTCCTCATCACTCGGCAGCCCATTTCTTTGATGAGTTGGCCTCTTTTTGTGGTGTATTCCTCTTCGTCGATTAGCACCGTTGTATTTCCTTTGTCTGCTTTTGTTTCTATCACCTTATTATCGATTAGTTTCTTCCTTAATTCTTTTGCAGTTTTATTGTCGTCCGTTGCCATTTCATTTCCAGCTGCTTTTATACTCTTTTCGATTATGCGTCTGCATGGATGCCTTGCGTGCTCCTGTTCTTCGTTTGGTACTAGTGATATGGCCATCTCCGTGTCTGCAATAGTGTTCTCTACGTCTTTTTTTCTATCGTAACTTTCAATATTGTACTTTAAACCTTTTTGTAATAGCCCTGTTTCCTTGGCGTTGATTGAAAGATTTGTTAAGTTAACAAATCTTGGATGGAATGAGGCTTTGTTCTGCTGTAAGCCTTTTTTGTTGTTGTTTTGTTTTGTGTCAAGGTCCTCCAGTTTTTTGTTGAGTTTTTTGTATTTGTGTTCCATGGCCCTTTTGATCTCCTCCTTTATAGTGTCTAAGGTTTCCATAAGGGAACTAACTGGGTTGTTTTTCATCAGCTCCAGGTGGATGCGTAGTAGTTCCTCATTTATGCGCTCCTTCTTTGCGTGTTCGTTCCTGATCTCGCATCTGAGGAAGCTGTTCTCCGCTTTCCTTATAATTTTGCGTTTATCCGCGCTGTTCACTTTGTGCCCTATTTGCGCGTATTTTGGAATGAGTTTGGTCTTTAGGCATTGCTTATTAAACCATATGTTGGCTTTTGTGTTTTGTATTTTCTGTAGTCGCCTTTTGTATGCTGTCAGTAGAATATTTGTCCGGATTTGATGTGCCTGACTGGCATTATTAATAACTTTTTGGTTGCTTGTTTTTCCGACAGGGTAGGAATATGATGTATTGTGGAACGATTTTCCGTCGTCCCTTGTCAAGTTTGGTTTGGAGACAAACCGGTTTCGGCTAATATGCGCCATCTTCAGTGTCTTCTTTCGTTCTGAGTTATTTTGTGTAAGTTCGATAGTATTTATAGTAACTAACTTCAGTCGTTTTGTTCAGGTACTTCGTGTTCATGTGATGTGTTCGTGCATTCGTGCGTTCGGGTGACGTGTGTGTGTGTGTCTGTGTTGTGTGTTTAGGTATGCAACTCTATTTTTTGTCATATTTTCATTATTGTACCCTCATTAACCAGGTAGGTAAAAGTCCGTTATTGTCCGTTTGTGTGTTGTTTTGTTTATGTCGGTTTTAGGTCTTTTGTCCTCTTTCGGGTATAGTAGCTTAAGCGGTTCAAATAATGTATCCGATGCGGTGTTTATTTGTTCATTTATTATTTTACCTACGAACGTTTTTTGTTTGTATATCTCCATATTCTCTAATATGTTAAGTCGTTTTCCTTTATGCTGTATGTGGAGAATTTTAGCTGTTTTTTCTATTTTCATGGGTGTACACTTGTTTTCTGCCATGTGGTTGGCGAAATTTGATTCCACTGTCGTTGATGATTTTCTTATTTTCTTATTGTAATCCCTTATGTGTTCTCGATATCTCGTCTTGATTTGGCGTGCTATAAAACAAGCAAGGAATATAATAGACAACAAGATGACCTATACTCTCACGGCAATGAATCCATCGGCCCCGTCACTGATCGCACTACCTAAAATCCACAAAGCAGGAACACCTATGCGACCAATAGTAAGCCATAAGTCGGCACCAGGATATAGACTATCAAAACACCTAAACAAGCTGCTAACCGAGAAACTAGACCTATCCAATAAATACACAATCAAAAACACGACGGAACTAGTCAACAAACTGAACAACCTGAACGTACCCAAGGACTCAAAACTGGTATCATTTGACGTGCAGGATCTATACCCTTCGATACCAACGACAGAAACACTAAAAACTCTAACTAAAATACTGACAGAGAAAACGAACAAAGACATTGCAACAGAGATAGTAAATACGCTGAGAATAACCCTGGACCAGAATTATTTTAAATTTGACAATAAAATATACAGACAAACTCACGGACGTATGGAAGTATTTATGCAACATTTGGAGGAAATTTACTTGGAAGAACTGACGGCAAATTTGGAAGTCAATTTTTATGCCAGGTATGTAGATGACATCATCTGCCTAATATCGGGAAATAAAGAAGAACAAATCTTCATCAGACTTCTTGTTTAATATTTTTATTCTTTGGCGTCCGCCGAGATCGAACTTCGGATTTTCCGGTTGGAAGTCTAATGGCATCACCACTAGGCTACCGCCGCCTTGCATTTTGCTTGTATTAATTTTTCTTTTCATTTTTTCCTTTTTTACAACCTACCATCCAGCAACAGTGACTTTGCCGACGTTATCGGAATTTGTCACTTGTATGTTGGTGTGGTGGCCGCTGTGGTGCAGTGGGTAGAGTGCTCGCCTGCTTTGCCAGAGGTCTCGGGTTCAAACCACGGTCCGAGCCAAACAAATTTTTCTAATTAGTAAAAATCCAATTATTGGGTATTTTAAGAGCAGCGGTCACCTCTCGGCAGTGGGCGGCATACACTCCGAGAGTATTTCTGCCATGAAAAAGCTTCTCACAAAAAATGCATTCGCCGTTCGGAGCCGGCATAAAACTGTATGTCCACCCAATTAGTAGGAAAAACAAAAAGGAGCACACCTCGAATTGGGAGAGAAGCTCGGCCATAAAACTCGTCAGAGTTATAATAGCGCCATTGTATTATTATTATGTTGGTGTGGTTGTGTGTTTGTTTGGTTTGTACAAATTCTATTTTAAGCACAAGCAATGCTTTGCACTAATTAGTAGAGTTTGTTTGTCGGCTGGCTCATCCGATAAAATTTTACTTTTGGTTTTTTTGGTCGTTTTTTTTATTTTGATAACTACTTTATTATTGAGCTCTCAAGACCATTTTTTTTTTATTTTGTAAGGAAAAATTGGTATGAAAGATTAATTCTTGTTTGGTAGAAGTTATAGATCCATTTCGGAGACCACCACATCTCTTCATCAGACTTCTTGTTTAACATTTTTAGAAGAGATGTGGTGGTCTCCGAAATGGATCTATAACTTCTACCTAACAAGTATTAATCTTTCATACCAATTTTTCCTTAAAAAAAAAAAAAAAAAAAATGGTCTTGAGAGCTCAATAATAAAGTACTTATCAAAATAAAAAAACGACCAAAAACCAAAAGTAAAGAAGAACAAATTTTGGAACACCTCAACAGCCAACACAAAAATATAAAATTCACTATGGACACAGAGAAAAATGGAAAAATCAACTACCTGGACCTAACAATTAAAATAAACAAAGAGACTAACAAATTTACTTACGAAATATACAGAAAACCCACAGCAACAGATACAATAATACACAATAAATCTAACTATCCTCAACAGCACAAGAACGCCGCTTTCAGACATTTATTAACACGACTTGAACGAACCCCGTTAGAAAAAGAAGCTTACAACAAGGAACTCAGCACAATATACACAATCGCAGAGAACAACGGATATCAAAAAAGTTTAGTGAAGAAAATACAAAAAAAACATAAATTCAAGAAAATCAGAAATCAAAGAAAAAGTAGAGAAGAAATGGGCAGTCTTATCATATACCGGAGCAACATCTTACAAGTTGGCTAAAGTTTTCCAAAAATATAACATTAATGCAGCATTTAAAACGAGGAACAATATGGGAAAACTTCTACGAAACAACATTAACAAGGAAGACCTCTTTGACAAACAAGGCGTATACAAATTGACTTGCGAATGCCAAAATAGTTATATAGGACAAACAGGACGCCAAATCAAGACGAGATATCGAGAACACATAAGGGATTACAATAAGAAAATAAGAAAATCATCAACGACAGTCGAATCAAATTTCGCCCACCACATGGCAGAAAACAAGTGTACACCCATGAAAATAGAAAAAACAGCATAAAGGAAAACGACTTAACATATTAGAGAATATGGAGATATACAAACAAAAAACGTTCGTAGGTAAAATAAAAAATGAACAAATAAACACCGCATCGGATACATTATTTGAACCGCTTAAGCTACTATACCCGAAAGAGGACAAGAGACCTAAAACCGACATAAACAAAACAACACACAAACGGACAATAACGGACTTTTACATACCTGGTTAATGAGGGTACAATAATGAAAATGTGACAAAAAATAGAGTTGCATACCTAAACACACAACACAGACTCACACACGTCACCCGAACGCACGAATGCACGAACACATCACATGAACACGAAGTACCTGAACGAAACGACGGAAGTTAGTTACTATAAATACTATCGAACTTACACAAAATAACTCAGAACGAAAGAAGACACTGAAGATAGCGCATATTAGCCGAAACCGGTTTGTCTCCAAACCAAACTTGACAAGGGATGACGGAAAATCGTTCCACAATACACCGTATTGATCTCCTGATTGGTGCTGAATTGTTCTATGACCTGATTTGCGTCGGCCAAATTAAGATAGCTGAACACTTGCCCACGCTACAAAAAACTAAATTGGGATGGGTGGTTTCTGGCGGCATATCTTACACAAATAATGGTTTAACAGCACTTTCAGCTTTCAAAATTCCAATACAGCAGCAAGAGAGCAACGAAGAACTCGAAAACATTGTAAAACGGTTTTGGGAAGTTGAAAATTGCTCCACTAAGACGTTGTTTTCAAACGACAACGACAATATTTGTGATCAGCATTTTGTCAAACATTGTGTTCGGTTACCGTCAGGAGATTACGCTGTAAGATTGCCACCCAAATCGATTTTTGATACGCTTGGAAATTCATACGAATTCACTCTACGTAAATTCAAGGCACTGGAGAGAAAGCTTGAAAAGGATAAAGACACAAAGCTTCTATATTCCTCTTTTATGAAGGAATATAAGGACCTTGGGCACATGTCAATGGCAACATTAAATGCTGAGCAGCCAACATACTTTTTACCACATCACAAGACAGTACTACAACAAAGCTTCGTGTAGTTTTTGATGGTTCAGCCAAAACTACATCGGGGATCTCATTGAAAGATTTGTTGTTGCCAGGGCCGACCATTCAACCAAAGCTCTTTAGCACACTTCTTCGTTTCAGATTTTTTAAAGTTGCATCGTGTGGCGATATATGCAAGATGTACCGGTGTGTTAAAATGGCCAGTCCTGACAACCAATTGCAATGTATACTTTGGCGAGATGACACTTCAAAGGAAATCGAAATTTATAAGTTAGACACTGTCACCTACGGAACAAGGCCAGCTGCGTTTTTGGCTATTCGAGCCATGCACCAACTTACATATGACGAAGAGGAATCGTATCCTATCGGCGTTAAAATTGTTCGGCGGGATTTTTACGTGGACGATTTGATATCTGGTGGTGACACAATCGAAGAAGTTATAGAAATGAAGCGAGAAGTAAAGCAACTGCTCCTGCGTGGTAATTTTCCAATTCGAAAATGGTGTTCGAATGAAGCTTGTGTCTTACAGGATGAAGACATGTCTGACTGTGAACAACTCTTAAAATTTCATGATGGCACCGACATAACAAAGGCACTCGGCCTTATGTGGAACCCCAAATCAGACAATTTCCTGTTTAGCTTCACTCCAATTTTCAACTCCGGCAAAGCTACAAAGCGTTCGATTCTTTCTGCCATAGCGCGATTTTACGATCCCCTTGGGTTAATTTCACCAGTCGTCACCAGGTTAAAGATTTTTATGCAGACATTATGGAAAGAAAAGCTGGCATGGGACGAGAGCTTGCCGCAGTCGTTGCACACAATGTGGATTACATTATGTACCCAACTGTCAATCGTTAGTAGCATGGAATTCCCGCGCCTCGTAGTCATTCCAAAGGCCAGTCTACAGATCCATGCATTTTGTGATGCCAGTTTATCAGCTTATGGTGCTTGCATCTACATCCGTGCTGAATACCAAGGCGGCATTAAATCGCACCTCTTATGTTCTAAATCCAGAGTAGCGCCTCTTAAGTCACTAACCATACCGAAGCTTGAATTGTCGGCAGCGTTTCTACTAGCGGAGTTGGTTTCAAGCATCTTGCAAAACTGTCAGCTTTCATGCGATTGCCATTGCTGGTCAGACTCAATGATCGTATTATCTTGGCTTCAATCTACTCCCGGAAATTTCAACGTATTTGTCGCAAATCGAGTAGCGCAAATACAATCGCTAACATCGGGAATGCCATGGCATCATGTTCCCACTGAGTTGAATCCAGCGGATATTCTTTCCCGTGGTTGTTCTCCTAAAGAACTATCACTCAACCGTCTTTGGGAAAACGGTCCTCCATTTCTTCAACTTGACTCCTCACTATGGCCCAGAAATAAGGAAGTCCTATCTGATCTTCCAGAAAGAAGACGGTGTACCTTAGTTTCATCCACACGAGTCGATGTAACCGTCGGCTGCAAGTTTCAAAATTCATTCAATAAATTAAGACGTGTATTTGCATACATTCATAAATTTTGCCATTTCAGAACCAGAAATTCTTCAATGCCAGCTGGATTACTAACTGTCGCTGACATAAAGGCCGGGACTCTGTTGATGATCAGGCATATTCAGCAAGTGCACTTCGCATCAGAATACAAAGGTCTCAGAGAAAACAAGCAGCTGCCTTCGTCGAGCAATCTGTTGTCGCTTAACCCATTCATTGATGACTTTGGCTCATTACGCGTTGGAGGGCGTCTCCTTAATTCGAACTTGGACTTCGAGGCTAAGCATCCGCTTATTCTACCTAAGCAACATCCAATCACTAACGCAATCATAGAATATTTTCACAAAAGGACGCTGCACGCTGGACCTCAAAGCTTATTAGCAACAATTCGTCAACAGTTCTGGCCTATTGGTGGGCGCAAAACAGTATCGAAGGTCGTCAATAGATGTTTAAAATGTTATCGTTTGAAACCTATCATACTACAGCAAATTATGGGTAATCTTCCAAAAGATCGTGTAAAGCCAATGAGAACATTTCATACAACCGGAGTTGACTATTGCGGGCCCTTCTTTTACAAAAATTATGTGAGAAATCGTCAGCCAGTCAAATGCTACGTATGCATCTTCGTTTGTTTTGCTACCAAGGCCACACATCTTGAAGTGGTGCAAGATCTATCAACTCCGTCATTCATCGCAGCACTTAAACGCTTTATTAGCATTAGGGGAAAGCCGAGGACAATCTGGTCCGACATTGCTACCAATTTTGTTGGCGCAAAAAAACAGCTGGAAGAGCTGCGCCAGTTGTTTCTGAATCAGAGTCACATTCAGACCGTCTCAGAGGCTTGTACCGAAAATAGCATAGACTGGAAATTCATACCACCCCGTTCGCCACACTTTGGCGGTTTGAGGGAGGCTGCAGTTAAATCCGCAAAGCTTCATTTCTATCGTACCGTTGGAACCTCTATTTTATCCTTCGATGAGCTTCGCACCTTTGTTTGTGAGATATCCGCTATTTTAAATTCTCGCCCTCTTTTTCCAATTACAGAAAGCCCAGACGATCTGGAAGTGCTTACGCCGGCGCACTTTCTAATTGGTGGTCCATTCACAACCGTTGACGAACCCAATATCACGCACCTCAACGTAAACCGATTGAGCCGATGGCAGCGAATTTGTCAGATGCAGCAAATATTTTGGCAAAAATGGAGCACCTCATACTTATCGCTTTTACAAGAAAGGTCCAAGTGGCGGTCAAAAACTCCAGATTTGCATGAAGGCGCTATGGTAATATTAAAGGACGACAACCTACCGCCTTTAAAATGGAATTTGGGCCGAGTTGAACAAACATTCAGTGGAGATGATGGACATGTTAGAGCGGCAATAATTCGTACAGTGGCCCAGTAAAAAGAGCTATTACAAGGATTGCTGTATTGCCTGTTGAAACTGAACTGGTTGAAAGACTACGCCTTCCAACGGGGGGAGTATGTTCGGATCAGCAATCCAAAAAAATCTATATAATAAAGCAATTAATAAAAACATTTGGTGTATTATTATCCGATTAAAAAATCTTGAAGTTAAGTGGCAGATTGGAGTTTTATACCACTCTCCAAGTTCTAGCGACCCTGAATTTATTAGCTATTTAGAAAGTATATTAACGGAGGTATGTGATAGTTCGTACAACAATGCCATAATTGGCGACTTCAATATCAACATGAATAAAATATCTACATATAATGTGAAGCTCAACGAGATGTTTAATACCTTTTCTATGAACCAAATCGTTAATTTTAACACACGAATAGCAGACGGATCCGAAACAAAAATTGATCTCCTATACTCAAATGATAAACAAATGATGTGCACAAGACTTGATCGGTACCAAATCTCGGATCATGAAACAATACAATTTAATATCGATACAAAACGTAATATACCGCTTAGGGCGATGACTAAAATAATCTCGTGGGACCAATATAGCTGTGATAATTTAATTAGTCTGATTAGAAATTATAATTTTTCAATCATTAATGGAATGACTGTGGAAAACATGGTGTCATATATTAATTCGTGTCTACTAACATGCATGAACCAACTAACAGTTGTAAAACATATAATGGTTAAAGTTAAAAATAAATGGTATGAGTCAGAACTTGTCCAGTTATATAAAAGAAAACTAACAACCTACAACATAGCAAAAGAGAATGGTGATTGGTCTGATTACTACTGTATTAAAAGACAATACTAACGATTAATAAAAATAAAAAAGGTTAAATACATGGAAAATAAAATCAAAGCGAATAGTTCGGACAGCAAGTTGATGTGGAGATATTTGAAACAAACCATATGCTATCAAAGCACAAAGGATAATATAGCAATGGTACATCATAACGGTCGGTGTATTGAAGATAAAAGGGAGATAGCAAATGTGTTAAATGTATACTTCGTTGAAAGCATTGTGGAAATAAACGAGAGCATTGAACAGTTCAGCACAACCGAAAGTCGTAACCCTGAGATCAACAGCGTATTTAAATTCAATGAAGTAACAAGTTTGGAAGTAGAGAAAGCTGCAAATAGTTTTAAATACAAGATTGGTGGCAAACAACTACTTTCCGAAGGCGTAATTAAACACTCTATGTCGTATCTAAGCTATTTCTATTCGATAATCATAAATAAAAGCTTAAAAACCGGGGTCGTACCTGATGAATGGAAAATTTCAACGATAATTCCAATAAAAAAAGTGAAAAATACTACAAAACCAGATGAACTAAGGCCAATTAATACGTTACCAAACATCGAGAAAATACACGAAACAAATAATATAATCATCAGAGAGCAGTCAGGATTTCGAGCTAAACACTCTTGCGAAACGGCTCTTAATTGGGTTATATCTCAGTGGAAGGACAACCTCCGAAGTAAAAAAGTGATACTGGCTGTCTTCATCGATTTGAAAAGGGCATTTGAAACAGTGGACCGTCACATAATGTTAAGCAAACTTAGGAAAATAGGTATAAAATCGGTAGAACTTAAGTGGTTTGAAAATTATTTATCAAATAGAACGCAGTGTAAAGTAATTGATGAAGATGTATCAGAGAAGGTGGCAGTTAATATTGGCCTCCCACAAGGTTCAGTACTGGCACCGATTTTATTTAATATATACATAAATGATATTATATTATCGACGCGAAACTGTGATATTAGACTATTTGCGGATGATGCCCTCCTAATGATAAGCGAAGAGAGTGTAACAGATGCATTTAATAAAATGCAATACGAACTAGACTTGCTTTATGTGTGGTTATGCAAAAACAAACTGATGTTGAATGTAAAAAAAACGAACTATATGGTAATTGCACCAACGCGTAAAAATAGAAATATTGATCATAGAGAATTAAAAATTAAGGATGAAGTAATTGCGGAAGTAGATCATATTAAATATCTTGGCGTTGTTATTGATAATAAATTGAAATTCACTGATTATGTGAACTATATAGTGAATAAGACATCAAAAAAAATTGGGTTTATGAAAAGAACATGTAAATATGTAAGTAGAAGGTATAAAACACGAGTATATAAATCCATAATAGAACCAAGTTTATTGTATTGTCCTACAATATTATTCATAACATCAGATACACAAATAAGCAAGTTGCAAAAATTGAAAAATAGAGCTATGAGGCATATACTAAAAGCAAGATATGACAGTAGTATCTCGTCGATGCTAAGTAGTCTAAAATGGTTAAATGTAAAACAAATGATTTTTTGTCATACAATGAAATTTATTTATAAAATTAGAAATGGGTTTTTCCCAAATTACCTAAGTGAAAACTTTATGCTAAATTGTGAAGTCCACGAATATCAAACAAGATTTAGGCATAATTATAAGCTTCCACAATGTCAAACCGACTATCTAAAACAGGATTTGTATTACAAGGGTCTCAAAATGTTTAACGAGTTGCCAATGGATATAAAAAATTCTAGTAGTTTAGCACAATTTACAAAAAAATTAGTTACATATTGTCAAACTGAACAATAAGTTGAGTAACAATGTGATTATAAATGGATTATTGGCCTCTAAGGCTGTAAATAAAGAATAAATAAATAAAATAAATAAATAAATAAATAAATCTTTGAAATTTTATACGCATATATCTATGTATGTTCCTACAGGGACATCAAAACCATATAACAGTAGAATCATACGACTTTGTACATAATACTTGCTGTTGTTCAAAAATTTTTTTTGTATTCTCTTTTTATTTGCCTTCTGCACTATGCAATTGTTATTTAATTTATCTAAACTAACTAAACTAAATCATAATTTTGCCTATAACTGGATGATGAAAAACAACTTGCTCACTTGTACTTTGGCTTTTGAAAATAAAACACTTGTCGTGCGATCGTTGAATACTTATTTCTTTTTTTGCCAAAAGCATTAAGAAAATACTTAACGCTTCGAAAACACCGACTAAGAAAAAACAGTACATAAGAGTATGTTATGAATGGTTATAATTTTAAATATCTGCTTGGTTTATATGTTTAATGCATTTAAAATATATTTTTTCAAGATTCAAAATCAAGTGTTTTTGTACGCAAAGGTGCAAATATAAGAAAAAGTTGTGCTGATGGCAATATAAGTACAAGCAAAAAAAAATTGGAAAAAATTTGAGAAAGTGGTAATATAAGTATGTATATATCTATATATTATAAATGAGAAAAATGTATGTATATAGAAATGTGCATGTACATACATAGAATACCTGGTTGTATGAAATATCAAAATATACGTATAGATTTATTATATACTCATGTCATCGTATCGCTCGTGTTCGCCTTCTCGTTCGTTTCCTTCCCGATATTGCTGTACTCTTCTCTACTGTATTTTATTTCTTTTCTGCTGTTTAAAGATGACTTTAGCGTTACTTCTTCGCTTACTATTACTGTATATTGGCTTTATATATGCAGTGGTGGCGTGGTATTTCTTCGCTTACGGCTATGACGGTACTTTATTGTGTTATCCTAATGTTTGTTTTTGTGGCAAGCTTTCAAACCGTTATGGCAAGTAACTGATTTTGCATGTATAGACCGAAATTGTACGTTTTGCTCTTTCTATGAACAGTTTTTATATATGTTCTTGTTGGTTATTTTTTCACACTGCTGTAACGTAAATGTTCGTGCCTAAATACATATATTTTTCACCGCACTATTGTACTTTTGGTACAGCCATTTCAAATTGTTCACCAAGATTTATGTCGTTTTTTGCAAAAAGGAAAAGATATTTGTAAAGATTGCAAGTTTTTGGTACAGCCACTTCACTGATTGCCAATATTTACGTCGTTTTTGCGCAAAGCAAACGTTATTTGTAGAGATTGACACTTTTTGTTACAGCCACTTCACTGTTCGAGCGTATTTATGCCATTTTTGCGAATAGAGAAACGTTTCTGAGGAATGACAATGTATTTGCACTGAGTTTATGATTTAAAGTTTTATTAATGTGTATGTCAATTTTCAATTTTTAGGTTTCATTTCCAGGGAGTTAGTTGGGAATTCTTTAGGCCGCTGTGGTGCAGTGGGTAGAGTGCTCGCCTGCTATGCCAGAGGTCTCGGGTTCAAACCACGGTCCGAGCTTAAAACTGTAGGTCCCCCCAATTAGTAGGAAAAACAAAAAGGAGCACACCTCGAATTGGGAGAGAAGCTCGGCCATAAAACTCGTCAGAGTTATAATAGCGCCATTGTATTATTATTATTATGTTTTTAAGTTCCACTACTTTTCCACATCAGTGTATGCCACGTTTTGCTCTGGCAAATGTACATATATGCAGGGACCGTAATCATTATGAGTTTTATAAAAAAAATCGCCATTTAATCATTACATGTTGAGTTTTTTTATATTTCATCAAAAATAATCATTATTTTTTTAGTTTAATTTTTTTTTTTTTGATAAAGAAATAACCAGAGACCCAAAATAACAATTATCCTAATATCGACAATCGTTAAAATTACGGGATTAGACAATTTTTATTTTTTCGATCGGCGCATAATTGTTATGAGCAGAGACCAAAAAAATAATTGTTATTAGAGCTCCAGATTTTTTTTTGAACATTTTCGAGTAGCCCGAACAAATGTTCAAATGCTCGAACAGTCGTTTGTTTGTTTATTACCCGTATGTTAGTACGGGCATTTGAACAAGTCGGGTATTTTGAAGTTTGTTTTTTTCTTTTGTTTATTATTATTTTCTTCTTTATATGTAGTTTTTTTATTTTTATTTTTCCGATACACATTTTTTTGTTTGTGAGCTTGAATGCTTGAATGTTTGTATGGGCATTTGAACAACAAACGGGCTTCAAATAAAAACGATCAATTGGCATTGCTCGTTACCTGGGTATCTAGAGCCCTAATAATTATCCTAATATCGACAATCGTTAAAATTACGGGATTAGACAATATTTATTTTTTCCATCGGCACATAATTGTTGGCCGCTGTGGTGCAGTGGGTAGAGTGCTCGCCTGCTATGCCAGAGGTCTCGGGTTCAAACCACGGTCCGAGCCAAACACCAAAAACAATTTTTCTAATTAGTAAAAATCCAATTATTGGGTTTTTTTAAGAGCAGCGGTCACCTCTCGGCAGTGGGCGGTATACCCTCCGAGTGTATTTCTGCCATGGAAAAGCTTCCCACAAAAAATGCATTCGCCGTTCGGGGTATGACGCCATTTGCCGAGTTTTGGCCGCGGTGTCTATTCTTGAAAAATTAATTATATTAATTTTGTATTGGTCCGGGCTTCATTCTAATACGGGACCTCGGCATGGCAGCCGGAAACTCTACTCACTACATCATTCGAATTATCTGTGCGTAATTTCAATGGCGGTGTTGCGGTTCGCTTCCATTTGCTGTAGCGCAATCTAGGCTGGAATAGAAGTTGTTTCTTCTTCTCTTTGTCCCACCAGTTAGATTTGTCTCCGTTGCTGATTCCGGTGAAGTTCGAAGCTAAATTGACAACTTTGTTGTCGAACCATTTGGAAAATATTACCTCCATTCGAACTGTAATATTCAGCAGAAGAACCACGTCCCCGTTTAGCCATTGTTCCATGATCCGGAAGTGGCGGTTGGCTAAAACGCACTGTTCCAGTAGCTTTTATTCCTCTGTCGTACGTAAATTTCGAACAGGGCGAAATAATGGAAGTAAATATCAAAAGAAAAATACATGCCCTTTTTGCCCTCAATAATCATGTGCTTATTGGGCTATAACATAGTGGCTAATTCGATTCCAATGGATTTCGCAAGTAGTTCATCCAATGGGGTTGAAGACTCTTCGTACACTGTAAAACAGAGTTATCGATAAAAAAAATTCAATTAGTGCACACAAAATGGGTATCAAATGAAAGCGCTTGGCTAGTGCTATCATTTGGTCGAGTTTTAATTTCAATATATTAATCGATAACAGAGTTATCGACAAAAATGTGGTGCATAAAAATTTCAATTAATACACACAAAATAGGTATCGAATGAAAGCGCTTGGCTAGTGCTATCATATGGTCGAGTTTTAATTTCGATATATTAATCGATAACGAGTTATCAATAAAAATGTGGTGCATAAAAATTTCAATTGATGCACACAAAATGGATATTAAATGAAAGCGCTTGGCTAGTGCTATCATTTGGTCGAGTTTTAATTTCGATATATTAATCGATAACAGAGTTATCGATAAAAATGTGGTGCATAAAAAATTCAATTAAAGCACATAAAATCTCCGTCAACACCATACGTCTTTGGAGTTCTATTCCAGCTGCTGTGAGAAACTCTCTAAACCACAACAATTATAGGCGAATTCTTTTCACTTTCTTTTCTGATCATAGCACTTAAGTTGTCCGTCTAATATACATATCTTTAAAATAACTAAACTTTGTTAACTCTTCTTTATCATTTCAATTCTCTTCTCCTAATTCTTTTCTAAATAAGTTATTTATTTTCATTTCATTATACTCAGCTGTACTAGTACACAGAGTATTATAGTTTTGTTTTATTTTCAAATTGCTAGTTTTAAATAAATATATCTAGCATATAAGTTAGGCATGATGTGTACCAATCTGCAATACTTGCTCGTTGTACGGTAAAAGATTTTGTTATCTTAATGTACTAATTTTTATGTCAAATAAATACAAATACAAAATGGGTATCAAATGAAAGCGCTTGGCTAGTGCTATCATTTGGTCGAGTTTTAATTTCGATATATTAATCGATAACAGAGTTATCGATAAAAATGTGGTGCATAAAAATTTCAATTAATGCACACAAAATGGGTATCAAATGAAAGCGCTTGGCTAGTGCCATCATTTGGTCGAGTTTTAATTTCGATATATTAATCGATAAAAATGTGGTGCGTAAAAATTTCAATTAATGCACACAATTTGATACCCATTTTGTGTGCATTAATTGAATAACTCTGTTATCGATTAATATATCGAAATTAAAACTCGACCAAATGATAGCACTAGCCAAGCGCTATATCGAAATTAACAACTCGACCAAATGATAGCACTAGCCAAGCGCTTTCATTTGATACCCATTTTGTGTGCATTAATTGACATTTTTATGCACCACATTTTTATCGATAACTCTGTTACCGATTAATATAACGAAATTAAAACTCGACCAAATGATAGCACTAGCCAAGCGCTTTCATTTGATACCCATTTGGCGGTATTCGGTATTCTATATTCGTATTCCGTATCCATATTTACCCGCTTTTCCACAATTATGAGCTGATCTAAAAAACATCCATCAACCAGTAATTTTTATTTAAGATCGAAAAAAATATAAATTGCTCATAACAATTATGGGATGATCTAAAAAATATCCATAATCTAGTAATTGTTATGGAAGATCGAAAAAAATATCAATTGCTAGTAACAATTATGAACTGATCTAAAAAATATCCATAATCCAGTAATTGTTATGGAAGATCGAAAAAAATATCAATTGCTAGTAACAATTATGAGCTGATCTAAAAATATCCATCATCCAGTAATTGTTATTTAAGATCGAAAAAAATATCAATTGCTCATAACAATAAAAATATAGTTACATCCACTGGTTGCCCAACGTTTCCCCAAACACCTTGGCATCCTCAGGGGCGTAAACTTCATCGACAAACATAATAAAACAAACATTATATTATAAGTACACATTTTTAAATATACAGATACATATATACATTATAACATTTAAAACCATCACAGTAAAAACAGAAATCACTTACATTTCAATGGATAAAATAAAAATTATTGCACAGAGTATACATACATATACATAGATATCTTACTTAACAGGTACCTTTGTCAAACTAAAATATAAATAATTATAAACAAAATAAATAGGTAGCAGCAATGTCTTCGGTGTCTTCTTTTTTGTTAACCGTCCGTTCTCTATTTTTTAATACATATATGCAGCCTTGGGCACCACTACACTCAAGCCATTACTAAAAAATGAGTGTGTGTTGGTGCATCTACTGTAGGATCCCTGCAGGGAACTCAATAACTAGTGAGCAAAATTTCTAGTTCGAACTAGCGAAAAGGTGTCAAAAGGGAACTAGATTACTTGAAAGAGTTTTTAGTGCTTAGCATGAAATTTTCATTTTTAATTCACTGTAAATAGTTGTTGAATTTTTTTCCACTTACCCCAACAACTAGATTAATTGTAGCTAGACCCTCACCAGTTCAGCACACTTTGATTTATATGCAAGTGACAAAAATTCTACGAAAATTTTTCGTTCATTCAATTACCGTCGGCTTTGTATATTTTTGCAATTCTCAGATGTTTAATGAAGCATTTTATATAAAGAGTTTTCTATTTGCATCTCTTATGAAATGAAATGTTCCCCTAATTATGCTTTTCCGATCCCTCAGGCTTATTTTTAATTTTTTTTTTATTTTATTACTTTTTAAATATTATTGTAAATTTTTATTAAATAAAAAAATAAAAAAATATTAGTTAAAAAAAGATTGAAAAAAAAAATATCATCCACCTTGACACCGACAGGATTCGAACACGCGTTAGCCAGTCGGCCATCGCGCCACTTGCATGAAGTGTGTCAAATGCTGCAATTAAGCGGCAGATGTAAAACTGTAGAATTTGTAGGTACTTGCAGCTAGTTCAGAACTATCGAAATTGTGCCAATAAACGAACTAGTGAAAACTGTAGAATTTAGTACTAGTTCGGAACTATCGAAAATTTAGTGCAGAGGGCGACAACTGACACTGCCTAGGACATATCCGTGTTAAATTCGCCAGTTGATAAGATGCAAAAGAGATTTAGCTCGCACTAGTAGTGTCGAAAAATGCACTAGAAGCGACCTAGTTCGGAACTAGAGATTTTCCCTTCAGGGATAAAGTGAAAAATTTCTAAAAATAATCAGTCTGCATGCAGATGTTGAGCGAGCAGAGTCATGCGCGCACGCTTCGCGAAATTATGAAACAACGTACGTATACACATACATATGTATTTGTGTACCCACGTTATATGCAAACTTCTCGTAGTTTTGCTTGTTGTTTGGCATCTGCCATGATTCAACAATAAAGGTTTTCGCATGACGACATACCTTCATACATAGTGGGGCCAGAAGTGTCATGCAGAGAGGAATGTAGAAGAATTTGACAGATTTGGCCCCTATGGAAATGCTAGGGTGCGTGTGTGTGTGGAATATGTCAACAAAAAAATGCTGTATTGTGGAACGATCCTCCGTCATCCCTTGTCAAGTTTGGTTTGGAGACAAACCAGTTTCGGCTAATATGCGCCATCTTCAGTGTCTTTTGTCGTTCCACAATACATCATATTCCTACCCTGTCGGAAAAACAAGCAACCAAAAAGTATTTAAAAAAAATGCTTGTGTTCGTGTGTTTATGAAGATTGAAGAAGAAGTCAGCTGATATTATGCATTCTCCTTTATTGTTGCTCCATGGCATCTGCAAATAGAATAAAAGAATTTCAAGCGACGATCACCTAGCGACCACTTGCTTTCACGCCAGTCGAAGGCAAACTGATTATTTTTCCTAAGCGACGATCGCCAAGTCCCATCGTAAGCGCTCGTTTTACGCTCTTTATTTGTCTGTAGTAGTGACAATCGGTGTGTATACGTACATGGGCGCTTACTCTCATTTAGCAGGTGCTAAGGTTTTGCCCAAGGCTGCATATATGTCAACTCTCTAATATGTATCTAGTTTTCTCTCTCTTCTCATTGTCTATTATCTTTGTGTTATCTATATCAGCTGTGTGGCCGTGTGTAAATATGTGATGAGCTAGGGCAGTATTAGTCTTATGTTTTCTTATGTCCGCGTCATGCTCCGCTAGGCGTACACCCAGTGGTCTTTTAGTAGTGCCTATGTATATCTTATCGCAAAGTGATTCCGATGTACCTTTATATGTTACTTCGTAAACCACGTTCGATTTCTGGAGAGTGTTAATTGGTGTTTTTGTTTTGGTAAAGACCTTAGAGAGTGTGTCGTTAGATTTATATGCAAGTATGATGTTTTGTGTTTTCTTACGGATGTTATAGTCGATGTTTTCAGTAAATTTCGGTATGTACGTGACACTGTGATATTGCTTTGTTATGTCGTTAGTTGTGGTAGTGGGTATTATATTATGGTTTTTGTTGGTAGGTGATAATTTTTCGTCTATAAGAGTTTTGATAAGGTGTGTTGGGTAGCTATTTTTTTTATCAAGATGTTGTATATTTTACTTATGTTTTTTTGGTGGAATTGATGATCGCTTATATTAATTATTTGGTGGAAGGCGGCTTTTTACGCCAATTAACTGTCATCTGACTTGGCAGGATCGCCATATAAAGAACATTCATTGTCCTTGAACAAAACGACACGTTACTTTCCTTTTTAAAATAAAACGCACGACTGATCACTTTTTTTCTCTTCACAAGTCTAACCCAAAAAGATTACGTCACCTACCTTGGTGTTACCTTAGACAGAAGGCTTACTTGGAAATATCATATTGATAATAAGTTAATGCAAGCAAAGCTGAAAATAAGCAATCTACAATGGATCATTGGTCCAAAATCTAAATTAAGCCTAGACAACAAAATACTTTTATTTAATATGGTGATAAAACCATCCTGGATATATGGAATACAGCTTTGGGGTTCAGCATCCAAATCCAGTCTAGAAAGAATACAAAGGCAACAATCTAAGATATTAAGATCAATATGCCGGGCGCCTTGGTACATGAAAAATTCCGCTATACACAGGGATCTAAAGATTAACACAGTTGTAGAAGAAGTAAAAAATATACAAACTAACTACGCCACAAGACTAGGCAATCATCCAAACATACTGGCTAAAAGCCTGTTAGAACAGAGATACCCCAGGCGGTTAAAGAGAAAGGATATTCAGCTAAATTGTAACCAAGGCTAGAGCCACTAAAATTAAAACTTTGAATAGCCTATCCTATTAGGCCGTAAAACCTCTAAATTGCAAAAAAGAGCTTACTGAAATTCCTTCCATTCAGAAAGCTACAACAGCATTTACTAATACACATGTATAACATACTATGTATGATTCTGTTCCGGACGAGCCTATACCATTAGGCCGTAAAAATTCCTAAGTTCATACACGCAGCTTATTGGAATTCCTTCCATTCCGAAAGCTGAAACAGCACTTACTAATGCAACACACAATTGTGTCATCGATAATCCTGTCCTGTCAAGCCGTGTGAACTTTTAATACTATACAATCAGCTGCTTGGAATTCCATTCCATTCCATTCCGACGGCATAAATACATATACAAATGAAAATGAATAACATAATGAACGAATATAAAATAAAAGAACGTACATACTCTTAGTAAAAACAAAAACATTCACATACACATAATAAATGTATTCATAAGTATTTATTTTATATCAAATAAAATTTTCATCCATATGTTATTTGAGGCAGTGGCAACGAATAACGTCATTGTATTCTAGGTTAAGATTCTATAAAAATTGTCATATTCTTCAAGAATGATACAATAAAAACTATATCCGAAAAAAAAACAAGTCTAACTTTATTTTATTTCAATCAGCATCTCGAATGCTGTGTGTCTATATACTACTTATGTATGTATGTATATCTATCTTAATATTGGCTGCCGTTCTTTGTGGCGAACCAATGACTGCATTATTTGTAATAGAATAGAATTATGAACAGGATTGTATCCTACACAGGGTTACCTTACATTTAAACATAAAACTTTGAATATAATAGAAGTAAAATTTATTTATCAGAATTTCGTGGGGGGTTCAAACACCCAAACCCCCGTCCCCTCTAAATACGGCCTTGCCCGAATAACCCTGGCGTTGCCATATGGCAACGCAATGAGAGGTTCCTTTGAAAGTCTGTAAAAACTGAATGAATTCAGGTAAAGAGGTGTGCGATAACCATTATGACGCAGAAAAATCGGCGCTAACACTTGCTGCATAGAACAGAAAATTTGAGTGAAAGATTTCACAGTTATAACATTGTGAAGTTGAGCGAAACAAAAAAAGTGAAAAAAAAAATGACAAAAAATCAGCAGATGTAATAAGTAAGTGACTATAATTTATTTAAAAAAAAAGCAAACACTATCGAGTTGCATCTTTTGAAAAGGTTTTTAGTCAAAATTCATGAAAAGAAAATAATTAGTGTAAAAAATTTAGTTTGAGATGGTTTTTTTGTTGTTTTTTTGCTCATGTTGCCATATGGCAACGCCAGGGTCGATAGGGTACAGGTTTTTTGCTGATAGATTTTTTTAATTTTTCGGCCATTTGCCGTTGTTTATGGTATTATATATGGTTTTTTACTGAAATCAATGGAACAAATACAACGATGGGATCTGTTTGAAGCATTTCAAGCCATACTATACATTACATTAGAGTTTTATTTATGTCACTAAATGAAATAAATCACTAAAAATGAAATTTTCATCATTGTAAAAGTCTTTCACTTCTTCATTCTGGTCAAAAACGCCCAAAAAATATGAATTTTCAATACATTTCCTAGAAAAAAAAACCTGTACCCTATCAGCCCTGGCGTTGCCATATGGCAACAGGGCATACCTCAGGATCCAGGACACTTATCGATGTCCGTTTTTGTATGCATCTTATTCATGGTCCCAATGACCAATCCTCAAAAAATCAGCACAATATCTATGCAAAGAAGCTTCAGGGTTATTCGGGTTAAGAGATAGACCATTTTATTTTGCCCATGAAAAGATGGATGTTAAATCGTTATTGACGTTATTTTTTATATCAAATAGTTTGTTAGCTTGATAAAACAAAACAAAGGAAATTCAGATATTTTAGTACTATATTTCAGATGTATGATTTGTTTCGATACAATTTTAGATCGCTGAAAATAAGCGGCTTAGTTTAGAACAAGACATACAGTTTGTCAATTAATTCTTTGCAAAATGAAAACAGTTCAGAAATTTGTTTTCATACTGGTATTTGGTCAACTAAGCTTAACTTTTTAATTTTTTTTTAAATGCTAATATTAAGTTAAATATGTTCACAACATTTAGGACCAAAAAGATCCAAAACTTAAAGCATAGAAAGAACAGAAAAAACAAAAGTTCAAAAAATTATAAAACACATTTTGTCAATTAATTCTTTGCAATTTTTTCATATGTGACAGAAACTGAAAAAAAAGCAGACCGGATCGTTGAAATTTTGGTGTGACGGCCACTAGCCTCAACCACACATTGTAGACGAAGGGTTATGGAATAAATCAAGTCCTTCAGCCCATAAATTTAGCGTATTTTATGCCATTCTTCTTGAATGGCATTAATTACAACATTTTTCGCTAGTAGACCTTGGTTTTCTGCCTTGTTATTTCAAGAAAGGCCAAAATTTTTTGATTGGATTTAAGCTAGGACTTTGGGCAGGTGCATCCATTGCTTTGGTGCAATTATGCAGTACCAAAGTCCTGCACAGCAACGATTTATATTTAGGATCGTTGTTCAGGTACAGCTTTTACTTGAATTTATTGGCGCTTTTTGGTTAAAAAATGCAATTTTGCATTGCGATTCTCGACTACTCCTGTCAAGCTAAAACTCCTTCGTCATCAGGTCATTAAAAATCCGCAGTCGGCCTTCACCCTTTTTAGAATAACGAACTCGACATTATAGCACACAATTTTCGAAACATCACATCTGGTCTAATATTCTTATGTAGCAGAGCTGTGTTGGTCGTTCTCGAATTTTTTCTGTGTCCATCGCGATGCATCGTGCGTATTTTTGTTTCATCCCGAAAAAGAACATCAATTTTTTTTCACAGCTCTGCTACAGAAGAATATTGGACCAGATGTGATGTTTCGAAAATTGTCTGCAATAATGTCGAGTTCGTTATTCTAAAAAGGGTGAAGGCGGACTGCGGATTTTTAATGACCTGATGACGAAGGAGTTTTAGCTTGACACGAGTAGTCGAGAATCGCAATGTAAAATTGCATTTTTTAACCAAAAAGCGCCAATAAATTCAAGTAAAAGCTGTACCTGAACAACGATCCTAAATATAAATCGTTGCTGTGCAGGACTTTGGTACTGCATAATTGCACCAAAGCAATGGATGCACCTGCCCAAAGTCCTAGCTTAAACCCAATCAAAAAATGTTGGCCTTTCTTGAAATGACGAGGCAGAAAACCAAGGTCTACTAGCGAAAAATGTTGTAATTAATGCCATTCAGGAAGAATGGCATAAAATACTCTAAATTTATGGGCTGAAGGACTTGATTTATTCCATAACCCTTCGTCTACAATGTGTGGTTGAGGCTAGTGGCCGTCACACCAAAATTTCAACGATCCGGTCTGCTTTTTTTTTCAGTTTCTGTCACATATGAAAAAATTGCAAAGAATTAATTGACAAAATGTTTTTTATAATTTTATGAACTTTTGTTTTTTCTGTTCTTTCTATGCTTTAAGTTTTGGATCTTTTTGGTCCTAAATGTTGTAAACATATTTAGCTTAATATTAGCATTTAAAAAAAATTAAAAAGTTAAGCTTAGTTGACCAAATACCAGTATGAAAACAAATTTCTGAACTGTTTTCATTTTGCAAAGAATTAATTGACAAACTGTACATATATCCATAGATAATGTTTCTCTTACTCACAACGCAAATTGCACCGTTCCGATAAGGAAATTCGTAGATATGTGTGATGCCGTCCAAATGTATCTTTTAACGGTTCATGGTTTATACGATTTATCTTTGGCTGAAATTAAGAAAAAATATCATAATGAAAGATTAAAGACCTGCACATCTTCCAACTAGAGTTAGGAATTTTAAATTATAAAAAACTATTCCCCATGACCTCAACCGCAATGAAAATGCCAACTTTAGTGAAGATAACATCACTGTGTGGCCGCTGTTGTGGAGTGGGTAGAGTGCTCGCCTGCTATGCCAGAGGTCTCGGGTTCAAACCACGGTCCGAGTAAAACACCAAAACAATTTTTCTAAAAATCCAATTATTGGGTTTTTTAAGAGCAGCGGTCACCTCTCGGCAGGCATACCCTCCGAGTGTATTTCTGCCATGAAAAAGCTTCTCATAAAAAATGCATTCGCCGTTCGGAGCCGGCATAAAACTATATGTCCACCCAGTGGCGGATCCACGGGGGGGGGTTCAAACCCCGGGGTTTGAACCCCCCCCCCCCTTGTGGTTTATCATAGATCCCAAATTAATGCTCTTATAGATTCTGCGCCCAAATTTCCCAAACTGATCAAGGAAAACTATCATTCCAAAAGCAATGGTTGGACCACATAACATCCAAAATATGTACCTACATGCGAAAAAAGTTCATGTAGGTACCTTTGGACGCACGTGCATAAAATCAAATTTGTCAAATACTATTCGCAAATTGCCAAATCGCAAATTTATTTTCTTTTTTTTTTTATCCCTATTTTTATCGGGATTGTACAGAATTAATTTAGTCAGAAATGTCTGAATCGTTGGAGAAATTGCCTTTTTCAGAGGCATTTCGGAATTCTTGTTTAAATTAATCATTTAAAAATTTGAGTATATAAAAACAAGAACAAGAAAAATTCTATTAAAAATATAAATATGTATAACCAAAATGTACTACATACATATATTCTTATTTATTTTGGCTTTAAATGCAAGGGTAAGTGAAATTGATGATCAATTTGCCACCAATACCATGGTATAAGTATACCAGGTAAAACAAACGTCAAGTTTTCGTCGCCATATTAACCACCTGACAATTAAGCAGATTATGACATTTCGTGCTGCCATACTCAATGATAAAAATCCTCCATTAATGGCATTTTTCACTGCTTTGTTTTAAAAATAAATTGTAACCATGGTAACGAATTTTTTCAATTTGAATTGAAAGAAATTTTTTCAATTTGAAAAAATTACACATCCTGCAGTAAATTTGTTTCACTGCTGAATGATCATTGATGATTCTTCTGAGTACAATTTTTATTATTATTATTATTTTTTTTGAAAAAAGCAAACCATTTATATGAAAAATTCAGCAGTCTTTATTTGAAAGTACTCACTGATGCCTCCTCAGTCATAGATGAATTTCATCAGTAATTCATAAAAGATTCATTTCGGATTTTTACTTCGCAGAATATCAGTTTGGCCGTACTACAAAGTAGCCCCTTTCCGGTATTCTCGGTGAGTTTTTAATTTTTTTTGGCTTACTTATGTATTTATAAGCGGTTTTGCGTCTTTTATTTTGTTCAATAGTGACGTATAGGCGGTTTTGCAGGCGTACGTAAAAACTTTTTTCAATAAAGCAAAGTTATAATCCATTTCGTGTTTATGAAAGTATAATCAACATAAGTACATTACAGTACAGTTATAAAGCAATAACACCTATTATTCGCAGTATTGGTTCGAAAAATTTCCTTAAAAAAAGCGGTTTTGAAACTGTGTCATTATTTGGAATTGCGTTGTGTGAATCTCAAAATTGTTGCATGAATGGATGGGGACGGACGCCAGGAATGTATTTTTGATGAAATCTCATTTTTGGCAAAAATGTCACGCGGTTTTGCACTTTAAACGGCGATATGTATGTACACCACCATACCAAGTGAGAGTGGATGAAGATTTGTGGAGTGAGCGAAGAGGAGCTACCGGAAGTTCCATAAATCTGCTCACTAGTGCCCTTTCTCTTTCTGTCCTTTGATTCCTGAAATACCCAAACTTTCAAACAAAAATCTACGCATTCAAAAAATAAAAGTCTGGCATCGCTATACTCCAAAACTGACATAAGATTAAACT
This sequence comes from Urophora cardui, assembly GCA_960531455.1. Taxonomy (NCBI): domain Eukaryota; kingdom Metazoa; phylum Arthropoda; class Insecta; order Diptera; family Tephritidae; genus Urophora; species Urophora cardui. Next base: position 87,979,270 of record OY482673.1, on the reverse strand, counting down.
TAAAAAATCTGCTTTTTAATCAAAAAGACAGCGTCAAAATGACAATGCACATACCTGTATTTTTTATACCATGACCAATACCATACGATACTCATTCGCACGTACCAATGCAAAAATATACATACATACGTTATACATGTTATTTAGATATTGTTAATTTGGAGGGTTTTGATTTTGTTGTGTTTAAGGTGCGGGAAATGGCGCAACTAGTATATAGAATAATAATAGTAGGTGGTATTAGTCCATATTTTCACCAGCGCACATAGGTAGATTTTCAAGTTTTATGCGGCCAAAAATATTTTATTGTCTACATCTATTCCAAATTGCTTGTTTAATGCAAAATTTTAATAATTTGAGTTAAAAGTCGATTTTATTGAAAAATATATACAGTGACTCAAAAAAAAAATCATACGCCAAAGTTTTTAAATTTATTTCAAAGAGTTCTGTCAAAAATTTTACTTTCTTATTTTAGTTTAAAAATATAGAAAATTTTTCAATAAAAATCGTTTTAAGCAAGATTTCTGAGCTTATAGAAAAAATCTGAAAAATCGTAGAAATATCTGAAAGTGGATTAAAAATTTCAAAGCAAGGCCATAATTTATAGAAGATTTTGAGGAGATTTCTAAGAGTACTGTTATGTAGCCAACCCATTTTAGTGTAAAAAGTGAAATTCTCAATGCCGTGAAAAATTCCGTCAATTTTAGAAGTTTTTTTCTGTAGGGTGTAGGGTGAGACCGTTCCAATTAAAATTTCCGAAAAGCCAATGAAAATTTTCAAAAAGTTGAATGTTGCATATTGTTATATTAAAATTGAATGAGCTGCAAAATTGCATACTCAAAACTCTTCTAAAAAATGTAGCTTTAGGATTCTTAGCCCCTTTTTATGATAAGTACTTCCTTGACTTTGAAAAATTGGAAACACTAAAAATACGAAAGCAGGTAATTTTCCAAATAGGCCAATTTTTAATCCATTGTTGATAATTTCTGGCTTTGCATTTTTCCGTAGAGAAATTTACGGGTAATCGATCGGAGGCGATAATATAACTAAATTGCTTTTGAATTAAAAAATTAATAATATTTTTTCAAGAAAGGCCGATATGCTTGAAAGCTTCAAAATGGTGGGTCTTTTATTATGCTAGGTTGACGATTTCTTCAATAAATAATGATATTTACCTGAAGCACCCGAATCCATGATGTTTACTTTGATAACTGTCTTAAAACTGAAAGTATTGACGTTTAAAAAAGGGTTACTTAAAATACGTAAAAAAAAAAAATCGAAAAAGTGAGAGAATAATAAGTTTCGACTAGCGGCAGGGACACCCCCGTTGTCTATAAAAGCCGAGAAGACCGGTTTATTATCGCCCGGTCTATTATAAACGTAGAGCGATTTTGGATTTTGTATTTGCACCGATTTTAAAATTTTCAATTTTGGCCGCATAAATTCGTAAAATCTACCTATGTGCAGCGTCTGCCCTTAAAAAACATCTTCCAAAAAAAGAAATTTTCAAAACCCCCCCCTTGCCGAAATCCTGGATCCGCGCCTGGGTCCACCCAATTAGTAGGAAAAATAAAAAGGAGCACACCTCCAATTGGGAGAGAAGCTCGGCTATAAAACTCGTCAGAGTTATAATAGCGCCATTGTATTATATTATATTATTATAATATCACTGTGCACGAAAAATTAACTTAACTTAACAGAGATGAGACATAGGAGTACCTGATGCTATTCTTTTTTCTAGGTTAGCTCTCGTTTAAGAAATATTTCACTTTGAAGTTTTGTCCGTCTGTACATATGTATGTATGTTCGTCGGGTTGAATGTAAACTATTCCGTCAGTTTGTGGGATATCAAATTGCTACTCGGTAGACGAGTATATTAATATGTGTAATTGATCGTTTGTCGGAATCGGCCGAATCGGACTACTATAACTTATAGCTCCCGTACAACCAATTGTTTAGAAATAGACATTTTGGGGTATAACTTATCCATTTAAAGAGATGAGGACCTCAATAATGTTACAGAATATTGTTAAGATCGGACCACTATAATATATAGCTGACGTACAACCGATTGTTCAGATATAGACATTTTGGGTGGATATACCTTCATTACTGGTTATTTTTATTTTCTGTGGACCTAGATTTTTTATACAAATATTTTCACCGAGGAGCCCCATAGTGAAGATATTCTACAACAAAAACATTCTGCGTTTTTAAATTGAAAATGGATTTATATTTGATATTAACCTTGTCAACAATGTCGTTTTAAAAAGGTGTCATTGTTAAACCATCAATAAAAGCGCCTTTACTTAACACTGAAACAATTTCAAATTGACGTTTCAATTTGGCTGCAAGTTCATAAGTCGTGCCAAGTATGAGACTCCGAGATGTGCGGACGCTTTTTTTTCATCGCTCCGTTGGTATTATTTTTTGTGGTGTTTAAAGCAGGGTTTGAATTGCTGACTGCGAAATAGTCAAAGCAACGAAATTGTTTTCTCAACGAACGAGTTTATTTGTTTTGATGCGTAGTTTAATAAGACCAGCCACACATGACGGCAGAAAACGCGCAGAACTTGGCCAGGCAGAAAACGCCGGTTTACAAAAACCCTCGATTTCCTTGTATTTTTTGCCAATGTGCACACATGGGGCGTTTTTCTTTATTCATTCCGAACGTTCGGAATATTCTTTTCTGTTTACTTATACCATAGAACGATCCGGATAATGCTATTCTGGATAATCTGTACGCATTCTTTTCATTCCGTATCTAGCATGGGATGTTTAGAATATTCTGTCGATCAGCTGTTTGCATTCACGGTATATATATTGAGACGGTAATGCCAGTAGGTGGAAATGTCAAATACTGCTTACGTCACAGGACCAATAAAGCCGCGAACAACCAAACAAACAACTGTGCCAATTGCAAAAGGAAATGACGTATGAGGACCTGATACTTTTTTCTAAAACCGAAAGAAATATAGCGGCCTGCGAACTGACATGACCTTTTAATTGGATCATGGTTTGCATTCATAAGCAGGGCCTCGGAGCAAAATATTATTTACGTTTGGTCCGTTCCCAAAACTTTTTTCCTTTGGCCCCGCTCTTAGCTCCTAATTTGTTTCTTGCTCCGAGCTCCGCTGTCGGTCCGCTTTTTATTTTTTTTTTTTGCTCTGGGGCCGCTCCACCTCCCACTTATAAAAAACATCTACTTATGTACCAGTGATAGAAAATGACTCGTGCTTGTGCACTTTTCAGCTCTAGCTCCGCTCCTGGAAAAAAGGCTTAGCTCTTCTCGCTCGTTTGCCCCGCTCCGTTCTGGAGCCCTGCTCATAAACAAAAGTAAAAATGGATTTGGAGAATCAAGGTAAGTTTTTACAAATTGCTTTTAATATTAAAAAAAAACTTTGCAAACTATTTTATTGCTGACTTATGTATATGAAACCTTTATTTTTTAGCAAATGGGACGCAATTTAAATGGTATCCTGGGGATGTTAAATGCGTCATTGACTTATACGCAAAACACAAAGAAAAGTTCGACACCATGCAAAAAATGAGGAACAAGTAAAGAATACCGTCCGGTGAGCTAAAAAAAAAAACAAAAGTGGGCATGGTCCGCCCTTTTGGCCTGATTTCAGTGATATACTTTTTTTTGGCGCAAACGATTTTTGAGGGAGCTAGAGGGGGATGAAGTTTAAAAAAACCCCTTTTTTAAAAGCCAATATCTTCCAAAATATTCACTCAATTTTTAAAATTAAGGCATCGTTGGAAAGCTTACTTAAATGCCTTTCATATGATGCATAAATATTTCCCCAAATTCCACACAAATTTTGTAAAAAAGCAAAAAACTTTAATTTTTGTAATTTTCTTTTGTTTTTTCTTTTTTTTTTTTTGTTGAAATGACCTTATTAACACTATACAAAATTATTTATATTAAAAAGAACGTTAAATTACCTTTAATTTGATATATAATTTGTTACGAAAATTTTGTTAAAAACGTGCAAAACAATTCTTGTTAGTTATGTATAATATGAAGAAAGCATCTATAGCGCGGCCAACAGTACTTTTATACAGAAACCCGAAAAGCGTTGGCGGCCTTCGGCCGCGCTTTAAAAAAATAACCCTCAGCCGGCAGAATTCTACTTCCGCAATAGCATCTATGGGGAAACTTTCCAATAATGTCACACGCCCCCAAAAAAACGACTTCTACCGGGGGTTAGGGGAGGGGAAGGGTGTTCTGAATCCGTAAAATTTAGGCGCCGGACGTTTTCGAGGAATTTATGGTTAAAGTTTAGTAACTCTCCATATAAATACGATAGATAAAGAAAAAACTTTTGCGGAGAACGGATTTTGCGTTGGGGCCTTCGGCCGCGCTTATAAAAAAATAACCCTCAGCCGCCAGAATTCTCTTTCCGGAGTAATATCTATGGCCCGGTCCACAGTGCTTTTGCGCAGAACACTTTTCTGCGTTGGCGGCCCTCGGCCGCGCTTATAAAAAATAACCCTGGGCTACGCCATCCGTCCGGACGTGTGCCCTAACCGTGGCTACCGCCACGGTGATGTCCTTCTGCGTAGTACACCCTTCGTGTGTCAGAAAAGCCTACTGTACAACTTTTTTCATGCTTCTCTGTATACCTAAAACTACTAAAACATCTTTTCATTTCACGATAGCTAATTATATAGAAGTCTTGCTATAGAGAATGAAAGATATTTTTATGCTCTTTTAAATGAATATAATTTTTAATATACTTAATAACACAAAAAAAAAAAAAAATTACAGTTTTTCCCTAAAAAAAATACCAAAATTTTAGTTTTTTGTTTTTTAACAAAATTTGTAAGGAATTTACGAAAATTTTGATACGTCATATGAAAGGCCTTTAAATAAGATTTCCAACGATACCTGAGTGAATATTTTGGAAGATATAGGCTTTTTAAAAAAAACTTTTTTTAACTTCATCCCCCTCTAACTCCCTAAAAAATCGTTTGCGCCAAAAAAGAAGTATATCACTGAACTCAGGACAAAAAGGCGGACCACGCCCACTTTTTGTTTTTTTTTTGTAGCTCACCGGACGGTATCCTTTACTTATGCCAAAAATGAAAGTTTGGGACGTTATTGCCCGCGAAATCAATCAAATCCGTGGTAGAAATTTAACCTCCGATCAATGCAATGGAAATTTTAAAGGTTTAAAGTTTATGTACAAAAAAGTACTAGACCATAGCAATACAAGCGGAATAGAAAAGATTGGGAGTATTTTAGTGCTATGCATTAAATCCTTTGGTTGAGGCCAGAAGTTATTCCCACGGCAACGTGTTCCACTACAGACAATGTAGTTCAGCGAAATCCTAATTACGACTTCAGTAATTATATTGTGGAAGATACCCCTCCTCCCAAGAAGCGAAAGATGGCTGACACGGACGATGCAAGGGATAAGCGTCATAAGGAAAAGAAGGCGAAAACTGATAAATTTTTAGGCTTATTTAAAACCCTTGTGGAACACGTTTTTATGAAGTGGTGGTATAAACCCATTTTTGCTTTTCCTTTGTTTTGATACTAGATATTTACTTGAAGTGAATTTATGGCTCTGCCAATTTTTTTTTGTTTTAATTAATTATTATTTTAATTTATACCTTTAAATTAATGGTATATACTAGACATGGTGGTGGTGCACTAATTTCCTCCAAAAGTTGTCAATTTCCTATAATATTTAGTGGTAGTGGAAATGTAGTACACTAGAAATTGAGTGCACTACTCCCATGTCTGTTATAAGTGAATACAACAGAACAAAATATACATGCATATGTAAATAAATACATATGTCAGACTTGAATTTTAATTAATCAAATAAAATAAGATATACATAACTAAATTAATCTCTTTTGATATCTGTCGATCAGAAAACAATTCGACCCTGCTTTCCATTGAGGAAGCACGCCCCGAGAAAAATCAGTTTTTCAGGGGGATAAGTGCCATATTCACCCGTCTTTAGAGCACATCGCCAACGATGTAATTCAAGGCATTTGACTACTTCAATGCATAAGTCGGCTTTAGCGATGGATTGTGTATCCTTGGCTAGCTAGCATTACATTCCTAAAAATATTAGCTCTCTGACTTTTTGAGTTGGAAATTAAAAAAAAACGTATTTTTTCCATACCTGGAAAGATGGCGAAGAATATATTTATTTAATGTTTAGTACTACAATATGCGTGTAATATAATTTCTTTTTTCACTTCCACCTGATTCAGCATAATTCGAAGCTTGAATAATCTCGAAATCTTCCGGTCCAGGTAATGGTTCATTAAAAAAATCACCATGTTTTAAACAAAAGTTCTGTAAAATGCAGCACGAAATTATTATCAGTGGTATTAAGTCTGGCCGCCTGGTGTAAAGCTTTTGAAGTCGGCGAAATCTCACTTTAAGCAACCCAAAAGACCTCGCAATTACGACTCTTACAGAAGCGTGTATGTTGTATCGTTTTTGGTGCGCACTTAAGTCTCCACAATCTCTGAACGGTATTAGCAAATAAGACTTCAGCCCATAAGCCTGGTCACCCAGCAAATGCTGGCCCTGAGGTATGTAAATACTTCCTGAAATATAAGTTTCATACATTTATATGCGATAAATATGTGACTTTATATATGAATGACGGGAAAATTTGTATATAATGAACCACAATCCGATAAAAATTACTTTCTCCGGAGGGTAGGGGTGGTCTCACAGATCATAAAAAACAAAATCCCACTCGCCGGACGCTTATAGTTCAGGAGATATTCCTTGTTAAAGTAATGTATGTGCAGAACACCTTTTTGCGTTGCCGGCCTTTGGCCGCGCTTCAAAAAATAACCCTTAGCCGACAGAATTCTCTTTTTGGAGAACTTTATTATTATAACTTAATAATGTTGAAAGTGTTAAAATTAGATGAATTATTATCTACAGAATATTTCCTGAAAATTTGACTGCGAAATTCCCAGCAGTTTGTAAATAAATGAAATTGGTTCATTATATACAAGCTGAGCCTGAATGACTTTACCACCAACAATTTTCTTATAAACTTTTCACCTGCGGAAAAGGCACGAATCGTGTATGGATCCAGCTTCTCCCGCATAGCAGTCGATGAATTCCATTTTTTCATTGCAAATGCCCTGGAGTAGTACAGAATGGTATTTTTTTCGGCTAATGTATGAGTTAGGGTAAACCTTAGGCTTTGCTATTGGAATGTGACTGCCATCTATACATCCGATAACACCTGACGAAGAATAATGATAATAATAAAATTTAAGACTATTCACATCTGCGATCAAATCGATTTGGTCGGGTTGGGCTGTAGTATTTACACTGGCCCAACTATTTGGTCGAATCGGTGGTGGCTATTATTATTCACTCATTTGACGATGTAAGCCACTCGCATATAACGGTGTGAGCCGATCTGCATAACATTGGCTCAACATGTGAGCGAAAGAGCTTGTAAATAGAGCGTAAGTGTTTCTGCACTGCACGTCACCGAAGAGAGATATGCGCTCATTTACTCATAACTTGAAAGGCAGTTGAGTTGAATGACAAATGATTCGAAATGCAATAGATTCGGAAGGCTTGGAGCATGCAACTGAGCTATGTCTGTATGTACATACGTAACGAATGCAATTAAAAAAAAAATTATAATAGTACACATACATATGTACATTAGATGAGTTTTTTTTTTGTATGGGATTCTTTAAACCTTCTCAGATCCTCCCTCCGGCACCGGAATATGAAAATAGGATATTTTAGAGTAAGTAAACTGAAAAAAAAATTTAACTTTTCCAAAAACTGGATGGAGCTACACCGAAAACCGCGAGAATTCCCAGAATTTCAAGGTATGTTTAGATTTATGTCTGAAAAAAGTTAGGATTTTGCACAAGAAAAAAAATGATACCCACCCATACGAAGAATTAACCGCTAAATCGAATGGCATATTCAGTTTTTTGGTACACTACCCAGGGATGGTGATAACGCGGCCTAAAGTGACCATTTTCTTTTTTTTCTCATGAATCTTCAACTTCTTGCCTATACTCTTCCCGAAAGCGAACGTTATTTTTTAACTAAATCACACGGTAGGCTGCGTTATTTAATGCGCTTTCCTGAAATGTATAGCTATTAAAAATCGAATAATATTTGGATGAGTTCGTCAAGTTTAAGTGAAGTAAAGTCGGGTATAAAAGGGTAACATACCTTAAAATTTCTCAATTTTTTTTTTAAATTTTGCTCTTGAAGACGGGTTTTTGGGTTATTAGTGATTGTTTTATTTTGTTGGATAACTCCACAAATGTAAAAAAAAAAATTTGGAAGATCGAGACCGTGGACAGCGGAAAAAACCGTGGACCCGGATGGCGCCAAAATATTATTGGGCAATATTGGTATCAAATTAAAGGTCTTAACTAGGGCTTGCATATGGAACTTATTACATGCAAATTTCTTAGCCAATTTCCGATATACTGGCGAATAAGTGGTCCAGGATGACTACAGAATATTTTAAAGGATATCGGCAACATTTGAGTCTAATTTTTGACTTATATGTGTCGAAACGGTGGACACAGCAAAATGGATTGGCTTTACATTGAAGTCCTAGGTAAAATCTTTATTTTGATACCCATATTGCCCACAAATGTTTTGGCACCATCCGGCTCAACTCTTTGTCCGTTATCCGCGGTCTCGGCCTTTCTATTTTTTTTTTTGCATTTGTGGAGTTATCCATCCACATAAAACTATCACTAAAAACCCAAAAAACCGCCTTCAAGAGCAAAATTGTTAAACAATTTAAGAAATTTTAAGATATGTTACCCTTTTATACCCGACTTTACTTCATTTAAACTTGATGAACTCATCCAAATTTTATTCGATTTTTAATAGCCATACATTTCTGGAAAGCGCATTAAATAACGCAGCCTACCGTGTGATTTAGTTAAAAAATAATTTCCGATTTCGGGAAGAGTATAGGGCAAGAAGTTGAAGATTCATGAGAAAAAAAGAAAATGATCACTTTAGACCGCGATATTACCTTCCCTGGGTAGTGTACCAAAAAATGGAATAGGCCATTCGATTTAGCGGTTAATTCTACGTATGGATGGATATACATTTTTTTTTCGTGCAAAATCCTAACTTTTTTCATACATAAATCTAAACATACCTTGAAATTCTGGGAATTTGCGCGGTTTTCGGTGTAGCTCCATCCAGTTTTTGAAAAAGTTAAATTTTTTTTTCAGTTTACTTACTCTAAAACATCCTATTTTCATATTCCGGTGCCGGAGGGAATATCTAAAAAAAAACTCATCTAATGTACATACATACATATATACCAATGTATAAAAAAATACATAAAGCGCGTTACTAAAAAAATGCGAAATAAGAAATAGTAAAATTGTAGCATTGTATACTACCGTATACCTAAATGCATATATAATTAGTATATCAGCCAAATACTATTAGATAGATAGATTTCGTTGCAGTGGCGGATTAAAGGTCCAGAGCGCCCTAAGCAGCCACTTTCTCGGCGCCCCTGTACCGACCATAAATGGCCATCATAATACTATAAATTTTAACTACCTAGTTGTTTTACACCCTAACAATCAAAATCTTTCCTCTTTATAATATTAGTGTAGATGTAGATATAGATGATGTAAAAGCTTAGATAATTTGTTAATCTCTACATATAATAAAATTGTAACAGGTCGATGTCTGTACATTGCAGATATCGAGAAAAAAATGATTGGGGGAAGCATTATTAAGCCAGTAGAATCCAAATCAACCATTTTTAGAATTTTTGTCTGTCTGTCCGTATGTTTGTGGCCGTATCACTCAAAAAGTGCTCAATGGAATTGAACGAAATTGGATTGCTAGACGCTCAACTTAAAGTTTAAGGTATTATTTGTTTCGATATCGCGACCGGTTTCGGAGTTATCGGCCAATATGTGTACCAAAATGTGTTAGTACAATATGGGTATCAAACGAAAGGTGTTATGAATGCTGCCATAAACCATTTGATTAATTTCAATACCTAAACTGGCTTCGGAGATATCTCATAAAATGTGAACCTTCTTAATCTCAAAATGCTTAATATGGCTATTTTGTTATAAGAAATAAAATAATGGTTACCTGGTAACCGACATACAGAGTGTACTTATGTTATGGAGCGATAAATTCTCCTCATTGATAAATTGCGAGGGAGTCGTCGAACCAGATACCACAATCCCTGACGATGGAAAAAACATTCCACCACCAGGAGCGGATTTACATAGGGGCAACATGGGCAGCTGCCCAGGGCGCCGTTTCAATAGGGGCGCCAAAACTAAGAGAAAGAAAAATTTTTTTTTTATTCATCAAAAAAAATTTTTTTTTTAATATTACAACAAGAATGAAAGATTTTTTCAATTTTTTACAGAGAAAAAATTAATCAAAGTACATTTCAGAACATTGGTACAGTTCTTAACCTTCGCCCCAGTGGGACTTACATATCGCTCATTTGCTGCATTTTCACTTTTCAAAATACACAACTTTTCAGGAAGGGCAATTTTGAGATTTGTATCTGAAGCGCTTAGTTTTCAACAAATCATAAAGAATTTTTTACTCAAATGAAGTATGATGTAACTAACTACTCTGCAGCATTAACTCAAAAATCACGTTTTTTATTTATGCCGGTCTTGCAGCAAATGAGCGATATGTAAACACTAATAGCGTCTTCGATTCTGAAAAAAAATGCTGCATCATTACAAGGCAACATTATCAACATGCGCCCTGTGCCCTAAGAAAATGTTGCACTTTTCATGTGATGTATGGAACAAAAATAATGCAACCCCTTGTTCATATTAAAGGCAAAAAATGCTGCCCTGTGGTCGGGGAGAGTGCGACATTTTTTTCAATAGAACAATCAACCCTCAAAAAATGTGTGGAATATATGTGGAATAGAACAAAAAAAATTGACAGCCCGATAAAAGTGCAGAATAAGTGCAAAATTTTGGACAGAATCGAAAACGCCATAAGTTTTGGCAGCTTGTGTGCAGTAAATGACGTGAAAGATTCAAATTTAATTGAAATTTCAAATTTAAAAATCAAGTAGGCATTGAAGTATTTTTTCGGGAAAATGCGCGAGCTCACTTTTTCAAAGGAAACTAAGATCTGAATATTTTCTGTTTCTGGTTAATTTGAATAGTTCGCGCCTCTATACAATGCACTGCGTACATTTTATGTAATCTTAAAAGTCGTTCCGAGTTAAAAACATCAAAAAAGTGTCAGTGAATTAATGTTAAATGAATAATGAAAAATAGAAGAATGAGTGCAAATATGAAAAATTTAAGCGGCGCAGCAAAGAAAAAACGTGCAGCCGAGAAAGTGCAGAAAGAAAAAGATGTACTGTCGAAAATCCCTAAACTTGATTGTTTTTTTCAAACTCCTCGAAAAGAAAATGACTCCGTTGGTGATCATAACCAAAAAGGTAAAAATGCATAAGTCAATTGATCGACAGCTAGGTTAGCCCAGGTAGATTCTGGGCCAGAAAGCCAGATTTCGCTACCTGGGAGGCACCCTACTGTCAAAAATTGTGAGTTTAGTTTCAGGACGAAACATTTTCACTATACAATTGTTTTTTAGATTCGTATGATGAACTGCAATTTAATGATATTGCGAAATCTGTGCCACCTAATAATGAGGGTTTAAGGTCAGATCATTTTGAAGGTTATAAAATGGAAAAAAATGTGGTACCTATATAAGAATCGAATCAAATTTTTTCAATCCGTAAAATTTATCAGTAATGAAATGTCACCACACGAAGGCAAGCACGGTTTTTTTTTTGGAAATATTGGGGCGCGGCTTGATTTGTTTGCCCAGGGCGCTTCTAGAGGTAAATCCGCCCCTGTCCACCACCCGACTATGATGAAGTGAGGACAGCTATACCCCGGGTCCAAAACAATAAAGCTCCTGGAAAAGACGGACTACCTGCCGAGCTGTTCAAACACGGACGCGAAGAGCTGGTTGAAAGCAGGCATCATCTTAGAGTTGAAATCTAGTCTTTTTTGTTGGTACTTATTATTTACCAACAGAGTTGAAAAATAGAAGAGAAATTATACGCATACGAAGTCGCGGGCAACAGCTAGTATTTAATAAATTAACAAAATAAGTTTTGAATTATTTATTGAAAAAATATAAGTAAGTAGTAACAGAGCAAACAAAATTTAAAAAATTAAAAATCTCTGCGTCTACATTTTTGTTTCGCGAAATTGTCGATAACATCGTCGTAGTTTAATGACAGCAATAAGACAGATTCAATATTTAGTATTGCTAACGAATTTAATCTCTTATCTGTCATGGTTGAGCGAAGATAGTTTTTCACTCTTTTTAGGCAGGAAAAACTCCGCTCCCCACTGCAATTACTGACTGCCGTCGATACGCACATTCTTAAGGCTATGTTAATGTTGGGGTAAATTGTGTCAAGCTCTTTATTTCTCAGAACCTGTAATACCGCGTTCGTTGTTCGGGGCAGTTCTCCGTCTCGAGCTATCGTTGTTAAATAAGAACGTAGATGGATACATTCGTCAACAAAGCATTTTTCTAAATCATTGGAATACATTGTTACCAACGAACTTGCTCTATTTTGAACTTCTTCGGTGTTTAAATTCGTCAAATTGCATAAAAATGAAAATTTATTGCAAAAATTATTGTACGCTTTTCGTCTCTTTTCAAGTTCAACGACAATTCGGTCTATAATTACTAGATATACTGTCACTCGGAATGTTTCCCGACCCGATAATGAAGTAGTTATATCTTCAGCAGATTCATCTGCTGTGAGCTTTAGATAGGCGAGTGTGCAGACCAAAATTTTGGTTTGCACTCAAGTGTGCAGAAAATGGTTGCCAGAGTATGTAGTATATATTTATTTTCTCAATAGATCTCTACATATCGTAAGATTTATTGGCAAAGTGGAGATAATGGGTCGTATTAATAAACAAAAAGCAATTGCTATTTCTCAAATTTTTTGAAATTTGACAAAAATTTGTATGAAGAAACTTTCAAAATGTGAGAAAAAGGCTTGAAAAAATAATTGCTTTTTTATTAATATAATCTAATATTTTGATAATCGCCAAAGACGCAACAAACGCGCAATATTGCACAATATATCGATGCTTGTGCAATATAATCGATTTATCTATTATCGATCTATTAAAGATCAGCTTTAATTCTTAATCGTCGATATGTTATTTTCTTTATTTGTTTAAAAATTCTGAGCTCGCGCGCCCCTTTTAACTACGCGCCCCTAGGCAAGTGCCTAGTTTGCCTTAGGGATAATCCGCCTCTGTTTCGTTGAGGATTGTACTGCGACCACTAGATCTATTGTGCCCTCTTCTTGATTACATTACTTCATCTAACCTGAGCTCCTCCAGAAATCGAAGGATATCGCTCGGCTTTAGAGACTGAATGTGTCTCTGACCTGGCCAAGGCGTGCCCAGGAATTTTTCACGCTTCCTTGTCAAATACTATTACTACAGCTATATTAGTAAATATTAATTTTATTAAAATATATATGTACATACATCAGGGATGGGCACACAAACACATTCAAACAATCTCCGAAAATTAGTGTGTGTTGGTGCGCCTACTGTAGGCCAAAGTGGAAAACGACTAACAATAATCAGTCTGCATGCAGATGTTGAGCGAGCAGGGTCATGCTGCGCACGCTTTGCGAAATTATGAAATAACGTACGTATACAAATACATACGTATGTTATATACAGACTCTTCATAGTTTTGTTTGTTGTCTGGCATATGCAAATAAAGGAAAATAATTTCAAACGACAATCACCTAGCGACCACTAGCTTTCACGACAGTCGGTGGCAAATAAATTATTTTTGCTAAGCGACGATCGACTGATCCCATCGTAAGCGCTCGTTTTACGCTTTTTATGTCTTTAGTAGTGACAATCGGTGTGTATACGTGTGAATCGCAAACAGCTGGTCTGCCCGCGGGCAAGAGGCTGCGCAACGCTGCTATACATACATATTAAGTTGGAGTGAAATTTTTTTTTGGAAATTCAATTTGTTCCAAAGGCAGAAAGGTTCAAAACGTCATCCTATCGCCATAAAATTTTTTGGGGTTCATTAACTCGTATAAAGACAACTTTTTATTGCTGGTACGTTAAAAAAAAAAATCTCCATATGTTTTCACTCCACCTTAATATATATAAATACAATGTACTTTTTATTGGTTGTATTCTGTACTTCATCTGAAGTCACTAAAAGCACAAAAATTTGCGAAAATAGGAGTGGCACCGGCTCCGTTTAGAAGCAGGAATATACGACATTTCGGAACCAAAAACTCGACAAATAATTGATATATTACGACGAAACTTAGTGTATACACTTTTATGGCTTGCTCAAAATGCTCAAAATTTTAGCAAAATCGGTTGACGACCACGCCCAATTTTACAAGCTTTTATTTAACTTCACTTTTTGTATGGGTGTATGTCGTGGAATTTTGCAACGAACATTTAAGATACTTCTAGTTGAGCTAGGTACTTGAAATTTGGAACATAGTTGAGGACCCGAAGGCAATGCAATGTGAAATAAAAAAAAATCCGATAGATGGCGCTGGTGTCGAGATATTTGTAAAATTCGTATTTACCGACCGAATTTGTTCATATTCGGTATATATGTTGCCTATGGGAAAGTTAATACATCCGTGGAAAAAAATCGCCGCTAGGTGGCGCTGGTGTCAAGATATTTGTAAAATTCGTATTTACCGACCGAATTTGTTCATATTCGGTACATATATTGCCTATGAGAAAGTAAATACATCCGTGGAAAAAATCGCCGCTAGGTGGCGCTGGTGTCAAGATATTTGTAAAATTCGTATTTACCGACCGAATTTGTTCATATTCGGTATATATATTGCCTATGAGAAAGTAAATACATCTGTGGAAAAAAATCGCCGCTAGGTGGCGCTGGTGTTAAGTTATTTGTAAAATTCGTATTTACCGACCGAATTTGTTCATATTCGGTATATATATTGCCAATGAGAAAGTAAATATATCCGTGGAAATAAATCGCCGCTAGGTGGCGATAGTGTCAAGATATTTAGAAAATTAGTATTTATGAACCAATTTTGTTCCTATTTTGAACACGTATTACGAAGTAATCTATTCACAAAAGAGTATAGTAAAACCACTTAAAAGACTCCACAGGAATTGGATAATAAAAAAAACTGGCTGAGCAGAAACCATCAAAATGTTAAACATAGTGCACTTCATATTAAAAACTGTTGGACTATATTGATAGTGGGTGTGTTGACAAATATTAGATGTAATATGCATTGTAAAACTAAAAAGGCAAAAATAAAACAAAGTAAAAAAATTTTTTTAAAAAGCTTTTATTTAATATTAATATAAAAATTTACTAAAAAGGAAAAAGATAAATTTTTAATATTTTTGAACAAAATTTATATTAGTCCTTAATTCATTTGGATCTTAATTTCAATCTCAGCATACCTTTAACGTATTTCTTCAAAGCATTTCTGTATATGTATCAACATATGTAAATAAAAGCGCGGGTACTCATTAGATATTCATGTTATAAAACAGTATTGGTGAAATGGAAGGAAGCGATAAAAACTTTAAATTCCAATTACGTAAGATATGCATTACGTAAAGAACACCCGCGCTTTTATTTATGTTGATACATATACAGAAATGCTTTGAAGAAATACGTTAAAGGTATGCTGAGATTGAAATTAAGATCCAAATGAATTAAGGACTAATATAAATTTTGTTCAAAAATATTAAAAATTTATTTTTTTCCTTTTTAGTAAATTTTTATATTAATATTAAATAAAAGCTTTTTAAAAAAATTTTTTTACTTTGTTTTATTATATATGAAAACTATAACCGGTACTAATAGAAACATTGGGCCGTATTAATAAAAACCAAGCAAATGCTTTTACTCGGGATTTCGAAAATTTGACATTACCTACTTAATTTGTATGATTGACTTTCAAAATTTGAGTAAAAGGTCAGAAATCTTAAGCAAAAGCAAATGCTTGGCTTTTATTAATATGACCCATTGTAAGCGAAATCTTTGTCAAATATAAAGATAATTCATTGAAATTTTGTGGCATGAGTCCCACAATAGGCCGGAAACAAAAAACAGAAAAACTTTTGAAAATGGGCATGACACCGCCCTTTTTGGATTCTTGTTTTTGCATATAAAAATTTTAAATTTTGACAGGTTATTTTGAAGCACCCTGTTATTGTGGGCCTATGAATTTTCTTCCACAAAAAGTTTAAATAATTACCTTTCAGATGCAGTTTAAATCTTTGAAATATCTCTATTGGTTCAAAAGTTATGATTTTTGCAACGAAAAAAAAAAACCAAAAGGCACCGTTTTACTTCCCTTCATTCATGTGCACTCAAACAAACTAGAATTATTCGGTCGATTCGTTTATTTTTCTAGTGCTTTTACTGTTCTCTCGCACACTACCCGCAAGGCACAGAAAATATACTGAAGCCTGCGTGCTCATGGCTAAATGGAAGTGAGCGAACTGCATTGTCACTCAACTCCTGCTAGCATATACTGTCGTGCAAGTGCTGACTGTCTCTTAAACCGAATCAAGCATAACATTAGCAATGACACCGAATCACACAGTGTTCAAAGAAAAGCGAGTGAGCTTACGCAGGACTTTAGTAGCTATTCATACAAAAGCCGCTGTGGTGCAGTGGGTAGAGTGCTCGCCTGTTATGCCAGAGGTCTCGGCAAAACACGGTTCGAGCAAAACACCAAAAAAATTTTCTAATTAGTAAAAATCCAATTATTGGATTTTTTAAGAGCAGCGGTCACCTCTCGGCAGCAGTGATGTCATTTTCACTTCGATCGAAGTATTTCACTTCACTTTTATGCCCGTCACTTCGACACTTCCTCTTTCCCCAAATCACTTCGATTTTGACCAATCAGAACTAACTTACTTTTATAATTTATTCTTACAAATTCTAATAAAAGTTCCATATGCAAGCATGCAAGAGGTAAATGTTTATACAATCACAAGATATGGCATCCCTAATTGAGATGAATAATCGATTTTTTAAAAGCTTCTCTTATCTCTAAGGTTTTATCGTTTTTTTAAGAGTTTGGCACAGGGCCCCAGAGCGGAGTTCGAAGCAAAAAAAAATTGGCAAATAATAGCCCGTGCACAATTCATTTTAAAGCAAAGCGAAATTCCAGATGCTTACTACAATTAACACTTTGACAATTTCCACTTCACTTTTTTGCTTTGATTTATAACACTGATTTTGTGCAAAATATTTGGGGAATCGACTTTTTTCTGCTTATTTCAAATATTATTTTTTACTCTTGTTAATTTTACGTAGTTGTGCGAAATCGCTAATATAAATGTAGATAAACAAAGAATACACACACACATGAATTGATTTATTTAATTTAATTTCTTTTGAATTTTCAAAATATAAATAATGAAAACAGCCAAAAATAGCATTAAAATAACTATTTGCTAATTTTTACCATTTTTCCGTTTCTTGATTTCCAGTTCGTTATGCGTAATTCATTTTTATACTCAGCTGTACTAGTACACAGAGTATTATAGTTTTAATCACATAACGGTGGATTGTAACAGAATGAAATAATCGAGGTAGATATAGACTTATATATATCAAAATGATTAGGGTGAAAAGAGAAATCGATTGAGCCATGTCCGTCCGTCCGTCCGTCCGTCTGTAAACACTCTAACTTGCGCAAAAATTGAGATATTTTGATGAAATTTGAAATGCAAGTTGGTATCGAGACTGGGACGGTTGGCATTGAAAATGGGCGAAATCGGACCATGACCACGCCCACTTTTCCTATATAGAAAAAATCGGAAATTTGGTATCTCAGTCACTAATATAGCTGGAGCGATGAAATTTTACCCACGTGTTGAGCTCAGGCCCCTAGGAAGAAATTTGATGAAATTTTGGAACATGGGCGGTGCCACGCCCACTTATTAAGGGTCAAACATGGAAAGTTTTGTCATAACTCAGAAACCATTGAAGATATGGCGATGAAATCTGGTACGCGTGATTTACTTGCTTAGGCAAACGTTTGGACGGAAAATAGTTAAAATCGGTTGACGGCCACGCCCACTTTTATATATGTGTATTATAAAGTGGCCTAATAAAAACATTTTAAGCGATATCTCTGTCAAATATAAAGATATGTCATTGAAATTTTATAGCAGGTCCAACTGCGGACATAAAACGAAAAACAAAAAAATTTTGGAAAACGGGCGTGGCACCGCCTCTTTTTAGAAACAGGAATATACGAGATTTCTGAGCCCATAACTCGACAAATAATTTATATATAATGACGAAACTTGGTGTGTACACTTTTATTACTTGTGGTAATACATGTTCAAAATTTTAGCGAAATCGGTTTGACGACCACGCCCACTTTTATACATGGGAACTTTAAAGTGGCCTAATAAAAACATTTTAAGCGATATCTTTGTCAAATATAGAGATAATTCATAGAATGTGGCATGAGTTCCACAATAGACCGGAAACAAAAAATATAAAAATTTTGGAAGATGGGCGTGGCATCGCCTCTTTTTAGACAAAGGAATGTACGAGATTTCTTAGCCTATAACTCGACAAATAATTGAGATATTATAACGAAACTTGCTTTATACACTTTTATAACTTGTGTTAATAGACACGCAAAAATTTATTGAAATCGGTTATGACCACGCCTACTTTTTAACAAAGATATTTCTGGAACACCCTTTGGGAATTTGTAACGTGACATCTTTGTAACTAGAAGTCAAAAAGGAATGAAATTTTGCACAAAGAATAATATTCATATGCTTAGTTGGATGACTGATAAAAATGGGGTTTACCACGTTATCCCCAAAATCAAAATCCCCAAATCAAAATCCCCAAATCAAAATCCCCAAAATGAAAATCCCCAAAATCAAAATCCTTAAAATCAAAATCCCCAAACACAGAATATGAGAATTCTACATTGGACATTATTTCTCAAACTGAAACTCAAAAGAAATTGTATACGTGATGATTTCACAAATGTTTATTAATAAATTCATCTTGCTTGGTTTTTATTAATACGGCCCAATAACTTATGATTACATATTTACATAGGGTTGGGTAGGAAATGTCGAAAAAAATATCGAAATAATGTCAAATTAATTATGTGTAAAATGTGCGCGAGTAGAAAACTTTTTTGCATTGGCGGCCTTTGGACGCGCTTTAAAAAAATAACCCTCAGCCGGCAGAATTCTCTTTCTGGAATAAAACGTATAGAGCAATCCACAGTACTTTTGAGTAGAAAACCTTTTTGGACTGGCGGCCTTCCGCCGCGCTTATAAAAAATAACCCTAGGCTACGCCATCCAAGTTCGGTCGTGTGCCATAACCGTGGCGGTGATGTCCTTATGCGTAGTACACACTTCAGCGCAAGCGGCCTTCGCCTTTATTTATTCATTTTATTTATTTAGATGAACATATTTTTTATAAAATATGGAATCTCTTAGATACCCCGTAGGGCGCATTATATCGAAGCCGACCCACCTACCGAAAATAAAGAAAAAACACGCCAAGTATTTTTCCATATTTTCTACATTTTTCGACATTTTGCGACTTTTTTTATTTCGGTAAATTAAAATTCGACATTTTTTTCGACATTATTAGCGAGAACTCCATGGATTAGCGAATGGAGTACTCCGAATTTTTGCAGGGATATATATGTATTTTATATGTATGTATACATATATGTTATTACGTATCAGAGCTCAGATAAGACTCGGCATGCGGTTTTTTAAATATGGTCTTCAACGTTGTTTATTTAGTCATCTTTTGGGGATTTTGTGACGCTATCCCCGAAAAAATGTGGGGATTTCGTGTTTGGGGATTTTGATTTTGGGGATTTTTTTTTGGGGGGATTTTGTGCGTTGGGGATTTTGTTTTTTGGGGATTATGTGGCACTCCCATAAAAATGTTGAAAATGGGCGTGGCTACGCCCACTTTATGCGGCACTCGCTTTATATAAAATACGCCGTGTTTCCATCAAACGCAAACACACAATGAAAACATACAGCTGAGTATCTAATGTTCGATTCCACTCGAACTTAGGCTTCCTTACTTGTTTCTTTTCCTTTCACTTGAAACAAGCCTAAAATGTTGAACCTAAATGTTGTGCTGAACAAGTTTTGAAAGTTTTTTCCTCTCTTCTGCAAATTTTTTCCATAAAAAATTCAAAAAGCTGTTATTTATTACATATTTGTAATAATTTTGTTAGGGAACACACCTAATCAGCAGCCGTGGGAGAAATTGAATTGTCAAAATTAATGTCAAAGCATTCCAAGCGCTGTCAAATAGAGATTTCGGCTATTCGAAACTCTGAGGCGCTTCAAGCGCGTGAAGTAAAGCTGCCATATGGCTAACTTTTATACAGTTTAGTAGAGCTCATAAAATTGTTGACATTTCTCAAAGCCAAGCAAGCAAAGAAAGCGTGCACTGGGCCAAAACCTTAAAGAAGTTGAGAGATAGCGCACTTTACGCTTCGCTTTGCTCACTTCACTTCAATTGTGAACATGTCCCTCTGAAAAACATATACTGAATGGAACTGTCAAAGCAAAACTCTGAAGCAAGCATTAACTTTGTCATCCTCAAGCTATCCGAAAAGGTATACCAATCGAAAAAATTCGAACTGTGGCGGATATTAGATTCCGCCAAAACATGAAATATATAAAATCGCGGTTTTATCAAAAAGTTACCTTTGGGCGATTTGGGGTTTGACAGATACTTGTTAGTGAAGCATTGAACTTTGATATTCTGCAATGGTCTGCCCTTCGTATTAAAATTTGTTCTACCCTACCGTGTGGTATTTCAATTATAAGTTAATTTGTTTTTACATTGAATGAATTATAACCAGTACCTGTTATACTTAAATAAAATATAATTTTACAAATACATACTTAAGTATACAAAAGAATACTTAGTACATTCTCGTTATCCAATTCCCTAACTCCGTAGTTCGATGCGAAAGAAAATTCCATATTCCATATAAACTTTGTTCTACAGTTTACGAATGTGATTTCGAATATAATTTCACTTTCGAATAGAACTACAGAGCAGTGATGCCATTTTCACTTCGATCGAAGTTTTTCACTTCACTTTTATGCCTGTCACTTCGACACTTCCCCTTTCCCAAAATCACTTCGATTATGACCAATCAGAATTAATTTACTTTTTTAATTTATTCTTAAAAATTCTAATAAAAGTTGCATATGTATGTATGTAGGTAGGTGTTTATACAATCATAAGATGTGGCATCCCTCATTGAGAGGTGAATGACACATTATATTTCCACCCCAATGGCTTTTAGGTGTAGCAAGGTGCAAATCCTTTGCCATTTGGGTGGCGTTCTGAACTGCTGGAGTCATGCCCACAAAGATTACAACAAAGAATTCGATCTGTGATGCATTAAATGGACTATTTAGCTTTGGGTGGAAACATGATGGTTTGAGGAAGTGCAACTTGGTAAAGCGTTGGTCTGTTATTTTCGCTAAAGGACACATTGACTGTTATAAAGTACAGGGATATTTAGCAGAATCTTAAGCTGTCATATTGCCAAGGAAACATGTCATATATTTGCTTGACCTCGCGGGAACGCTTCACTTCGATTTACTTCGATTTTCAGCCGCTTCACTTCCCTCGAAAATTTTGCTGACAACACTGGCTAAGCTTTTGTGTATGTATGTATGTATGTATGTATGTATGTATGTATTGGCAAATATCAAACTTGTTACTTGTTGCTTTCCACACGTGAGTGCTTAAATTCTAAGATGCTTTTTCATGAAAGGGTGAGTATAAACACCTCAAGAAAGCAATGAACATAAAGTTGAATGTAACATTATATTCTGTCGTTCGTTTGTATAAAGAATTGTACTCGGTGTTG
This sequence comes from Urophora cardui, assembly GCA_960531455.1. NCBI lineage: Eukaryota > Metazoa > Arthropoda > Insecta > Diptera > Tephritidae > Urophora > Urophora cardui. The sequence goes on along the minus strand of OY482673.1, from coordinate 87,957,306 downwards.
ATGATAAAGTGATACGTACATATGTATGTAAAAAATGTGTATGTATATTTGGAATGGATGGAGGTCCATTGCTTGTTTGTTTTTACAGTCGCAAGATGGCTGTTATTTCCGGTCACAACAACTTCCTTCCGTTGCATCCCAACGAATTTCAAATTTCACTCTCCATAAAATCTGCGTATCGCCGCCTAAGAAGTTAACTTCAAAAAAATATTATAGCTAAAATAGCTAAACTGACTAAAAAACAAGCTAAAGAAAATAGCTAAATGCGAATTTCTATAGCTAAAGCGAAAGTTATAGCTAAATCTAGCTACAAAATAGCTAAACTGGCAACAGTGCAAGCGACTGTTACGCGAAGTTAACAAAAAAGGTCCAGGAACAGGCGAACCCAGATTACAAATCGTGGACAACCGTCTTTTCCGTCACATTCCACAGAAAAACAAGATCTCCTGCGCCCCATGATGGAAACTATGCATCCCAAACGAGCGACGTGAGGATATACTTCAGGAACGACAAGCAATAACAGCAAACGTCGTTAAAGCCCTTAAAGAGAAAGTGATCTACCGCTTCGGATGCCCGGAAATCCTCCTTACCGACAACCGGGCACACTTCGTCGGCAAATCGTTAGCAACACTCCTCAATGATCACCGAATTGAACACAAATTCACCGCTGCATACACGCCCCATGAGAACCCAACAGAACGAGTCAACCGAGTTGTCAAAACCATGATAGCACAACGTTCGAAGGAAGACCACCGCACATGGGATGAAGAAATACCACAAATCGCATTCGCATTGAACACAGCGCATCATTTATCCACGCAAGCATCACCGGCAGAAATAAATTTTGGGCGCGACCTGACCGCACCACAACAAGTACGCGCGGAGGGGGCAGTACCGACAGAGCCGTTGAAAGTAACGCCATTAATTACCGCACTATGGGGAGATATTAAGGGAAATCTAGCCACAGCTGCAACACAACAAAAAAAAATACTACGACTTACGCAGGCGGCCGTGGAAGCCAACCGTTGGGGAAAGGGTGATGAAGAGAGACCACCCCCTTTCATCAGCAACAGATAACGTTGCCCAAAAATTGGCTCCAAAATACGTATCAACCAATACGGTGCAACTGACCAATCCCGAAAACAAGAAAACAGTCCACGCACATTTACAAGACCTAAAGCATTGTAACTTTTAACCGCACGCCAACCATTTCACAATCATTGCAGATGTAGAGATCGAAACGCCATCCAACACCACCGGATTCACCGAAACCAATAAGGCCTTGGCGCCCGCCTATGGAAGCTACACGATGGCCTGCCAACAAACCACGAATATTAAGCATCAAAATTTTCCACGGCCCGCCACTAATACCAGCTCCATCCGCCACAGAAGAAGCACCGCCACCAATACCTACTCCATTCGTCATACCTGAACCACTCCCAGCAGAAACCACGTCCGAACCGAATAAATCGATTGAAGCAAAGGCCAGAAAGGAAGAGGGAAAGGTTGAAAAAAGACTGCAGACCGTAGTGGACGTGGACACACTGTTCAAAAACTTTAAACTCGCACGACCACGAAACCCCAAACAGTAAAGGTGGACACCAGACCTGGGTGATATCAAGTACCAGTACGACTTGTGACAAGTACATTTTAAAGGAATTGTACTGGTACTGCCATTCCCAAAATTTTCAAGTACAAGTACAAGGAATTGAAAATGAATGGAATTTTTAGCAAATAATTCAAAGTATTTGAAAAGAATTGAAAGTACTTGAAAAGAATTGAAAAATTTACTTGAATCGATTTTTCAATTCTTTTCAAGTACTTTCAATTACTTACGATCTTGAAACCAATATTAAAAAAAAAATTACAAAAATAAACGATATTTTATATTTTTTGCATGTCGCTTGTAGTCCATATTATGTTTATTTAACAAAATGCATTTGAAATTTAAACATAAATAAATAATTTAATTTAATTTAAAACAAGAAAAATAATTCAACATAAATAAAATTATAAGAAAAAATATAACGTATCTTAATCCTAAATATCTAGAAAAACTGTCGAAATTCGACAGTAGGCGCACTCTAGTTTTTTTGTAAATATTGGTTTCAACTTGAAGGTACTTGAAAAGAATTGAAAAATCGATTCAAGTACATTTTTCAATTCTTTTCAAATACTTTGAAGTATGTGCTAAAACTTCAATTCTTTTTCAATTCCTTGCACTTGTACTTGAATATTCTGAAAGTACTTAGTACGGACTAATTACTTCAAGATCAAAATATAAAGTATTTAAATACGTAATAGTCCAATTACTACTCAGTATTACCCAGGTATGGTGGACACTACGGTTGAGGGGCCATCGCGTACGGGTAAAACAGAAAGGCCCCGACCACGCACAATGGGTGATTGCGGCCAAAAATAAATTCAAAATTAAAGTATGAGTAAAACCATTTTTTTAAATAGAGATCGACAGATATATCAAATTGTAATAAAAAAGCTTATATAAAAATTTTTGAGTCTCTTTTCGTTTAGCCGTACAGGGTGCCCAAAGTTGAGCAAAAAAATAGGTTCTTTTATTTCTCAATGAACACACCTCATACAAAATGATCTATCTCATTTAATTTTTAACATACTAACTCTAGTGATACATCATTATATAGATAATAATTTTCTCCTTCAGAAATTATAGCCTGGTTGTAAATAGCGTTCACTATTGAATTTATATTAATTTTCAAATATTGACAAAAAATGTCGACGAGAAAAAAATTTTGCTCGACTTTGAACAAAAAAATTAAAAAAAACAAAAAATATTGCCTCCTCAATTTTTTTTTATGCTTTGAAATAATCAAACTGCATTTTGATTTGCTCCATTTGCTTTTATAATTTTTTTCCCATTTGCCTAAAACTGCGTTTTTGTAAACGCATTAATTATGTTAGTTTTGACATTATGAAAAACGTTTATATTTAGCCGAATAATCGAATATTTCTTTATCGTCTTGCAACAAATGGTGCATATTTTCAAATTATGAGGTAATTTTTTTTATCAGCGCTAATTCATATCTTTGGCAGCTTTTTTCTTTTGGAATATAAAAAAAATGTGTAAAAATTGTAAAACTTTAAAATGAAATTAAAAAAAAAACAAAAAATATGACCTCAATTTTTTAATATTTGAGAGTCCTAAATGTCTTTTCTAAACAGGCGAAAAAATCGTAGAAATTCGTTTGCTCCATTTTTTTTAATGAAGTTTTTTATGGAAGGTGTTTTTTAAGTTTTCGTACATTTTTCCCATACAAAATGCCCAAAAGTATGCTTCAAAAAGTTTTAATTATTTTGCATGGGGAATATTTGTCAAAATTATGAAACTTAAATATTGATAATTCCAATTCTAATTAAGATATTTGAAGAAACTAAACGCTGTTGTCAAGGGTAATGATTGTGCTTTCAACTGGTTTAATCGAATTTGAGAGCAAATTAATTACATAAAAGATATTAAGCAGGGAATAGAGCCAAAAAACGTGTTTTTTGCCTATTTGGGCATGAATATCTCAGAAACTAGAAAAATTTGGAAAATCTGACTCCAGATTCAGGTTTAGCACACTGAAATCCTTTAGAAAAGTGTAATTTCATTTCTGGTATAAAATTTTTTTGAAATGCGATTTTTTTGTATGAAAATTTTAGATAAATGCTTATAAAATACTTAAAAGTGCATATATTTTAAATGTAAAAACGGTGAAGTGCTTTACCCCTTTTCCAAAATGATTAATGCATTTGATTTATATTTCAAAAGTGTATACACTAATCAAAATTGGGCATTTTAGCTATAATAGTTAGGAAAATGCTGAAATTTCAAAAATACCGTTATATGGGAGGTGGGCGTATTTGTGGGTGGATTTTGTTCAAATTTTCGCAGTTTACTAATTTCAACCAAAAAAGCTTAAGTTCCGAGTTTCAAGATTCTAGCTCAATTATTACTATTTTTGGCCGCGTTTGTATGGAGGTGCCCCACTGTGCCACGCCATGATTTCGATGGAAGGGAGAAAACGGCTGGTACGATTTGAAGATACGGAACCGTAATACGTTACATGGCAGAATAGATAAAAATTATTGCTTTAGTTGTATGTATGCACTGAAATATAAGCATAATATGCTGTTATCATTAAAAAAAAATTACATATTCATATTCAAAACAAGGACCCCGAACGACCCGAAAACGGAATATTTGAGGGCCGTTCAACTGCGTCCCGACAACTATATATAGGAAAAAAAATTTTTTTAGTATACTTTAGACGTTAAGATGGAATTAAATGTTAATCAGCAATTTAGATTGTATATGTATATTAAAATGAAATACTAATAACTAAACTACAAAAAAAAAACATTTTAAATAATAAAGATGAATTTCACACACACACCGCTATATCCTAGGCCATGCCTGGCGGAGATTCTGTCTTTTATCCACCACAGCTTTCCGTCACCCGGAGTGGGAGGGAGACTGTAATGTTGCATTACAATAATATGACCCCCTGTACCCTCCGACCAAGTACACCCGCATGCCAGCACAATAGCAATAACCCTTGCAGCCAAACACAAACAAAAGCGCTACACCGGCATAACTACAGCATAACTACATAATTGTCTACCAACAACAATAACACTCGCAGGAAAGCACAAACAACAGCACTTATGCATGCCAGCCGACGGCCGCGCATACCAACAAATATGCTAATTAGCATTGGTTCTTCACTTGTTCACTGACACTCGCTGTGATTATTACACACACAGCAAATACTGCAATTTTTAGACTGCTTTACGTAGCGGCAATATAAAAGATCAGCGATTGGCAAACGCAAGTCAGCCTCCGTAGATAAGCCTGCGGGAGTGGACAGGCTGAGCGTTACCCCAGCCTTTGTCAAAACTTACCTCATAAGAGATTATTTTCATGATAATAATTATAATGCCTGTTGACATTATATTGCCGATTTTTTTTAAAATTATATTCTCTAAGATGAATTTTTACAACTTGTTCCTAAAAGCTAGAGCTTTAAATGCATTTCGTATTTAGTAAGCAAGAAAAATTAATCTCGTAAACTATTTTCCGACATTTTTTATTTTCGCACTATTTATTTAACAATTAAAATTTCGATGACTTAAATAAAACATCGATTTCAAGTCAACCGATAATGGTGAATGAATAAAATTTTCAGGAACTATTGCTAAATATTTTTATTTTCGTAAAATGATATTTATCCTTATAAATAAACAACAAACATTTACTTTTTCGACCTTTTACGTAAATTTCTATCAATAAAAATTGAAGGAATAATTTAGATATGTAGAAATTCAAGCTTTTTTGAATTTTTTAAGTTAAAAATTTATTATCAATGTCCAATATTGTACGTGGATAAATCCAAATGAAATTTCACAGAAAATTTTTTAAGATAAGTGCTTTTCCATGTTCGTCACGTTTGCCTCATATCGCTAGCTTGGAGTGCAAATTGTGCAAGTCCTTTTTTCAAACTTTGTAGGAGAGACAAAAAACAAAAAATTAAAAAATTTCTAAATGAAAAAAATTTTCTGTTCATATAAACATTTTGGACTTGCACAATTTTCTTCGCTTTTTGGACTTACACAATTTGCGTATCACTGAATAACAACTAGTAGAAATATGACAAGTATCACAGACTTGTTTAGCGTGGTGCGTATTTGATTTTTCTAGCTTTCTTAACACTTAAAAACCCTTTTTTTATAAAAATGGACTTACACAGTTTGCACTCTAAGCTAGCGATATGCTTTGTTCTTTCCCCACTGTAGCAAATATCTCTCATTCTCACTCATTTTATTTTTGGACAGCTATGATGTACATTAAGCCGTATCACGAAAATAAAGTTTGCGTGTGTCAGTTTTATTTGAACACTTATGTCGAAAAAATATTTTTGGTGTAAAAAATTTTTTTTAGGCCCGCGTTAAAAACAGCTAAATCGCGTTTTTTGTAATAACTTCCTTATTTGATGTCGGATTTCTATCATATTAATGTCGCTGAAAAGGTTTCGGCCAGCACTATATTTGGCCCATATAAAGTTTCGACCTCAAAGGTTGTTCTGATTTTAACCTTTAAAAATTTTGAAGTTACTATCCCTAGATTTTTTTATTTTTATCACTAATACAAAGCTCTCAAGAAACCATGAGTACACCGCTAAAAAAGTTGTAGCCTTTATTCACAAACAAAAAAGTTATACCGTTTTAAAATCAGGGAACCTGTGTTTTTGGAAAAATTATCCCAAGTTCTTATTTATATGAGGCAGTAACGCCATATAGTATGAGTTTTTGATTAAAAAGGACTTAGACCTCGCTTGGCTTGAGTATATACCGCGATGGAACAGCTACCAATACTGGACACATGATATGCAAAAAATTATTGATAATTGGACTATTCGTGCTGATCAACTTTATTTATATTGAATGATAATGGCTGTAGTGAAGATTTGGCAAGTATTCAAGTGGGACCTCTAAGCACAGCACGCTGGCTACAATGGCTTCACGATTTCTGCATCCGCGCGTATCGTAAAATCATGTAAGTTATTTAGAAAAACTGCTAGAGTTCGTTGTAATATTATAAGCGCCTAAAGAGACAACGGAAGTCTAAATGTATTATCAATACTTGCGGTGGCTGCGTCGTCTGCCCCTAGAAATGCAGTTAATTATTCAGCCTACAATTGAAAACAACGCATTTTACTTTAATCCCGAAAAGATCTTCTTGTCTATGATAACCGAGACCGAAAATGACGATGCCCTCCAAATTTTGAGATATTTATGAAAGAAGTTTCAGACCTCTGAAAGTGAATTCTTCGTCGCTTATATTACTTTGCTCACACTCAAAAAAAAAAAAAAAAAATTACTCAGATTATGGAAAAACGGGAATGATTTCATTGTTTTTAATACAATTTTCTTTCAAAGCGTGGTATTCTCTTCCCTCTCATATGCATTTTATATACATATATGTACGTATATACTATGAACGATATTAAAAGCAGTTTTCCCCCTTTTCTTTATTTTTATTACCTCAACAATAATTACTCGTACGCTCCCCCCCTCAATCGGATCGCTTTGTGTGTGAAAACTGAAAATTCTTTCTTAAATCTCCCGAAAATGAGAGCTAATCCGGATTCCTCATAGTTTTTTGAGAGCTTTGTAATAGTGGTTAAAAAAAAAAAATCTAGGGATAGTAACTTCAAAATTTTTAAAGGTAAAAATCAGAACAACCTTTGAGGTCGAAACTTTATATGGGCCAAATATAGTGCTAGGCGAGACTTTTTCAGCGACATTAAGATGATAGAGATCCGACATCAAATAAGGAAGTTATTACAAAAAACGCGATTTAACTGTTTTTAACGCGGGCCTAAAAAAATTTTTTTTACACCAAAAATATTTTTTCGACATAAGTGTTCAAATAAAACTGACACACACTAAACTTTTTTTTTGTCCATATAACGTGATACGGCTTAATGTACATACATACATATCGACGCTTCCAAACAATACTGTACTAAGTCGACTTAGTACGTTTTCTCGTTTTTGGTGTTTTCAAGTACTACGTGTCTTAATTTAGATCGGTATCAATCGGACAATCCAATCAAAAGTTATAAGCAAAAGTGTACATATAATACAACTCGAGATTTTTACAGAATGCAAACATTGAAAGCTTGCCATGAAAAACAACGTGGCAAGTTTTTATTTTTTCTTATGGTTTTATATAAAGCATACCCTAACTTAGATGGTATCGAGTTTTGGTATTAATCTTTCAATCCAAATAGAAGTTACAAGCAAAAATATACTCACGCACAACTGAAGTTTCATATCGAATTTAAACTTTGAGAGCTTCTCCTGCAAAACACAGTTTTCAGACTTGGTAGGTACAGTATTGTTTGGAAGCGTCGATATGTATGAATTTTCGTTTATTGAGGTATTAAATTTTGCATTTTAATTTTTTTTATGGCCGAGCTTCTCTCCCAATTCGAGGTGTGCTCCTTTTGTTTTTCCTAGTAATTGGGTGGACCTACAGTTTTATGCCGACTCCGAACGGCGAATGCATTTTTTGTGAGAAGCTTTTTCATGGCAGAAATACACTCGGAGGGTATGCCGCCCACTGCCGAGAGGTGACCGCTGCCCTTAAAAAATCCAATAATTGGATTTTTACTAATTAGAAAAATTTTTCGGTGTTTGCTCGGACTGTGGTTTGAACCCGAGACCTCTGGCATAGCAGGCGAGCACTCTACCCAGTGCACCACAGCGGCCACAATTTTTACCATTACTTCGTTAATTATAGAGCCAGCGGGTTCCGGCTCGGAAAAGTAATCGGTTCGGACTCGGAAAAGTATTCGATTCGGACTCGAAAAAGTATTCGGTTCGAACTCGGAAAAGTATTCGGTTCGGATTCGGAAAAGTATTCGGTTCGGATGAAGAATAAAAATGTATTCTTTATTCAAGGGTATCAGAATGAAGAATAAAAATTTATTTTTATTTTTTCGTTATTGAATTATTTAGGTAAATTTTGAATAATGCTCATCCCTGGTCTGCCCGCGGGCAAGTAACCGCCTATTTCTGATTTCGATCATTATTCTCTGCTGGACTCGTATATGGATACCGGCCATTGTTGGTGTATTGTCATACGATTGACCTCTCAAATGCATCTCAGGTTGAGAAGAAAAATGTATATGTATGTACAAAGCCTTAATTGTTAACCTAAAACTGGGGTTTTCTGCTCGTTGGAACTAATTATTGTATTATTTTGCAGCTCAAACAATTGTTTTTGTTAGCTGTGAAGGAGAGATATTTCGTGATAGATCCTTAGTATTCGAGGGGAATCTGGGATTTTCCACTAATGGGCGCAGATGATTACTTTATTTTAAACAAAAATAAAGAGTAATCGCATGCTCCATTGCGAATGATCACAAATTAATTTGAATTTGTTTGTTGGGTATCATATATATATATAGTATATGTACACTTACATATGGTCAATTTTCTGACTACTAACGTTACATTCGCATGGAGTTTTTATTTAGTTTATACGAAATAATAACAAAAATGTTAGAAACGTCCAATGTTCTGCTACTTATGCTATCAGGTAGACCTATACCTTCATTTTAAGAGTAAAATTATTCTGATGGCTACCATACCCTAAAGTTATAAGCGCGTGAAACGCACTGCTAACGTTACATCATTTGGAAGTGAGATCAAGATACAGATCATGTTTGGTTTAATTTCTGCGAACTTGCTGAGACAATCATCCCAATTTTACTTCATGGTATATAGCAAGGATGTCACAAGGTCATGGCATACCGCTTTACCAAAATCTTTAGGATTGTTTAACGTAATTCAACAAAAAATAAGGCACTGCCTACGTTACACAAAGCACTGCTAACGTGACACGTGCGAAAACTGAGTATCTCTACATATAATAAAATTGTAACCGTTGATCTCTGTACATTGCAGATATACAGAAAATAAAAAAAGGAGCCAGAGGAATCCAAATGAACTGTTTTTTAAAATTTCTGTCGGTCTGACTGTCTGTCTGTCCTTATGTTTGTGCGCGGGTCACTAAAAATTGGAATGATGGAATTGAATGAAACTAGTCAGAGTTATAATAGCGCCATGGTATTATTATTATTATAGATGTCTACTTTAAGATTTAAGATATCCCTTATTTCTATAGCTCAACTATTTTTGGAGCTATCGACCAATATGTGGACCAAGGGTGATCCAAAATTTGTTAGTACAATATGGGTATCAAATATAAGGTGCTGATGATTGCTGCAATAAGTAATTCTATTAAATTCAATATCTCGATTGGTTTCGGAGATATCTCCCTATCCCTATCCCTCCAAGTTTTGATATCCTACGGAAAACACTTCCAGAGATATTCAGCATGAAAGATTAAGTTTGCATGGGTTGTGCCCAGAGACCAACATAACTGTTAAGTTTTTTCTAAGTGTCCTAAAATAACAGTTTCATGTAAACACAACAGCATAACAGTTGAGCAACGCCGATAACACTTATGGCGTTTTCTTTTCTCGAAATAATGTTGCCCTGTTTGATTTTATTAGCCATTTTGTAAGTTTGTCTGGTACTTTCACCAAATATTGACCTCTAACTAAGTAAGAGGGCACCCTTATCTACAAATTCAGCCATTTTATAGAAAGTCAGGATACGTAATTCGATAATTGGGATATAGGAGGGCAACATTTTTTCGTAGAAAAGAAAACGCCATTATTGTTTACAGACCAGCTGTTTCCGTCAGTGGGAAACTTTTATTTTCAATTTTTTTCCGTCACTGTTGGACAGTGACGGTTATCTTTGAGCAGCGAAAAATTTCTGTCGCGAAAGGACGGATATTTCGGGCAGAGAAAAAATAAAAGTCTTTTGTGCATGTATGTGTCGTGCGCACGTACAACCCTGTAAAAAAGTGTGCGACGAGTCTCTAAAAAGATTTGTCCGGGAGCGCTCTCTTTCGGGTACAATTAGTCTACAATTGTTCCCAATTGTACCCGAACGGGTACATATGTATACTAATTGTAGACGAATTGTACCCGAAAGGGTATCAAACGGGTACAATTAGTCGCACAAATGGATGTGTCGCATTTGCTACCTGTTCGGGTACAAAACGGGTACAATTGTGCGCTTTTGCTACCCGTTCGGGTACAAACTGGGTACAATTAGTCTCTTCATAGGACATGCTCAAACAAAAGAGAACACTTCAACCCATATAAAGAGATACAAATGGGTAGTAATCGCATGCTCCCTTGCGAGTTGTCCCGGATGTATCCCGGAGTGATCGCATTTTTTGCAGGGAAGTGCCACTCCGTTGAGGGTGAACATATGATATGCATATGTACATACATATGTATGTATGTTTGTAATTATACTAAATGGTACGCCGGTATGCCTGCGATCTGGTGGAGTGGAAAACAGGTATTGCAATTTTCCATGTTTATTATACATTAATGAATCTTTTGTTTAACATTTTTTTGCATATACATATGTACACATGTAACGACTTCTTTTTATAGATTAATTTTATTTAATTTTAAGTGGGAGGCTGTACAATCTTAATACCAAAACAATAAATTCGTTATTTTTAATAAAGCCGAACTCTAAGTATTAAAAATAATAATATAAAATAGTTATGGACATAGGTATGTACCTGCGTACTACTAAGATTAACTATATGTTAATATGTATGTAAGTACATACATATGTACATATGTATGCATGTATAAGAATTGCAGAAATATGCAAAGCCGACGGCAAATGAACTGGTGCCTCTTTGACACATTTTCGCTAGTTCTGAACCAGAAATTCTGTTCTCTAGTAACTTATTAACTTCCTGCAGAGTAGGTATGTAAAAAAATTCAGATACATATATATTAATATGTACATAAATATGTAAGTAACGAATCAAAGTATATTTTAATACATATACATATTATGTATTAACTAAATAATTCAAAATAAAATTCCTGTCCATACCTGCTAAGTTACAAAATTGGTTATTTTAAATACAGTCATGCTAAGAACACAAATTTTCTTCCATTTGTACACATGCGTATGCGCACGAACGTACATGCTTATCTACATATGCAAACATATTTTTCAGCAACACTTTTCTTTATCCCTCTGTTTTTAACTGTTATCAAAGGACGGAAAAAAATAGTCTCATTGAAACCGTCACTTGCTGAGGGATATTTTTGAGTGTTGAAAAATAACTCTTAAATGGCAACAGAAAAAAGATCGTTGAGAGAGGTTGCCCACGGTGAGAAACACTTTGAGTGAAAGAGTTTTCTGTTTCAGTCAGTGGGAAACACTTTGCGCTCACCATTTTTGTGTTCCGTCAGACTGAAATGGAATGAAAATAAGTGTTAACTGTTAAAGTTGGTCTCTGGTTGTGCCACGCCCCTTTTCCAATAGCTCTCATTTTTCATCCAGAAAATGATTATTGAAGGTTTCATTCATTTCTATGCAGTCGTTTTTATGTGATGCGGGCGTTGTGGTAAAAAAACACATTTTTGGTCACATTTTTCCCAGATTTTGGTCAATAACTCGGGAACGGGATGAGATATCCAAATGAATTTTAAGTTAGGCGTGAAGTGATAGAATGGTGAGTTTCATGCAATTATATTCAGTAGTTTTTGCGTGATGCGCGCACAATCATACAGACGGACAGGCAGACAGATAGACTTCTAAAAATTGTAGATTTGGGTTCCGCTGGTCCAACAATGACCTCTCCTATCAGTTTTTCTTGAATATCTTCAATGTAAAGACATCGAGCTGTTACAATTTTATTATATGTATTATATAGATAAAAAATCACTGCTAACGTTACATATTATTTAAGCTAACAATGTCTTCAAATCTTTGGAAGTTTAACTTTTTTTAATTGGAACGTGAGATATACGTATAGTATTAAGAAAATATATAAACAAATTAAATTAAAACGTATTTTAACATGTCTTAAAAAAAACTTTTTTGGTTTTGCACTGCTAACGTTACATACGATTTTTGCGGCACATTTACTTTTCACATAACTCCTAGTTGGAACATAACTTTTTTAAAAACTTTACGTGTTATGATATTATAGCTAATTTTCTAATAGATAAAACTTGAACGGCTAAATTTAGTCGCAACAAACATGTTATATTTACCTTTTTGTTTACTGAACTACTTCCGACCATATTTTTTTTTAATCACAACGTTTTATAAAAAGAGCGAAAAGTTTAATTTAAAACGACTAAAATTGAATGCCACTGTTTTCAACAGCTACTATAATATGTCATGAACCCCGCAAGACCCCAGTGCTTGCAATATTTGACAAAAAAAAAACTACTTGGTTTACTTTCCCAGAAAATCGGCCATATATTTTTCAAAATACAGTAGCTCTGTTCAATAACAAAAAATTGTTATGAATTTTTCCTAAAAAATGACGGTTCTCCATATGAAAATCACCCTTTATTAAAATAATTTCTAATTCAATAATCAAGTTGACAGGTGACAAGAGTTTAAACAATTATTTACCAAGGTGCGTTCATGTAAGAATGAGGCCAAACTGATAAACTTTAGCAATTTATTACTTTACCACTTTAGATGAAGACCACTATTATAATTAAATGCCTAACAAAAAAGTGAAAAAAGTTAGACAATGATAATTCTTTTATTTCAATCTGTATTGCTTAACAGCTGTATTCTGACCTGTGCAGGAATTCTGTAACCAATTTGCGACAATTTTCGCATCGATATCGTAAATTTGCGATCAGTTTTGCGATTATGCTATTCTGTACAATTTTTCGATCGAATTCTATAGTATATTTTGACAGTTGTTTCCGATAATCATCGCAGAGGTATCGAGGGAAATTTTTGTGTCGGTAGATTTTGCGATTATCGGTTACAGAATCCCAGCACTGGATTTTAGTTGGAAAAACAAGAATATTTTCATATCAAAAAAGTGCCTTTTTGCTGGAGGATGGACTGTTTCTCCCATTGATTTCAAGTTAAAAATTAATGTTGGAAATTGGAAAACGGATTTGAAAAAAGTTAGACAATGATAATTCTTTTATTTCAATCTGTATTGCTTAACAGCTGTATTCTGACCTGTGCAGGAATTCTGTAACCAATTTGCGACAATTTTCGCATCGATATCGTAAATTTGCGATCAGTTTTGCGATTATGCTATTCTGTACAATTTTTCGATCGAATTCTATAGTATATTTTGACAGTTGTTTCCGATAATCATCGCAGAGGTATCGAGGGAAATTTTTGTGTCGGTAGATTTTGCGATTATCGGTTACAGAATCCCAGCACTGGATTTTAGTTGGAAAAACAAGAATATTTTCATATCAAAAAAGTGCCTTTTTGCTGGAGGATGGACTGTTTCTCCCATTGATTTCAAGTTAAAAATTAATGTTGGAAATTGGAAAACGGATTTGATTTCAAATGATATTTAAATATACTTCCAACAAAATATTTACTAGAAAACTTCAACGATGGGAATTGTTGTTGCAAAGAGTGGCAGGCATTTCAACTGTCAACGGGACGACAAATTAAATAAACAAAATGTGAAGAAAAATCGAACGTAGTAAAATTTTCACAAAAAAAAAAAATAGCCAAAATTCCTAATAAAATTAATTAAAACTCGAAAATATGTTAAGTTTGTTATTATCGCGAAAAGTATAGCATTACAAATCCAATTCACACAATAATTTTAATGATTTAAAGATTGCAAAATTCATGTGATCTTTTTTTTGTAACTTTTGCACAGCACTGCCTAGTGACAGGTACAACATATCAAACGATCAGCTGAGAGTTTCGCAACTTATAGATATAAACTATGTTTACCACCGCGTTTGAAACTCGAAAATCAAATAATTAAAATATCATAATTGAGGCCTTCAGCGCAATAAAGAACTCAGCACAAATTTTTTAAATTGAGATATTTTATAGGTAGTTCCTATTATGCCTATATGACACTACATTTTTTCTTGGTTTTTTTTTTGGTTTGGAAAACCCACCGAAAGTCAAAATACAAAAACAATTCTTCTGTAGGTTGAAAAGAGACAAATACTCCCTCAAAAACAATTTGATTGACATGAAACTTCAAACTAAATGAAAATAATATTTATTTCAAAAATTAATTTTATTAGAAATTTGAATTTAAATTACAGAAATAAAAAAGTTATGAAACCCAAAGGGCAGAATAGCTGTGTATTCCATGTTATAAAGGGAAGCCAGTACGCAATATAATTTTTCTTCCGGACTTCTTCTTTACCCTTACGGCCATAGCAGAAGCTTACAAGAAGCAAATTTAAAATTTGTATTTCCATATATTTTTTATTTTAAATATAATTTATTTTCTAGTTGTCAAATTGAAACAATTGTCAGAAAAAATGACCGAATGCCAAAAAACCTACCGAAATACAAGCTGGCTCGTTGGTTTTTAGCCGCCTAGATGGTATTTTGTTTGGTTTTTTTTTTCAATCGCTCGCTTGCACCAACGCAAAACTGTATTTGGCCATCTCCTTCACACAAAAAACCTGGTAGAATACCAGAAAAAAAATGTAGTGTCATATATGCCACAATATGTCATATGGGCTTTAATAGCTTCGTTTCTTATTAGCTAGTTACTGATAGTTAGCCAAGTTTTCCTGACAAAGCGTTTCCTGATTCAAAAAATTAGGCGAAGAGTACAAAGGCGTGAGAGTAAGAATCATAGTAAGCTCCAAATTTCAGCTAGTAAAATTTTCACTAGCTCCAATTATTTGCTGTGCAGGAAACAGCTGTTAAAAAAATAAACCAACGGAAATATTTGATTTTATTGCTTTTGAAATTTGGTGAATTTTTAAAATAGAAATAGTGAAAATGAATTTTTTTAGAAAAAAATCTAATACCTTTAAATGAGCAATTCTTGTATATATGTATGTATATATATAAGCAGGATCTCATAAACGGCGCCAACGATTTTCATGGAATTTGGCATGCAGGGAGCTTCGGTGGTGAACTCTCGAAAAATTTAATTTTTTTACTCCTTTTATCACGGGTCACGAGTAGGGACACGAATTTCGATACGATACGATACCAAATCGATATTTTTTGCATTTGATACCGATACTTTTTAATCGATTCTTTTGCAACGATATTTTTTGGTATCGAGTACTTTTGAACCACGGTATCGAACAAATGAGTACATTCAGTACTGTGTCATATTTGTCGAAAAAATTGTGCAACGCAAAATAGTGCCGAAAATCGGTCGATTGTGCAGAAGTGACAAGCTGCTTCCTAAAGGGCCGAAAAATGCACAAGCACGAGTAATTTTCACTGGTACATATCGAAAAATAGGTCTGATCCACTTGCTGAAATAATTGCAGATTTGGGCTACTTCGTAAGGTTTTTTGAATGAAGTTGTATGAAGTTACCCAAATCTGTTTATTGATTTTCACATTAAACGAGGCGCACACTTACAACCGAAAATTGCTTACAATTTGCAATTACCATTCGATGGAAATAATTACAACTGGAGATATAGGATTATACTAGTAGCACCGTGGTCGAAAATTCGACCAATTAAATTGAGAGTGGAACGATTTGATAGTGGAAAGACCATATTTCTTATATAATATTTCTATAATAAAATATGTATAAAATAAAACACATACATAGTTACTGGTACTGGTTATCCGAGGAGACAGTGAAATTTTATGTCGAATAATTTTCTAGAATATTCTAAACCTCTAGCGACCTCTAAAATTCCATTTTCCGGACTCTTCTTTCTCTTTCCAGTTCCCTTTCTTTTTATCTTCTTCTGTCCTTTTTGCCTTTCCTTCCCCTTTATCCTTTTTACTTTCCGAACAATTTCCTCTTACCTTTTCCCCTTTCCTTTCTTCTTCCTTCACCATTTCCGTTCCTTTCACTTTCCCCTTTTATTTTCCTTTCCCTTCCATTCCATTCCTTTACTTTCCTTCAGTTTCCTTTCCTTTCTTTTCCTTTCCTTCCTTTCTTTCCGATAGTTAAAGAATGTCAACAAAGTTTTTCAAATAGGTGGCAACCGATTTTGTAAAAATAAAATTTTATTATCCATCTACGGGTAGAGCCCTTTCAGATGACGTTTCAAATTTAAAAATCAAACAAACTATACCGGAATATTAAATTGTTTGGCAGGTTGCAACCCTTCTTCTAAAAATGATAATAAATTACCAATTGTTAGGTTAAGCTCTTTCATATAACACCTCAATCTTAAAAATCAAACAAACTGGAGCATAAAAATGAATTTTTGAACAGGTGGCAACCCTTTTTGTGAAAATTATAATAAATTACTGTTTTCACACACACATCTTTGAAATGACAGCTCAAATCGAAAAATCAAACAAACTATAACGTAAAAATAAATTTTTGAACAGGTGGCAACTCTTTTATAGAAGTTATAATAAATTGCTCATTTTAAAGTAAAGCCCTTTCATACAACACTTTAAATTTAAAAATCAAACAAACTGTAGAGTTTAATTGAATTTTTTAAAAGGTGGCAACCCTTTTTGTAAAAATTATAATAAATTACTAATCTTCAGGCCGAGCCCTTTCATATTGTAAGCTTTGTATATGTAAACACAGCCTAAGGCAATATATATCTCTAGCACTAAATGCAACCATGTAAATAATAAGCACGGTAACCCTAACGACGCTTAAAATGAAAACGGCCATTGCAAAATAATAAACCGAGCGATTCGGACGCGAATATAGAACCATCGTCTTTTAGCATCAGGTGTGAGGTACATATATCCCACAGTATCAGGGATGCCACTTTTGGGCTTTTCCTACCAAAACTGGTAGGTTTTATTCCTTTTGGTAGGTTGCTAGGACGATTTGAATTTGGTTGGCCTTCATTCAACTAACATAGAAACGTTTTCTTCGAGCTTCAAGTTTTTGTTTATCTGGAAACTGCTGCTTCGTCCTCTTTTCCTTCACATTTTTATCACTCATTCTAAAATGAATTGAAATTTGTACAAATAATATTAAATTTAATACTATCTAAAGTTTTGAAAATAAAAAAAAAATATACATATGGTTTTTTTTCATTTTAAGCGGTAAAAAACAAAACGTCGCTATAGAAGAAAAAATACGCAAACTGTTGAGGAGGAAAGACGCAAACTTTTTTTCTTTCAAAAAAAGACGCATTAAAAATAGTTTTGGAATGAAAAACTCTTTAAATTTTTTGATAACGAAGAAAGACGCTTTATTTTTTTTTTACTATAAAGCAAGACGCATTTAAATATTTTTTAGGAAAGAAAGACTATTCGATTTTTTATTTTTCTTTGTCAATATTAATGCTAATGCGTCTTTCTTCGTAGTTAATAATGCTAATGCGCCTTTCTTCGTCGAAATATTTTTTAATGCGTCTATCTTCGTCGACATGTTTTGTAAAGCGTCTTTCTTCCCCGACATATGCGCCTTTTTCGTCGACAAATTACTGGCATGCGTCCTTCTTCTTCCGGAGCGACGAAAAGTCTCCTGTTACTGCAGGGTTACTGCACAGTTACCCTAAATGAATTTGTTGAATATGGTTAAATCTCACATTAAAAAAAATAAAGAAATTGGTAGGCGCGAAGCCATTTTGGTAGGTTTGTGGTAGGAAAAAAATTTTCTTAGTGGCATCCCTGCACAGTATACCAGTGAACTAAGGAAAAAAAATTTGATTATAAAGTAGTAAAGTAATTGTGGATAAATGAGTTCACAGTGGAACAAGGAGCGCCTGGTCGCAGCTCTAAGGGATCTTCAAATTGACTTTCCGCCGACGGCCACAATGGCGCAGTTGAAGCGTCTATACAATAGCTCACAAAAAATTAATATGGGATCTGACGAGGGCATGGAAGAGATTATGAATACCAATCGCTACGCTGACCAAAACGAAAAACGCGAGCTGCTCGAGGGTCATTTTGGCAATTCCCCACGAGAAAGCACCGCTTCCGTCGATGTGGCAAATCAAAAGGGGTGTACAGTATACCTTGTCAATGCCACAGCCACTGCCGAAGACGCCATTTTAAATACCGATGAAGCCATTATAAATGCCGCTGACGCCACTTGTGGCATTTTCGATACAGTTTTTCCTGAAGGTAATGCAACTAAAGTCGCAGCTTGGCAAGAAGTTACTGTCGCAAAGAAACCTGCCGTTGTCCAAAATATAATTACCGCCGACAATAATGACATCTCCAACAGTGCCGCTGCCGCCTTTATTAGCTCTCCCGATGGTGTAAGTAACGTTGCCAGAAATTGCGTCAATGGAAATCCAGTTGCTATGAGGCAAAACTCTGCCGCTGACGTCGCCGCTAGTGCCGCAAACAAAAGGAATTGCGCTATCATCAAAAATGATTCCGTCACCAACCGTCGCTCTGCCGACGTTGCTGCAGCTGTCCCAGTTGCTACTGCTAAGAACGCTTCCGACACTTTATTGCGAAATAACGACGAATTTGCCGCAACTACTCTTGATGTTGAAATTAACGAACTACGAAAACGAAAAGAAATTTTAGAATTGAAACGCCAAATCGGGGAGCTCGAAAATATAACACCATCGGTCCCTGGATATGCCAATAGACGACAAGTTGATTATAGTGATATAGAATACGCTATTCCGAAATTCAGTGGTGACGACATTTCTCACTCCGTGGTTGATTTTTTGAAGGAATTTTCAGAAGTAATGGCAAGTATCAACGCCGACGAGCAATTCATGTTTTTAGGTTTACGACGTTCGCTTACGGGCACAGCCCGTCAATTTTTAATGACCGCCAACGTGTTTACGTTCCACTCCCTGAAGCAGCACTGCTCAATGAATTCGGTACAACTGTTTCTCGTCGAGATGTATATCGAATATTGGCCCGCCGTAATTGGAAAAAAGAAGAAGAGTCACTACATTGCTACATATTCGTAATGCAAGCCATAGCAAAACGATCTGACATAAATGAGACAGAAGTCATAGATTTTATAATCGACGGACAAAGTTCGCAACAAAGTTCGCAACATAAACCTTTTGATAGGAGCTCGTACACTGGAAGAATTAAAGAAATTAGTTAACAGATATCAGCAGAAATATTTAGCTCAAAATGCCGCTTCCGATGTTAGGGCTGCAAAACCATCTGCCGTTGCCGTTAAAACACCCAATGCCGATACTAGTGCCGATAATCTATTGTGTTATAAATGTTCACAAAGGGGTCACATCAAACCCAACTGCCCTTACCCACTGCGCACGAAGGGCTCGTGTTTCCGATGCTGGAAAATGGGCCATACTCACCGGGAATGCAACAATCCAAAGAAAATTTTTAAAGTCATTCCGGGAAAGCAGGTTGCCGCCGTGGATGAGGAACTCAGAGAAATGGATTCGCTTAATTTAGTAAGTATTTCATTTCATGTTAATTCAGAGGGAAATGCAAGTTTTAAACAGTATCTTTCTCTTTTTGATACCGGCAGTCCGGCTAGTTTTATTAGACTATCTTGTGTACCTGTTAACTCCAGGAAAATTTCGAAGGTATCGCAGAAATGTTATAGAGGCGTTGGTGGAGGAAAATTTAAAATTCTTTTTGAAACAACATGTATTATAAAAACTGATGGTCTATTTAAAAGTATTTTTATTTACGTTTTACCAGACGATGCAATATCTGTACCCGTCATATTAGGGCGGAATAATTTAAAATCATTCAATATTACTCTAACTTAAAAAAAATGATATTTTAAAACTGAATTACTGACTTTAAATACAAACCAATAAATTACTTGCAAATCCTTCATGAATAATTTACGTTATAAGCTAAGTAAGTATGATATTTTTAAATGTAATTCAACGCATTGTGATGGGAAGATAACACGGGAGCCTCCGGAAGTTGAGTTAGATGAAAATATAAGCATTAGGGATCAAACGCTTTGTAATGTGCCTGATGAGATATTAGATATTAGTCATGAGTTGGACAAAAATGTCAATCTGAGTTGAGGTCAATAATAGATGATTATTATCTTAATCCATTAAGCGTCACACTTTCTTTTGCAGAGCGTAGTAAGGTTCAACGAAAGGTTGTACGAAAGAAAAACGGACAAACACGGTTATGCGTTGATTACAGAGGTTTGAACAAAATAACAGTGAGGGATAATTTTCCATTGCCACTTATCGACGATTGCATAGAATACTTAGAAAATAAAAAGTTATTTTCAATATTAGATTTAAAAAATGGCTTTCACCAAATTAGCGTAGCTGACGATTCCATTCCTTTTACTGCCTTTGTTACACCTAGTGGACAGTATGAATATCTAAAAATGCCGTTTGGCCTAAAAAACGCCCCAGCCACGTTTCAGAGATTTGTGAATACTATTTTCAGAGACTTAATTGATGCGAGAAATATGACCGTTTATATGGATGACATATTAATTGCGACTTCAAATTATGCCGAGCACAAAGCATTACTAGAAAAAGTGCTAAGACGGATTTCAGAACATGGTTTAAAACTCAATTTGAACAAATGCCGTTTTGGATTTCAGACGATTGAATACCTAGGTTACTCAGTCTCTCCTGCCGGTCTGGCACCAAGCGAATCCCACATAAATGCAATAGCCATGGGTAATGGCGCAATTTTTTTGGCGCTGATACAATAACTCCAGCGCCACTCGTGGCGCCAACTCACGGTACTGGCGCAATAACACCTTTAGCGCAATTGTCATGGAATAATCGATAAATAACATTTTTTCGCTTGTTACTGTTCACCATCCCCGTTTTATTTCTTTTGGCGCAATTCTGCTTACATTTACGAGGGCACAATTAATTTAAATTTTCATAATCATTTGGAAACTTATTCCGTATATTTGTGAAAATATGCTGTAAATTAGAGTCACTTAGATCACTATCAAGCATACATAATTGTGACGGTGTCATACGTATACATATACTACGGTGCTGTTATTGGCGTTGTGGTTGCGCCATTTTACACTAGGTCTATATTGGTGCTGGTGTTAGCGCACCAAATTGAGTCGGTTTTATATTACAAAATTGAGTTGGCGCAATATTGAGTTGGCGCTATATTGAGTTGGCGCATTTCCCAAATCGGTGTTAGCGCAATAACGCCAGGGTTGGTGTTAGCCCAATTGCGCCGCGCAGCGCAGTGTTACCCATGCCAAAATGAAATAAAAAGTTACCCCTTCCCGAAAAATGTGAAGGAACTTCAATCGTGTATCGGATTATTTTCATATTTCAGATTGCAAGGCCTTTGCTGAACATGCTGAAGAAAAATAGCAATTTCAATTTTGACGAAGATTGTATTAACGCTTTTAATGAATTAAAATCTAAACTTATGAGGTCGCCTATCTTAGCGATATATAATCCCGAAAAAGAAAGGGAGCTACATTGTGACGCTAGTGCTTTAGGTTTTGGAGCCGTTTTATTACAAAAACAGAGTGACGGAAAGTTTCAGCCTGTGTCATATTTCTCAAAATCAACTACAGCAGCAGAGGCCAAATATCACAGCTTCGAATTAGAGACGCTTGCCCTAATTTACGCTTTAAGACGATTTAGAATTTATCTAGAAGGTATTCCATTCAAAAGAGTGACGGACTGTAATTCAGTAATGCTAACTCTAGCACGAAAACAAGTAAACTCGAAAATAGCTAGATGGGCGTTAGAGATAGACAACTACAACTACACTATACAACACCGTAAAGGCACATCGATGGGACACGTCGATGCTTTAAGCAGATGTCATGTTGCCGCTGTTTTAGATGCGAATGATGTTGATTTTCAAATACAAGTAGCACAGGAGCGTGACGTAAATATAAAAGAGTTACGAGTACGCATAGAAGAAGGTGAAGTCAGCAATTTTGATTTAGTAGATGGGTTAGTTTTCAAATTGAAGGAAAATGGAAGGAAAGTTTTATACGTTCCATCTGAAATGGAAGATAATGTCATCAGACCTATGCATGAGAAAATAGGGCACCAGGCAATTGAAAAAACTTACGATAAAATTTATAGGCATTACTGGTTCCCAGGTATGCGAAAGAAAAGAGGTGACTTTATTCGTAATTGTCTTAAATGTATTATGTGCGCTACGCCGGTACGTTTGAATGAGAGGAACTTACATAACATTCCGAAAAACCCTATACCGTTTGACACAATTCACGTTGACCATTTTGGACCGTTGCCGTCGATTAAGTCGAAAAGAAAGCATATCTTAGTAGTAGTTGACCCATTCACAAAGTTTGTTAAATTATACCCATCAAACTCCACTAGCACACGCGAAGTGACTTCCGCCTTAGATAAATACTTTAGCTATTATAGCCGCCCAAGACGAATAATTTCTGACAGGGGAAGTTGTTTTACATCCTTAGAATTCTCAGAGTTCTTATTAAAACAAAACATAACACATGTTAAAGTGGCAGTCGCATCGCCTCAAGCAAATGGACAGGTCGAAAGAGTCAATAGAATAATAAAAGCGTTAGGAAAATTGTGTGACAATATTAATCATGAAGACTGGTCAAATAAGCTTCTTGAAGTAGAATACGCAATCAACAATTCTGTGCACAAGTCGACAAAAAGTACTCCTAGTATGCTATTATTCGGGGTAGAACAAAGAGGACGCAAAATAGACGAAATAACAGAATATCTCGATGATAAAATTCAAACAGAGCGGGCTGACTTGCAACTGATGCGTTCAAACGCCTCAGATTCCATATCCCAATCGCAGGAATACAACCTGGAATATTTTCTTAAACATAGCAAGGACGCAAAAAAATACAGTGAGGGTGATTTTGTCGTAGTGCGTAATATCAATACTGAAATCGGAACAAACAAAAAATTTATACCAAAATATAAGGGGCCGTACGTTGTGCACAAAGTATTGGAGAATGATAGATATGTAATACGCGATATAGACAATTGCCAACTCACTCAACTTCCGTACGATGGTGTTATCGAAGCCAATAGAATAAGAAAATGGTTGTTACCAAGCAATTAAGAGATCAATCCAACTAATAATGGAAATAGTCTGTAATTGTAAGATCGTGGGCTATAATCTGCCAGATTGGCCGAGTTAAGATATAATAGATAATAAAATAGATTAAGACAAACAGATCATAATATTTCATTGATATATTTACAAAATCAAATTTACTTATAAGCTGTACATAAATATGTATATAGTTAATACAAATAGATCCTGGTCGATCTATTGTCAGGTTGGACGAGCTGTAAGCTTTGTATATGTAAACACAGCCTAAGGCAATATATATCTTTAGCACTAAATGCAACCATGTAAATAATAATAAGCATGGTAACCCTAACGACGCTTAAAATGAAAACGGCTATTGCAAAAAATAAACCGAGCGATTCGGACGCGAATATAGAACCATCGTCTTTTAATATGGCACTTCAAATTTAAAAATCAAACAAACTATAGCATAAAAACGAATTTTTGAAAAGCTGGCAACGCTTTTTAAAGAAGTTAAACCTTCCTGCACATATACAGGCCTTTCATTTGACACCAATTTTTCCAAAATCGGTATAACGTTGTAAAAGTTATGGTGAGTACAAAAAATCGCTTAGCGTAATATACATATATAAAGATATTTTTCATTTTCATACGATAACACTGTACAGCACACGGCTGGGTATTGGACCAAACCATTTTTTTCGATGAGATTGAGACATAAGAAAAAAAATATATACGCCATTTTTCGAAGTTAGCCTCCAAAATTTACACCCTTATTTTACAAAACGCAACGCGACGCAACGAGTCACCCAGAGTCACTTATTGTCATGTTCGTATTTTGTATCTCTTTAGGTGACTGAAAGTGACTCGAAGTGAATCTGTTACGTTTTTTGGTGAGTATGTTGCGTTTTTGGTATTTTATAAAACGCAGTGACGAAAACGGTTACTTTAACTGTCAAAAAACTCACTTCCTTTTGTTCGAGTGATATAGTTTAATTTGCAACGGCTAAAATTAGCCAATTTAAAAAAAAACGGGGTATCAATCGACGCGTTTCAATCTCGCGAACCCGAATATGATGCTGAACTAATTTTTTCTTTGATTTAAATAAAAAGTTATTAATAAAAAGTTTTCACTTTTGGCTTATTTCTTGCACACACACGAACACACAAATGCATCTTATTTTTTAACATTGGATAACACGTACATATACATATGCACATTTGTTTAATATGTTTCATAAATGTAAATAATATATTTTATTCAAAAAAAACAAACTAAACAAAACACGTATGTATGTATTTACACCAGCGTTTCCATTCTAGCTTTTTTCAAGCTAGATTTAGCTTTTTTTCTTGTCTTTTAGCTGCAAAAATTCTGGTTTAGCTTTGGCTTTTTTATTAGCTTTTTTATTTGCTAAAACTCACCAAAAAATTAGCGCTGCTCATATACATACATACATACATACAGTCATCATAGTTACCATTATTTGAATGTAAAAAATTTTTTCAACATTTCGTTATTTTTATTGACACTGAATTACAAATTTACATATAGTATATGAAAATAAAAACTTATGCAGGCTCCACTAAACAAGTCGGTTCTTCAGATCAGCTGACTTCTTGTTCTTCTTCGACAGCTATCCAATTTGTTTACTTCTGCATATTCTATACATGCATTCGTGTTTACAATTCGTCAAATTCTTCATTCTCTGAGTTTATCCATCATTCGCCCGTGAGCTGAGTGTCAAATTATTTCGTTTTCCTTACAGTTTTGACATCTCGGTCGCGAGAGTTCGACATTAAGCTCACTGCGTGTATGTGTGTATGTATGTTTAGCCGACCTGTTAAATTGAACTTGCATTTATGTGTTTTTTGAACACACTTTAGGCGAGCTCCCCTGGCTGTGATCCAGATCCGCATAAAAATTTTGCATGCAAATGGAACAACAATTTTGTGATCATGATGTTTATCTGGATCCATTTCGGGTCCGTATAGATTGTAATAGCTTTTTGATCCAGATAAACATCAGGATCAAAAAATTTTTGTTGCAGTTGCTTGCAAATTTTTTGTCCGGATCGCTGCCACGGGAAATCACCTATTAATAAAGCATTAAAATACGCAGTAGGACTTGGGATCACCGTTTTATTAATCCGGGAGTACTTGTCAATAGATACTCTATTACTCCCTGTACTTCGTGTATAAGCATACAATTTTGTATACTCGCTTTTAACGTTGTGTGTCCTAGGAAGGGAAATAATAAACACAAAATAAAACAAAACTGACAAAATTCTGATATTGCTCGGAAAGTACTCTTCTGCTCTCGCTTGGGGAGATCTCGCTCCAAGTTCTACTGGGTAATTTCGTATTTTTTTTTTAGATTCTTTTTTTAGCTTTAAATTTTTTTTTTGATGTGTGAAACATTTTTTTTAGCTTTTTCTAGCTTTTTTTTCTGAGAATCTAGCTAGAACTCTGGAAAAGTTCTGGCAACACTGATTTACACACAATGTCAACAAATACTTTTTTTATTTCTGTTGACTTCCCATTAAACACTGAAAAAGAAATTCTCAAACGTTTGAGAAAGTATTGTTTCTAAATTTCAGAATCAGCATACATATATATAATTTGAAAATAAACATATTTTCAAGTGTTCATCAAACATTGTTTATCAATTTTAGAATAACTTACAACACATTTGAAAAAAAAAAAAATTGTTTCGCATTTTGTACCTTTTCACGAATTTCAACATGTCAAGGTTTCAAGGAACGAAGAAATTTTGTATGTTTGCAAATTTCAATCAGCGTTTGTTGTTTTACGTTTGTATTTATATGGCCGTTTTAATTCTAATAATTATTTTATGTGAATTTAAATGAGCTATTGGCCATTTTTTTTTAAAGAAGAAAAATTGAAAAATTTTTTTGGTAGAAGTTATGGATCCATTTCGGAGATCACCACATCCCCTCATCAGACTTCTTCAAGCGGCCTCAACCGAGAATCGAACTTAAGTCGTTCGATTGGTAGTCATATGTCTATCCCATTGAGCTACCACCGCCATCAGCTTTGTTTCGCTTAAATTTCAATTTTTCCTTCCATTACAATCCACATACCAACAACAGTAGCTTAATGACACTCTGCCTTTGCTACCTAGTATGTTGGTGCGATTGTGTGTTTGGTTTGTACAAAGTTCTAAAGCTATTAACAAGCAAAGCTTTTGTACAGGCAATACCTGTTATTGTTTTCAGACTTTTGTTTTTCGGCAGGCTCTCCGATATACATATTTACGTTTGTATTTATATGGCCGTTTTAATTCTAATAATTATTTTATGTGAATTTAAATGAGCTATTGGCCATTTTTTTTTTAAAGAAGAAAAATTGAAAAAATTTTTTGGTAGAAGTTTGTTGTTTTACTTGAGCAGTCTCTTAACGGTTGAAATGATGATGGTTGAAAATGATTGTGTGTAATAATGATTCTGTATTTCTTACTCTTATTTCATTTGTTTGTTGCTTTTTGTGAAGTTACACAAACTTTATTAAAAACATAGTTTGTTTCTCATATGTGTGTATTAGGGATTCCAATTTTTTCAATTTTTACGATTCCGGGATTTTCGAAATTTTTTTTTACAATCCCGGGATTTGGACACAGACCGACCAAATTTCCAAAAAATTTTCTAACTCAAATAAAATTCTACTTTTCTAAAGGATTTCGGTGCGCTGATTCTGAATCTGAAGTCGGATTTTCGGTAATACGTGTAGGTTTTGAGATATTCATGTCCAAAGAGGCGAAGAATGCGATTTTTTGCTATATTCACTGGTCAATCTGTTAAATTACTTAATAATAATAATACAATGGCGCTATTATAACTCTGACGAGTTTTATGGCCGAGCTTCTCTCCCAATTCGAGGTGTGCTCCTTTTTGTTTTTCCTACTAATTGGGTGGACCTACAGTTTTATGCCGGCTCCGAACGGCGAATGCATTTTTTGTGAGAAGCTTTTTCATGGCAGAAATACTCTCGGAGGGTATGCCGCCCACTGCCGAGGTGACCGCTGCTCTTAAAAAACCCAATAATTGGATTTTTACTAATTAGAAAAATTGTTTTGGTGTTTTTGCTCGGACCGTGGTTTGAACCCGAGACCTCTGGCATAGCAGGCGAGCACTCTACCCACTGCACCACAGCGGCCACTGTTAAATTACTTACTTTCATTAAAAGACGATTGAAGCTATTGAAAGAACGATCATTTGTCTTGAAAACAGCGCTTTGCTTTTCGGGTATCTTATTCAGATATCTAAGTTGTCTTCAAAAGAAATGATCGTGCTTTCAATAGATGTAATCAGTTTTTAATGAAAGTGAGTAATTTTAAAAATATTGAGAAGTGAATATGGCCACAAACTGCGTTTTTCGCCTCTTTGGACATGAATATCTCAAAAACTACACCGAAATCCTTTTGAAACGTAGAATTTTATTTCTGTTACAAAAATTTTTTGACCAGTATTATTTTCCCACATTTGGGGTTGAAAAAAGTAAATACATTTTTAGAGAAACGCTACAACTTTAAAATGCAAAGAAAAAATAGATTTTTATTGCCATTTTTTATTATTTTATTAGTAACAAAATAAAATAGGAATGTAAAATCATGCGTATTATTTAATAATACCTTAGAGTTCCTGTAAAAAGCACAACCAACAACGAAAATTACATACATGTGATGAACAAAACATTTGCCTTTGCAGTCGGTACTTTTAGGATATTAATAAAAAGCCTTGCAATCATTTGATAATTTCCAATAAATTTTTTTTAGAATTTAACGACGCACTTTGTTTAAGCGAATATTTCCAAACTTGCCGAAAATTTCAGAAAATTAATGCAACTTCTGAATAGATAAATATCGGAGGCACAATTTTGATATGAATTCCGAGTATGCAGCTGCGTATTTAATTTTAGTACAGTGTTGTAAGACTATCAAGTCTAATTAAAATTTTGTTTGCTTGGAGAACAAATTACTATTATTTAACATGGTGATTAAACCATCTTGGATATATGGGATGCAACTTTGGGGTTCTGCATCCAAATCCACCTTAGAAAGAATCCAACGACTGCAATCAAAAACGTTAAGGTCAATATGTAGAGCGCCTTGGTATATGAAAAATTCCGCTATCCATAGCGACCTAAAGATAAACACTGTGAGTGAAGAAATAACAAAAATACAATCTAATTACTAGGGCATGGAAATCTATACAAATACATGTTTTTCTTAGATTTAGGTAGAGCCAAATAAATAAACAATCTTTGCGAATCGTGAAATCGTGCATATTTTGGTCATATATGAATATTTTTACATATTTTGCGTTGTTTGCATTTTTTTATTACATATTTCGCATTATATTGCCTATTTTTGTAATTTGCTAGTTGACAGTTTTATACAAACTGCATAAAAGCCATCTGACGACGAATAGAGTTTCGTGTGAACACGGCTATTATTAGTATTTTCGATACCTGTCGACAAAGAGCCGTTTTCAAACATGCTCCTATTACCTCTGTGGATGAAGAACATTCGTTTTCTATGTATAAGAGCTTTTTTCGACCGAATCGGCAGTTTTCTTTTTGGGAATATGAAAAAATATTTCATTGTGTACGCTAATGAATCGTTGAATAAGGATTAACCTTTGCATTATTATGAAATGTTCAAGACTGAATTTATGTATCTATCTATCTATATATATAAGGATGAAAGTTTGTTTGTTTGTATGTTTGTTCCCTACGGACGCCGAAACTACCCGGCCGATCACATTCAAATTTTGACACAATGA
The DNA here is from genome assembly GCA_960531455.1 of Urophora cardui. Classification (NCBI taxonomy): domain Eukaryota; kingdom Metazoa; phylum Arthropoda; class Insecta; order Diptera; family Tephritidae; genus Urophora; species Urophora cardui. The sequence continues at coordinate 87,928,013 of OY482673.1, read as the reverse complement.
TCACCTGGTACTAGATTGAAATTATGACCACATTTAATTCTGGTATCTCAACCCCTTCCCGAGATATAGGCCAAAATATGGACCCAGATTCCTCCGAAATATTTTTCTGCATTATTGGTATCAAATTAAAGATATCAATCAGAGCTTCAATAGAGAGTTCATTCAGTTCCAATTTTCCAGTCGGTTCTCCAGATAGAGACCAAAACGTGGACCCGGATGGCCCCAAATATTTTTTCGTAATATTGGTATCAAATTAAAGGTGCTGATCAGGGTATCCATATATATATTACACTATACGGATATCTCAATCGGTTCCCGGGATTGAGGCCGAAACATGGACCTAAATAGCCCCCGAAATATTTTTGGCCATTATTGATATCAAATTAAAGGTATCAACCAGAACTTCAATAGGGAGTTCATTCCATTCCAATTTTCCAGTCGGTTCTCTAGATAGAGACCAAAACGTGGACCCGGATGACCCCAAATATTTTTTCGCAATATTGGTATCAAATTAAAGGTGCTGATCAGGGTAGCCATATATATTTTACACTATACGGATACCTCAATCGGTTCTCAGGATTGAGGCCGAAACATGGGCCTAAATAGACCCCGAAATATTTTTGGGCATTGTTGGTATCAAATTAAAGGTATCAATCAGAGCTTCAATAGAGAGTTCATTCCATTCCAATTTTTCAGTCGGTTATCCAAAATATATTAGTAATCATGATGTACACCGATATGTGCACCGCATGACCATGGAAAGTTGTTGATAAGGAACGTGAGACGGGGAGAGAGAGAGAGAGAGAGTAGTATAAGAGGAGGAAGAGATAGGGGGAACGGGAAATGCTGACTGGTGGGGAGACCGATAGGGAAGGGAGTGGCATAGTGTGATTTGTCGCAGCGAAGTGGGACGGGTATTTGCTAGTATATATATATAAACATACATATGTATAAACGTACAACGTAAGAGCAAAATTTAATTAAAAAATGTTTGTACCTAATTTATTTAACTATTGTAACTTCAATAAACATGAATTATCTGAAGTTGAAAAATTTGAATTAATGCATTTTTTATGCGCATATTTTTTATTTTTTAGTACACGAAATTCCATGCCCTACTAATTACACAAGCAGGCTAGTCAACCATCCAAACATATTGGCTAAGAATCTATTAGAACAGAGGTATCCTAAGCGGTTAAAAAGAAAGGATATTCTGCTTAATTGTGACCAAGGCTAGAGCCACTAAAATTAAAACTTCGAGGAGCCTATCCTATTAGGTCGTACAACCTCCAAATTTAAAAATATGCAACTTACTGCAATTCCTTCCATTCCAAAAGCTGTAACAGCCTTTACTAATACATGAGTGTTCCGTACGATCCTATCCCATTAGGCCGTAAAAACTCCCAATTTCATACATGCAGCTTATTGGAATTCCTTCCAATCCGTAAACTGCAACAGCATTTACTTTTGCAACACACAATTGTTTCCTCGAGGATCCTGTCCTCAAGTCGGTCGAACTTTTAATACTATACAACCAGCTGATTGGAATTCCACTCCATTCCGACGGCATAAATACATACTATCACCCTTATTACGGTTGTCGCCGTCGACGTCGTTGTCACTTTTCAGTCGACATCACGTCGTCTCGACGTCGTCGTCACATCGACGCAAAATCGGTATTAGCTAAGCGTATTGAGACGACGTCGACTGTTTATCGGAAACCGAATGACGAAAGTACCATCCCTATAATTTCTGCACTAGCTGTTTGATTTTATTTACAATCTGTGCGCAATTTTTTCCGTGTTTTTAATCTGTGCTATTTTGATAATTTATTTCTTTATTATAAATGTATTTTGCATATGATTCATCAAGTTTTAGCGATGAACATAGCAATGAAGTGCTCGAGTAATTAATAAATAAAAGAAAAAATATTTTAGTTGAAATACATATATACATATGTATGTATGTACATAAATATTTAATAAATTAGTTTTCTCCTCAATCTTTCTTAAAGGAGGTGCCAAGGCATTCAATTTAATGGTGATTGGTTCTCAATGTTGTAAAAAATTAGTTGGTATCGTACCCCATTGAAAACCTTTGGGTCGGCTTCGGTATGTGCGCTCACCGAATTTATTTTTAAACTAGTGGGAATTTTTCAATAATACTAGCAGGAAATATTCTGCGGATGTTAGTTCTACTAATTTTAACACTCCCGTAATAAAATTTTAAAAACAAAAATGCATACATACTAAATTTTCTTCTTGTCACCATTAAACACCGCGTCGACGAAAATGGCAACGAGTGACCGTCGACGTCGACTTAGCTGATACCAAATATGTTTCGATAGTTGTCACAAGTTATCGACTTTAACATACGTAATACCGATTTTGATAGGTCGTCGCCGACAGCGTCGAGTGAGTGTCGACGACGACAACCGTAATAAGGGTGTATATAATGAAAATGAAAATGAAGAACATCAAGCCGAATATAAAATGAAATTACGTACATAAATACTATAAGTAAAGCCAAAAAATACTCACATAAGTATACTACTACAGATATGTCTTCACAAGTATTTATTTTATTCAAATAAAATTGATTTTCATCCAAATGTTATTTGAAGCAGTGGCAACGAATAACGAGTTGTATTCTAGGTTAAGATTTTATAAAAATTATTATATTCTCAAAGAATGATACAAAAAGAATATATCCGAAAAAAAAATATATAAAATATAAGGAAATACAAATTTTAAATTTGCTTCTTGTAAGCTTCTGCTTTGGCCGTAAGGGGAAAGAAGAAGTCCGGAAGAAAACGCATACTGCGAAATGGCTTCTCTTTATAACATGAAATGCGCAGCTAATTAAAAAAAAAAGCTTATTTAAATTCAAATTTCCAAAAAAAATTCATATAATCTCAATGAAAATGAATTGCTAATCTAATTTAAGATGTTTACTTTTCAAAGTACTAAATATTTTGCAAATATCTTTTTACAACTGTGATTGCATTAAATACACCTGTTGTTTTGTAAAAGCTGTTGGTTTGTAAAAATGTTTTCAAGAACTTAATAAACTTGTATAATTTTTTTAATCAGCTTGAACTATTCTTATGAGTAGGAAAAGGATTTACGTAAAAATCAAAACTTTGGAACCAGCCATGGCATACTATGCCATGGAATTAGCACTAATAGAGCGATATGCGTATGCCTCAGGATGCAGTTTTAGTGCGTTTTTGGTAACTTTCTAGAAGACGGTGCAACTTTAAACCGTTTTAATAAATATCTTTTAAATGTTGAAAAATCTTTTATTTCCGCTTTCGAATTCATAATCTACAGCATAGATGCTCATGCCTATGCCCTTGAATCACATTGGTTTTTGTTTTTCCCCCAGACATAGGCACAGATACAAATTCGCCATTTGAATATAAAAATAAAATAATTATAGGTACGTATATAAATTTATAATTATGGTAAGTTACATATATGACAGAAATAAAATATGACAAGTATCCACTCATAAGAAATGAAATTTTGAAATACTTATCCATGTTCGGAAGCACATATGTATATTTGCGAAAAAGCCTTTTCTCAAGGTTAATCAAAACAAACCAAAGAAACATTTTATCACAAAAGCAGTTGCAAGCAATTCTGCAATTATCCACCTCTGATTCGACAATAAATATTGACAATTTATTAAACAGCCTTGAATAAACTTATCACTTATTATTATGTAATATGTAGATACATTTTTTTATATGTACGATAGTGCTGGAAAACCATCGATAGTGGTCCCATCGATTGACCATCGATAGTTTTAAAGGCAACCATCGATAGTATCGATGGTTTAATATATGTAGGTGGGTGGCCCGTTAGAGGGAAAGGTGGTACTCAAATATTTAATGCACATATACAGACATATGTATGCATGTCTGTACTTACGTTCTCATATTTAAAAGAAAAATATAAATTTTTATTAGAAATATATTATAAAATTAATCAAAAAACCAAAGTTTATGTAAAAAGTTCAATACAAAAAATAAATTTATAACTAATCAAAGTAGGAATACTACATACACACATTTGTACGTATACAGTTGTCCACAAAATAATAGGAGAGGCGAAATCAAAACCTAAAATACTCAATTCTCAGTGAAAAAAACCGCTTTATTTGTAAGTTTTTTTTCATAAAATTATTCACTAATCTTTTATTTATATATTCACAGCCCACATATTCCAAACAAGTACCTTAAAAATTATAAATCTCAGTTTTTTTGATTAATTTTTTTAACAGACGTTATAGTTATTTACCAAGGAAAATACTATCGCTATGGCATCGGCCCCATCGCACACTGGTCAGCCCCCATACACAAAAGTCAAAAACGTTGGTGCTTGAAAAAGAAACTTCTGTCATGCATTTCCGTGGGAAGTATATTGAATTTTATGGAAAACCTCCTTCTATACGCAATAGCCATCATTAAATGTTACTTTGGCTCATTTAAAGTCAACACATTTGAAAAAAATTTTTTCTGGTAAAAGTTTATGTAACTAAGTGTATTATGATTTTTGCGATATTTCAAGTTTGAGTGTTAAAAAAAATGCGGATAACTATGGAAACGCAAGAAAAACGTATGTTTCATGATTTAGCGAAAGGAAACAATGAAAACAATTTATTTTTAGCAAAATACAAGATGAAGAAATCTTGGCTTTTCTATGAGCGTAATTTTCAAGCATTAGCATTTTCATTTAAACTTTTAACAATTAAGGACCACTCTGGACCAGGTCTTATAAGCAGATTTGAGTTCGTTCAAGTCTTCTCTTAAGAAGTCTGTTTATACATTTTTCCCTTTTTTTCCCTTTTTCTTAAAATATCATATTAAATGTAACTAGTCTATACAAAATATTGTTTCCCTTTTACGATTTTTGTACATATTTATATCGACTGTTTTCGATAAAACTTTATTTTCGATAAAATCTTAATAATTGAGTTCGGTCCCACTCTCCATACAATTTTTTTTTTGATCCCGCGAAATATCGCGGAATAATATTTTTTTTATTGTAACTTTGTTATTTGACATCGGATTTTTAAAATCGAAATGTCATTAGTTTAGTCTTTGGAAGCTCTATATTTTCTTCTAATGTCCTTTTGACCTATGAAGTCGTTTTCACATAATTAAGTCACCTAACCAAGTTTTTCGCCCAAAATATCCTTTTTGTTTCACAAGAAAAAAATCGCCAAAAATAAAATATTTATCGGATCTCTGTGATATTACGCTTAAAGTCTTTGCAATTAAACGCGGAAATTTTTAAAGTAATAAAACTTTCCAGATTTTTACAACTTTTTATAAAAACTTAATTTGAAAAGCAAAATTTTTTCAAAAATCGCAAAAAATCCACAAAATTTTGACCTTGACCAGCTTTCGCTCAGCGAGTTTTTAATAGACCACTACAAGTTGTATGTCGTTTGAAGCGTATTTTAATTGCCTTTCGAACGAGAAACTGCTTGCATTTATCGCATTTGTAACTCCAGAGAAAATAATTTTTGAATGAAGTGATAACAAAAAAACACAAAATTACCGTTATCTCAAAAACCTAGCTATACAAAAAATTAAAAAAAAATAGTTCCAAACTCAGCAGGTCAATTCCTATCCTCCCCCATTCCTGGTTTTCTTATTTTTTTTTGGCTGTAAACTAGCGTTAGTGGTGGGCGTGGATTACAACATATATGCTTTTAATTTTTCTGAAAGATGAGTCGTATAGTGGGACACCAATGTGCCAAATTTGGTTTCGGTAGGTCCATCCGTTTCCAAGAAATTGAGTTTTGTCCCACTCTCCATACAAATGAGACCAGTGTGCATCGATAGTATCGATAGTTCAATCGATGGTTTTCCAGCACTAATGTACGAGTTCATATCTTAATCTATTATATAAAAATTAATGTGTGTGTGTGTGTGTGTGTGTGTGTGTGTGTGTGTGTGTGTGTGTGTGTGTGTGTGTGTGTGTGTCCTTTATGGACTCCCAAAGTAATCAACCGATCTTTTTGAAATTTTCACAGTAGATTCACGTGGTACTAGCGCACATAATAGGGTATATAGAATTTCGAAAAAGTGGGAACTTCCCGGAATATAGGCCCAAATGTGGACCCAGAGTGACCCAGCAAGTCTTTGAGCAATATGGGTATCAAACGAAAGGTGCTGAGCAGGCCTTCAACATAGAGTTATTTTCATTGCGATGCCTAGACCGGGTCCCCAAATATGGGTCAAAACGTGGACCCGGATGACCCTCGAATGCTTCTAGGCGATATTGGTATCAAATGAAAGGTGGCGAGCAGGGCTCCAACATACAGATTTTTCATTGTTATTTTTTGAGTCGGTTTTCCAGAAATGGTTCAAGTAGTGAGCTCGGATGGTGATGGGTGGTCCCGATAAAGGTAAAGGTAAAAGTAAAGGTAAAGGTAAAGGTAAAGGTAAACGTAAAGGTAAAGGTAAAGGTAAAGGTAAAGGTAAAGGTAAAGGTAAAGGTAAAGGTAAAGGTAAAGGTAAAGGTAAAGGTAAAGGTAAAGGTAAAGGTAAAGGTAAAGGTAAAGGTAAAGGTAAAGGTAAAGGTAAAGGTAAAGGTAAAGGTAAATGTAAAGGTAAAGGTAAAGGTAAAGGTAAAGGTAAAGGTAAAAGTAAAGGTAAAGGTAAAGGTAAAGGTAAAGGGAGAGACCCATTATAACATAAAAGCTTTTGTTTGTCGCTGCGAAGCGGGACGGGTATTTGCTAGTTTATTATATACATAGATACATTTATATAAATAAAATATGTTGTAAATATTGTACATAAGTATGTATATTGTATGTAAAATTTCGTACAATAAAAATTTACTTGTAGTTTGTAACTTTTTTTAAATCTAACGCAAATTTTTTCTGAGTGCAGTAATAAATTTTTGTAGATGTATTGGAGTTTCCCCATTAAATACGAGGGCGTGGAGCACCCTTGATCTAGAGGTCATAACTCGTCGACTGGTACCTCTTTTAGAGCCCATGCGCAATTGGCTTTGTCTGCTCCAACTTTGATAGAAAAAACCTTGAAGCATAGCGAAATTCCAGATTCTTGCTACAAATAACACTTTGACAATTTCCTTTTCACTTTTTGCTTTAATTTATAAACCTGATTTTTGGTAAAATATTTTGGGAATTTGCTTTTTTCTGCTTATTCGAATGTTATTTTTTACTTTTCTCTGTTCACTTCTCACCGAATTGCGCGAAATCGCTAAAATAAGTGTATATATACAAACATGCACACACACAAAAGGGGAGATGTTTGTCAAAGTGCAAAAAAGTTGAGACATGGCTAACTTTATACTTTGCGTTACTCGCTTCACCCCAATTGTGAACATGTCCCTTTGTAAAGCACATGCTGAACGGAAGGGTAGGAGTCAATTGTGCACGGGCTCTTAACTATTTTACCCCCAACAATTAAAAATTTAATTAAATAAAAATTTCGTGCTGAGCACTAAAAAAAACTCTTTCAAGTAAAATTGTTAACGTTTGGTATATAAAAAATAATACCAACAACAAATGTTCATTGCGAAGTGTCTACAACAAAAATTCACCACGTTTGAGTAGAATATATGCAAAAGCATATACACACAAACGTTAATGTTGAAAATGAAAAAGGCAAAAGTGGGAAAAAATTCAACAGCTTGCACAGTCTCAATGGTCGAGCGTGTAAATGCGTTAGGTCATTGCGGCTGAAGATGGAATGTACTCGGGTTCAATCCCCGGTAGCATCCTCTTCCGAAAAGAGTGCTGATGATCGAAAATGGTTTTTCGTGAAATAGCTATACACTCAACCTTCGCTGTAAATAGTTGTTGAAATTTTTTCCACTTACCCTCAACAATTTTAGAGGAAATTTTAAGGTTGCACCTTCTAGTAATTTACCGCTTTCGATACCGATACTTTGAGTATCGAGTAGTTTAGTTTCGATATTATCGGGTTCGCGATTCTTTTTAACCGATATTTTAAATGAGTACCAGATCGATGCTTTTGATTCGATATCGTGTCCCTAGTCACGAGATATGGGTCAAAACGTGGACCCGGATGACCCTCGAATGTTTTTGAGCGATATTAGTAACAAATGAAAGGTCTGGATGAGGATTTCAACATAGAACTCTTTTAATTGTGATGCGTACGCCGGGTCCCCAATATGAGTCAAAACGTGGGCCTGGTATCATTTGAAAGCTCTTGATGAGGACTTCCACATAGAGCTCTTTTAACTTATGCTTTATGATGCCTTAGCCGGGTCTCCAGATATGGGTCAAAACGCGGACCCGGATTACCCTCGAATATTTCTGAGCGACATTGGTATCAAATGAAAGGTCTTGATGAGGACTTCGACATAGATGACTCCGAAAATTGGGAATCATGGCTTCAATATAGAGATCTCTTCGATGTAATACTCAACTTGGTTCCCTAAGTAAAGGGAAGATGAAATCTAAGACGAAGAAGCAAGGGAGAAGAACATGAAGAGGTAGAGGTATCGCGGCCAAGCGAGGCGGATTTACTTTAGTTCTGGATCTCACAAACGGCTTCAACAAACTTCTAAAAAGTTTAATTTTTCCACTAATTTTTTTATTTAAACTTTTTATTTCGCTTCCGAAGACCTGTGAAAAAATGGCAGCCCGAGATAAGCTCGGTCATCCACGTACTAACCATTAGCAGTCAAAAATAGCATTCAAATTATTAATCTCAAATTTTTAGTATTTTTCCGTTTGTTGATTTTCTGTTCATTTCACTCTTTGTAAGCGTAACTCTTTCCATTTTTCTCTTTTAATTTCACCTGACAGCTAGCTGCCAGTTTTATAAGAAACCAGGGACGTAACGGTTATAAGAGAAATGGGGTAAAAGTCATATTTAACCATTATCATGAGAAAAAAATTTTTTTGGTCCTTAATAACCATTATAAAAACCAAAAAACCGTTTTGGGCCTGAATAACCGTTATGGCAACCAAAAAAGTATTTTGGGCTTGAATAACCGTTATGGCAACCAAAAAACTGTTTTGGGCCTGAATAACCGTTATTCAGATTTTTTTTTTTTTTTTGTATTGTATTGTAGATCTACAATCCCTGCTTAACACCTTTCATTTGATACCAATATAGTCCAGAAATATTGACAAATAAATAGGCTTGATTTTTATAGCTGACCAAAAGAAAAAAAATCTGAATAACGGTTATTCAGGCCCTAAACAGTTTTTTGGTTGCCATAACGGTTATTCAAGCCCAAAACACTTTTTTGGTTGCCATCAAGGCCGTATTTAGGGGGGGGAGGTTTGGTGTTTGAACCCCCCAAATAATTAATTTGAGAAAATACCAAGAATTTCAGGTATAGGGGAGGGCTGGCATGAACCTGCTGAGGTCAAAACCATTTTTTATGGTTAGGGTTTTGAGATGACGTAATTTTGGGTTTTTTTGGTTACAACGTCAATAAAAAATTCTTTTCGCTGAAGTTACAAATACCCGCAAACCGTATCTACTCCGTTCGAAAGATAACTAAAGTACGCTTCTAACGACATACCACTTATAAATTAAATTATGTTACATACATTTTCTAAAATTTTAGCATATTTCCTTATAACTGAATAAAATCATTGCATGGCTGAAAATTCATTACTCGGTTTTATTAGTGGATTATAACATTTTGTGTGCGATTTCACCTATTTTCAGTACTAACTTTTCAAAGTCAAAATTTTATTGATTTTTTGCGATTATTGAAAAAATTTGGTTTTTATTGGGGTTTTTATAAGAAGTTGTAAAAATCAGGAAAGTTTTATGCTTTTTAAAATTATTCTGTTTTATTGCAAACATTTTAAGCGTAATATTAAAAAGATTCGATGAATACTTTATTTTTGGCGATTTTTTCCAAGTGAAAAACTCGGCTAGGTGGCCCAACTATATGAAAACCACTTCACAGATCAAAGGATATTAGAGGAAGATATAAAGCTTCCCAAGCACTGTTTGCCAGCATAACACCAACAGTCTCAAAAAAATAAGCTGTTGCTGTTCTGGGAAAGTTACCATAATTTTTTGAGAACTTTTGAATTTCGATTCCCTCTGAAAATATCTGAAGTCGAAGCACAGAACAGTCGAATATATTTGTTTGTTTATTTGTGCTGTTGCTTTACTGTGTAATTTCAAACAGATCAGTCGACAGCAAAGCACAGATAAACAGAATTTTAGTTTTCAGTGCGGCTTTTTAAAATTTTTTTTTTGTACATTACAATTTCGATTGTGTTCCCATAAAGTAAAAAAAACACAACAACAACAGTGCTGTAAAAATTTCCACAATACAGCAACAGTCGACTATAATTTTTTGAAACTTAAGCCTGCCCAGTTGCTGTTTATTTTTTAATTTTCAAATGAAAATGAAATTCAATGGAAATGAAAAAAAAAGTTGAAAATAATTTCAAACCCTGCTCAAAAGACTAAAATAATAACATATCTATCAATTTTAAAAATCGGATGTCAAATAACAAAGTTGCAAAAAAAATAAGAGTCTCAACATAAGCTAAAAATCTTGGGGCGGACTTTTATAGCTGTTTTCGTTTCCACATGGTTGGGTAATCTAACCGAGTTTTTCGTCCATAAAATATATTTTTTTTTTTTTCACTTGGATAAAATATCCAATAATAAAGTATTCATCGTGTTTGCAATAGAACAGTCTAATTCTTAAATGAATAAAAGTTTCCTGATTTTTAAAACTTCTTATAAAAACCCTAATTTGAAAATCAAGTTTTGTAAAAAAATTATTCTCCTAAATAGCACTTTAGAAACCAATTTTTTTCATTATTTTTATTTAGTGCACGAAATAGGTTATATATTTTTCTAAAAAAAAAAAAAAAAATCTACGATGAAAACCCCCCACGAAAAATATTCCTGGGTACGGCCCTGGTTGCCATAACGGTTATTCAGGCCCAAAACGGTTTTTTGGTTTTTATAATTTTTATTGAGTACCAAAAGAAGATAAAGGTTATTTTTGCGTAACCTTTTCACCACACTAGAAAAAATAACTGTTATTTTCGGTCCCTGCTTATTACCTCTTTTCATTTGATACCAATATTGCTTAAAACATTCCAGGGCATCCGGGTCCACTATTTCACCCATAACTGGGAACCCGACCTACGAATCTTAACAAATACACCTCTATGTAAAAGCCCTGCTCAACAACTTTCATTTGATACCAATATAGTCCAGAAATATTGATAAATAAATAGGCTTGATTTTTATAGCTGACCAAAAAAAAAATAAAAATCTGAATAACGGTTATTCAGGCCCTAAACAGTTTTTTGGTTGCCACAACGGTTATTCAAGCCCAAAACACTTTTTTGGTTGCCATAACGGTTATTCAGGCCCAAAACGGGTTTTTGGGTTTTATAATGGTTATTGAGGACCAAAAGAAGATAAAGGTTATTTTTGCGTAACCTTTTCACCACACTAGAAAAAATAACCGTTATTTTCTGTCCCTGTAAGAAACAAAGCCAATGTCATTAGTTGAGAATTGTAAATTTTGTTGGTTAGTCCGTTATTGCAGTGAAGGCTTTAATTGCTATTACTACTATTTATTTTGTTTCATAACAAACCATTTTTTTATCTCTCCACATTAATTGGGTAGAAGGGATAATGGGTGCATTTGACACAGCTTTGATAGGTTCCTTTGTTAGTGAGTTTTGTTCCAATTCTAAGTTTGGCTCTCTGGCAGGTGGTATAGTCGTCGCATACTTAATGTATTTATATGATCCAGTGTGAATTGATGCAGTTGTTCTTATAAAAATGTTCACTCTAAGTACGGAATTCATTGTTTAAACCAAATATTTTTATACTCAGCTGTACGTAGACACAGAGTATTATTGGTTTGATCACATAACAGTAGTACGTAACACCATGAAATAGTTGAGATAGATATATATAATTTTTTTATGTTTTTTTTTTATTATTACGGTCTTTAAGACCTAATTTTATTTATTATTTGACATTAAAAATTATTACATTAAGATGATAAAATCTTTTATTGTACAACGAACAGGTATTATATTGGTATACATCGTTTCCCAACCTAAATATATATATATATATTAAATTGATACACACTGTTCCCTAACATATGTATTAGATGTTTAATTATCGAAGCGATTTAAGAATATAATGAGTAAGTTTAGTTAGAAAAGAATTAGGAGAAAAGAAAAGAATAGATAGGATAAAGAAGAGTTAATAACAATATGCAATTTAATATTATTTGAAATGGACAAATTAGGTGCTATCATCGGAAAAGAAACTGTAAATAATTCGCTTATAGTTGTTCTGGTTTAGAGAGTTTCTCAAAGCAACTGGAATAGAATTCCAGAGGTGTGTGGTGTTGACGAAGAACAGCCTGGTAGAGGCAACATAGTTAAAGCTGGGTACTACTAAGGTGCATGAGCGAGTGAATTTGTTAAATTTAATCTTATCATATAAATATTGGGGCGATTTCAGAGAGATTAAGCTGAATACAAAGATGCAGCTCCTTGCTTTATGGTAGTCAGATAGGTGGAAACCTAAGAGCTGAGACCGCCAGTCCGAGATATGGTCAATTTTACGCAAATTGTAAACATAACGAGTGACATGGTTAAACGCTACCTCCATTTCGTGGGCGGATACTCGTATTGAGTCAAGTTTGTTATAGACAAGATGAGAATATGTTATGATGGGAACAATGAGTTGTAGGGCAAGTTTTTTCCTAATTTGGAGGGGAGTATAGGGTGCTGTTTGTCTCAAGTTTCGTAAAGTTCTGTATACTTTACCCACTACACTGTTCACATGATCGCTCGCATTAAGACTTCAATTTAAAATGATTCCAAGATTTTTTACTTTATTGACGGCCTTTACAATAGAGCTTCCAATGACAATATCAGGTATTTTAAGCCTTGAGACATCTTTTTCTCAATGGGAAACATGTAAGATTTTTCGGCGTTGAGATATAGGCCATTTTCGTTCGCGCAGCATAGTATGGACGATAAATCACTGTTCAAATGATAACACAAAACCTCTTGACAAATATAGTTGAATGTATTCAGCATATGCATGCATGGTCACAAATTTACATACACCGCAAACATCATTAACAAAGATACTAAATAGCAACGGTGCCAGAATGGACCCCGGGGAACACCGGCCGTAGTTTTCTTTGGCTTCGAAACATCTGGACCATTGCTTACAAATTGAGATCTACGCGACAAATAGCTTTCGATCAAGTTCCGAGCATTATTACCAAACCCAAAGTACCGCTGCAGCTTATAGCAAAGTAGTGTGTGATTTACAGTATCACACGCTTTCGAAAAGGCAAGTAGACAAAGGAGCGTTAGGTGGCCCTTACCAAAAGGTAGCGAATATCCTCGAGGAGTTTTATAAGGCAGTTGAGCAGCTGTGTCCAGCTCTAAAGCCTGACTGAAGCGGTGAAAGTAAATTATGCTTGTGTAAATGTGCACTAATTTGCTCCGCTAATAAACTTTCGAAAACTTTAGACAGAACTGGCAAGATGCTTGCATTCCTATGTTTGGGATGAGGTAGGATCTTTGCCACTTTCCATATTTGAGCGATTTACTATATGAGTCATTGTGCCAATTATGAATGGCAACACAATTTTCACGAATTTAATTGGAATTTCATCAACTCCTACAGCCTTGGTTTTTATGTTTTGGATGCATCTAACAACGGCTGATTCACAAACAGCGGAAAATTCGAACATACCGCTCGAATTGCAAGATGATGCACCAGGCAGAACATTCACACGATTTACACTACATGTAGAATTATTCACAAATGCGTCATTGAGAACATCTGAGCTCGGAGTACGATCAGGAAGGACTTTACCACATACGCGTAGACTCTTCAGATTCCGCCATAGAGCATTAGGTGGGAGTAGCAGGTCCAGACGCGAAGAGAAAAATTTGACCTTCTCCCTCATTAAGATTTTTGTAGCATAATTTCTTGCATTTTTGTAAATGAACCAGTCAGTATCCTGTCTTCTCTTCTTCCAATTCCCGTACGCTTTATTCCGTGCTTTAATAGCAGCTAAAACCATGTTGTTAAACCAAGGACATGCTCGGGATTTTATCACACGAGTGCGTACGGGAACATGCTTATTCTAGGCTTCAGTGACTTTGCTATTTAAAAACTTTAGCTTCTCATTAACAGTTGGAAGACACCAATATTCACACCAAAGAACACTGGACAAATCAGAAAATAAGGCATTATTATCAAGCAAGCGATAATCTCTGAAGGTGTATGTGCTGCTTATATTGTGTTGACAAAAGTTAACATCCAGAGTGCAAAATAATGACAAGAAAAATATCTGGTCAAAGTTTAGGACAATTTCAGGGTCAGAGACAATAAAGTAATCTATCAGACTAGGACAACAATTTTTACCATATCTTGTAGGCACACTCGTATTGACAATGGAGAGACCAGCTCCGGCAACATTGTCCAGCAGTCTATTAGTAGAACACTCACGAGCAAAAAAGTTAACATTTAGGTCTCCACAGACAAACAGGTAATCATATTCAACAACATATGAGGATAAGGACGAAAACAGTGTATAAAGACTAAAAGATGTATGGGGATTGTATACATATCTTAATAGAGTTGTCAAACATCTCAACAAATATGTACTCAACGCCAGGGCCGTCAAACATGAACACTGGTTTAACATTAAGACTTGCTTTGTAATATTTTGCCACGCCCCCACCTTTTTTATGAACCCTATCATTACGGATTACTTTATAGTTGTTAATGTTAACATGGATATCATCTAAATCATATGTAAACCAAGTTTCAGTCACACAGATTACGTCAACAGCTCAGGACTCAAACATAAACCTAACATAATCCATCATTCCATTACAAAGACTTCTAGCGTTAAAATGCACTATGTTAAAACCATTACGTTGTTCGCATAGGACATTTAGCATAGCCAGGTTGTTAATTCAAAATAAAATACAAAAATTTATTGAATGTTACATTAAAAATTTAATTTCTAACGTTTTACATTATAAGAATAACTTTTCTTTAAACTTCACAATATTCTTACAGTCTTTTATCTCAATTACATTTTATAACATATTGTCCCTGCGAATAAAAAAACAGTTATGTAAATTTTTAGGAAATTTTTTTTATTGCATTTTTTACTGGCCCTATTCATTCCCCACATTTCTGCAGTTTTTCCATATCTGGTTTGGTTTAGAAGATATCAAATAAAGTATGCGCGTGTAGTACTATAAATGTTCTGAGAAAAAGGTATGCGCTTACAGGCATACAGGCAAAATGGCAACTGTCAGTTAAATGTTCGATACTGAACTTTTCCACATACAAACTAGAACTAGCGATGTATTGTGTACAGATTGAATACGTTTTTACAAAAAAAATTTAAAAAAGAAATTGGTGTATAAAAACAGCTATGTGCATTAAAAAGGCGCAAATCTTTATCACGTCGCAATGGGTAAAACAAAGAAGAGTTGATAAGGAGCATGCATCAACTCTTCTTTGTTTTACCCATTGCGACGTGATAAAGATTTGCGCCTTTTTAATGCACATAGCTGTTTTTATACACCAATTTCTTTTTTAAATTTTTTTTGTAAAAACGTATTCAATCTGTACACAATACATCGCTAGTTCTAGTTTGTATGTGGAAAAGTTCAGTATCGAACATTTAACTGACAGTTGCCATTTTGCCTGTATGCCTGTAAGCGCATACCTTTTTCTCAGAACATTTATAGTACTACACGCGCATACTTCATTTGATATCTTCTAAACCAAACCAGATATGGAAAAACTGCAGAAATGTGGGGAATGAATAGGGCCAGTAAAAAATGCAATAAAAAAAATTTCCTAAAAATTTACATAACTGTTTTTTTATTCGCAGGGACAATATGTTATAAAATGTAATTGAGATAAAAGACTGTAAGAATATTGTGAAGTTTAAAGAAAAGTTATTCTTATAATGTAAAACGTTAGAAATTAAATTTTTAATGTAACATTCAATAAATTTTTGTATTTTATTTTGAATTAACAGCCTGGCTATGCTAAATGTCCTATGCGAACAACGTAATGGTTTTAACATAGTGCATTTTAACGCTAGAAGTCTTTGTAATGGAATGATGGATTATGTTAGGTTTATGTTTGAGTCCTGAGCTGTTGACGTAATCTGTGTGACTGAAACTTGGTTTACACATGAT
The DNA here is from genome assembly GCA_960531455.1 of Urophora cardui. Lineage (NCBI taxonomy): Eukaryota > Metazoa > Arthropoda > Insecta > Diptera > Tephritidae > Urophora > Urophora cardui. Next base: position 87,911,774 of record OY482673.1, on the reverse strand, counting down.
TTAGATGATATCCATGTTAACATTAACAACTATAAAGTTATCCGTAATGATAGGGTTCATAAAAAAGGTGGGGGCGTGGCAAAATATTACAAAGCAAGTCTTAATGTTAAACCAGTGTTCATGTTTGACGGCCCTGGCGTTGAGTACATATTTGTTGAGATGTTTGACAACTCTATTAAGATATGTATACAATCCCCATACATCTTTTAGTCTTTATACACTGTTTTCGTCCTTATCCTCATATGTTGTTGAATATGATTACCTGTTTGTCTGTGGAGACCTAAATGTTAACTTTTTTGCTCGTGAGTGTTCTACTAATAGACTGCTGGACAATGTTGCCGGAGCTGGTCTCTCCATTGTCAATACGAGTGTGCCTACAAGATATGGTAAAAATTGTTGTCCTAGTCTGATAGATTACTTTATTGTCTCTGACCCTGAAATTGTCCTAAACTTTGACCAGATATTTTTCTTGTCATTATTTTGCACTCTGGATGTTAACTTTTGTCAACACAATATAAGCAGCACATACACCTTCAGAGATTATCGCTTGCTTGATAATAATGCCTTATTTTCTGATTTGTCCAGTGTTCTTTGGTGTGAATGTTGGTGTCTTCCAACTGTTAATGAGAAGCTAAAGTTTTTAAATAGCAAAGTCACTGAAGCCTAGAATAAGCATGTTCCCGTACGCACTCGTGTGATAAAATCCCGAGCATGTCCTTGGTTTAACAACATGGTTTTAGCTGCTATTAAAGCACGGAATAAAGCGTACGGGAATTGGAAGAAGAGAAGACAGGATACTGACTGGTTCATTTACAAAAATGCAAGAAATTATGCTACAAAAATCTTAAGGAGGGAGAAGGTCAAATTTTTCTCTTCGCGTCTGGACCTGCTACTCCCACCTAATGCTCTATGGCGGAATCTGAAGAGTCTACGCGTATGTGGTAAAGTCCTTCCTGATCGTACTCCGAGCTCAGATGTTCTCAATGACGCATTTGTGAATAATTCTACATGTAGTGTAAATCGTGTCTGGTGCATCATCTTGCAATTCGAGCGGTATGTTCGAATTTTCCGCTGTTTGTGAATCAGCCGTTGTTAGATGCATCCAAAACATAAAAACCAAGGCTGTAGGAGTTGATGAAATTCCAATTAAATTCGTGAAAATTGTGTTGCCATTCATAATTGGCACAATCACTCATATAGTAAATCGCTCAAATATGGAAAGTGGCAAAGATCCTACCTCATCCCAAACATAGGAATGCAAGCATCTTGCCAGTTCTGTCTAAAGTTTTCGAAAGTTTATTAGCGGAGCAAATTAGTGCACATTTACACAAGCATAATTTACTTTCACCGCTTCAGTCAGGCTTTAGAGCTGGACACAGCTGCTCAACTGCCTTATAAAACTCCTCGAGGATATTCGCTACCTTTTGGTAAGGGCCACCTAACGCTCCTTTGTCTACTTGCCTTTTCGAAAGCGTGTGATACTGTAAATCAAAAGAAATTGGTGTATAAAAACAGCTATGTGCATTAAAAAGGCGCAAATCTTTATCACGTCGCAATGGGTAAAACAAAGAAGAGTTGATAAGGAGCATGCATCAACTCCTATGCAGAATATGGTCGGACGAGCGCATGCCCGACGACTGGAACTTAAGTGTGCTCTGCCCAATCCACAAAAAAGGAGACTCCACAGTACGCGCCAATTATCGTGGGATAAGCCTCCTGAATATCGCATTTTTTTTTTTTTTTTTTAGATCGCTCTTCAAATAATCAACAAAAGTGTTGATAATTTCATTGTTTATATCTCTGTATTTAAAACGGAATATGGTTTGAACAGTAGACCTATTTACATAAGCTACATTAGTGTTTTAAAATCAATAAACAAAAAGTATTACTTAAAAACAAGATCATATTGACTTGGCAAACACAAACACTAGCAACGAGTGAAACGAGCACGGTGAAAATGCCAAAAGAAATTCTAAATACAACAATAATCAACTGTGATCATTGTAAAAAGGCATTACCAATTAGCGGCGATTATGCTACGTGTATGGCTTGCAATGGGAAATACCACTTTTCGTCGTGTACTACAATATCGGACAACACCTATTCCACGATGAACTGGGAACGGCGCAAAAACTGGAGGTGTCAGAAATGCCGCCAGCGGACTAAGTCGTCAAACTCACAATCCGAGTCAGTAGCGAAACAACAACAACAACTGCAATCGCCAAAAACAACACCGACACTCCAAGTCGAAATATCTACACCACAATCCAACGAAAACGATAATGGAACTGTTGGCAAAGCCGAAGGCCAAATCGACCTATCAACAATATCCAAAATAAAGTCTGAGATGATTTCGGTCAAGACTGAGGTAAAAGAGCTTAAATCAGATGCGAAGGAGATTATGCGTTCAATTGAAAATTTAAGCAAAAAACTATCCCAGTCGCAAGACGAACTAAAAAAGGAAATATCAGAAACCGTAGCACAGATAAATACATCAATCACAACGCTAACGAATCGAATCACTGAACTAGCTGAAAACGGCAATAACAACGAGATGAGACTAGCAGCTATGGAAACAAGAATCGACGAGTTAGAGCAACGCTCTCTCGAAAGAAATGTCATAATAAGTAACACGGAAAGAAGAGACAACGAAAATCTAATGACGATCGTTGAACAGGTAGCTACAGCCGCTAATGTAAACATAAATGAATACGACATTGATGATGTATATAGAATGAGAAAGAAAAGCAATAGTGTAATCGTTAAGTTCTCATCAATACGTAAAAAACGAGAGTTGTTAGCGAAGTTAAAAGGAAAAAAGATCAAGATGAAAGATATCGACAGTCATGCTAGTGAGCAATGTGGAAATAAGAGAGTATATGTTGGCAATCATCTCACAGCGACTAAACGGAGATTACTATGGGCGGCCAAAAATAAAGCAAGGGCGTCGGGTTGGAAATTTGTTTGGGAAAAGGAGGGTAAAGTAATGGCAAAAAAAAATGAAAACGATAAATATATTTACATTAATACGGAAGCTGATATAGATTTAATCATTTAACTTAATTAATTGCTTACTTCCTAACTTACTGTTTAAATCTCATATTTTGCTTATTTTTATTTTTATTTTTATTTATTTTTACTTTTTATTTTTTATTTTTATTTTTCTCCATATCTACTATATATGAACAGTATCAATTATAACAGATACGTAAACTTCAACGAAGTTGATACAATAGGCTTTAAAAACTATTCCATTAACTGTATATACTTAAACATCAGATCACTTAGAAAAAACTTCGTGGCGTTTCTGGCGGAGATTAATGAGCTTTTAGATAGTGTAGACGTTATTGTGTTAGTCGAAACGAATATAAATGAGCATGAGCAGAACTTATTCAATATAAATGGATTTCACGTTGAGTTCTTAAATCGCGAAAATCGAAGAGGGGGTGGAATAGCTTTATTTATTAAAGATAAACTTGTCTACGAATGCGATGTAATTGAGACTATCACTTTTGAGACTCTTCAAGTTAAAATAGCTGACCAAACAAGCAGCAAACTCAATTGTATTTTACATGCCATTTACCGCCCCCCGAACAGCAATATACGTGCTTTTGTAAATGAGCTCGATGGAGTTCTACGACTTACAAATAAAGAAGAATGCGAAATCTTAATAGGAGACATTAACATAAACCTACTCAATACTGAAAACAATGAGAATGTCGCTCTTTATTTAGATATGTTATCTTCACTTGGCATGGAGAATGTATTAACGGATATCACAAGAGTAGATGTAAGCAGAGGGACAAGCACCAGCATTGATCACATATTTATTAAAAGCAAAGGCGCTGACATAGACTCAGGCGTAGTTGAATGCAATATTACAGATCATTATGCGCTGGTACTTGGCCTCTCTCATAAAATACAAAAAAAACGGGTGGTGAACTCCACTGCACCTTTCTCGGATGTTTTAGATAGCGGAAAAGTAAGAGACGGGATACATAAAATTAACTGGACCGATGCACTACTACTGACAGACGTCGATGACCTGTATCAAACTATTCGATCCAAGTTTAAAAGTGTTTATGAAATTTCCACTATTAAAGTCAAAAGTAAGAAAAAAAAAGGAAAACCAATAGCTGGATGACTAAAAACTTAATGCTACTATGTGAAAAAAGAGATAAGCTATATCGTAGATGGAAAAATAAACCTAATGACGTTATCTTAGCTGCTGAATATAAACGTTGTAGAAATTATGTCAACAAACAAATTCAAAAAACCAGAAATCTTTATTATCAAAACAAATTTACTGAACATAGGCATAATATTAGAAAAACTTGGGAAATTATTAATGAAATAATTGGTAAAAAAGCTAAAAGCTTAGATGAAACCGTAATAAAAAACTTTAAAGGTAGTAATGTGAAACATATCTGTGATACTTTAGCAATAACATTCGAGGAAGGAGTGAAAAATGCATTACACACCTGTGATATTAGAACTATAAGTACAGTTGACTTTAAAATACCAAACTCCATTTATATAGACGAAGTAAGCGAAGAAGAAATATTTAATATTATTGCGAGGCTTGATGACCATAAGAGCCCTGGATTTGACGAAATTAGACCTAAAGACTTAAAGCAAAATGTATCTGTGATAACACCCGTGATAGCTAAACTTGTTAACCTTAGTTTAAAACAAACCTATGTACCTGAAATTTTAAAGATATAAGACCTATACACAAGTCAGGGAATAAATCAGATCCGAAAAACTATCGTCCCATATCAATCCTTTCTGTCCTAGAAAAGATATTAGAAGAAGTTGTAGTCACAAGACTAACAGCATTTATTGATAGATATAAAATAATTGATAGTAACCAGTATGGATTTCAAAAAGGTAGAAATATAAATCAACTTCTTGGTAATTTTGCTAACAAAATAAATGAAAATCTTGGGAAAAGTATTCACAGCCTTGCGCTGTTTATAGATTTTACTAAAGCTTTTGACACATTGTCGCACGTTAAGTTGTTAGAGGCCTTAGAAAACTCAGGAATACGCGGAAATTGTTTAAACTGGTTTAAAAGCTATCTAGAACATAGGACGTATAGGACAAAATTGTGTAACCAATTTAGCGGCGAAGTGTACACTTCGTGTGGAGTTCCACAAGGTTCGAAGCTGGGGCCAATTCTTTATTTAATATATGCAAATAGCATGATAAAACAGTTGAAAAACTGTGAAGTTTTTGCATATGCGGATGATACCACTGTCGTAGTGTCGCACAAAAATCTAAAAGACGCTACTAGTATAATGCAACGAAAACTTGACATTGTCGCGAAATGGTCACATGACAACGGACTATTAATAAACTCCCTAAAAACAAAATTAATGCATATTAGACCGCCGCACTTAAAAACTTCAAGTATACATTTGAAATTTCACACCAAGGATTGTTTACACGAGCCGCAAATAGCTTGTTCCTGTGATGCCAGTATTGAAGTAGTGCGAACGTATAAATACTTAGGTATCATTCTTGATGATAACTTCAGATGGAACGAGCATATTACATACTTACGTAATAAAATACGAAAATCCTCGTTCTTTCTTAAGCATCTAAGTTATTGCAGCAACTATGCGGTTCTTATGCAAGCTTACAGGGCACTAACAGAATCATACATTCGATACGGTATCACGGCATGGGGAACTGCTACAAGTATTAGAAAAATTCAGTCGAGCCAAAATTACAACCTAAAGATCTTAGCTAAAAAACGAAACATAAGCACAGTAAACGCGCCACTAAATAAAGAGTTAGGGATTTTGGACGTCAAATCAATTTTCAAGAGTACGGTGTTGAATGAGTTCTACGATGATAAGAGGTTCCAATTTATAATAAACCACACACTCGGAACGAGAATCCAAAAGCAAAATAGACTTCGAATACCGAAGTTCCTGAACAATTATTCAAAAAATACGCTATCGGTTCTCGTTCCCACCTTCTTAAATGAACTACCTACTAATTTGCTCAACCTGCCAAAAGGACCAAACAGGAAAAAATTGATCTACAATTATATAAAAAGCTTATTGTAAAACTATTGCATACTTACTATGAATGTTAAATGTTTATCTATTGTTTATCTATTTATTTATTTGTTTAATTTAATTTTTAATTTTTAATCCAACTATTTTTATTTAATAACTGTTAATTTGCATAAAACACTACCAATCAAAACTTTGCTACAGGCAAATTTCATTGTATTAGGTGGTGAAAGTTATATTCATGAATCGCTAATCTTAAACTTTGTTTTGAACAAAGTTTATAGTATTAAGTAATTCAAAAAAATAAAAAGAGCGTAGTTTAGCTTTAGTTTAAATTATTATTAGTTTGTAACATGTGTTTAGAAAGGTAAATGTAAAACTGATGTAAAAATACTAACTCGCAGACAAGCCCAAAAGCTTCGCGAGTTAAATGTAAATGTTAATGTTAAACCCTTTGTAATTTTATATTAAATGTGAATAATAAATACAATACAATACAATACAATACAATACAATATAAAGTCTTAACAAGTGTATTGTGCGAAAGACTGAAGCCCACCATCAACAAGCTGATTGGACCTTATCAGTGTGGCTTCAGACCTGGTAAATCTACCATCGACCAGATCTTCACGCCAAATACTAGAAAAAACCCATGAAAAAGGAACCGACATACACCATTTCTTTGTCGATTTTAAAGCCGCTTTTGATAGCACGAATAGGAATTGCCTATATGCCGCAATGTCTGAATTTGGTTTCCCTGCAAAACTTATACGGCTATGCCAAATGACGTTGACTAACACCACCAGCTCCGTCAGAATTGGGAAGGACCTCTCCGAACCGTTCGAGACCAAACGAGGTTTCAGACAAGGTGACTCCCTTTCGTGTGACTTCTTCAATTTGATGCTGGAAAAGATAATACGAGCTGCAGAACTTAACCATACAGGAAGCATTTTATACCACAAGAGTGTACAACTGCTGGCGTACGCCGATGATATCGACATCATTGGCACTAACACTCGCGCCGTATGTTCTGCCTTCTCCAAGCTGGATAAAGAGGCTAAGAAAATGGGTTTGGCGGTTAACGAGGACAAGACGAAGTACCTCCTGTCAGCACACAAAGAAACAGCACGCCTTGGCAGCCACATCAATGTTGATAGCTACAAATTCGAAACTGTTAAGGACTTCGTCTATTTGGGAACCAACATTAACACCAAGAATGATGTCAGCACGGAGATCCAACTAAGAATCACGCTTGCCAATAAATGCTACTTCGGACACAAGTAGGCAACTGAAAAGTAAAGTCCTCTCTCGACAAACAAAAATCACACTCTACAGGACGCTCATCGTTCCAGTCCTCATGTACGGCGCAGAAGCATGGACAATTTCAAAATCAGATGAGATGGCACTTGGAGTATTCGAGAGAAAAGTTCTTCGTAAGATTTATGGACCTTTGCGCGTTGGCGTGGGCGAGTATCGACGGAGATTTAACGATGAGCTGTGCGAGCTTTACACAGACATCGACATTGTTCAGCGAATAAAGATCCAGCGGCTGCGTTGGGCAGGTCATGTCGTGAGAATGGACGAAGGCGCTCCGGCCAAGAAAGCATTTCTATCGAAACCCGCTGAACGCAAAAGAAAAGGGAGACCTCCAGAAGAAGAATGGTTAAAAGAAAGTGATTTATTTTTTCACAAATCAATAACAATGATATAGTACCATCCTTTCTGAATTAAAAGTTAGCTAAATTTTGCCAATGGACGCCAGGAATCAGTTTTTTTGCTCTCCTGCAAAGTTACTGTAAAAAACACCTTTGAAATAAAAAAGTTGTAAAAGTCCCCCCCCCCTAAATTTGAAACTTATGTTGAGATGGTTAAGCGACAAAAAAAAATTTTTTTTGACCCCGCCGAAATTGTTTTTTTATTGTCACTTTGTTATGTTACATCCGATTTTTAAAATTGATACATACGTCATTTTCGTATTTTGAAGCTCTACGTTTCCTTCTAATGTCCTTTTGCATCTTTAAGTCGTTTTCACATAGTTGGGTCAGCTAACCTAGATGTACGTCCATAAATTATCCTTTTTGTTTTACCAAAGGAAAGTGCTTAAAAATTCATGGCAATGTTGCCTTTAAACGGTTTTACTAAATTAATAAACAAAGAAGTTACGTCACTACGAATATTTAATGTAGCTATTTTTTAACTCATTTCTTTTAAGCAATCCTCGGAACTTCGATCGTGGCGATGCCGACTGCTACGACAAAACAAAAATTGGTATTCTGGTTTACGACGTTTCGAACATAAGTGTTGTTAAGTGTTAAACTATGTTCGAATCAGTGTTAGGTAGCGTTTATGCCAAATCATATGCATTTTTTGACGGCACATTTGTATTTTTGACAGCAAATTTATATTTTCAGTAAGTTTTAGATTGAATTTTCAGAAAGAATATATTAAATGGTTAAAAAATGGATTCCATTGCTGCAGTAGCTTTTTTAGTGGAAAAATAAATGGAAAAACAACGGAATTTGAATATTAATTTTAATTTAACAAACTATGTTCGAATCAGTGTTAGGTAGCGTTTATGCCAAATCATATGCATTTTTTGACGGCACATTTGTATTTTTGACAGCAAATTTATATTTTCAGTAAGTTTTAGATTGAATTTTCAGAAAGAATATATTAAATGGTTAAAAAATGGATTCCATTGCTGCAGCAGCTTTTTTAGTGGAAAAATAAATGGAAAAACAACGGAATTTGAATATTAATTTTAATATAACAAACAGATAGAAGACACAACAACGAAACTCAAATAACAAATGAGCGAAATTTATTTTCAACAATTTATTGAAAATGAAAAACACATCGGTAAAGGACTTAAAACAACGTTGCAAAAGCGCCAAGATAAAAATTATGAGAAACTTCGGAATAAACGCAACAACAATTTTTTACGAACAACAAAACACATGAAGATTGGTTTATAAATAAAACAAAAGCAAATATACCAGATGATGTAAAAGCGCTGTTGGAAAAGTTGCCAAAGTTCCCTCTGGCAGTAGATAAAAAGAATTTTCCACTTTTCAAGTACATAGCCGATGGAGAGCATTTGATACAGAGTTTTGACAACAAAGGGAAACAAGAAGAAGCCCGAACCAAGTTCTCCTTACTGGTTAAAAATCACACAACAACACAGCCCCAGTGAAATAGATAGTGCAATAATGGATACAGTGGACCAGACGCGAATATTTCTCAAGAAAAATAAAAACATAAAAATACTTAAATCAGACAAAGGAAATAAAACAGTGGCGATGGAAATTGGCGAATATGAGAATAAAATTATAGATATTTTAAGCGACTTGACTACATATAGAATCCAAAGACAAGATCCCATATCGCGGTTACAAAATAAAAATAAGTCTGGTCGAAAAACTTTTTACAATGGGACATATCACGAAAAAAGAAAACTTAGTATGTACTACTTCAGCACTACCTCCTAGAATTTATGGGTTACCCAAAATACATAAAGATGGAATGCCACTTCGACCAATTTGTTCCTGTGCAAATATTGTTGACGTACTAAAAAGTCACCACTAACTCTATATATAGTATCAGAAATACCCTGGATTTCAAAGAAAAAATTAATATTTATATTTGTGATGACGAAAAACTTATTTCCTTTGACGTGGTTTCACTTTTTCCGAGCATTCCGATACATCTAGCACTTGAAGTTATATCAGAAAAATGGTCAGCAATAAGAAAATTTACGGATATTCCAAAGCGAACATTTATGGAAGTAGTTCAATTTTGCATCCAGGAAAATAGATATTTTAAATATAAGGACAATATATACACGCAATTAAAAGGACTAGCAATGGGATCTCCGACGTCTCCAGTAATAGCAGATATTGTGATGGAGAATTTGTTATAAAGCACAATAGAAAAGTTACAACGAAAGCCAAGAATGCTCACAAAATACGTTGACGATTTATTCGCAATAATTAATGAAAATTACATACACACTCTCTAAATGCACTAAACTCTTTTGACAAAAATATTAAATTCACATTTGAAATAGAGAAAGACCATAAATTAGAATATCTTGACTGAGTTATCAATAAGCATGGAAACCAGTTGAAATTAAAGTGGTATAAAAAACCGAAAGCATCAGGACGAAACGTCAACTTTAATTCAAAACACCCTAAGACGATGATAATAAATACAACAATGGGCTGTATACGAAGAATGATGCAGACTTCGGATGAAATTTACCACAACGACATTCAAAAAGAAATATTTTTATTATTAAAAAACAATGATTTCCCCGAAAAAACTATAAAAAATTTATTAAGAAATTATAAGTCGCAAAATAGTCAAAAAACCAACAAACCAGTGATTTTCAAGTCGGTAACTTATGTGCCAAAATTGTCAGAACGACTAAATCAGACTGCTACAATAATGACAAAGTAAGAATCGCACATAAACCAGAAAACACATTAAAACTATTTTTCAATAGAGTTAAGTCCAATATTCCACCGTTTGAAAGAAGTAATGTAGTGTATCAAATCCCCTGTAACGGTAATAACATCGAACCATGTAATAGTGTATATGTAGGCACAACCAAATCAAAACTAAAAACTAGACTAGCGCAACATAAATCAGATACAATAAAATTTCAATAAAATAATATGCCAAAAAAACGGCGCTTATGGCCCATTGTGCAAGGAGCGGACACTCGCCAACATTACAGCAAGCGCTTTACCCTCGAAATGTTGCATATAATTAACACAAACATTAGATTAAACTACAAAACGGACACAGATAATTGTGCTCATATATGCAAACATTAAAAACAGATAGTTGACAACTCCACGTCATACAGGACGGACGTGCATATAAATGTATGTAATTTTGTATTTATTTATAATTATAATTTTGTGATTTGTTGTGATTTGTTTATAATGTATTGTTTTATTTAATTGTTAATAGTGGCGCTGAAGACGATTACTGATAGTAATCGAAATATATTGGCATCAAAAATTTAAAAATATTTTGATTGTTTTTCTTACGACCTGGTGCCGGCAAACAACAAATATTATGTATTGTGGAACGATCTTCCCTTGTCAAATATTATTTAATTTATTATTTTACATTAAAAAATTACGATCTGCACTAAAAACTTTTAAGTTTTGAATCAAAAACTGTAATGTGGCAGCAACGAGCCTTCTGTAGGGGCGGTCGTTGCCGCATTTATTATGTTGTCGTTGTCGCAACGTCATGTCGTTTCGCATTTATTTTATTTATTTATTCAACAACTAAACTTATAATTATAAATTACAAGCTAGATAATAAGAGCAATAGCAACTAAGGCCTTCCGCTCATTTAACACGTTGGCTGCCAGTGTATCACCGGTGATCACATCAGAAAACCACCCCCAGGTGCCAGTGTATCACCGGTGATACACGCCTAGGCGCTTAAAATTTAAACAACATTTTAAAATAAAAAAGCAGATGTTCGCGGGGTCATCACAGCTTAGAAGCATGTTCAGATGCGTCGCCAGCATGGCTTTTACTCTAGGTAAAAAATCCCGTTATAATACAAAAAAGCAAAAGTAATTTTGTTCCTGGCACCTGTGAGTGGTTTTTTGTTGTGATCACCGGTGATACACTGGCAGCCAACGTGTTAATATAGATACTTAAACTTTAAAGTAAATGTACAAATTACATTGAAATTGAGTCACAGAAAAAGCAATTAGTATAAGGTGATTGGGTTAGGTAATGTTGGTGTGTTAATTTTGTATGGCCTAGTCTAACAGCCGCACTCAGAAACGGTCATTAAATTGGAGCATTAGCTCCTAATTTTCATTAAATCTGTTAACTATCCTTTCATCTCAGAGTAAAAAAAACAAGAGTTCATTAGTTAATGAAAACTTTAAGTATGCGATAAATTTTTCCCTTTTTTTTCGTTGGCATCACTTGACTTTATTTGTCAACCAAAATTCAAAAATTTAAATAACAAAATATTGAAAAGTATTAAAATATGTAAAAAAAAATTAAAATAGTCCATAAAAAATATACAAAGCACGGTGCATACATAAGTATTATGTACATATGTAAAATGTATTATTCTCACCATGTATGTATAATATAAAATAATATACTGGCTGTGATAAAGCTCTGACGAGTTTTACGGCCTATATTCTCTTCTCAATTGGAGGCATGCTCCTTAATTTTTGTTTTTTCCTACTAATTGGGTAGACCTGCAGTTTTATGCCAGCTCCGAATGGCGGAGGAATTACCGCTCACTGCTGTTCTAGTTAATTAAACAATTGTTTTTGGAGTTTGTCCGTACAAGGGTTTGCACCCGAGACCTCTGGTATAGCAGACTATCAAATACACCAGAGTTTTCTCAAGAAAACTGAGAAAAAGAGAGCCAAATTTTACTTGAGTTATTCATAGTCGGCTTAGTTTAGACTTTTGTTGCTAAGTCTCAACTAAAACTTAGTTTCGACTGCAGCATAAATCAAGTCGAAACCAGTGGAAAATATTTTACAAGCTCAAGGAAAAAAATGTAATTTAAAGAAAATATGGAGCATATTGAGCGAGATTTCGAAATTTTGGAAGATATAGAGCTAATTAGAAAGATGAAAACATACAAAGAGCGAACGTGTTTTCGCCTGGTGCGGCGATGACATTTGTTTGCGAATATCGCCCAGTAAAACAGAATCAAGGCGAAATTGCCATATGCATATTTTTATAATTACGCTGTTTCCTTCTTCTTACTTCTTTCATTGACTCTTCTCTTCTGTCCATATTTTCAATTTTTTCCACGTCAAAAAATGTATATACATATATTCTTGTTTTATTACATGTTTTTATCAAGTTCCAAATAATTTGTTTGACAGGCGATAGCGTCCAAATTAGAAATAAGTTTATTCTGACGAATTTTCGCCGGGCGATTTTCGCCAGCGTTTTCGTTCTGTTCATTCACATATACTGCCGTGTATTTTAATCGTTTAACAGAACGCCGCGTCCGACGAAAATTCATCCGACGCTGATTTTGTTTATGCTATTTGCGTACGTTTTGTTGTCGTTTGTACAAATTTATGTAAACAAATTAGGTATCTGTTTGTTTGTTCTACATTATGTTATCGATAACTATAACTAAATCGAAACTATTTAGCAGAAGTCTGAAAAGCGACTATGAATACATGTATCTTCTAAGTTGATTTCTAAATTTAAGTTGCAACTTTACTAGTTTCGGTTTAGATTTCCGACTATGAATATGCGCCAATCACTCCGATCGTGAAAACAACCCGTAGCGTATTGACGTAGTGTTACTAACAGGATTATCTCCGGTACAACCCCTTCTTGTTGGTTTCCTTAACTCCGTTCCCAGCAGAATGTAGCGTGAATCTTTGAATATTTCTTAAACAGATCAGAACGATCGCGTAGAAATCGCCTCGGACCCACTTCTATGTGTCTTCCAGCGTAGTCCACAAATTATATGTATACATACATATCGTATCAAAAAAGTATCAATCAGACCTTCAATACAGAGTTCATTCCATTTCAATTTTCCAGTCGGTACTCCAGATAGAGACCAAAACGTGGACCTGGATGAACCAAATATTTTTGCGCAATATTAAATTAATAAATATCAAATTAAAGGTGCTGCTCAGGGTCCCATATACATACATATATTTAACGCTATACGGATATCTTGAAGGATTGAAGCCCAAATGTGAACCGGAATAGCTTGAAACATTTTTGAGCAATATTTGTATAAAAATATGGTGGGTTCTCCACATGGATTATGTCCTGTAATGAACCCCGCAAGGGCCCGAAGCTCCCTCCCTAACATAATGTTACTACCAGCATTATCTCCGGCGCAAAAGGTCAACCCCTTTTTGTTGGTTTCCTTAACTCGGTTCTCAGAGGTTAAATAACATCTTTCACATAATGTGGTGTGAAACTGTAGCGTGTATGGAACTCACGAATTGAATATTTCGTAAGCGGATCAGAACGATCCCGTAGGTATCGCATTGGACCCACTTTTCTGTGTCATCCAGCGTAGTCCACAAATTATATGTATACATATGTACATATCGTCGTTTAAAGTGAAAAACCGCGTATCGACCGAGTACAAGCCGCCTAGATGGCATTTTTGCCAAAAAATGAGATTTCCGCAAAAATAAATTCCTGGGGTCCGACTCCATCCATTCATACAAGAATTTTAACATTGAGACAATGCGTCAATGCACTTTAAACGACGATATGTATGTATGTACATAGTATGTATGCAGCAATTATTTTGTTTGTTCAAAATATTAATTTTTTTGACAAAAAAATGTCAAAATCACTCAGTAAAAATTTAAGTAAAGAATTTTCCGTACTTAACTTTAAATGTCGTTAAGGGCTATTAATGAATCATTAACTGACTCTGAGAGTGAACTTTTTAAAATCTTTACTAAGGAATGCCTTAACTAATCATTAAACGACTCTGAGTGCGGCTGTAAGTCGTTCAAAATTTGATAATATCAAGTCTTGTTTTTGGTGTGTAAAAGCTCTTAGGGGAAGATTTGCTTACGTTAATTTCCTGATACAAGTTTGAGGTTTGTGTGAAGGAATTTTGATGTACAAATGAAAAATGATTTTTTATGTGTTTATTTATGTCTCTAAAGTTGCAATTTTGAGATGATATTAGCGGAGAATATATAGCGGATTTTGCTATTGTATCAGCAAATTCATTTCCGGCAATTAAAACGTGTCCGGGTGTCCATAGTAGTGCTATTTTCGGGTGGTAATTTATTATTAGATTTCTGATGGAGGTCACGTAGTGGTTGGTATTGTTTATATTTTTAATGGCTTCAATTGACGATAGGGAATATGTACAGACAACATGCTTACCATTTCGGTTTATCAGAAGAGAAATTGCTTGAAATATAGCAATTATTTCTGATGTAAAAGCGGAGGTATAATTTGGTAGTAAGGATGTTGAAAGAATAAGTGGTGAACCTTGAGGTATGCCATTTGAGAGCGGACAGACTGAGGAATAGTAGGATGAGTTTTTAATTATGATTTTACGGTTTGTTAGGAAGTTTTTTACGTAATTTATAATTTTTGGACCTAATTTCCAACTGGAAAGCTGGTCAATGATGGCATGTATACCTATTTTATCAAATGCGTTTGCGAAAGAGATTGTATTGTGGAAGATCGTTCCACAATACATCATATTCCTACCCTGTCGGAAAGACAAGCAACCAAAAAGTATCCAAAGAGATTATTGATACGAGGTTTTTACGAGCCAAGGAGTCTGCTATCAGATAATCCAGATATACCAGACAATCTTCGACATACCTGTTAGGAAGGGAGGGATGAGGAGTTGTTAAACAGTGGATAGCTTTTTTAGACCGTTAAGAAGCTTAATGTTGGTCCAAATTTTATCTGAGGGTGTGTTAGGAGTAATTTCAGATGTTAATTTTAGAAGAGAATTTCTTTTAGCGATTTTGAGTTGCTTTTTGTATATAGAGTTTGCTCTCTTATCTATTATATAAAAATAAGTCACATTTTCCTCCCTGATGATATAACTCCAGAACGGCTGGACTGAATTAAATGAAATTTTGCACGTAGTTTTCGATTAAGCCCGACATGGTTAATGGCAAAAAAAAGTGTAAGAATCCGGGAAGGTTTTGGAGATATTCCACAAAATGTGGACCAGGGTAACCCTATAACGGGTTCGTACGATATGGGTATCAAATGAAAGGTGTTGACGAGTGCTTGAACATGGTGTAGTTATTGGTCCCATATAAGTCCCCATATTCGAGGTATTTCCCGAAATATGAACCAGGTTTGACCCCAGACGGGTTTTCTACAAAATGGGTATCAAATAAAAAGTGTTGGTGAGTATTTAAAAAAGAGGTAATTTTCAAGACCCTATGCGACCCGTTTTCCGAGATATCGACCAAAATGTGGACCAGGGGTGACCCTAGATGATGTGGACGGATAGGATAGGCATAGGGATAGGTATATGGATAGGAATAAGGGATAGGGATTAGGGATTAGGGATAGGGATAGGCATATGGATAGGGTTTAGGAATTAGGGATAGGGATAGAGATAGGGATAGAGATAGAGATGGGGATAGGGATGGGGATCGGGATAGGCATAGTGGTGGAGATATAATGGTGAGCAACACGGTAATCTAGGACTTTTCCTTTAGGCTTTATAAATAAATTTTAGGCAGAACTACGTCTGGCGGGTCAGCTAGTATTCGATAACATTTTGAGTTGTGATGGAGTTGTTAAGTAGTCGCCATTAGTATTTTTTGTTGTTTTTTTTATTTTTGCAATTCGCTATTCCACCAGGGAACGTTTTTGTTTGGTTTAGCTTTGGATTGTGGAATAGATAAATTAGCACTCTTTAGAATTATTTTCTTAATCGTAGTAGTTTCTTTATTTATGTTTGAGCTTACAGGTATTGTTTCGTTGAGCTTTGAGCAGGAGCTTGAGTAGATAACCCAATCAGCGCGCTTTGTTATCAAGTGGGGCCGAGCTTTTAGGAGAGGAGAGTATTGAGAATAAAAAAGAGTTGTGATAATGGGGTAATAGTCACTGCTGTGGGTGTCATTTTCAGTTTTCCAAGTGCAATTTAGACTGAGAGGAGAAGAACAAAAGGTTAGATCTATATGGGCGTGAGAATGAAATTTGAACTATGAATGAAGTTTGACAGTATTGTTCCCCTATGGTTGTTTCTCACAGAGCCCCAATCAGAGTGCCAAGCATTGAAGTCACCTGTAATCAGAGAGGATTGACTAACTGAAGAGAAAACGTTGCACATAGGTAGATTTTCAAGTTTTATGCCGCCAAAATTGAATTTTGTGAAGTTGTTACAATTACATAAAGAAACATACGCACATATTGGAAATAGACTGGGGAACAATAATTCATCGCTTTTTTACCGACCCCATACTCTGCACTTGCTCCCAGATGGTCGAAACTCAGCATATCTAAAGTTAATATTTTAATTTTTTTATACTCAGCTGTACTAGTACACAGAGTATTATAGTTTTAATCACATAACGGTGGATTGTAACAGAATGAAATAATCGAGATAGATATAGACTTATATATATCAAAATGATCAGGATGAAAAGAGAAATCGATTGAGCCATGTCCGTCCGTCCGTCCGTCCGTTTGTCCGTCTGTAAACACTCTAACTCGCGCAAAAATTTAGATATTTTGATGAAATTTGAAATGCAAGTTGGTATCGACACTGGGACGGTTGGTATTGAAAATGGGCGAAATCGGACCATGACCACGCCCACTTTTCCTATATAGAAAAAATCGGAAATTTGGTATCTCAGCCACTAATATAGCTAGAGTGATGAAATTTTACCCACGTATTGAGCTCAGGCCCCTAAGAAGAAATTTGATGGAATTTTGGGAAATGGGCGGTTCCACGCCCACTTATTAAGGAGCAAACATTGAAAGCTTTATGAGTCATAACTCAGAAACTGTTGAAGATATATCGATGAAATTTGGTACGCGTGATATACTTACTTAGGCAAATGTTTGGACGAAAAATTGTCAAAATCGGTTGACGGCCACGCCCACTTTTATATATGGGTATTATAAAGTGACCTAATAAAAACATTTTAAGCGATATCTCTGTCAAATATAAAGATATATCATTGAAATTTTATGCCAGGAGTCCACCTGCGGACATACAACGAAAAGCACAAAAATTTTGGAAAATGGGCGTGGCACCGCCTCTTTTTAGAAGCTGGAATATACGAGATTTCTGAGCCCATAACTGGACAAATAATTGATATATAATGACGAAACTTGGTGTGTACACTTTTATTACTTGTGGTAATACATGTTGAAAATTTAGCGAAATCGGTTGACGACCACGCCCACTTTTATATATGGGTATTATAAAGTGCCCTAATAAAAACATTTTAAGCGATATCTTTGTCAAATATAAAGATAATTCATCGAAATTTTGTGGCAAGAGATCCACAATAGACCGGAAACAAAAAAAAAAAAATTTTTGGAAAATGGGCGTGGCACCGCCTCTTTTTAGACAAAGGAATATACGAGCTTTCTTAGCCTATAACTCGACAAATAATTGAGATATTATGACGAAACTTGGTTTATACACTTTTATAGCTTGTGTTAATAGACACGCAAAAATTTATTGGAATCGGTTTATGACCGCGCCTACTTTTAAACAAAGATATTTCTGGAACACCCTTTGGGAATTTGTAACGTGACATCTTTGTAACTAGAAGTCATAAAGGAATGAAATTTTGCACAAAGAATAATATTCATATGCCTAGTTGGATGGCAAATAAAAATTTTGAAAATGGGCGTGGCTACGCCCACTTTATCTAGCACTCCCTTTATATAAAATACACCGTGTTTCCATCAAACGCAAACAAACTATGAAAGCATACAGCTGAGTATCTAATGTTCGATTCCACTCGAACTTAGGCTTCCTTACTTGTTTTACATATTTTTAAGTGCTAGTTTCAACGTGAGTATTTATTATGTAAAGCATTTCATTTAAGTTATCGTGATGGATCCTTATTCTTCAAGTAATTATTAACACTTTTCAATAATATCTTTGAATTCCAATAATACTAAGTTTATAGTTTTAAGCTTTTAAAGTTGGGATATTTAAAAAAGATTTCACTCTTTTTTGTGTTCAAAATTGATATTTGATTTTAATGTTTATATTTCTAACGCATATCTTGGTTAATGTAGGTGATGCTCGAAAAGGTAACCGAGATATTTATCACCGTGAAATCGACGGAATTTTTCACTGCATTGAGAATTTCAATTTTTACACTAAAATTGGTTGGCTACATAACAGTATACTTAGAAATCTCCTCAAAGTCTTCTATAAATTCTGGCCTAAATTTGAAATTTTTAATCCTCTTTTAGAAATTTCAACGATTTTTCGGATTTTTTCCATAAGCTTAGAAATCCTGCTTAAAACGATTTTTATTGAAAAATTGTCTATATTTTTAAACGAAAATAAGAAAGTAAAATTTTCGACAGAACTCTTTGAAATCAATTTAAAAACTCTGGCGTATGATTTTTTTTTGAGTCACTGTATATATTTTTCAATAAAATCGACTTTAAACAGAAATTATTAAAATTTTGCATTAAACAAGCAATTTGGAATAGATGTAGACAATAAAATTTTTTTGGCCGCATAAAACTTGAAAATCTACCTATGTGCGTTGTCTAGATTATTAATATGGAAAGTTTTTCTTGGGGGTATATAAGCAGAAAAAATTAAAAACTTTTGTTTGGAGACTATTGTTGCCGCAATAGCTTCAAAATCAGTGTTAATGTTGATGAGAGAGTGTTGTATCGTTGAGTGAATTAAAAGAGCTACTCCACCATGAGAAGTTGAGGTGGCGTTGAAGTTATAGATTTTGTAATTTGGTGGGATGGGTATATTAGAAAGGGAATTGAGGTGGGTTTCTTGGAGTGTAATTATGTGGGGATGATGAGTGCGAATTAATATTTGGAGTTCAATGTAGTTGTTTACGTATCCATTTATGTTCCATTGTATAATTTTAAGCATGTTGTCAAATTAAAATGAATGATATTTACCCCAACTATGATTGAAAATGGCCGCTGTGTTGCAGTGGGTAGAGTGCTCGCCTGCTGTGCCAGAGGTCTGGGGTTCAAACCCCAGTCCGAGCAAACACCAAAAAAATTTTTTCTAATTAGTAAAAATCCAATTATTGGGTTTTTTAAGAGCAGCGGCAACCTCTCGGCAGTGGGCGGCATACCCTCCGAGTGTATTTCTGCCATGAAAAAGCTTCTCACAAAAAATGCATTCGCTGTTCGAGCCGGCATAAAACTGTAGGTCCACCCAATTGGTAGGAAAAAACAAAAGGAGCACACCTCGAATTGGGAGAGAAGCTCGGCCACAAAACTCGGCAGAGTTATAATAGCGCCATTGTATTATATTATATTATTATTGATTGAAATTGAAGAAAATGATAATAAGATTAATGCGGATTGGCGAATATGTAAATAAGCTATGTGGTTTGTTGTGTTATTTGTATGATATGGTAATGAGAAATTCAATAGTTTTGTATTTACGCTGTAGTTAAATAACAGAATATAGATACGTATATGGGTAAAAGCATAGTATGTGATAGAAATAAAATTATGTATGTAAATAAGGAAAGAATACTTAAACATTTTATGGAGACATATCATCTTCAATGTGAGCAGGAGTAGATGAAGAGCGAGGTATTTTGGGAACGTTTTGAACTTTTTCTCGGAAGAAGCTTGATTGTTGTTGGTGCTTTGCAGGTGGAAGATGATGGTAGATTAGCACCGGGAATTGCATTAAAATATGAAGAGGCGTCATGGGCAGGAAAGAACTGTGTGTTTTCGTTATGTTTTTGGTGTATTTGACGATTTGAACTTTCATTTTTTTGAGTTGAGTTTGAGTTTTTCATTTTTTTGAATTGAGGGATTTGGAACTGTTTTCATTACCGTGGCGTTCCTTGTATATTTTTGTTGCTGTTCTATGATCAACTTTCTCTACTGTTTTTATGGCTTGCAGTTCTTTTTGTTGAAGGAATATTACAAATTTTTTATCTATAGCACTATGAGTGCATTTGTTTAATTTGCTGTTTGTGCAGTTTATGCTTGCACGTTTATTACACTCTTCGTCATCGGACAATAGGTGATATAATTCGCCACAGTTTTTACATGCCTTATCGCTTCTGCACCATTTGCCGGTGTGATTATACTTCCAACAGTTTTTGCACCTCATTGGAAGGGGCCGATATTGAGTTTCTACTATTGGCCGGTAGGTGGCGCTGCACCAGTGTCCGCTGTGCTGTCAAGAGTGCAGAGATCTGCACTATTTCAACTGCAGTTATACATATACATACGTATAAACTATAGATTTTAATTAAAACGAAATAAAATAAAATTAAATTAAATAAAATAAAATAAAAATAAAATAAAAATAAAATAAATAATATTAAAGAAACCAAAATAATATAAATTAAAATAAAATACATGAGTGATACAGGCACTCACTCTAACATTAACAGATTGAGGAACAATTGGTATTTCACGCTGAGGTGCAGTACCAATGAAGCCAACCTAAAGGTACCTACAGGTAAAACAGACGAACAAAGAGCTCCATCATGCTCTCCCGCTATTCCAGGAAATATTCCGCAATTTCCTCTACCTCAATCCTTAGGGAATTCAAATAACGCAACAGCTGCATCTAACTCAAAAACAAGTAGTGAAATGCAAAAAGTGGGCGGAAAGGTTCAAACCGGAATGGACCGCTATATATCAGTAGTTAAAAGAAAGCGGTCCACCGAAAAAAGTGGTAAACCTAATAAAGTTTTAAAAAATTCCACGGTGAAAGAGCCACCAAATGATGCACCCAAGTAGCATTAGCCAATAATAGCCTCCTTGCGCAAAAGGATGATAGACTCCGGAAATACCGCAAAAAAAATCCAAACCTCCACCAATCTACCTGAGAAAACCAAGTTCTGGCTTACTTGTAAACAAATTGATGGCGTTGATAGGGGAGAAGAATTTCCACATTGTACCAATTAAAAAGGGAAATATCCAGGAAGTCAAAATCCAAACGGACGGCGAGGAATACTTCCGTAAAGTAACCAACGACTTTGAAAAAAACAAGAAGTCTTTCTATACATTCCAGCGGAAGAGTAGCCGCGGCTTGTCTGTTGTGTTGAAAGGAATAGAAAGTTCCGTAAGTCCAACTGAAATTGAGAATGCTCTAAAAGAAGAAGGGTTTAAAGTACGATATGTACATAATATAAAAAACAAATCGAACATACCACAGCCAATGTTTCGAGTAGAAATAGATCCAGAATTCCAACTAAGGGAGATGTACATCCCATATACAACCTACGGTACCTTCTGCACCGTCGTATCTGGGTGGAAGAATCACACAAACGGGTGGGCCCTGTACAATGCCACAACTGCCAGGAGTTTGGGCACACTAAGCGGTACTGTACCTTGCCTAGTGTTTGCGTTATCTGCGGGGTGATTGTGTGAAACCGAGAGAAAACTCACAATTAAAGAAATGTAGCAATTGCGGAGAAAATCACACGGCAAATTACAGAGGCTGCTCGGTGTATACTTCCTTAAAGGAAAGGGGTACTAAGAAAACCACTAGCGCCGCCTTGACTCCAAAGACCCAACCAGTTCCAAAACCCCAACATGTTCCAAATACGGTCAATAACAATGTTCGTCAGAATCATTTCAAGACATATTCCCAAACCCTCAAAGATATAGAGGAGCCCGAAACTCAGGAGACCCCCTTGGAAAACTTGGAAAAAACCTTAAACAGTTTTGTGCAAATGATGCAAGATCATATGAAATCAATGCAAAATATGATGCAAGAATTAATTAGGAACCAAAACCTCCTATTACAAACAATCTTAACAAGACCATGAATGCACTCAATATAGGTTTTTGGAATTCGAACGGCCTAAGCCGCTGTGGTGCAGTGGGTAGAGTGCTCGCCTGCTATGCCAGAGGTCTCGGGTTCAAACCACGGTCCGAGCAAAACATCAAAACAATTTTTCTAATTAGTAAAAATCCAATTATTGGGTTTTTTAAGAGCAGCGGTCACCTCTCGGCAGTGGGCGGCATACCCTCCGAGTGTATTTCTGCCATGAAAAAGCTTCTCACAAAAAATGCATTCGCCGTTCGGAGCCGGCATAAAACTGTAGGTCCACCCAATTAGTAGGAAAAACAAAAAGGAGCACACCTCGAATTGGGAGATAAGCTCGGCCATAAAGCTCGTCAGAGTTATAATAGCGCCATTGTATTATTATTATATTATTATTATTAACGGCCTAAGCCAACACCGGAATGAACTCCAAATATTTCTAGAAAGACAGCAGATAGATATAATGCTAATCTCTGCAACTCATTTGACGGCCTTTAATAATTTTAGTATTGACGGCTTTAAGTTCTACGACACCAAGCGCCCCGAAGGTAAAGCTAGAGGTGGAACCAGAATACTTATTAGAAAACGGATTAAACATCATCTACTGGCAGATTATTGCAGGAATTATATACACTCAACATCAGTGCACGTAGAAGATAGCTCTGGAGGGCTCACTGTAACTGGAATATACTGTCCTCCCCGTTTCAATATAACAGAATCCCAATTTACCGAATTCTGTACCAAGTTGGGCCCACGGTTTCTTGCAGCAGGTTATTATAACGCTAAACATATATTCTGGGGTTCCAGACTGATAACACTGCTCTACAGCCAAAAAATACTCTGAACGCGACCATCCTATATATATGTAAAATCGGTCGCTGATTCCGAAAATCGGGTTCATTTTTAATTCTATGGGAAGGTTTTTGAGTTATCGGTAATTTACCGTTATTTGGCCAATGGCTCCACTTAATCCTGAATTTCCACCTTAGACAGAAGGCTTACTTGGAAATATCATATTGATAATAAGTAGAGCTCGGATAATAGGTGAAAATCAAACGCCTAAAATTATGCTACGTAATGTTTGTGAGCACATCCAGTGGCAAGTTTAAGGGTGGGTGAGGTTCATTCAGGTCTAAGCCCCCGTGAATGCAATTGGATTTTTTGCTTACTAGGATGCCAGAAAAATAAATTATTAAGGTTTTTTATGGGTTGCACGTGAAAAATTGCAAAGAAAGCTACAATAAATAAATATAATAATAAAGAATAATAATAAATAAGGTATATTAAATAAATATATAATTATAAATAATAAAGAAAAAAATTAAAAATTTGTAGTGACTCGCTTAAATTTGAGACAAAATCTTCGCACGTGAAGGAAAAGCAATTACAGTTTCAAACCAAATATATTTTGAATGAAAATGAGGCAAGTGCATATTAGCAAATGGAATATATGTATAATACAACTTTTTAATTTGTAGTGGTCTGACTTTAAACATTTTCATATTTTATGAACTTTCCTATTTTTTCTTACGACCATTTCAGGGTTTACAATTTTCCAATTGGATACTCGGCATAATTCCATATCTGTAAAAATGCAAATTTCTGTCGTGGTAAAAACCGTTCTGCATTTTTGTTTATGAGTTATTGGAACATTAACTATGCCATAATTTACTTACTTTCCCCAAATTTTATTTTCATTACAGCTAGTTTTGTTTTGCTTTCAAAAAGCTTGACGATGTACAAAAATATAAAATACAAAATGTGTTCTTCATACTTTTTTTCAGTAAAAATGTCAAAGAAACTAAATCCCTCTTTGGCTTTATTTCATCACACACCACTGTATGTTTATTCAAACTGCAAATTTGTGTAACATGATTAAGAACTTTTCTAATAAAATCTTCACCATACCAATATGCTACACCTTTATATTTAAATTGTAATCCCGCCACTGAAAACAACCAAATTTACAAAATGTAGCATTTTTTAGGCGCTTGATTTCACCTATTTTTCCGAGCTCTAATAATAAGTTAATGCAAGCAAAGCTGAAAATGAGCAATCTACAATGGATCATTGGTCCAAAATCTAAATTAAGCCTAGACAACAAAATACTTTTATTTAATATGGTGATAAAACCATCCTGGATATATGGAATACAGCTTTGGGGTTCAGCATCCAAATCCAGTCTAGAAAGAATACAAAGGCTACAATCTAAGATATTAAGATCAATATGCCGGGCGCTTTGGTACGTGAAAAATTCCGCTATACACATGGATCTAAAGATTAACACAGTTGTTGAAGAAGTAAAAAATATAAAAACAAAAAGGAGCACACCTCGAATTGGGAGATAAGCTCGGCCATAAAGCTCGTCAGAGTTATAATAGCGCCATTGTATTATTATTATATTATTATTATTATTATTATTATTATTATTATTATTATTATTATTATTATTATTATTAACGGCCTAAGCCAACACCGGAATGAACTCCAAATATTTCTAGAAAGACAGCAGATAGACATAATGCTAATCTCTGTAACTAATTTGACGGCCTTTAATAATTTTAGTATTAACGGCTTTAAGTTCTACGACACCAAGCGCCCCGAAGGTAAAGCTAGAGGTGGAACCAGAATACTTATTAGAAAACGGATTAAACATCATCTACTGGCAGATTATTGCAGGAATTATATACACTCAACATCAGTGCACGTAGAAGATAGCTCTGGAGGGCTCACTGTAACTGGAATATACTGTCCTCCCCGTTTCAATATAACAGAATCCCAATTTACCGAATTCTGTACCAAGTTGGGCCCACGGTTTCTTGCAGCAGGTTATTATAACGCTAAACATATATTCTGGGGTTCCAGACTGATAACACTGCTCTACAGCCAAAAAATACTCTGAACGCGACCATCCTATCTATATGTAAAATCGGTCGCTGATTCCGAAAATCGGGTTCATTTTTAATTCTATGGGAAGGTTTTTGAGATATCGGTAATTTACCGTTATTTGGCCAATGGCTCCACTTAATCCTGAATTTCCACCTTAGACAGAAGGCTTACTTGGAAATATCATATTGATAATAAGTAGAGCTCGGATAATAGGTAAAATCAAACGCCTAAAATTATGCTACGTAATGTTTGTGAGCACATCCAGTGGCAAGTTTAAGGGTGGGTAAGGTTCATTCAGGTCTAAGCCCCCGTGAATGCAATTGGATTTTTTGCTTACTAGGATGCCAGAAAAATAAATTATTAAGGTTTTTTATGGGTTGCAAGTGAAAAATTGCAAAGAAAGCTACAATAAATAAATATAATAATAAAGAATAATAATAAATAAGGTATATTAAATAAATATATAATTATAAATAATAAAGAAAAAAATTAAAAATTTGTAGTGACTCGCTTAAATTTGAGACAAAATCTTCGCACGTGAAGGAAAAGCAATTACAGTTTCAAACCAAATATATTTTGAATGAAAATGAGGCAAGTGCATATTAGCAAATGGAATATATGTATAATACAACTTTTTAATTTGTAGTGGTCTGACTTTAAACATTTGCATATTTTAGGTAAAAAAACTTGATTTGAACTTTCCTATTTTTTCTTACGACCATTTCAGGGTTTACAATTTTCCAATTGGATACTCGGCATAATTCCATATCTGTAAAAATGCAAATTTCTGTCGTGGTAAAAACCGTTCTGCATTTTTGTTTATGAGTTATTGGAACATTAACTATGCCATAATTTACTTACTTTCCCCAAATTTTATTTTCATTACAGCTAGTTTTATTTTGCTTTCAAAAAGCTTGACGATGTACAAAAATATAAAATACAAAATGTGTTCTTCATACTTTTTTTCAGTAAAAATGTCAAAGAAACTAAATCCCTCTTTGGCTTTATTTCATCACACACCACTGTATGTTTATTCAAACTGCAAATTTGTGTAACATGATTAAGAACTTTTCTAATAAAATCTTCGCCATACCAATATGCTACCCCTTTATATTTAAATTGTAATCCCGCCACTGAAAACAACCAAATTTACAAAATGTAGAATTTTTAGGCGCTTGATTTCACCTATTTTTCCGAGCTCTAATAATAAGTTAATGCAAGCAAAGCTGAAAATGAGCAATCTACAATGGATCATTGGTCCAAAATCTAAATTAAGACTAGACAACAAAATACTTTTATTTAATATGGTGATAAAACCATCCTGGATATATGGAATACAGCTTTGGGGTTCAGCATCCAAATCCAGTCTAGAAAGAATACAAGGGCTACAATCTAAGATATTAAGATCAATATGCCGGGCGCTTTGGTACGTGAAAAATTCCGCTATACACATGGATCTAAAGATTAACACAGTTGTTGAAGAAGTAAAAAATATACAAACTAACTACGCCACAAGACTAGGCAATCATCCAAACATACTGGCTAAAAGCCTGTTAGAACAGAGATACCCCAGGCGGTTAAAGAGAAAGGATATCCAGCTAAATTGTGACCAAGGCTAGAGCCACTAAAATTAAAACTTCGTATAGCCTATCCTATTATGCCGTAAAACCTCTAAATTACAAAAAGCAGCTTACTGAAATTCCTTCCATTCAGAAAGCTACAGCAGCATTTACTAATACACATGTGTAACATATGTATGACTGTGTTCCGGACGAGCCTATCCCATTAGGCCGTAAAAATGCCTAAGTTCATACACGCAGCTTATTGGAATTCCTTCCATTCCGAAAGCTGCAACAGCACTTACTAATGCAACACATGATTGTGTCATCGATAAGCCTGTCCTGTCAAGCCGTATGAACTTTTAATACTATACAATCAGCTGTTTGGAATTCCATTCCATTCCATTCCGACGGCATAAATAGGTACATATATAATGAAAATGAATAACATAATGAACGAATATAAAATAAAATAACGTACATACTCTTAGTAAAAACAAAAACATTCACATACACATAATAAATGTATTCACAAATATCATTAAAATTATTTTATATCAAATAAAATTTGCATCCATATGTTATTTGAAGCAGTGGCAACGAATAACGTCATTGTATTCTAGGTTAAGATTCTATAAAAATTGTCATATTCTCTTAGAATGATACAATAAAAACTATATCCGAAAAAAAAAATTGGAAGGGGAATGTATGGACGAACGGTTTTTTTTCGTATCCGATGTTAATATTTTCGGGGAGAGTAGTTGATTGGAAAGTTAAGATAACTAATCCAGTTTCCATTAGTTCGTCTTTCTCTTTTTTTAATATTTTTTTTTACCTCTTGGACACCTTGTTCGCGTAGTTCGTTTAAAATAATTTGTTCTTGGATTCCTCTCAAGTCGTTGGAATAGATCAGTTATCGGCATTCCAATACATGCAAAGAAATTATTAGTTGCATGTGTATTAGTGAGAGAGCGTTGTCGGCAGCCGCTAGCATTCGATCAGTTGATGTCAGATTGTTGTTGACAACAGACGTTTGTCCAATGATGTGCGGGCGTACGTATGAAAACACGCATATGTGTTTACATACCTACAAACAAACATATATACGTATGTACGAAACGTACACGCTTTGCTTGATCCGCCATCGACCTGCTACAATGGCAAACCGAATGATACTAAGCACTTTGTTCGGTTTTAATTATTGCGCTCGCATGAAACTCACGTATTAAATACGTGTGAGAAGCTTGTTCTCAGCACCAGCTCAGTGAGCCAGGCCGTGCCGATAATTGGAATAGATGATGCCTTTTGAGGAATTGAGAAATTGGTGCTCAGTTACCTCTACTTGAATATTGGAATTTAGTGCAGTGAGAGTAATAAGCTTTTGCGCTTGGGTTAGATTTTTTGTGGGTAGCAAGCGGCTGCCATTTTGAAGCTTTTTACATTCTTTTATTTCACCGCAAATGGCGTCAATTGTCTTTTTTATTAAAAATGGAGAAACTGCGTTTAAATCACCTTCAGCATTTACCCTTTTCATTTCTTTTTGGGTCCAGGATATATTCTCGACATTTTCCTGGCCATGTCTATCTGAAATCCATCGGGATTTCTATGTATATCAGGGGCGTTCCCCATTGTTACTATATATGAAAATGAAACATTTCTTTCAACATATTAGGTACAAATATGATAACACCACCACGATTAAAGTTCCTACTCCAATGCAAAGATTTTGGCATCACCCCCCCCCCCACATTTGAGGGGAAAAACCAATAAAATTTTGCATAGCTTTAAACTAGAAAAAACAAGAAAGGAAATGGAAAGAATACAAAAACATTTTATAGAAAAAATACTCAATCTAGAAATAAAAGAAACAAACATACAAATCCGAATAATCAACACCACTATACAGAATATTAGGGATGACCTTAAACAGAAACTAAAAGAAGAAGACTTAAATTTAGTATTAACAAACCAAAAACAATTTACAAGCAAAATAGCCATAGCGACAGAAAATCAATTAAAATGCAAAATTCAAACCCAAATTAAAAATAATATGGAATCATATGGCCTCAAAGAAGATAAAGATTGGTTTGTAAATAAAACTGATATAACAGTTCCAGCAGAAAGTCGGTGGTTACTGTCGATGGGAAAGAAATTTGCCCTACCCGTTTCCAGGAATACCTTCTCATCGTTACAAAAATATTATTGCAGACATTGAACAAGGGATACAACCACTAGAAGATGAAAAGAAAAAGGACACTCTACGATGCAATGTTGCGAAAAAGATTAACTCGTTTAAAAACAAAATTCGGAATAACCCTAAAGAAAAATTAATATTAAAAATTTATGAAGATACAAGAAGGTTCATCAAAAAACACGAGGACACGATAATTGTGAAAAACGCAGATAAGGGAAGTAAAACAGTGATGATGTACAAAGATGATTATATACAAAGAATGGAACAATTATTAAATGACAAACACACATATAAAACAATAAGGTCCGATCCTACCCAACAACTTTTAAGAAAAAACAACAATATTATAAATTACATATATAAACAGAAAAACATTAACCTTATTCTAAAAAAGCAACTTACTTGTCACGCGGCTACAGCACCAAGATTGTATGGATTACCCAAGCTCCAGAAGGAAAACCTACCACTTAGACCAATCTCCTCCTCGATTAACGTGCCATGCTATAAACTGTCAAAACATATAGGACAATAATAAAAAATATAACATAACATAAAAAACTCTCAGCAACTAAAAGAAAATATTAAAGATTTAACCATTGAAGAAGACGAAATTTTAATATCATTTGATGTTATGTCCCTTTTTACAAACATACCAGTGCACATAGGGGTATTTTATCAATCTGGGCGGCCAAAACCTCATTTCCTAAAACTGGCCCGATTACCAAAAAATAAAATTTTTTAGTAGGCCAGGACCCTAACGCATCATTTTCAATAAAAGTTTATTCTCAAAACTCAAACACAAAGTTTTTACAGTCAATGAAAGTTTGGTCATTCGTGTATTTCTCGCGGCATTTTATAACGTTCTTAAAGTTTCAACATTTCCAATTAATATTTTTACGGTTTTAAGTGAAGTTTTTTAGAATACTGTTATGGATTCTTATGATACAGGTAATCGAGTACAAAATTCATTGAGATTTAGTTAGTTGTTAGCGTCTTCTTAATTACGTTTTTAAAAAATGATGTATTAAAAAAAAATTTCCCAATTTTTTGTTTTCAAAAGGGTTTTTGTTTAGGTGCCCGGCATTGCCCGACACTGACTCTTTTTTTTCTAGATAGTCTGTTCCCTGTTATTGTGAGTTCAAGAATGATCGGTCCCGGTTTTTTCCGGTTTTAAGAAAAACAGACGATTTTTCACGTTGGGAAAAATTACCCCACCACACAAAAAAAAATTAGTTGTTTGTGGATTCGAGAACACCCATCTAGGAACATATAAATCGACGTGCTCCGAATCCAAAGTCCGCTTGTCCAATATACCCCCAAAACTTCGAGAAAATTGCGAAAAGCTAAAAAAAGCCCCAAATGGCACATTTCATCGACCTAACCTACTAACATGTATTTCGACGTTCTGAATCCCAATCTGAGGTCGGTTTGGTCTCACTACATCACTTTTTAAAAATGTAAAGCCACATTATTTTCTATGTTAAATCGAATTGAAATCACAGTGGGTAACATAATTAACAATTTAAAGCCAAAAAAGAGTTTGGCCGCCCAGATTGATTGAATACCCCAGTGCAGTGAATATATAAATACGATCATGAAGCAGTGGGATAAATTGGAAAATTATACTAATTTGACAAGAAAACAATTTCGAACATGTCTGGAGTTTTGTCTAAGAGAAAATAATTATTTCACATACAACACCTTTTATCAACAGGTTTACCGAATGCCGATGGGGAACCCATTCCCAGCAAACACAGTCTCTAACGTTAGAAATTTTGTCGATATTACCTTAGATAACTAGTGCAATTCTCTATATATTCTCAAATCGATAACTAGGGTTGAAAACTACACTAGAATTCGATTAGCGAGTGATTAGAGAAGGAGCCAAATCTCACGCCCTTTATCAATTCTCAATATATTTCTGTGATATATTGAATATACATACATATATTGAAATTAGATACTAAAAAATGGTAAAGTTAATATTACCGTAGTACAATGTTTTCCATTAAAAAGTACAAGAAGTACCTTTAATTTAAATAATAAGACTGATTTTTGTTTAAATTTCAGTTCTTATAAATGTGGTAAACATATACATGTCAATATATATAATCATATGCAATTTAGGCACATATTGCGTTAATAAAATCTAAGCAATGAAAAAATCATGTAAAAGGAGAAAGCTTTGTTTTTCATTTCAATTGGAAGTATTTGCAAATTCTGATTAGAATCTCATTAGAGAACTACATTAGAATTCGATTCGAGAATTATAATTTTCTCGATTTGAGAATTAGGCACCCTTTTGTTTGAGAACGCTATGATTCTCGATAGATTTTCGAGTCGTCCTCTAACGTTAGAGGTTTGAGAATGAGGCTAGTTCTCGAGTCATTCTCAAATCGATAACTAACCTCAGTGTTTGTTGGGTTATCACCCACGGTAGCAGACATAGTACTTGACAAAATAATAGACGACAGCATTGCTGAATTAAAATCAATTAAATACATTAATAAATATGTAGATGATATATTCGCGGAAGAGATACAAAAAAACTTTAAATAGACAACACACAAAAATCCAGTTTACAATAGAAATAGAAGAACAAAATAAGCTTCCCTTCCTAGATATGGAGATTATAAGATCTGACTCAAAATTAAGAACAAACTGGTACTCGAAATTCATCGCATCCTCAAGAATGATAAATTATCACTCAAACCACCCATGGACCCAAAAAAAGAATACATCCATAGGTTTTATACAAAAAGTTTTAAGTTTGAGTGATAGCGAATACAGAAAATCTAACATCGTGAAAATTAAAAATATTCTGCAAAAAAATGGATACCCTAATGCTTTGATAGACGCATGGACAAGAACAACAATAGAAAAAATAAACGGCATACAAAAAACCACAAAGCAGAAAAAATAAAAAGAAGAGAAAAATAAATATCACGTATTGTGGAACGATTTTCCGTTATCCCTTGTCAAGTTTGGTTTGGAGACAAACCGGTTTCGGCTAATATGCGCCATCTTCAGTGTCTTCTTTCGTTCTGAGTTATTTTCTGTAAGTTCGATAGCATTTATAGTAACTGACTTCCGTCGTTTTGTTCAGGTACTTCGTGTTCATGTGATGTGTTCGTGCATTCGTGCTTTCGGGTGACATCTATTTTTTTTGTCATATTTTCATTATTGTACCCTCATTAACCAAGTAGGTAAAAGTCCGTTATTGTCCGTTTGTGTGTTGTTTTGTTTATGTCGGTTTTAGGTCTTTTGTCCTCTTTCGGGTATATTAGCTTAAGCGGTTCAAATAATGTATCCGATGCGGTGTTTATTTGTTCATTTATTATTTTACCTACGAATGTTTTTTGTTTGTAAATCTCCATATTTTCTAATATGTTAAGTCGTCTTCCTTTATGCTGTATGTGGAGAATTTTAGCTGTTTTTCCTATTTTCATGGGTGTACACTTGTTTTCTGCCATGTGATTGGCGAAATTTGATTCCACTGTCGTTGATGATTTTCTTATTGTAATCCCTTATGTGTTCTCTATATCTCGTCTTGATTTGGCGTCCTGTTTGTCCTATATAACTGTTTTGGCATTCGCAAGTCAATTTGTATACGCCTTGTTTGTCAAAGAGGTCTTCCTTGTTAATGTTGTTTCGTAGAAGTTTTCCCATATTGTTCCTCGTTTTAAATGCTGCATTAATGTTATATTTTTGGAAAACTTTAGCCAACTTGTAAGATGTTGCTCCGGTATATGATAGGACTGCCCATTTCTTCTCTTCTTTTTCTTTGGTTTCTGACTTTCTAGAATTTATGTTTTTTTGTATTTTCTTCACTAAACTTTTTTGATATCCGTTGTTCTCTGCGATTGTGTATATTGTGCTCAGTTCCTTGTTGTAAGCTTCTTTTTCTAACGGGGTTCGTTCAAGTCGTGTTAATAAATGTCTGAAAGCGGCGTTCTTGTGCTGTTGAGGATGGTTAGATTTATTGTGTATTATTGTATCTGTTGCTGTGGGTTTTCTGTATATTTCGTAAGTAAATTTGTTAGTCTCTTTGTTTATTTTAATTGTTAGGTCCAGGTAGTTGATTTTTCCATTTTTCTCTGTATCCATAGTGAATTTTATATTTTTGTGTTGGCTGTTGAGGTGCTCCAAAATTTGTTCTTCTTTATTTCCCGATATTAGGCAGATGATGTCATCTACATACCTGGCATAAAAATTGACTCCCAAATTTGCCGTCAGTTCTTCCATATAAATTTCCTCCAAATGTTGCATAAATACTTCCATAAGGATAGCTGATGTGGGGCTACCCATGCCTAGTCCGTGAGTTTGTCTGTATATTTTATTGTCAAATTTAAAATAATTCTGGTCCAGGGTTATTCTCAGCGTATTTACTATCTCTGTAGCAATTTCTTTGTTCGTTTTCTCTGTCAGTATTTTAGTTAAAGTTTTTAGTGTTTCTGTCGTTGGTATCGAAGGGTATAGATCCTTCACGTCAAATGATACCAGTTTTGAGTCCTTGGGTACGTTCAGGTTGTTCAGTTTGTTGACTAGTTCCGTCGTGTTTTTGATTGTGTATTTATTGGATAGGTCTAGTTTCTCGGTTAGTAGCTTGTTTAGGTGTTTTGATAGTCTATATCCCGGTGCCGACTTATGGTTTACTATTGGTCGCATAGGTGTTCCTGCTTTGTGGATTTTAGGTAGTGCGATCAGTGACGGGGCCGATGGATTCATTGCCGTGAGAGTGTAGGTCATCTTGTTGTCTATTATATTCTTTGCTTGTTTTATTGCACGCTTTATTGCCATTTGGTATTCTTCCGTTGGGTCTTTCCTTATCACTCGACAGCCCATTTCTTTGATGAGTTTACCCGTTTTTGCGGTGTATTCCTCTTCGTCCATTAGCACCGTTGTATTTCCTTTGTCTGCTTTTGTTGCTATCACCTTATTATCGATTAGTTTCTTCCTTAATACTTTTGCCGTTTTATTGTCGTCCGTTGCCATTTAATTTCCAGCAGCTTTTATACTCTTTTCGATTATGCGTCTGCATAGATGCCTTGCGTGCTCCTGTTCTTCGTTTGGTACTAGTGATATGGCCATCTCCGTGTCTGCAATAGTGTTCTCTACGTCTTTTTTTCTATCGTAGCTTTCGATATTGTACTTCAAACCTTTTTGTAGTAGCTCTGTTTCTTTGGCGTTGATGGAAAGATTTGTTAAGTTAACAAATCTTGGATGGAATGATGTTTTGTTCTGTTGTGAGCCTTTTTTGTTGTTGTTTTGTTTTGTGTCAAGGTCCTCCAGTTTTTTGTTGAGTTTTTTGTATTTGTGTTCCATGGCCTTTTTGATCTCCTCCTTTATAGTGTCTAACGTTTCCATAAGGCAACTAACTAGGTTGTTTTCCATCAGCTCCAGGTGGATGCGTAGTAGTTCCTCATTTATGCGCTCCTTCTTTGCGTGTTGGTTCCTGATCTCGCATCTGAGGAAGCTGTTCTCCGCTTTCCGTATAATTTTGCGTTTATCCTCGCTGTTCACTTTGTGCCCTATTTGCGCGTATTTTGGAATGAGTTTGGTCTTTAGACATTCCTTATTAAACCATATGTTGGCTTTTGTGTTGTGTATTTTCTGTAGCCGCCGCGAAAATCATCAACGACAGTGGAATCAAATTTCGCCAATCACATGGCAGAAAACATGAAAATAGGAAAAACAGCTAAAATTCTCCACATACAGCATAAAGGAAGACGACTTAACATATTAGAAAATATGGAGATTTACAAACAAAAAACATTCATAGGTAAAATAATAAATGAACAAATAAACACCGCATCGAATACATTATTTGAACCGCTTAAGCTAATATACCCGAAAGAGGACAAAAGACCTAAAACCGACATAAACAAAACAACACACAAACGGACAATAACGGACTTTTACCTACTTGGTTAATGAGGGTACAATAATGAAAATATGACAAAAAAAATAGATGTCACCCGAACGCACGAATGCACGAACACATCACATGAACACGAAGTACCTGAACAAAACGACGGAAGTTAGTTACTATAAATGCTATCGAACTTACAGAAAATAACTCAGAACGAAAGAAGACACTGAAGATGGCGCATATTAGCCGAAACCGGTTTGTCTCCAAACCAAACTTGACAAGGGATGACGGAAAATCGTTCCACAATACATCATATTCCTACCCTGTCGGAAAAACAAGCAACCAAAAAGTTAAGAAAAATAAATATCCCTTCTGTTACATTTAGGTCATTTGATGACCCTTTTTTGTTTAATATTCTCATAAATGCTAATATGAACAAAATTTTAGAATTGCCCTCAATGTATTTCTGTATTGAGGAAAATCCTCCGCATAAAAAAAAAGGATTTTGCATTATCAAACAAGTGGTAACATCAAGAGTTACGTGTGCGCCCCTTCAGGTCATTCAGTGTTATTTTGTGCGCAAAAGCTGATTTTTATTAAATTCGTATAAAAATGAAAGAGTGAAAGCTTCGGTAAGTATTTTAATTCCAATATTTTATTATTTGTGATATATTTGCAGATTAATATATGTATAGTTTAGAGCCAAATCGCCTGACACAAAGCCAAATAGAGTATATCATTCATAATGATGTGGATGTTGATGAGTGTAGTGAAGTTGAGGGCGAAGACAATATAGTAGATTAGTTTGAGCCCGATGGTTCTTCTTACGAATATGCAGGAAGTGATAACGACGAATTAATTGACCTTGTATTGGAAAATGAAGGTAGTACCCACTCCCGTGTATTATTCCACAGATAGAAATATTGTGTGGTCAACGTAGCCGATTAGGCAGAATAGTCGTAGGACCACAATAGAAAATATAATTTACCGAAACAGCTTCTATAATTCTACAAAATCAGAAGTGCATACAACTGACCAACTTGTTGAAACATATGCATACAAAAGACAAACCAATGTATGGACAAAATCGTACAGAGTTACCGTTTCCACAATCTTTGGCCTTGAACATAAGAATTAAAAACATATTAAGTATATGCATTTAAATAAGTGTATAATCCGATAAATAATCAATTGAACTAATACATTTTAAAAATGTCCATTGAAATTATACTTCCATATCGATATATATGAAAAACACAGGTAAGGTCATTCCGTGACCTTAATGTCACATGCGTAAGTTTTTTTGAATGTAACAGAAGGGATATACAGGAATAACATACATACCAAACCTAACAGGCGGCAAACAATTAGAAAAAATAACCAAAAGCAACAACATCAAATTTGCATACAAACCAAACAAAACACTAAACCACATATTCACACAAACCAAAGACAAAATTAAGAAAGAGCAACAAAACGACGTTGTATATGAAATTAGTTGCAATGGGAAAGAAGGAGAGCAATGCAATAAAATATATATTGGAACGACAAAGAGATCACTAGGCGTAAGAATAAACGAACACAAATTAGACGCAAGGAATAAGAAAACATCAACAGCGCTAGCAGAGCACCTGACGAAGAAAGGCCACACAGCAGATTTTGACAATACGCGAATTTTGGACATTGAAAGAAGAGAAAAGAAGAGAATGACACTGGAAAGTTTACGAATACAACAGAAAATAGACAAAGCAATAAATTATAAAGAAGATGTGGACAATATAAACTGCGCTTATGTGACAGCATTGACAATTAATGGAAGAACCGCCGGGCAAAGACAATAGTTTAAATGTATAAATGTCGTTTTTGTTATATTATTAAAAAAATGTCTAAAAGTTTAATGTTGAGTGATTGCAAACTGTTTGTAAAAAATTTGTATTATTCAGACACTATTGAGATATGTTAAATGTAAGTGAGTATAATGTTTACAAATTTATTGCAGAATTATGTTGTTTTTGTTAATGTATTTTTTACATATGAACATATGTATGTATGTACATACGTATGTATGTGAAACAAATTTTTAATACATATTTGGTTTTCTGTTTTTTCGTTTTATGTTTAAAAACTAATAAATCAGACTCCCTGATGAAGATGTGAGAAACATCGAAACGCGTAGGAGGAC
Source organism: Urophora cardui (assembly GCA_960531455.1). NCBI lineage: Eukaryota > Metazoa > Arthropoda > Insecta > Diptera > Tephritidae > Urophora > Urophora cardui. Next base: position 87,874,582 of record OY482673.1, on the reverse strand, counting down.
AAGAAAAAACTTTGTTTTTGTCTTTCACCAATCGGCCGAAAAGCTCCAACTAACTGGTAACTTAATTATGTATATTTTGTAATTATTGAGAAAAATATGTCCGAAAAGCAAATGGACAATAGCTTGTTAATTGAATACTTTAGCTGTTTATTACAAGTTATTTTCACTAATGATATGCACAGTTAACTGCAAGCAGTAAATAGTTTTTCCGCTGTAGGCACAATGAACTTCACTCGCGAAAGTCTCAGTGACGACGAGTTTCGCATTTATTTTGTTTTCACCCTTACACGTACCAACATACTTAAGGAGGCCGTTACACGCTATAACTCGTGCAACAAAACAGGCAAAAAATATAATAGACAACAAGATAACCTACGCTCTCACGGCAATGCATCCATCGGCCCGTCACTGATCGCACTACCTAAAATCCACAAAGCAGCAACACCTATGCGACCAATCCATGATGTAGACCATAGGTGGCCACAAATTAAGCATAAGGGAGCCACACGACAACATCAATAAAAATTGCAACAACCTTCTTCTCGGAGTTATAAAAATATTATTTTGCCAAATAACGGTTTATTGCAACAACATACATAAAAAAATCATACCATGAGCACTTTCTATTCTTAGATTTCATTTTGAAAAGAACATATGTACAATGTACCTACATCCATATATATGTATAGATATGCTGCAGCTGGGCATTCAAATATTTTTCTAAACAACATAAACGAGGTAGCAGATATAAATGTACAACCATATGTATGTACATATGTATGTATGTATGAAGGCGTAACTACACAATGAATGTCGGTCGAAGCTGGACCGTTAGGTTTGAGTGCTCGCCGCGACGACGATTTCTATGAAAAAAAGAAATGTGCGTTATTCTGTCGCAATTGATTTGCTTGTTGTTGGGAGCCACTCGGAGCCACAGCGATGTTTGTTGGGAGACAAACGGAGTCACTGGAGCCATTGGGTGGCCATGTATGATGTAGACTATCAAAAAATCTAAATATGCTACTAACCGAGAGACTAGACCTGTCCAATAAATACCAGGGTACGGAAAAACTCACTCATGAACGCTCAAAAATACATTCTACTCATATCACAAACAAATATTCAAAGAAAAATGTATAAACACTCAAATAGTGAGCGAACTAACGCACAACAGCAATCGATCGCTCATAGCGGTGGCAATAAACTCAATGCATAAATTCACTCAAAAATGAATTATCGTACAATTTCTCTGGTAAATTCATTCTATGAGTTTATTTTATAATTTTTTGCGCTAGCGATCATTTTTTGAGTTTATCATTTTTTGATCGCTCTTTGAGTTATCATTTTATGCGTTCACAAGGGTTTTTTGTGAGGTTTAAGCAGCTAATGGCATCGTGAAGGCGCAGTTTTTGGATGATGGCGTGCGTTTATTAGATCATAAATATGATATATGCATGTATGTACATACATATGAATGCATTTGTGTACGTATATATGTATGTATGTATGTACATATGTATGTATATATTTATAATATTTTAAAAAGCCTTAGGTCTTATAGCGATATATATGTACATATGTATGTATATTGAAGTTGCACTTTAACAATTTTATTATGTATTTATTCAATCTAATAAAAAGTTTATATATGTATCAGTTTACATACATATTTGTATTCATTCGACACATACATACATATGTATGTATGTATATGCATATGAAATAGGACGTTATTGAAAAAAATTCTGAAATAAGACGTTTTTCAAACAATTTTTGAAATAGCCGTCGATATGTAGGTTTTGTTCAGAAACTCAGTTTGAAGCGCAACCTGATTTTGTAGTACAAGCAGAGCGTTCATAAACGTCAATTTTGCATGAAGCGTCGTATCACAATCATCAAAAAAATAATTATTGCCGCTGTTGCGTTTCATGCTGCGTTTCTGAACATAGCCGTAGTCTAGGTATATAAATATTTTATTTAACATAGGTACCTACATCTTTAGATTTAACTTTAAAACTGGAATTGAACAACTGAGCGTACGTTCAAAATACAAGTTCGGATTTTATTAAATTGTACATATGTATGTATGTATATAATATTAATGCATGCACATATGTATGTCTATTCAATAATGGAATGCGGGTAATGATATTTTCCATTTCGAATGTATATACATAGTACCTACATGTGTACAAATAAATAAAATGCGAACTTATTTTTTTAATGCTCAATTGTTGTATTCAGTTTTCAAGTAAGAATTAAATACATACATATATATGTACATATGTAGGTATTTACATATGTTAAATAAAATATTTAACAACCCTGCAGTAAATTTGTTTCACTGCTGAAGGATCGGTGATGATTCTTTGTTGAATATTCATCACTGTCGTCATAACTCAGTATATTTTTATTTGTTTTTGTTTTTTTTTTCTGAGGAAAGCAAACCATTTACCTATATGAAAAATTCATCAGTCTTTATATGAAAGTATTCACTGATGATTCCTCGTCATAGGTGAATTGCATCAGTGATTCATTATGGATTCACTGCGGATTTTTACTGCAGGGAACCCTTAACTCATACATATAGACTACAAATGTACATAAATATATGTATATGTAGGTACATCGGTATGTAAATATAAATTTTTATAAATATTCATTTAAATAAATTGAATAATTTAATTAGTTTGAATAAATACATACTTAATAAAATTTAAACTCGATATACCTACATACATATACATGCCTATCGCTATGAGAGCTAAGGCTTTTTAAAATATTATAAATATGTACATACATATGTATGTACATCCATATATACGTACACACATGCATGAATATGTATGTACATACATACATACATCATATTTATGGTCTAATAAACGCACGCCATCATCCAAAAATTGCGCCTTCACAATGCCATTAGCTGCTGCACAACAAACCCTTGTGAACGCATAAAATGATAACTCAAAGAGCGATCAAAAAATGATAAACTCAAAAAATGATCGCTAGCGCAAAAAATTATAAAATAAACTCATAGAATGAATTTTCAAAAAATGAATTTTCAAACGATCTCTCATTTTAAAATGAATTTATGTAAGAGTTTATCGCCACTGCAGAGACCCATCGATCGCTGTTGACGTGCGTTCATTTGCGTTCGTTGTCACTGTGTATTTGCGCTCATGAGAGCGTGGCATAGCTCAGAATTATAGAGTGATAATTCGTTTGAGTGAGTTTATTTTGAGCGTTCTTCGCACCCTGATAAATACACAATCAAAACACAACCGAACTAGTCAAAAAACCCAAGAACTCAAGGATCTATAGTATAGATTCTATACCCTTCGATACCAATGACAGAAACACTAAAAATTCTAACTAAAATACTGGCAGAGAAAACGAACAGAGACATTGCAACAGAGATCGTAAATATGCTGAAAGTAACCCTGGACCAGAATTATTTTAAATTTGACAATAAAATATACAGCCAAACTCACAGACTGGGAATGGGTAACCCCACATCAGCTATCCTTATGGAAGCATTTATGCATCATTTGGAGGAAAGTTACATGGAAGAACTTGGGAAAAATCTGGGGGTAAATTTTTATGCCTGCTGCACATGACGCAGACAGCCCATGAATACTCCACCCGGCTCTCACTCCTGCTCTCTGAGAGCAACCCTCCACCAAACGATGTATCCGAGGAATGGGAACACATCGCTCGTTGACCTCGCACCGCCGCTGAGGAAACTATTGGATACCAGCGAGCCCGCAGAAAAAACACCTGGTACGATAAGGAATGCCGCGACGCCTCGGAAAGAAAGAACGCCGCCTATAGAGCTACATTGTGTGCGGGCGCAACACGAAGCGTATGGGAGCGCTATCGGACGGCTAAGAGGGAAGAGAGGCGCCTTTTTCGAATGAAGAAAAGGGAGACCGAAAGGCGAGTGTGAAGAGCTTGAGATGCTGGCGGATAGGAATGATGTTCGAAAATTTTATCAAAAAGTCAGGCGGATGACTGAAGGTTTCAAGACCGGGACAAATTCCTGCCGGAATGATAACGGCGATCTGGTAACTGATGTCCAGAGTGTACTTAAGTTGTGGAGGGACCACTTCTCCTCCTTGCTAGATAACGACAACAATGAAATTGCGGAAAGAGAAGATGTTCGACCCGAATCCCCAATAGCAGATGATGGTAGGCATGTTCCACCACCCGATCATGACGAAGTGCGAATAGCAATGTCTCGGCTTAAAACCCAACAAACACTGAGGTTAGTTATCGATTTGAGAATGACTCGAGAACTAGCCTCATTCTCAAACCTGTAACGTTAGAGGACGACTCGAAAATCTATCGAGAATCATAGCGTTCTCAAACAAAAGGGTACCTAATTCTCAAATCGAGAAAATTATAATTCTCGAATCGAATTCTAATGTAGTTCTCTAATGAGATTCTAATCAGAATTTGCAAATACTTCCAATTGAAATGAAAAACAAAGCTTTGTCTCCTTTTACATGATTTTTTCATTGTTTAGATTTTATTAGCGCAATATGTGCCTAATTTGCATATGATTATATATATTGACATGCATATGTTTACCACATTTATAAGAACTGAAATTTAAACAAAACTCAGTCTTATTATTTAAATTAAAGGTACTTCTTGTACTTTTTAATGGAAAACATTGTACTACGGTAATATTAACTTTACCATTTTTTAGTATCTAATTTCAATATATGTATGTATATTCAATATAACACAGAAATATATTGAGAATTGATAAAAGGCGTGAGATTTGGCTACTTCTCTAATCACTCGCTAATCGAATTCTAGTGTAGTTTTCAACCCTAGTTATCGATTTGAGAATATATAGAGAATTACACTAGTTATCTAAGGTAATCTCGACAAAATTTCTAACGTTAGAGACTGTGTTTGCTGGGAAATAACAAGGCCCCGGGCGCCGACGGCTTGCCAGCCGAGCTACTCAAACATGGTGGCGAAGAGTTGATAAGGAGCATGCATCAACTCCTATGCAGAATATGGTCGGACGAACACATGCCCGACGATTGGAACTTAAGTGTGCACAATACGCGCCAATTATCGTGGGATAAGCCTCCTGAATATCGCATATAAGGTCTTAGCAAGTGTATTGTGCAAAAGATTGAAGCCCACCGTCAACAAGCTGATTGGACCTTATCAGTGTGGCTTCAGACCTGGTAAATCTACCATCGACCAGATCTTCACAATACGCCAAATCCTGGAAAAAACTCATGAAAAAGGAACCGACACACACCATCTCTTTGTCGATTTTAAAGCCGCTTTTGATAGCACGAATAGGAATTGCCTATATGCCGCAATGTCTGAATTTGGTTTCCCTGCAAAACTTATACGGCTATGCCAAATGACGTTGACTAACACCACCAGCACAGTCAGAATTGGGAAGAACCTCTCCGAGCCGTTCGAGACCAAACAAGGTCTCAGACAAGGTGACTCCCTTTCGTGTGACTTCTTCAACTTGATGCTGGAAAAGATAATACGAGCTGCAGAACTTAACCATACAGGAAGCATCTTATATCACAAGAGTGTGCAACTGCTGGCGTACGCCTATGACATCGACATCATTGGCACTAACACGCGCGCCGTATGTTCTGCCTTCTCCAAGCTGGATAAAGAGGCTAAGAAAATGGGTTTGGCGGTCAACGAGGACAAGACGAAGTACCTTCTGTCAACACACAAAGAAACAGCACGCCTTGGCAGCCACGTCACTGTTGATAGCTACAAATTCGAAACAGTTAAGGACTTCGTCTATTTGGGAACCAGCATTAACACCAAAAATAATGTCAGCACTGAAAGCCAACGAAGAATCACTCTTGCCAATAAATGCTACTTTGGACTAAGTAGGCAATTGAAAAGTAAAGTCCTCTCTCGACGAACCAAAATCACACTCTACAAGACACTCATCGTTCCAGTCCTCATGTATGGCGCAGAAGCCATTGTTCAGCGAATAAAGATCCAGCGGCTGCGCTGGGCAGGTCATGTCGTGAGAATGGACGAAGGTGCTCCAGCCAAGAAAGTATTTTTATCGAAACCCGCTGAACGCAGAAGAAAAGGGAGGCCTCCACTGCGTTGGGAAGATCAGGTGGACAGTGATGCTGACTCCCTAGGTATTCCGAACTCGGCCAGAATCGTCTAGACGGTTACGTACCAATTAAGTAAGTAAGTATGTAAATTTTTATGCCAGGTATGTAGATGACATCATCTGCCTCATATCGGAAAATAAAGAAGAACAAATTTTGGAATACCTCAACGGCCAACACAAAAATATAAAATTCACCATGGACACAGAGGAAAATGGAAAAATCAACTACTTAGACCTGACGATTAAAATAAACAAAGAGACTAACAAATTTACTTACGAAATATACAGAAAACCCACAGCAACAGATATAGTAATACACAATAAATCTAGCCATCCTCAAGCCCTGTGAAGTTGGCACATCCAAATGCGATTTTTTTTTGTAAAAAATATGTAAATCGTTTGCTCAGAAAATAGTTTCGTTTGCTCAGGTTTTCTTCAAAAGTTATTGCAAAAGCAAATTGTTTGCACTTTTTTTTGCAGAGCCAAATGCGCATTTTCTCGAAGGAATACGTAGATACGTACGATTTTTTGGCTAAATCGTTTGCTCATCGTTAGCTTAAGATAATACAGGAACAAATTTCTTATTCCCATTTTTATATAAAAAGTTATTCAAAAAACAAAATTTTTCGGGATCGGCACTTCTCCCTATAAATTTTTGGCTAAGTCGTTTGCTCATCATTAATTAAGAATAAATCAAGACGAATTTTTGTTTTCCGATTCTTATTTTTAAAGTTATGGGAAAATGAAATTTTTCGGTACTGCTCAATAGGAGTTTTCTTGAAATAATAAGTAGGTACGTAGGATTTTTTGTCATCTTTTTAGCTAAATCGTTTGCTCATCTTTAGCTTAAGATTATTCAAGAAGAAATTCTCTTCTCCCGTTTTTACACAAAAAGTTATTGCGAAAAAAATTTCGGATGGGCATCCCGAAAAAAAAATAATCACAAAACAATATTTTTTTTTGCTATACGTTTGCTCATCGTTAGTTTAGAATCGCTTAGGAAGAAATTTCCTATTGCTATCATTACTCAAAAAGTTATTGAAAAAGAAAAAATAATCTCGGGATTGGTACTATTAAACGAAAAATCGAAAACAAAAACAATATTTTTTTCGCTAAATCGTTTGCTCATCATTAGTTGAGAATAAATAAAGCGGAATTTTCCTTTCCGATGCGTTTTTTTTAAGTTATTGAAAAATGAAATTTACGGTGGCACACTGGCACTGTAAAATATGAATTTTTGCGTAGAAATACATAATTACGTACGACTTTTTTGTCTAAATCGTTTGCTCATCGTTAGCTAAGGATATGTCAGGAAGAAATTTAATTTTTAAAATTTTCAATACAAAATTATTGCGAAAAAAATTTCGGGATTTTGATAAATCAAAAAAAAATATTTTTTTTTTGCTAAATCGTTTGCTCATCGTTAGTTTAGATTCGCTTAGGAAGAAATTTCTTCTGCTATCATTAATCTAAAGGTTATTGAAAAAAATAAAAAATTTCGGGATTAGAGCCACCAAATGAAAAATCTGCAAAAAAAATATTTTTTTTTTGGCTAAATCGTTTGCTCATCATTAGTTCACAATCATTCAGTAAGAAATTTAATTTTTCAATGCTTTTTTTTTCAGAGTTATAGCAAAATGAAAATCACGCTGCGACCTTGCCATGTAAAATATGAATTTTCGCATAATAATACGTAATTATATACGACTTTTAGGCTATATCGTTTGCTTATCATTAGCTCGAAATATTTCAGAAAGAAATTTCATTTTCCTATGATTTTATTTAAAGTTATTGCAAAATAAAATATTTCGGGATCAGCATCCCGAAAACAAATTTAACAAAAATTAATTTTTTTTCGGCCAAATCGTTTGCTCATCATTAGTTCAGAATCACTAAGAAAGAAATTTCGTTTTCCTATTCTGGTTTTCAAAGTTATTGCAAAATGAAAATTTCGATTTGGCCTTTATGATTTACGGTGCGATATGTTTATTTATATACAATTACGTCAAAATAATAGCAGTTTGAAGCGTAAGATTAAATAAAACATGTAAATTTGGCAAAATAGCATCTAATAAACATAGAAAAATATGTATGTAGTATATATGTATGTACCAGAGGTCAGCAGCGGTGCACCGCATTTTCTAAAGCACCGCAAAAAATAAGTACCCAGAAAAAAAATACACCGCCACCGCATTGATTGAAAACCTAAATGATATTGCGGTATTTAGTGTGAAAAAATTAAAAAAATCAATCCCGATTAGCTTTCCTGTATAGATATTCTTTGGTTAAAATCAATTTGTAATCAGTAGTATTTTCCATCAGAAATCCATAAGACGGTAAAAATTACAAACAAAAAACCGCACTGGCAACATTGTAAATATTTGTATTTGGGAAATGCGGCGTTTGCGGTGTTTGCGATATCCGGTGTTGTGATATCCATACTACCACATACCGGAATTGATCGAGAAAATGCGGTACGGTGTTTATTATTATCGCATATTTTGCGGTTGCGGTCATACTCCCACCGCATTTTTTATGAGTAGGGCATGGAATTTCATGTACTAAAAAATAAAAAATATGCGCATAAAAAATGCAACAAAAACTGAGAAATATGCATGAAAAATCAAAAAAAAATGCATTAATTCAAATTTTTCAACTACAGATAATTCATGTTTATTGAAGTTACAATAGTTAAATAAATTAGGTACAAACATTTTTTAATTCAATTTTGCTCTTACGTTGTACGTTTATACATATGTATGTTTATATATATATACATATATAGATACATAAATTCAGTCTTCAACATTTCATAATTTGCAAAGGTTAATCCTTATTCAACGATTCATTAGCGTACACAATGAAATATTTTTTCATATTCTCAAAAAGAAAACTTTGTCGATTCGGTCGAAAAAAGCTCTTATACATAGAAAACGAACGTTCTACATCCACAGAGGTAATAGGAGCATGTTTGAAAACGGCTCTTTGTCGACAGGTATGCACCGTATCGAAAATACTAATAATAGCCGTGTTCACACGAAACTCTATTCGTCGTCAGATGGCTGTTATGCATGAATTTCGTTTGTATAAAACTGTCAACTATCAAATTACAAAAATTGGCAATATAATGCGAAATATGTAATAAAAAAAAATGCAACAACGCATATGACCAAAATATGCAAAATATGCAAAAACATTTGAATGCCATTTTTAAGACAATTTCACGATTCGCAAAGATTGTTTATTTATTTGGCTCTACCTAAATCTAAGAAAAACATGTATTTGCATAGATTTCCATGCCCTATTTATGAGTATACTCTAAATCACAAAAAATGTATCGCATGCTGATCTCTGGTATGTACACACACATACATATGTATATTAATTTTCATTTCATTTACTTCTCACCAAAAATTCAAAATATAGTACATTAAATACAACAGCAAAAAAGTATTAAAAATTGAAGTGTTTAATCGTTGCCTAACTTATGAACATAAGTATATACAAGCTACATATATTTAATTTTAATTTAACAAGCCAAAGATAAATGAGCATATATATAAAAGAATTACATATACATATCTATGTATCTATGTTGTGAATGTATGTACAATAAATAAGTCCTGGTATTTTGCATGAATTTTTTAAATCTAGCTTTTTTTGCTCCTTACTACGCCTGAATTAACTATTAGCAAGCCATTTGGCAAAAAAAATTCGAAATATCTTGAGCAAACGGTAAGTAAAATTAATTTTTTTTCGGTGTCTCGTTTAGGTGCGCTGAGCCTTTTTTTTGCAATAACCTTTTATGTAAAACTGTGAATAAGTAAACCGAGTAAATATAAGCGAGACGACGTGTTTCGGTTTGCGCTGTAATCAACTGGTGATAATTGCAACTTACATTGAGTTAAAACCTTTTAAATGAGTTAAATACACAAATAATCGAAAGGATGCAAATTAATTCTGAACAAAATTTAAGAAAATACATAGATATTATCTAACAAAAAGAAAAATCTTTTCAGCTGAAAAGTACACATACATATGTACATACATAGCACATTGGTTGCTACTCGTTAAGGTGAAAAATAGATACATATAAACAAATCAACTTTAACGGAATTGAAGTGAGGGGAAATAATGGACGAATGCCATAGATGCCGAAAAGGCATTCGATGGGAAAGCGGTATACGTTGTCAAGGTGTGTGTGGGAGAAATTACCACAAAACAATAGCATGTGCAGGCATAGACGATTATTGCTTGCAAGGTTTAGTGAACTGTGTAGTGCTGGAAAAACATCGATGTTTACGAGTATCGATATTTTCGATATTTTTGAGAAAAAACATCGATATTATCGATATATCGACCTTTATATTAGAGCTCTAGATACCCGGGTATCGAACAATTCGAAAAGATCGAATTTGTCTGAGGCTCGTTTGTTGTTCAAATGCCCGTACAAACATTCGAGCAAACAGACAAAAAAAATTTGTATCAGGAAAACAAAAATAAAAAAAATACATATGAAGACAACAAAAAAAAAATAAACAAACGAAAAATACAAACTTCAAATGCCCGTGCAAACATACGGGTAATAAACAAACAAACAAGTGTTCGAGAATTTGAACAGCATTTGTTCGGGCTACTCGAAAATGTTCAAAAAAAACGAGAGCTCTACTTTATATAAACCTTAATTTAACATATCTATATATAACAGCTTTATTTTTCGAAATGTCTGCATTCATTATTGTGCCCTGAATTGAACGATAGTGACAGTCATTTATATTACTCTAAAAATTAACTAAATAAACATTTAAACTAAATATTTCAATTTATTATCAACAGAAATCTTTTTTGAAAAGGGAATTCAATAATCAAAAAAAAACAAAAAGGTAAATTCTGTTCCAGCCAGAAAGAGTAGGTATCAATTATTTATTTATTTATTTATTTATTTATTTATTTATTTATTCAGTCTACAGAAGTTCTTACAGACTAATTACTAATTCAAAAAAGAAAATATAGTTAATTTAAATCTAGGTAAAGTGGCATTCCAATCCACTAATTGCGCATAATTATTACAAGCTCTTATACACCTCGCAATTGGTTCGTTATAACCATAATTGGTTCTATGAGACATTTCGACAAGCAATCGATTATGTCTCAATACACGCGACGAAGTATTAAATTCTATTAAATTAACAAGATCGGTACAATCAATATTATGATTTACTATGTTATAGACAAATAGTAGCGCAAAATAAATTCTCCGGTCCTCCAGGGACTGCAAGCCAAGCAATTTCCTTCTACCCTCGTAATTGGGCAAATCGCAAGGCCAATTCAGTTTGTATAGCGCGAACCTCGTAAAGGTTCTTTGAACTCTTTCAATTCTATTTATATGAGATGAGTAATAGGGATTCCATACTAAACAACAATAGTCCAAGTGACTTCTTACTAGGGAATTATAAAGGGATTTCAACGTACAAGGATCCTTGAATTCCACTGAGTTTCTTCTGATAAATCCAAGCATAGAAAGTGATTTAGACAGAACGAGATCGATATGTTTGTTAAAAGTAAGTTTGGTGTCGAAAACCACTCCTAGATCTTTTATTTCATCCAACCTTTTCAAAATTACATTATTTATAGAGTAATCAAATACCGACTGATTATGGGCTTTTGAGTAAGAAACTACGCTACATTTGTTGGTGTTTACGAACAGCTTGTTAATGGAACACCATTGCTGAAATGCTAAAAGATCTGATTGCAAATTGACACAGTCATTAATAGTACGTATGGGCATATACAATTTTACATCATCAGCGAACATTAAACATTTAGCAAATTGAAAATTCAGGGGCAAGTCGTTTATGAACAATATAAACAGCAGAGGTCCGCAGTGAGTACCTTGCGGTATTCCCGACCATGCATTGATGACGTTCTCTGATCTTGTGTCGCCAATCTTAACTATGAGCTTACGGTTGACCAAAAAATCTTTAAAAAATTTTAAAAGCGTACCCCTAATGCCGTAAAGGGAAAGCTTACGTAATAAAACGCTATGATTGACCTTATCGAAAGCCTTAGCAAAATCAGTATATATAACATCGAGCTGATCTTTTTGCTCTAAAGCATTAACAATTACATTAGTAATAATTAAAAGGTTCGTACATGTAGATCTACCAGGAAGAAATCCATGCTGAAATTTACTAAAAAACTGATTTGAGTGCTGAAAAAGTTTGATATTTAGTATACTATCAAATATTTTAGCAATAGTACATTGTTTTACAATGGGCCTATGATTCGAGACACTGGCACGATCGCCTGATTTAAATATTGGCGTTATTGCGCAGAGTTTCCAGCAGTCAAGGAAAATGCCCTGTTTAAGGCAGATATTGAACAATAAAGATAGCGGATGACAGATGGCGTCACAGAACATCTTCAAGAACACTGGAGCAAATCCTTCTAAGTCACGACAAGTGCTTGGCTTAATATTCGATATTGCTTGTGATACATCATCTATGGTTATATCAAAATTCAATATGCCATCAGAGTTTGAGTCAAGTAAAGAGTTGTTATCGCTATTATTACATTCTTCGTAAACCTCTTGAAAAAACTTTGCAAATAAATTGCAGGTTTCCAAAGAATTTTCTGAAACTTCACCCTCATATTCAAGACTAGTTGGAAAACCATTTGTTTTACGCTTATTATTAATATAAGCCCAAAAGTTCTTGGGATTGCTCTTAAGGTCTGATTCAACATTGGAAATGTATCGGTTGTATAAGAAATTATGAAGACAATCGTAATTCTTCTTCAGCTTGATTAGATGAATATTATCTTCTTTACAATTGGTTTTCTTAAACTTCTTGTGTGCCTTGTTCTTTAGATTTTTCAGGTGACATAACCTTGCATTGAACCACGGTGGCTTATTGCGTACCACACACTTTATTTTCAAAGGAACAAAGTTCGAAATGCAATAAAATAATTTATTCCGAAATAGATCGTAGGCATCACTTGGACTATCGAAAGAGTTTAAAATGGACCAATCAAAAGAAGTGAGGAAATTATTTATTGCCAAAGTGTCCGCTTTAACGTAATTATAATTCATAACAGGCTCCACACTATTCGGAGCAAAATTATAAAACCTAAAGCTGATAAAAAGAGCTTTATGGTGGACGCTATTGCCAGATAGTGGCGATAAACATTCTAAACATTTAATGTCTAAATCATTGAATGCAAATACGAGGTCTAAAATACGACCGTTTTCATTTACATGGGAGTTAAATTGGTTAAACCCCATCGAAAATAAAGAATTGCAAACCAGAATATCAATTTCTGATTTAACATTACTCGGGATTAAATTATTGTTATAACGAGACCACGATATGTTACTTAAATTAAAATCTCCAAGAAATATAATTTGATCATTTGAATGTTTCATGCTATTAAATACATACATGACATTATCGAGGTGCTTTTGATAAATTTCAATGCCACTGGCAGGAGGAATATACGATAAAATTATATATATTGAATTAGTATTGGAAGATTTCACTTTTACACATATTTGTTCTAAAAAACTACCATAAGAATTTAGATTAATATGAGAACTAGCAATATTGGACTTTGCAAGTATAACACCACCACCTCTCACTTGACCCGTAGCGGCTGCACAACGATCTTGCCGGTATACAACGTAGTGGTCATCAAAATATTCAGCAGAAGAAAACCTATCATTAAGCCAAGTCTCGGTAATTGCAATTACATCATATTCATGCACTGCCATTTCACGATAGAATTGGATTGATTTTGTCCGCATACCGCTAATGTTTTGATAATACAGCGCAAACTTGCGTTGCGAATTGTTACGTTCATTATGACTGTTGCGACTGGTTTTCTGTCCGTTGAAAAAAACGAAAGGGGCGCACAGTGACATTAACGGGCCAGATCTCAGGATTTAGCAACTGGTCATATAAATTTCCAGAAACTCCCAATTTGAAATTGATGCGCTTTAAATTATCGATCGAGAAGTTTTTCTTGACGAGGCTGTGGCATACTAAAAGATTTTTATCAATCCCAGTATGCTTCACGACATATTCGGTGATATCGTCCGATGTAACCGATGGCATAAAAGAAGCTAAATGTACCCATTTCCTCTGCACAGCAACCTTGAGTTCTGCATTATTACTCGAACCAATTACACGTGTATCGTTTTGACTGCTGGGTTTCCGCTTAGAGACTCTGACCCACTCATTATTATTACGTACAGCTGGCTGAGCTGATATATTTGTATCTACATGTTGGCCCATACTTGAGTTTGGGTTGCTCTCAATTGAGCCGCTATTATTAATCAAAGAAGAGAGCATCGGCCGCTGCTTCTTGGCATTTACAGTAGGTGTTGGTAGAAGCGTAGGCGGAGGCTTGTGCGTTGACAAAGAGTTAGCATCAAGTGACGTATTGTTGGTAGCGAGAACCGAAGAGTAAGTAGCAGGGAAAGAGCCAATTGATGTTGAGAGAGCATGATCAGATGTTTTCGATGATAGAAAGTCACAATTAGATGCACATGCAGTATTTGTTGATGCTGTGAGACTGTTCGCTTTGTCAAAGGCTGTACCAACAAATGTGCGGAGGTTTTTGACTTCCGCAGAGAGCAAAGCAATCGCGTTATCTTTTTCACAAAGATTTCGCTGCAATGAAAGAATTACAGCATGCATACTGTCCGTTTTTTTTATAAGGTTGTTGTTATCCGTATGCAAAGTGGTGAGTAATTTGAGCATACGAGTATTTTCAGCTCGAATGGAGGCGACAGAGTTGCATAAAGACACTAAAGATGTATGGTGTTTGTTGTTGGCCTCAGTCGAAGAGTCGTTTTGATTCTCAACGGCATGCGGCTTTGTATTAGATATAGTGGTTTGTTGCTTGTTGTTACCTTCATTTGAGGAATTTTTTGGCTTCTCAGCAGCGGGAGAGCTGGCATTGGCATTATTAGAGTTGCTGTCCAAAGTGATAGATTGAGGGGGCGTACGAATTGATTTTCGGCGGGCTGCATCACATTGTTTACAGAAAAAGCTCTTTGCAGAAGTGAGCAAAAACTCAACATCAGAGGGCAAAATACCAACACAATCTGTGTGAAAAAAGTTATTGCACTTTGCACACTCAACTTTGTTTGCCTGAGTGCGACCAACATTTAGCCCACACAAACAGGGCATTTTAGAGTCAAAATCCAAAATAAAATTAAACTATTATTATATTTATTAAGAGTCACTATCTCACTGATTATTGGCTCACACCATTTCGATGCACCACAGACAAATATATGAATGTATATATGATTATCTATTACAGAAAAAATAATTATTTATCCAGAAACACACGGAGCGCAAAGAAAACACGTCTTATCTCAACGACGATTGAGTAAACTATACTACTATATAATTACAGTGGTTCACTGAAATATTTCGCATTTAAGTTATTTAAAAAACCATGTTAAAGACTAAAAGGTTTGAAATAGACAAATTAATAATGCATTCTAAATACCTTTTACACTCAGAGAAAATAAATCAAAAATAAAATTTTTATTTTTATAATGCACGTTTTCAACCAAGACATTTTATTTTAAAAATGAAATTTTTTAAATTAAAAATGAAATTTTTGGAATTAAAATGTATTTGAGATTTAAAAAGAAAATGTTTAAATTAAAAATAAAAATGAATGAAAAAAAACATGTTTTTGGTTCAAAATCTCATAGTGCTTAAAATAGAAATAAAAATGCTTAAATTTAAAATGTTTTTTTTTTTTTTAATTTTGAAAAGAGCTTTTCGGCCGATGAAAATTAAAAGGCAAATTTACATTCCCTTCATTCTCCTACGCGTTTCGACGGTATTCTCGTCTTCATCAGGGAGTCTAATTTTTTATTTGGAAAGACATTAAAAAAATATACATACACAACATATTATTATAACGAAATTAACAACCACATTATGAGTTATACATAAATTACATACTTAAATTGTATAAAATTTATAAAAACTGTTCACTTACAGACATTCAAAGATTTTAAACGAAAAATTTATCACAACACATCTATCTTTTTACATTATTTTCGCGCAACTACATATTTATACATATACATACATACACATACATACATATATATGTAATTATTTTTGACATTTATTTTGTTTCTTTATTATGTTTCTGTAGGCGCAATTAATGTTGTCAACATCTTCTTTAAAATTCATAGCGTCCTGTATTCGTTGTTGTATGCGCAAACTCTCCAGTGTCAGCCTTGTTTTTGTTCGTCTCTCTATGTCTAATATTTTCGCGTTGTCAAAGTCCGCTGTGTGACCATTGTTTGTCAAGTGTTGTGCTAATGCTGTTGTTGTCTTTTTGTTTCTAGCGTCTGTTTTATGCTCTCCTAATCTAATGCCTAGTGCTCGTTTCGTGGTACCTATATATGTTTTGTTGCATCGCTCGTCATTGTTGCCTTTACATTTGATTTCGTAAACTACGTTGTGTTGTTGCTCTTTGGTAACTTTGTCTTTTGTCTTACTGAATATTTGGTTAAGTGTGCGATTGGGTTTATGTGCGAATATTAATTTGTCATTATGTATGCATTTTTGTAATGTTGTATTATCTGTTAAACCTTGTATGTATGTAATGCCTCTAAAGATTTTGTTGTTATTTTCGTTCGTAGTTTTTGCATTATTTTGGAGTGTTATTTGTTTCTGTTTCGTTGTTGCTAACCACCTATCAATCACCTTATTTGGGTATCCGTTTTTTGTTAAAATATTTCTTATTCTAATGTCGTTGTTTTTCCTGAACGCCTGGTCGCTCAATGTGTAGATCTTATTTATAAAATTCGTCATAGTGTTTTTCTTTTGGGTCCAGGGGTGGTTAGAAATATAATTAATCATTCTTAGGGACGCTATTGGCTTCGCATACCAATTCGTCAAAATATTATTGTTGTTTCTAAATATTTCTATGTCTAGGAAGGCTATCTTACTGTCCTTTTCTCTTTCAGTCGTAAATTGTATTTTCTTGTGTTGCGAATTCTAACCACCCCTGGACCCAAAAGAAAAACACTATGACGAATTTTATAAATAAGATCTACACATTGAGCGACCAGGCGTTCAGGAAAAACAACG
Source organism: Urophora cardui (assembly GCA_960531455.1). NCBI lineage: Eukaryota > Metazoa > Arthropoda > Insecta > Diptera > Tephritidae > Urophora > Urophora cardui. Next base: position 87,857,317 of record OY482673.1, on the reverse strand, counting down.
ACATTAGAATAAGAAATATTTTAACAAAAAACGGATACCCAAATAAGGTGATTGATAGGTGGTTAGCAACAACGAAACAGAAACAAATAACACTCCAAAATAATGCAAAAACTACGAACGAAAATAACAACAAAATCTTTAGAGGCATTACATACATACAAGGTTTAACAGATAATACAACATTACAAAAATGCATACATAATGACAAATTAATATTCGCACATAAACCCAATCGCACACTTAACCAAATATTCAGTAAGACAAAAGACAAAGTTACCAAAGAGCAACAACACAACGTAGTTTACGAAATCAAATGTAAAGGCAACAATGACGAGAGATGCAACAAAACATATATAGGTACCACGAAACGAGCACTAGGCATTAGATTAGGAGAGCATAAAACAGACGCTAGAAACAAAAAGACAACAACAGCATTAGCACAACACTTGACAAACAATGGTCACACAGCGGACTTTGACAACGCGAAAATATTAGACATAGAGAGACGAACAAAAACAAGGCTGACACTGGAGAGTTTGCGCATACAACAACGAATACAGGACGCTATGAATTTTAAAGAAGATGTTGACAACATTAATTGCGCCTACAGAAACATAATAAAGAAACAAAATAAATGTCAAAAATAATTACATATATATGTATGTATGTATGTATGTATGTATATGTATAAATATGTAGTTGCGCGAAAATAATGTAAAAAGATAGATGTGTTGTGATAAATTTTTCGTTTAAAATCTTTGAATGTCTGTAAGTGAACAGTTTTTATAAATTGTATACAATTTAAGTATGTAATTTATGTATAACTCATAATGTGATTGTTAATTTCGTTATAATAATATGTTGTGTATGTATATTTTTTTAATGTCTTTCCAAATAAAAAAATTAGACTCCCTGATGAAGACGAGAATACCGTCGAAACGCGTAGGAGAATGAAGGGAATGTAAATTTGCCTTTTAATTTTCATCGGCCGAAAAGCTCTTTTCAAAATTTAAATAATTATTGAAATCTATGGCCTATTACTAATACATAAAATGTTTTTTCTTGAGTTTGCAATTCTACAATGAACATTTAAAAAAAATGTTCGTATTTGCATTACTTTTAAACACAGGAATTTCTACATAGGAATCAAATTTTAAAAAATTCTCCAAATTTGGGGAATTACCCACAAACGGCAATGCTGCCTTTTACCAGCTTCTTTCCGCGTTTATCAGTGATGGATCCATGACCGTCGATATATCGAATATCGGGAAAAAAATATCGATATATCGAAAAAGTTCAAAAACATCGATGAATCGATATTATATCGATATCGTTTCCAGCACTAGAACTGTGCATATCTGAGATTTATGTGTGATGATTGTGTCACATACATTTCTAATGTTGATGATGCGCTAAAACAAATGTTATCGATAGCGGAGAGTAATAAAATAAATTTACGTGAGCAAAAACCGATTTTTAGAAGCTTATAGGTAAGTAAACAAAATAAGGAAATTAATGCAATGTTACGAAATAATGAGAGAAATGAATAAAATGATAAAATCTAAACCCACAGGCGTATGAAATAAGAGAAACTAAAGTTGTTAATCCTAAAATTAAGATCACAAATATGACTGAACAATATAGTGACAATGATGTAGTTTATAAAATAAAATCTCAAAATGAAATTCTCGAAAGTACAAACTTGAAGTGTATCAAAGTGTACAAAATCAAAATTTTCATTTTGCAATAACTTTGAAAACCAGAATAGGAAAACGAAATTTCTTTCTTAGTGATTCTGAACTAATGATGAGCAAACGATTTGGCCGAAAAAAAATTAATTTTTGTTAAATTTGTTTTCGGGATGCCGATCCCGAAATATTTTATTTTGCAATAACTTTAAATAAAATCATAGGAAAATTAAATTTCTTTCTGAAATATTTTGAGCTAATGACGAGCAAACGATATAGCCAAAAAGTCGTATATAATTACGTATTATTATGCGAAAATTCATATTTTACATGGCAAAGTCGCAGCGTGATTTTCATTTTGCTATAACTCTGAAAAAAAGCATTGAACTAATGATGAGCAAACGATTTAGCGAAAAAAATATTGTTTTTGTTTTCGATTTTTCGTTTAATAGTACCAATCCCGAGATTATTTTTTCTTTTTCAATAACTTTTTGAGTAATGATAGCAATAGGAAATTTCTTCCTACGCGATTCTAAACTAACGATGAGCAAACGATATAGCAAAAAAAAATCATGTTTTGTGATTATTTTTTTCGGGATGCCCATCCCGAAATTTTTTTTCGCAATAACTTTTTGTGTAAAAACAGGAGAACAGAATTTTTTCTTGAATAATCTTAAGCTAAAGATGAGCAAACGATTTAGCTAAAAAGATGACAAAAAATCCTACGTACCTACTTATTATTTCAAGAAAACTCCTATTGAGCAGTACCGACAAATTTAATTTTCCCATTACTTTAAAAATAAGAATCGGAAAACAAAAATTCGTCTTGATTTATTCTTGATGAGCAAACGACTTAGCCAAAAAATTTATTTTTTTTTTTCGGTTTTTTGGGGAGAAGTGCTGATCCCGAAAAAATTTGTTTTTTGAATAACTTTTTATATAAAAATGGGAATAAGAAATTTTTTCCTGTATTATCTTAAGCGAACGATTAGCAAACGATTTAGCCAAAAAAATCGTACGTATCTGCGTATTCCTTCGAGAAAATGCGCATTTGGCTCTGCAAAAAAGTGCAAAATTTTTTTTTTTCAATAACTTTTGAAGAAAACCTGAGCAAACGAAACTATTTTCTGAGCAAACGATGAGCAAACGATTTACATATTTTTTACAAAAAAATCGCATTTGGATGTGCCAACTTCACAGGGCTCCATCCTCAACAACACAGGAACGTCGCTTTCAGACATTTATTAACACGACTTGAACGAACCGCGTTAGAAAAAGAAGCCTACAACAAGGAACTCAGCACAATATACACAATCGCAGAGAACAACGGATATCAAAAAAGTTTGGTAAAGAAAATACAAAAAAAAAAAAAATGTCAAGAAAATCGGAAAACAAAGAAATCGTAGAGAATAAATGGGCAGTCCTATCATATACCGGAGCAACCTCTTACAAATTGGCTATAGTTTTCCAAAAATATAACATTAATGCAGCATTTAAAACGAGAAATAGCAAGGGAAAACTTCTATGAAATAACATTAACAAGGAAGACCTTTTTGACAAACAAGGCGTATACAAATTGACTTGCGAATGCCAAAATAGCTACATATATAGGACACATGGGACGCCAAATCAAGACGAGATATCGAGAACATGTAAGGACATACAATAAAAAAAATAAGGAAATCATCAACGACAGTGGAATCAAATTTCTCCAACCACATGGAAGAAAACAAGTCTACACCCATGAAAATAGGAAAAACAGCTAAAATTCTCCACATACAACATAAGGGAAAACTGCTTAACGTATTAGAAAATAGGGAGATATACAAACAGAAGACATTCGTACGTAAAATAATAAATGAACAATTAAACCCCGCATCAGATACATTATTTGAACCGCTTAAGCTAATATACCGAAAAGAGGACAGAAAACCTAAAACCACACACAAGAGGACAATAACGGACTTTTACCTACCTGGTTAATGAGGATACAATAATCAAAAGATGACAGAAAAATAGATTTGCATACCTAAACGCACAGCACAGACTCACACACGCGCACGTCGCCCGAACGCACGAACACATCACATGAACACGAAGTACCTGACCAAACGGTGGAAGTTTGTTACTATAATTACTGTCGAACTTACACAAAATAACTCAGAACGAAAAAAAGACACTGAAGATGGGGCATATTAGCCGAAACCGGTTGTCTCCAAACCAGCATCAACACCAAGAATGATGTCAGCACGGAGATCCAACGAAGAATCACGCTTGCCAATAAATGCTACTTCGGACTATGTAGGCAACTCTCTCTCTCGACAAACAAAAATCACACTCTACAGGACGCTCATCGTTCCAGTCCTCATGTACGGCGCAGAAGCATGGACAATTTCAAAATCAGATGAGATGGCACTTGGAGTATTCGAGAGAAAAGCTCTTGGTAAGATTTATGGACCTTTGCGCGTTGGCGTGGGCGAGTATCGACGGAGATTTAACGATGAGCTGTACGAGCTTTACACAGACATCGACATTGTTCAGCGAATAAAGATCCAGCGGCTGCTTTGGGCAGGTCATGTCGTGAGAATGGACGAAGGAGCTCCGGCCAAGAAAGCATTTCTATCGAAACCCGCTGAACGCAAAAGAAAAGGGAGACCTCCACTGCGTTGGGAAAATCAGGTGTACAGCGATGCTGCCTCCCTAGGTGTTCCCAAGTGGCGCCATGCTGCACGAAACAGAAGCAATTGGCGCGCTCTGTTGGACTCGGCAAGAATCGTCTAGACGGTTAAGCGCCAATCAAGAAGAAGAAGAGGTTGTCTCCAAGCCAAACTTGATAAGGGATGAAGGAAAATTCTAACTAAAATACTGGCAGAGAAAACGAACAGAGACATTGCAACAGAGATCGTAAATATGCTAAAAGTAACCCTGGACCAGAAGTATTTCAAATTTGACAATAAAATATACAGACAAACTCACAGACTGGGAATGGGTAACCCCACATCAGCTATCCTTATGGAAGTAATTATGCATCATTTGGAGGAAAGTTACATGGAAGAACTTGGGAAAAATCTGGGGGTAAATTTTTATGCCTGCTGCACATGACGCAGACAGCCCATGAATACTCCACCCGGCTCTCACTCCTGCTCTCTGAGAGCAACCCTCCACCAAACGATGTATCCGAGGAATGGGAACACATCGCTCGTTCACTTCGCACCGCCGCTGAGGAAACTATTGGATACCAGCGAGCCCGCAGAAAAAACACCTGGTACGATAAGGAATGCCGCGACGCCTCGGAAAGAACGCCGCCTATAGAGCTACAGTGTGCGCAACACGAAGCGTATGGGAGCGCTATCGGACGGCTAAGAGGGAAGAGAGGCGCCTTTTTCGAATGAAGAAAAGGGAGGCCGAAAGGCGCGAGTGTGAAGAGCTTGAGATGCTGGCGGATAGGAATGATGTTCGAAAATTTTATCAAAAAGTCAGGCGGATGACTGAAGGTTTCAAGACCGGGACAAATTCCTGCCGGAATGATAACGGCGATCTGGTAACTGATGTCCAGAGTGTACTTAAGTTGTGGAGGGACCACTTCTCCTCCTTGCTAGATAACGACAACAATGAAATTGCGGAAAGAGAAGATGTTCGACCCGAATCCCCAATAGCAGATGACGGTAGGCATGTTCCACCACCCGATCATGACGAAGTGCGAATAGCAATGTCTCGGCTTAAAAATAACAAGGCCCCGGCGCCAACACACAGTGCTTCGTCCCATAGGCAAAATTAAGATAAAATAAACTGCGTAATTTATTCGGGTAATATGTATTTTTGTGAAGCTAATATATCACCTGGAATAAATGTATAAATAGAATTTATAATCTCATGCTTTTGTTGCCAATAGAGGTCGCTAAAATCAGCACAAATTTTAAGGCAAAACTGTTTTAAGGTAATACGATTTTTAGTGTGTTACAAAAAAAATTGCCAAAAATTCATTTTAAATCGTATTACTCTGAAACTTGCCACATTTGCTTACCATTATATGCCGAAATAGCTGAAATAACTTTTGATAAATGATTTATTTCAGAGGTGACTAGTTCCATCGAAACATTTGCGACTTTTTTAATGGAGTTCAAAAAATTACTAAAGTTTGGTGGAGTCAAACAAAAAATTAAAAAAGAACGCCTATTTTTTTATTTGCGAATTTGGTTAACTTTGAAGTGGTCTAGTAGAATCTGTAAACAAATTGCATTGTTTTTTGCCGGAAATGTAGAAATTGCACAATTTTGTTAAGCCATATTTTCAAAAAAATTTTTGAAAATTCAACAGAACCTTATATATATGGTATGGAAAAAATTTACCAAAATTAATATATGGAACTATTTTTTCTCTCATGCTATAGGAAATTAGCCAAATTAGGATAAAATATACAGTTTTTATAAATATGTGATAAATACTGACAAAAAACATCCATGTAATACTAACTTTTTTAGGTGAAACACAAAAAATTTTACAAAGTTTGACAAAATTTAAAAAAAAAAAAACAAGAAAAAACGACTATTTTTTTATTTTAGTTTTCGATTCTATGCTAGGAGGTCTTGCTACCAAAAAATAAAAAGGTTCAAAAATTATGCCGGAAATCGCTAATTTGGTACTTTATTTAACACCCCAAAAATTTTATTTTTTACATGGAAAAATTTTGTAATAAAAAATTGTTTCTATGTTAACTCTAATAATATTGCGCTTTTAAAAGTTACAATTTGATATGTGCCAAAATCATATTGACATTTTGCAACAAAATAGTACATTAAACTATAACAACCAACATATTTTCTGAACAAATTTAAAAGTAATTTTCTTTAGAACCATTTTTTGCGATAACTAACGGGAGTAGTCCATTCTTGATTCTAAAATGATAATTATATATGTTATAGTTCGTTTTTAATGCATTGTGATTACATGTTAAGCTAAAAATTACTTTTTGTAAAAAAGGATATATGGGAGGTAGTCATGTCCTTGCACGTAAAAGGACGAAACTTGTCACCTAGTTTAAAAACATAATTCTATAAACATACAGCCAATTTCATTTCATTCTGTTTGAAATTGAAGTTGAAATCGCAATTTTAAAATTAAGGATATATGGGAGGTAGTTATATCCTTTCACATAAAAGAACGAAACTTATAACCTAGTTTAAAAGCATAATTCTATAAATATATACCAAATTTGATTTCATTCTGTTTGAAATTGAAGTTGAAATCACAACTTTAAAATCAAGGACATATGGGAGGTAGTCATGTCCTTGCATCGATTTAGTCAAAACTTCGTTTTTTTTTCTTATCTCTAGTATTTTATGTCTGTACACAAAATTTCATTGTTCTGCGATTACTCCTCTAATTTTGCCGATTCACTATATGGAGACGAAGCACTGTGCGACGGCTTGCCAGCCGAGCTATTCAAACATGGTGGCGAAGAGTTGATAAGGAGCATGCATCAACTCCTATGCAGAATATGGTCGGACGAACACATGCCCGACGATTTGAACTTAAGTGTGCTCTGCCCAATCCACAAAAAGGGAGATTCCACAATACGCGCAAACTATCGTGGGATAAACCTCCTGAATATCGCATATAAGGTCTTAGCAAGTGTATTGTGCGAAAGATTGAAGCCCACCGTCAACAAGCTGATTGGACCTTATCAGTGTGGCTTCAGACCTGGTAAATCTACCATCGACCAGATCTTCACAATACGCCAAATCCTGGAAAAAACTCATGAAAAAGGAACCGACACACACCATCTCTTTGTCGATTTTAAAGCCGCTTTTGATAGCACGAATAGGAATTGCCTATATGCCGCAATGTCTAAATTTGGTTTCCCTGCAAAACTTATACGGCTATGCCAAATGACGTTGACTAACACCACCAGCGCCGTCAGAATTGGGAAGAACCTCTCCGAGCCGTTCGAGACCAAACAAGGTTTCAGACAAGGTGACTCCCTTTCGTGTGACTTCTTCAACTTGATGCTGGAAAAGATAATACGAGCTGCAGAACTTAACCATACAGGAAGCATCTTATATCACAAGAGTGTGCAACTGCTGGCGTACGCCTATGACATCGACATCATTGGCACTAACACGCGCGCCGTATGTTCTGCCTTCTCCAAGCTGGATAAAGAGGCTAAGAAAATGGGTTTGGCGGTCAACGAGGACAAGACGAAGTACCTTCTGTCAACACACAAAGAAACAGCACGCCTTGGCAGCCACGTCACTGTTGATAGCTACAAATTCGAAACAGTTAAGGACTTCGTCTATTTTTAAACCAGCATTAACACCAAGAATGATGTCAGCACGGAGATCCAACGAAGAATCACGCTTGCCAATAAATGCTACTTCGGACTAAGTAGGCAACTGAAAAGTAAAGTCCTCTCTCGACAAACAAAAATCACACTCTACAGGACGCTCATCGTTCCAGTCCTCATGTACGGCGCAGAAGCATGGACAATTTCAAAATCAGATGAGATGGCACTTGGAGTATTCCAGAGAAAAGTTCTTGGTAAGATTTATGGACCTTTGCGCGTTGGCGTGGGCGAGTATCGACGGAGATTTAACGATGAGCTGTACGAGCTTTACACAGACATCGACATTGTTCAGCGACGGCTGCGTTGGGCAGGTCATGTCGTGAGAATGGACGAAGGAGCTCCGGCCAAGAAAGCATTTCTATCGAAACCCGCTGAACGCAAAAGAAAAGGGAGACCTCCACTGCGTTGGGAAAATCAGGTGTACAGCGATGCTGCCTCCCTAGGTGTTCCCAAGTGGCGCCATGCTGCACGAAACAGAAGCAATTGGCGCGCTCTGTTGGACTCGGCAAGAATCGTCTAGACGGTTAAGCGCCAATCAAGAAGAAGAAGAGGTTGTCTCCAAACCAAACTTGATAAGGGATGAAGGAAAATTCTAACTAAAATACTGGCAGAGAAAACGAACAGAGACATTGCAACAGAGATCGTAAATATGCTGAAAGTAACCCTGGACCAGAATTATTTCAAATTTGACAATAAAATATACAGACAAACTCACAGACTGGGAATGGGTAACCCCACATCAGCTATCCTTATGGGAGTATTTATGCATCATTTGGAGGAAAGTTACATGGAAGAACTTGGGAAAAATCTGGGGGTAAATTTTTATGCCTGCTGCACATGACGCAGACAGCCCATGAATACTCCACCCGGCTCTCACTCCTGCTCTCTGAGAGCAACCCTCCACCAAACGATGTATCCGAGGAATGGGAACACATCGCTCGTTCACTTCGCACCGCCGCTGAGGAAACTATTGGATACCAGCGAGCCCGCAGAAAAAACACCTGGTACGATAAGGAATGCCGCGACGCCTCGGAAAGAAAGAACGCCGCCTATAGAGCTACATTGTGCGCAACACGAAGCGTATGGGAGCGCTATCGAATGAAGAAAAGAGCTTGAGATGCTGGCGGATAGGAATGATGTTCGAAAATTTTATCAAAAAGTCAGGCGGATGACTGAAGGTTTCAAGACCGGGACAAATTCCTGCCGGAATGATAACGGCGATCTGGTAACTGATGTCCAGAATGTACTTAAGTTGTGGAGGGACCAATTCTCCTCCTTGCTAGATAACGACAACAATGAAATTGCGGAAAGAGAATATGTTCGACCCGAATCCCCAATAGCAGATGATGGTAGGCATGTTCCACCACCCGATCATGACGAAGTGCGAATAGCAATGTCTCGGCTTAAAAATAACAAGGCCCCGGGCGCCGACGGCTTGTCAGCCGAGCTATTCAAACATGGTGGCGAAGAGTTGATAAGGAGCATGCATCAACTCCTATGCAGAATATGGTCGGACGAACGCATGCCCGACGATTGGAACTTAAGTGTGCTCTGCCTAATCCACAAAAAAGGAGATTCCACAATACGCGCCAATTATCGTGGGATAAGCCTCCTGAATATCGCATATAAGGTCTTAGCAAGTGTATTGTGCGAAAGATTGAAGCCCACCGTCAACAAGCTGATTGGACCTTATAAGTGTGGCTTCAGACCTGGTAAATCTACCATCGACCAGATCTTCACAATACGCCAAATCCTGGAAAAAACTCATGAAAAAGGAACCGACACACACCATCTCTTTGTCGATTTTAAATCCGCTTTTGATAGCACGAATAGGAATTGCCTATATGCCGCAATGTCTGAATTTGGTTTCCCTGCAAAACTTATACGGCTATGCCAAATGACGTTGACTAACACCACCAGCACAGTCAGAATTGGGAAGAACCTCTCCGAGCCGTTCGAGACCAAACAAGGTCTCAGACAAGGTGACTTCCTTTCGTGTGATTTCTTCAACTTGATGCTGGAAAAGATAATACGAGCTGCAGAACTTAACCATACAGGAAGCATCTTATATCACAAGAGTGTGCAACCTTAATTTTGAAAGCTGATTATCTCTAAAACAGTTTAAGGCAGGGAGCTGAAAATTGGTATAGAGGTAGGTGATATCAAAACCCTTCTCACTCAGAAAAGTGGGGGTTATCAGAAAAGGGGGCGTGGCACCTCCCATACAACCTTAATTTTTAAAGCTGATTATCTCTAAAACAGTTTAAGGTAGGGAGCTGAAAATTGGTATAGAGGTAGGTGATATCAAAACCCTTCTCACTCAGAAAAGTGGGGGTTATCAGAAAAGGGGGCGTGGCACCTCCCATACAACCTTAATTTTTAAAGCTGATTATCTCTAAAATAGTTTAAGGTAGGGAGCTGAAAATTGGTATAGAGGTAGGTGATATCAAAACCCTCCTCACTCAGAAAAGTGGGGGTTTTCAGAAAAGGGGGTGTGGCACCTCCCATACAACCTTAATTTTGAAAGCTGATTATCTCTAAAACAGTTCAAGGTAGGGAGCTGAAAATTGGTATAGAGCTAAATGATATCAAAACCACGCATATGAGTGGGGGTTATCGGAAAAAGGGGCGTGGCACCTCCCATACAAACTTAATTTTTCATGCTGCATATCTCTAAAATTGTTTACGCTAGGGACTTGGAAATTGGTGTGGATATAAACGATAACAATTCCATATTAACGGAAAATAATAGAAGTTATACGAAAAGGGGGCGTGGCTCCTCCCAACAACACTTAATTTTTTAAGCTGAATATCTTTAAAAGGATTTAAGTCAGGGACCTGTAAATTGGTACAGAGCTATATGATATCAAAACAATTTTTGCGCATAAAAGTGTAGGTTATCGGAAAAGGGGGCGTGGCACCTCCCATACAAACTTAATTTTTCAAGCTGAATATCTATAAAAGCGTTTAAGGTTGGGACCTGAAAGTTGATCAGGAGATTAACGATATCAATAGCATGCTTATGAAAAAACAGTAGTTTTAGGAAAAGGGGGCGTGGCACCTCCCATGCGTTCTTAATTTTTAAGGCTAAATATCCCTAAAAGCGTTCATGGCATGTACATAGAAATCACTATGCAGATATACGATATCAATACCATGTTCACACAAAAAAAAAGAAAAGGTTTATAGAAAAATGGGGCATTGCACCTCCCATACGTACTAAACTTTTGAGGCTGAATATATCTAAAAGGGTTGGAGGAAGGGCCTGAAAACCATTATGGAGGTATACTATACGTATCAATACTCTTACTTACTTCGTTAAAATAGCCAATACTCAGTGAAAATAAATATCCGGAACAGAAAACTAAAAATGTGTATCGTGCAGCCTTAAACTGAATACTAAAGTTATATATTTTTGAAGTATACACAATGAAGTAGTGAAAAATCGTTAATTTTCTATTAAAAACAATACCGGTGTAATAACAAATTTTGAAATGAAAAAAATTATTTTGGGCAGAACGAAGTTTGCCGGGTCAGCTAGTAAATGATAAAATTCATTAGAGAGGAATTGAAGAGGAATGTCAATGGTTGTTAAAAACCACCACAGAAATCAGCCAAGAACAACATCTGACTAGAAAACGTTACATATATTCCGTTGCGGACGTTACGTTGCGGGCGTTACATTTTTTATCTATGATATATATAGTACATATAAACACTCTCATATCCATGATAATCAGTAAGTAATATCGCCAGTGTGATGAAATTTTATCCGTGTACTGACCTCGTTGTAAAGAATTATCCGAAAGTTTCGAAAGTGGTGGCTCTAATTAAGGGACAAATTTTGAAAGTTTTCTTAGTCATTACTCAGATACCGTAGGAGATATATCGACGAAATTTCCTACGCGCAATGTGCTTGCTAAGACAAATGTTTGGACTAAGATTTGTCCAAATCGGTTGACCAACACGCTTTTATATATGGGTATTATAAAGGGGCCTAATAAAAACATTTTAAGCGATATCTTTGCCAAATATAAAGATAATTCATTGAAATTTTGTGGCATGAGTTCCACAATAGACCGGAAACAAAAAATAGAAAGAGTTTGGAAAATGGGCGTGGCACCGCCTCTTTTTAGAGAAAGGAATCTACGAGATTTCGGGGCCCATAACTCGACAAATAATTCAGATATTACGACGAAACTTGGTGCACACTCTTACACCATTTCTTTTAATACGCGTGCAAAAACTAATCGAAATCGGTTTACAACCACCCCTACTCTTCAAAGAGAAATTTAAAAAGCGCCCTTTAGAAATTCGTAACTTGATTTCTCTGTAATTAACAGTTATACAGGGATGAAATTTTGCATTAAGAATTATACCATATCTCCACATAACGCGTTTCGCTCTTTTTTTCTGCATTTTCTCTCTCAATCTTGTTTCGACACGAAGACCAGTGCCGAAACTCGCCAATTTCCATACAAATTTCTGAGAGCGAGTGAAGATTGAATCACTGTTTCATTCTGAATCATCTTGCCAACCTCGATGATATCGATGTCTTCCCTAATTTTGAATCGAAAATCTATCGAAGACCAAAACAAAAACGCAAAATATAAGCAAACATACAAACATTTAAGAAGAGCAAGAAAGAGAAATGTTAAACTGAATCACGATCAGCCACGTGGAGACGGATTATTTAGCGAGATGTTTTGTTGGTGAAACAAGTTATGTGGACAGTTTTCCTATTTACAGAGCCCTACCTAAAAGTATACAACCGAGTAAAAGATGGTATATATTTTATATATTTATACTGCTTTTTGCGCAAATAAAGAAGTCATCTGCGTTATTAACAGCCGCACTCAGAGTCGTTTAATGGTTACTTAAGCATTCCTTAGTAAAGATTTTAAAAAGTTCACTCTCAGAGTCAGTTAATGATTCATTAATAACCCTTAACGACATTAAAAGTTAAGTACGGAAAATTCTTTACTTAAAGTTTTAATGAGAGATTTTGACATTTTTTTTAATTTCTTCTTGTCAAAAAAATTAAGATTTTGAACAAACAAAATAATTGCTGCATATGTACATATGTACATATCGTCGTTTTCACCAAAAACACATTCCTGGGGTCCGACCCCATCCATTCATACACGGATTTTGACGCTTTGTCCCAATGTTAAAATTCTTGTATCAATCGATGGGGTCGGATCCCAGGAATGTATTTTTGTTAAAATCACATTTTTTGGCAAAAATGCCACCTACGCGGTTTCTACTTTAAACGACGATATGTAGGACTTCGCTGGAAGACACAGAGAAATGGATCCCAAGCGATACCTACGGGATCGTTCTGATCCGTTTACGAAATATTCCATTCACACCACATTCTGTATAAGATGTTATTTAACCTCTGCTGAGAACCGAGTTAAGCAAACCAAAAGGAAGGGGTTGACCTTTTGCGCCGGAGATAATGATGGTAGTAACATTACGTTATAGAGGGAGCTTCGGGCCCTTGTGGGGTTGATTACCGGCAGTGGCGGATCCACGGGGGGGGGGGGGGTAGTTCAACCCCCCCTTGTGGTTTATCATAGATCCCAAATTAATGCCTTTATAGATTCTGCGCCCAAATTTCCCAAACTGATCAAGGAAAACTCTATCATTCCAAAGCAATCGTTGGATGGGTTTAGCTGTCCAAAGGAAAACTCGACAAATATTTTCAGATTATATTTTATATGCACATATATATATGTGTGAAAAGACAATTGCGCACTTGTCGTCCATCGAAAAAGATGCGAGCATAGTAGGTAGTTGAAAGAAATACAATTAAAGTAAAGCGTTTGACATGCACAATGTAAATGGCTCGTTGGCGTAGCTGTAGCGCCTTTGATTCGCATTTTGTCGATCGCGGTTCGAATCCTGCCCACAGTGGGCAGGAAGCGACGATAGGTTGCATGAAAATGTCGACAAATATTGACGAAATCGAAAATTCGCCAAAGTCCAAATTTTTCCAATTTCAGTACATTATCTGGTAGCTAAAGGATACAACAAAAGGTATTAAAAAGGAAACCGGACATCTTTAGTGTAAAAATCCAATGTGAACAGGACCTAAAGGATAACCACTGAAATATAAAATAACACAAAAAGTACCCACATTAATTTGCGTATAACTCCTAAAATGTTAACTCCACGTGAAAATTATGATATGTTTCATTCAGAATAAATAAAGAAATATTTCTTTAATATACAATTTTTATGTACCTGCAGTGCTTAATGTACTTTGGTGCATCTAAAGTGAAAATTTCAAAAAAAAAAAAGTACGTTTTTTATGGTGATATTTTAAGTTCAATATTTTGCTAGTTTATCTAAATATTTTAATCTAATGATCCAAATCTCATTCCTACATATCTATACGATAATACTAAAAAAAAAGTTAGAGCTGAGATACGCGCTAGCTGTGCACGTTGGGCGTGAAGCAACAATAGTTTGCATGGAAATATTGAAAAAACTTTGGCCCAACGAATATATGCCTGTGTGCTGGTACTAATTTTAGTTAAAAAAAAATGTTGGAGATGTTATTCACGCTTGCTGTGTGTTTATGAAGCAGATTAGATTATCATTTTACGTAAGTTTTTAGCCGGGGATCGTTTTTTCGATATTTTCATGCAACCTTTTGTTGCTTACCACCCACCGTGCACATCTAGCGCGTATTTCAGCTCTACACCATTTCCAGATGGATTTTAGAAAGCGTCAACTGGATTTTAGAAAGGGGAAATTGGATTTTAGAATTGTCAATTGGATTTTAGAAAGGGGAAATTGGATTTTGGAAATGTCAATTGGATTTTGGAAAGGGGAAATTGGATTTTAGAAATGTCAATTGGATTTTAGAAAGGGAAAATTGGATTTTAGAAATGCCAATTGTATTTTAGAAAAGGGAAATTGGACTTTAGAAACCGTAAATTGGATTTTCGAAAATTTATATAATTACGTATATGGACATTATAATTTCATACGCAATAAAGAATTTCTATTGGAAAAATTCTGTGTAAAATTTATTTTACACGCACATTCTTAAATCCAATTCACGCTTTCGAAAATCCAACTGACATTTCTAAAATACATTTTCCCCTTTCTAAAATCCAATTGACATTTCTAAAATCCAATTTCCCTTTTCTAAAATCCAATTGACCCTTCTAAAATCCAATTTTCCCTTTCCAAAATCCAATTGACATTTCTAAAATCCAATTATCTCTTTCTAAAATCCAATTGTCGTTTCTAAAATCCAGTTAACGCTTTCTAAAATCCATCTGGAAATGGTGTAGTTCTTTTTAATATTAACGTATAAGTATGTACCCTGCAAGAACTGTGCAGGTCACTTGACCGGTCATATGACCGGCAGGCATGACCAAAAATTTTGGGATATTTCCTATCACATTCTTAAGGGCATCGGTAACTTTTGTGACCGTTTCATTCATCACGTTCCCGTATGTGTATTTTCAAATTCCATTCTATCCTTATCTATCTCATTGGGTTTGAACTTGGCTAGAACACATACGAGTGCAAATGTGTTGGTAATATTATATTTTTGTAATAGTGTTAGTACTTTCGGTCACACAATTCTAGCAGGGTAAGAATGAGAATTGGATCATTAGATTAAAATATTTACATAAATTAACAAAATATTTGAACTTAAAATAGCACCATAAAAAACGTACTTTTTTTGAAATTTTCACTTTAGATGCACCAAAGTACATTAAGCACTGCAGGTACATCAAAATTGTATATTAAAACAATATTTCGTTATTTATTCTAAATGAAACATATTACATATAAGGAATTTTCACGTAGAGTTAACATTTTGGGAGTTATACGCAAATTAAAGTGGGCACTTTTTGGGTTGCATGAAAATGTCGACAAATATTGACGAAATCGAAAATTCGCCAAAGTCCAAATTTTTCCGATTTCAGTACATTATCTGGTAGCTTTCAGGTTTGTTTGATACATTGAAGGGCATTGCGCAAACATGAAATTATTTAGCATTCAAATATGTGTGTATACAGGAAACCTGTGGAGATGATACGAATATACACACATATGCCAGCAATCAGTGTTCCGTATAGAAGCTAAAGTCTCGAAAGTAGCTTCTCAAATGAAAAATTTTTTTACATGATTTCGCGAGGACACACTATTTCTACCTTTAATATTCACAGTCCAAAATTTTATAAAAAGGCGAACTTTCCTGGAGTGATTGGGTATATTGATTGCACTCATATAAAAATGCAAAGTCCAAATCACAATTTCCATTTGTATTTCAATATTTCTAAATACATACCCAGCTAACAATTTTACACGAAATCTGTTAGATTTCTATCAGATTGTCGGCAAAAAATCCCGAAATCAATAAGTTTTCTGTACGACTTCTTCAAGAGAAATGTATGAAGACGTTGACAGGAATTCTTACAGACATGTCTTGGGAAATTCTGTCTTTTTTACCGACGATTCGTACAGATATCTAACAGATTTCTGAACGAAGAATGGGGGGAATTTCTTATGTTTTCCGAAGAATCTGATGGATATCTTTCAGATATCTGAAGAAAATCGTGCAGAATTCTGATATATTTTCCGATGATTCTAATAGATATCTAACAGATTTCTAAATAAAACTCAGCTGATATTTGGTCTCATTTGCAAACTAATTATTATTTATTATATAAAAAATAAGTATACATGTGTTATACATACATATAGATTAATATACTATTTTTTATGCGGATTAATAGTCTTGTGGTGTCTTCTCGTCTTTCAGTGGTTTCGATTTAACACCATTCCAAAAATTAGTTGAAATTTTCCGAGCTTACAGGTTATCATGACAATTTTCCTTGCTACCGTAAAGAATTTCACAGCAAAGCACTGCATACACATCTGATTGCGTAAAAACACCATCGATTACGCTTTCCAGAGACATCCATCTTACTGGTAAAAGACATTCACCCTCCTTGCCATAGTAATCATATTTATATCTATCACGTGCCAAGCCAAAATTACCGATTTTCACAATACGTTTAATTAGATCATTAGAAGATTCCAAGCAGTTGCGGCATGAATATCTGATAATTTCTATTAATTTTTATGCTTTTTGGAATTTTGAATTGAAATTTTTACACACAAAAAAAATTGAAATATTTTGACACGTCTGCACGAAATAGTTCAGATATCTACAAGATTTATCGGATGGGAAAAATGTAAAATTACCTAGACATTTCTGGTAGAAATCTGTAAAAAATCCATAAGATCTGTCTAAATAGTTAACTTTGTACTCAGATTTTTTTCAGAATTGTCTGAATCAGAAATTGTCTGGTAAAATTGTTAGCGGGGTACATACATATGTATGTATTTTATTATTTAATTTTTTACTTTTGGTTGACAACTAAGGTCAAGTGATGCCAAAGAAAAAAAGGGGAAGATTTATCGCATACTTAAAGTTTTCGTTAACAAATTAACTCTTCTTTTTTGACTCTGAGATGAAACGATAGTTAACAGATTTAATGAAAATTAGTTAAGTGACCATTAGGCCTAATTTAATGAACGTTTCTGAGTGCGGCTGTAAGACCAACATTTTCTATTCTCATTATTTTCCAAACTTTTCGTTTCACATAACCATAGTTAAATTAGCCAGGAGGCAAAACTTCCTTTTTCTTATAACCAGAGACCCAAAATAACAATTATCCTAATATCGACAATCGTTAAAATTACGGGATTAGACAATTTTTATTTTTTCGATCGGCAAATAATTGTTATGAGTAATTTATATTTTTTTCGATCCTCCATAACAATTACTGGAAGATGGATATTTTTTAGATCAGCTCATAATTGTTACTAGCAATTGATATTTTTTTCGATCCTCCATAACAATTACTGGAAGATGGATATTTTTTAGATCAGCTCATAATTGTTACTAGCAATTGATATTTTTTTTCATCTTAAATAACAATTACTGGATGATAGATATTTTTTAGATCATCTCATATCTAATTGTTATGAGCAATTTATATGATACCGAATACCGCAAAATGGGTATCAAATGAAAGCGCTTGGCTAGAACTATCATTTGGTCGAGTTCTCATTTCGATATATTAATCGATAACAGTGTTATCGATAAAAATGTGATGCATAAAAATTTCAATGAATGCACACAAAATGGGTATCAAATGAAAGCGCTTGGCTAGGGCTATTATTTGGTCGAGTTCTCATTTCGATATATTAATAGACAACAGTGTTATCGATAAAAATTTGATGCATAAAAATTTCAATGAATGCACACAAGATGGGTATCAAATAAAAGCTCTTGGCTAGGGCTATCATTTGGTCGAGTTCACATTTCGATATATTAATCGATAACAGTGTTATCGATAAAAAATATGATGCATAAAAATTTCAATGAATGCACACAAGATGGATATCAAATGAAAGCTCTTGGCTAGAACTATCATTTTTTTATCGATAACACTGTTATCGGTTAATATATCGAAATGAAAACTCTGCCAAATGATAGCCCTAGCCAAGAGCTTTCATTTGATATCCATCTTGTGTGCATTCATTGAAATTTTTATGAATGACATTTTTATCGATAACACTGTTATCGATTAATATATCGAAATGAGAACTCGACCAAACGATAGTTCTAGCCAAGCGCTTTCATTTGATACCCATTTGGCGGTATTCGGTATTCTATATTCGTATTCCGTATCCATATTTACCCGCTTTTCCACAATTATGAGCTGGGCCCTATTCCACAAAGAAACTTATCAACTTTGCACTTTGCACTATCGATTTTATTGCAAAGTGAAAAGTGTTTCTGTTCCACAATAGTGTTCCACAAAGCATTGAAACGTCTTTGCATTTATTTTGATTCTTTTCACTTTGCATTGTGTGATTATGAGCCGAAAAATAACAAGTAAGGAAGCCTAAGTTCGAGTGGAATCGAACATTAGATACTCAGCTGTATGCTTTCATTGTTTGTTTGCGTTTGTTCGATATAGGGTGTATTTTATATGAAATGAGTGCTGCATAAACAGGGCGCAGCCACGCCCATTTTCAAAATTTATAACAATCATCCAAATAAGCATATAAATATTATTGTTAGTGCAAAATTGCATCCTTCTATGACTTTTAGTTACAAAGACTTCACGTTACAAATTCCAAAAGGGTGTTCAGAAATATCTTTGTTAAAAAGTAGGCGTGGTCATAAACCGATTTCAATAAATTTTTGCGTGTCTATTAACACATGTTATAAAAGTGCATAAACTAAGTTTCGTCATAATATCTCAGTTATTTGTCGAGTAATAGGCTCGTAGATTTCTTTGTATAAAAAGAGGCGGTGCCACGCCCATTTTATAAAATTTTTTTATTTTTTGTTTCCAGTCTATTGTAGAACTCATGTCACAAAATTTCAATGAATTATCTTTATATTTCACAGAGATATCGCTAAAAATGATTTTATTAGGTCACTTTATAATACCCATATATAAAAGTGGGCGTGGTCGTCAACCGATTTTGGTAATTTTTCGTCCACACATTTGGCTAAGTAAATATATCACGCGTACCAAATTTCATCGACATATCTTTAACGGTTTCTGAGTTATGGCTTATAAAACTTTCAATATTTGCCCCTTAATAAGTGGGCGTGGCACCGCCCATTTTCCAAAATTTTTGTATTTTTTGTTTTACGTCCGTAGTTGGACTCGTGCCACAAAATTTCAGTGATAGATCTTTATATTTGACAGAGATATCGCTTAAAATGTTTTTATTAGGCCCCTTTATAGTTCCCATATATAAAAGTGGGCGTGGCCGTCAACCGATTTTTATAATTTTTCGCCAAAACATTTGTCTAAGTAAGCAAATTACGCGTACCAAATTTCATCGATATATCTTCAACGGTTTCTGAGTTATGACATATAAAACTTTCAATGTTTGACCCTTAATAAGTGGGCGTGGCACCGCCCATTTTCCAAAACTTCATCAAATTTCTTCATAAGGGCCTGAGCTCAATACGTGGGTAAAATTTTAGCACTCTAGCTATATTAGTGGCTGAGATACCAAATTTCCGATTTTTTCTATATAGGAAAAGTGGGCGTGGTCATGGTCCGATTTCGCCCATTTTCAATACCAACCGTCCCAGTCTCGATACCAACTTGCATTTCAAATTTCATCAAAATATCTCAATTTTTACGCGAGTTATCGTGCGTACGGACGGACGGACGGACGGACGGACGGACATGGCTCAATCGATTTCTCTTTTCACCCTGATCATTTTGATATATATAAGTCCATATCTATCTCGATTATTTCATTATGTTACAATCCACCGTTATGAAATCAAAATTATAATACTCTGTGTCTAGTACATCTGAGTATAAAAATAGAGAAAAAATTAGCCGTACTAAAGCTAATTAAAGAAAAAAAGATATTTGCTAGCTTTCAAAACAATAAAGTAAGTATGTTTTTATAAAATTATTTTGAGTATTTAGAACAAATTGAAGCTTATATTTCATTTTGAAGGTTAATAAATTAGATAAGCAGACAGCCTGGGAGGAAGTTTTAAATAAAGCCCAGTCACTGCAACTGGCGTCGGCCCAAAAAACATGGACTTATGCGAGGGATAGCTCCATTGTTATAAATATTGGAGTATTTTTAAAACTTTTATTTCGTTTGAAAGAAATTTAAAACTTTTTTTGGGTTAAATTTTGAACCTTCGAAAGTTTAAAAGTTTCTTATACTTTTTTGGTTTAAAATTCAAACTTAGAAAAGTTTAAAACTTCTAAGTATTTTTTGGAATAAATTTCACACTTTTTTGGGTTAAATCTTACATTTTTTCTCATTTAAACTTTTAAGGTTTAAATTTTAAACTTTTATTGGTCGTAAGATTTTATTTCAATGAAAAAATTCTAATTTTTGATTTGAAATTCCAACTTGCTTTTTCGAGAAATGAACAATATAAAAGGCTCACTTATAGTTATTAGACAATTTGAATGAACGACTGTGTGCCGTTGTTTGAATGGAGAAAAAAAGAAACACAAAATAATTATGGAAATAGATAAAATCAAGAACGAAGAAAAGGAGAAAAGGAGGATAGGAAAAAGATGAAATATGGAAAAGGATGATGGAGATGTTGGGGGCAGAACAATATGGAAGAAAAGGAGAAAAATAAGGTAGGAAATTAGATACAATAGGGAAAAGCATGAAGAGGATTTGGGAGCAGACATTTTTTTTTTTAATTTAAACCAAAACAAGTAAGGAAGCCTAAGTTCGAGTGGAATCTCAGCTGTATGCTTTCATTGTTTGTTTGCGTTTGATGGAAACACGATGTTCTTTATATAAAGCGAGTGCTGCACAGAGTGGGCGTAGCCACGCCCGTTTTCAAAATTTTTATCAGTCATCCAACTAAGCATATGAATATTATTCTTTGTGCAAAATTTCATTCCTTTATGACTTCTAGTTACAAAGATGTCACGTTATACAATCCCAAAGAGTGTTCCAGAAATATCTTGGTTAAAAAGTAGGCGTGGTCATAAACCGATTTAAATAAATTTTTGCGTGTCTATTAACACAAGTCATAAAAGTGTATAAACCAAGTTTCGTCATAATATCTCAATTATTTGTCGAGTTATGGGCTCCGAAATCTCGTAGATTCCTTTGGCTAAAAAGAGGCGGTACCACGCCCATTTTCCAAAATTTTTCTATTGTAGAACTTACGCCACAAAATTTCAATGAATTATCTTTATATTTGAAAAAGATATCGCTTAAAATGTGTTTACTAGGCCACTTTATAGTTCCCATATATAAAAGTGGGCGTGGTCGTCAACCGATTTCGCTAAACATCATGAACATGTATTACCACAAGTAATAAAAGTATACGCACCAAGTTTGGTCATTATATATCAATTATTTGTCTAGTTATAGGCTAAGAAATCTCGTATATTCCTACTTCTAAAAGAAGGCGGTGCCACGCCCATTTTCCAAAAATTTTGTGTTTTTTGTTTTATGTCCATAGTTGGACACATACCATAAAATTTCAATGATATATCTTTATATTTGACAGAGATATCGCTTAAAATGTTTTTATTAAGTCACTTTATAATAGACATATATAAAAGTGGGTGTGGCCTCAACCGATTTTGGCAATTTTACGTCCCATCATATGCCTAAGTAAGTAAATCAAGCATACCAAATTTCATCGATATATCTTCAACGGTTTTTGAGTTATGACTCATAAAAGTTTCAATGTTTGCCACTTAAAAATTTTTTAAACTTTTCAAAGTTTAAATTTTAAGAATTTATCGGTCGTGTCCTATATATCGACCAAAAAATTTAAAATTTATACCAAAATTTATTTCAGTGTTGTTTGGGCTATGGAAGAATCGAACATTCGTAAGTAAAACAATTTATTGCCTATACATGCAAATAATTTTATTGGTATCACTTGCTATTTTGTTTATTATCATTATAATATATTATTTTCGTAAATAAACATTAAGTGAACTTCATATATTTGCTTTTTTTCATATTCACCAACTTTATTTAAAATGAAATCAACTTGTGTTTGGTTTAAACGGAAGCACTCTTTAAAATTAAAGCTTTAGAGTCCCGAAAAATTAATTCGGTCTCTGTAATTTCTTCCTATAACCGCGTCTTCACTATCGTCGAACAAAAACTCACGTCTTAACATTTTGAAAAACTTCACTAGTAATAACAATGTGAATTTGCAAAGCGACAAACTTATCAAAGTTTACTTTGCAAACATAGAATTTACAGTTTTTGAGGAACGAAAGAGCGCATTTATTTGCAAAGTCTTTGCAAATTACACTTTTCAATAGTAGCTTTGCACTTTGCACAAGAGAACGTACGTGGAACAGAAATCGAAAAGAGAGTACAAAAACTGCAAAGACTTTTCAAATTACACTTTTCAAATTCAACTTATAACTTATCAAATTTTACAGTTCTGAGGAACACAAAGTTTTGCAAATTGACGAAAAATTTGCAAAGTGCAAAGTGAAAAGTTGATAAGTTGTTTTGTGGAATAGGGCCCTAATCTAAAAAACATCCATCAACCAGTAATTTTTATTTAAGATCGAAAAAAATATAAATTGATCATAACAATTATGGGATGATCTAAAAAATATCCATCATCTAGTAATTGTTATGGAAGATCGAAAAAAATATCAATTGCTAGTAACAATTATGAGCTGATCTAAAAAATATCCATCACCCAGTAATTTTTATTTAAGATCGAAAAAAATATAAATTGTTATGGAAGATCGAAAAAAATATCAATTGCTAGTAACAATTATGAACTGATCTAAAAAATATCCATCTTCCAGTAATTTTTATGGAGGATCGAAAAAAATATCAATCGCTCATAACAATTATGATATGATCGAAAAAATATCGATCTTTGAATAATTGTTATTGATGATGGAAAAAGTTTTCCATTGCTCAATAATTGTTATGAGTGATTTTTATATTTATTTGTTATAATTGTTATGGTCTCTGCTTATAACACACCGTTGCGGACGTTACAATTTTCGCAATATATTTTTATGCCAAAAAAAACGTATTTTTGCTAAATCTTTTTGTTGTTATCTAATCACAGAGCAAATCGCTGTTTAAGTATATATTAGAGCTCTCGATTTTTTTTTTAACATTTTCGAGTAGCCCGAACAATTGTTGTTCAAATGCTCGAACAGTTGTTTGTTTGTTTATTACCCGTATGTTTGTACGGGCATTTGAAAAATTCGGGTATTTTGAAGTTTGTTTTTTTCTTTTTTTATTATTATTTTTTTCTTTACATGTAGTTTTTTTTATTTTTGTTTTTCCGATACACATTTTTTTTGTTTGTAAGCTCGAATGCTCGAATGTTTGTACGGGCATTTGAACAGCAAACGGGCTTCAAACAAAAACGATCAGATCGAATTGCTCGATACCCGGGTATCTAGGGCTCTAGTATATATAACATTTAATATAAATACTCCCGATTTTTCTGTAATTAAAAAGAAACTGATTTTTGCGTTGCGGACGTTACACCTCAGGAAGGGATTTAAAATTTCAGAAATTTCCGCGTAATTGCAAATACAGGCTATTTTGTAATATAGAACTCAATAGAGCATAGACAAAAGATGCGAAAAGTTAAAAATTGACAACAAAATCTATTTTCTGAGGTTAGTGAGAGCTTAAAGAAAAAGACGAAAAAATAGGGAAATACTTGGCTTTGAAAAGTGGACATGAGAATTTCCATTTTTTTCATTAAAAATCAAGAAATATAGTAATATTTGGTCTTTTACAAGATAGATTAAATACTAAGCTCCTTTCATAACAGCAGAACTAAACAATTAAAGCAAATTTAAATTTTCGTGCTTGGTTGACTTTTCCTGGGAAATACCCATATGGACTTACATATACTTGTATATATCAAAACGATCAGGATGAAAAAAAAATTTATTGAACCATATCCGTCCGGCCGGCACACACTCTAACTTGCGCAAAAATAGAAATATTTTAATGAAATTTGGTACACAGATTCTAATGAAAGCAGATAAGGTTGGGGTTGAAAATAAGGCATATGTATGTATTTCGAAAATCAGTAAAACATGATAATTCAGTCACTAATATAGCCCGAGTGATGAAATTTCATCCATGCAATGACCTTATGCCGTTATGAGGAAATATGCTGAAATTTTGAAAATTTTCAAAGATTTATAAGTAAAAACTCAGGAACTGTAGCAGATAAATCGATTAAACTTGGGTCACTGATTTGCTTGCCAAGGCAAGTGTGTGGAAAAAAAAATTACCCAAGTCGGCAGAGACCACATATATATAAAAATATATGTAATATATATAGAAATATAATACACATACCTATATATGTAGGTATAATACAAAAATTGTATGCGATATCTTTGTCAAATATATACATATGGCGCCACGTATGTTTTGTTGTTTTTTGCGCAAGATGCGCACGGGTCCAGCTAGTTTTAAAAAATTGAGACCTTTTTTTTGTTTTTTTTTTATTTGGTTCTAAACTTTTCCAATTTTTTTGAATACATTTTTTTCCCGACAAAAAAAATATATAATAGAACCTCTATAGCTAATTCAAAAAGGAGCTGCTGTATTTCATAATGTGAATCATTTTCTATATTACAGACGTAAATTGGGTGATAAATGTTCTACATTTTATTTTTTTAATTTTGCATATGTTATTACAAATGTAATTTCAAAAATGCAATTTTGGCCAGTTAGAAGAATAATTAAAAAAAACCAGGATATCTTTTTTTTGTTTTTTTTTTAAGCTTAAAGTTGAAGCAAGAAAATTTGTTTCAATATTTTATTCTCAATATTTGAAAAATCGTATAAAATCAGATTTCAAAATTAGGAGAAATGGGATTACTTCTTAAAAAAGTAGGAGTTATTTTTTATGTTTAGATGTTAAAACCAAATATATACGTCGATAAATGGCTTAGATAGAGCAGGTTATAAAATTCATAATTTCATAAATTCACAGGTTATAAAATTCATAATTGATATGGCATATTTTTTGTTTAACCTTGAGCATCCTGTATGGCTAAACGAAAAGGAACTCGAAAAATTTTACATGAGCTTTTTTTTTTGTCCCATACGATATCTATCGACTAATTTCGATTTTATTTTTGGCCAAAAAATTCCATTGTGTGGTGGATGATTGTGGTGTGGATGACCGCTTGAGGGGTTGGTAATTTCACCTACATGCCGTGAACAACTGGATACCTAGGTATTTTATAGGACAATTTGGCTAAAACTGCGCTTGGATCAGTCATAGGTGTTCCTGCAGGACAATTAAATTGCGTGGTCGAATTTCGAGCACCGGCGATACTAGTATATATAAAAATCTCATGTAACATTCTATGTGCGGGATAAACTTTTAAACTACTGAACCAATTTTGATAATATTTGGTAATAACATGTAATTGTGCTCTGATTGAGTAGTCAAATAGTTTTTATTTAAATTTTTGGTCAAACAGCGTAAATTTATGTAAAAATGTGTAAAAACCAACCTAAATTAGCTTTATACGGCCATAAATCAAAACCGGATCAACCGATTTAAATATTTCTTCTTGGAAATGAAACTTTGAACCTTTTATTTAAGTTGTGCATTCAAAAAATTAATAAATTCTCTTTTTAAATAACAAAAATATTATAAAGAAGAGTATCAATTTTTGAAAAAAGAGTCATGCGCATGGTTGGTCGCCACAAGCAATCGGTAAAGCAGAAGACAAAACAACGAGAACAATACATACCTACGTACATATGTATATAAGCAAAGAAATGACACGAAGATACATACATATATACGACCAAAACCAAAGCAATTCGTTTAAATGATACAAACGGATTCGATTCGTTTTGCGTGCAAAAGCCAACAGACTGACCTCAGATATGTATATACCTATTTTTATCTATTTACGTATATCTCTAACCGAATTTTTCATACCCAAAACCTCTGGAGAGCTCTGGCCTTAGATTCATACATATCTCTATCTACGTACATCTATATATATAAAAATCTCATGTAACATTATTATATTATATTATATTATATTATATTATATTATATTATATTATATTATATTATATTATATTATATTATATTATATTATACTTGAAAGAGTTTTTAGTGCTTAGCACGAAAATTTTTAATTTTAATTCAATTTTTAATTGTTGGGGTAAGTGGAAAAAAATTCAACTACTATTTACAGCGAAGGTTGAGTGTATAGTAGAGCCCTGCAATGAGACATTCGTACAAGTGCAGATTCGTGTAGTTTTTGCTTTTGACTACTGTACTACTCGTATTCATTTCAAATGAGAAGTGGTAGTACAAGTACAAGTTTGATAGCTGTTGCTACAGTTCTCTATTCGTTTACTCGTTTACTTACTTCATTTCGCACATTTAGCTACATACGCACATATACCTACATACATATGTACACTTTTGTTTGTGCACACACGCTTGTTGCTGCTGTTGTTGTACAAGTGTACAAGTGTTGGTTTGCTGTGTTTCGTGTACTTCCGAGCAGTACAGCAATGTCTCATGACGAACGGATAGTGTACGCACACTATTCATTGTGGTTCGTGTACGAGTAGCATAGTACTCATAATAAAGCGAGTTGTTGTACTTCACTACAAGAAAACCAAACGAATAACTCGTTTGGACATATGAATGTACTCATGCAGCAGTCTAGTGTATAGCTATTTCACGAAAAACCATTTTCGATCATCAGCACTCTTTTCGGAAGTGGATGCACCGGGGATTGAACCCGAGTCCATTCCAACTTCAGCCGCAATGACCCAACGCATAAACACACTCGGCCATTGAGACTCTGTGCAAGCTGTTGGATTTTCCCCACTTTTGCCTTTTTCATTTTCAACATTAACGTTAGTGTGTATATGCTTTTGCATATATTCTCCACAAACGTGCTGAATTTTTGTTGTAGGCCGTTCGCAATGAACATTGTTGTTGGTATTTATTTTATGTATATACCAAACAACGTTAACAATTTTACTTGAAAGAGTTTTTAGTGCTTAGCACGAAAATTTTTAATTTTAATTCAATTTTTAATTGTTGGGGTAAGTGGAAAAAAATTCAACTACTATTTACAGCGAAGGTTGAGTGTATAGCTATTTCACGAAAAACCATTTTCGATCATCAGCACTCTTTTCGGAAGTGGATGCACCGGGGATTGAACCCGAGTCCATTCCAACTTCAGCCGCAATGACCCAACGCATAAACACACTCGGCCATTGAGACTCTGTGCAAGCTGTTGGATTTTCCCCACTTTTGCCTTTTTCATTTTCAACATTAACGTTAGTGTGTATATGCTTTTGCATATATTCTCCACAAACGTGCTGAATTTTTGTTGTAGGCAGTTCGCAATGAACATTGTTGTTGGTATTTATTTTATGTATATACCAAACAACGTTAACAATTTTACTTGAAAGAGTTTTTAGTGCTTAGCACGAAAATTTTTAATTTTAATTCAATTTTTAATTGTTGGGGTAAGTGGAAAAAAATTCAACTACTATTTACAGCGAAGGTTGAGTGTATAGCTATTTCACGAAAAACCATTTTCGATCATCAGCACTCTTTTCGGAAGTGGATGCACCGGGGATTGAACCCGAGTCCATTCCAACTTCAGCCGCAATGACCCAACGCATAAACACACTCGGCCATTGAGACTCTGTGCAAGCTGTTGGATTTTCCCCACTTTTGCCTTTTTCATTTTCAACTTTAACGTTAGTGTGTATCTGTTTTTTCATATATTCTCCACAAACGTGCTGAATTTTTGTTGTAGGCAATTCGCAATGAACATTATTGTTGGTATTTATTTTATGTATATACCAAACAACGTTAACAATTTTACTTGAAAGAGTTTTTAGTGCTTAGCACGAAAATTTTTAATTTTAATTCAATTTTTAATTGTTGGGGTAAGTGGAAAAAAATTCAACTACTATTTACAGCGAAGGTTGAGTGTATAGCTATTTCACGAAAAACCATTTTCGATCATCAGCACTCTTTTCGGAAGTGGATGCACCGGGGATTGAACCCGAGTCCATTCCAACTTCAGCCGCAATGACCCAACGCATAAACACACTCGGCCATTGAGACTCTGTGCAAGCTGTTGGATTTTCCCCACTTTTGCCTTTTTCATTTTCAACATTAACGTTAGTGTGTATATGCTTTTGCATATATTCTCCACAAACGTGCTGAATTTTTGTTGTAGGCAGTTCGCAATGAACATTGTTGTTGGTATTTATTTTATGTATATACCAAACAACGTTAACAATTTTACTTGAAAGAGTTTTTAGTGCTTAGCACGAAAATTTTTAATTTTAATTCAATTTTTAATTGTTGGGGTAAGTGGAAAAAAATTCAACTACTATTTACAGCGAAGGTTGAGTGTATAGCTATTTCACGAAAAACCATTTTCGATCATCAGCACTCTTTTCGGAAGTGGATGCACCGGGGATTGAACCCGAGTCCATTCCAACTTCAGCCGCAATGACCCAACGCATAAACACACTCGGCCATTGAGACTCTGTGCAAGCTGTTGGATTTTCCCCACTTTTGCCTTTTTCATTTTCAACATTAACGTTAGTGTGTATATGCTTTTGCATATATTCTCCACAAACGTGCTGAATTTTTGTTGTAGGCAGTTCGCAATGAACATTGTTGTTGGTATTTATTTTATGTATATACCAAACAACGTTAACAATTTTACTTGAAAGAGTTTTTAGTGCTTAGCACGAAAATTTTTAATTTTAATTCAATTTTTAATTGTTGGGGTAAGTGGAAAAAAATTCAACTACTATTTACAGCGAAGGTTGAGTGTATAGCTATTTCACGAAAAACCATTTTCGATCATCAGCACTCTTTTCGGAAGTGGATGCACCGGGGATTGAACCCGAGTCCATTCCAACTTCAGCCGCAATGACCCAACGCATAAACACACTCGGCCATTGAGACTCTGTGCAAGCTGTTGGATTTTCCCCACTTTTGCCTTTTTCATTTTCAACATTAACGTTAGTGTGTATATGCTTTTGCATATATTCTCCACAAACGTGCTGAATTTTTGTTGTAGGCAGTTCGCAATGAACATTGTTGTTGGTATTTATTTTATGTATATACCAAACAACGTTAACAATTTTACTTGAAAGAGTTTTTAGTGCTTAGCACGAAAATTTTTAATTTTAATTCAATTTTTAATTGTTGGGGTAAGTGGAAAAAAATTCAACTACTATTTACAGCGAAGGTTGAGTGTATAGCTATTTCACGAAAAACCATTTTCGATCATCAGCACTCTTTTCGGAAGTGGATGCATCGGGCAAAAGTGGGGAAAATCCAACAGCTTGCACAGAGTCTCAATGGCCGAGTGTGTTTATGCGTTGGGTCATTGCGGCTGAAGTTGGAAAGGACTCGGGTTCAATCCCCAGTGCATCCACTTCCGAAAAGAGTGCTGATGATCGAAAATGGTTTTTCGTGAAATAGCTATACACTCAACCTTCGCTGTAAATAGTAGTTGAATTTTTTTTTCCACTTACCCCAACAATTAAAAATTGAATTAAAATTAAAAATTTTCGTGCTAAGCACTAAAAACTCTTTCAAGTAAAATTGTTAACGTTATTTGGTATATACATAAAATAAATACCAACAACAATGTTCATTGCGAACTGCCTACAACAAAAATTCAGCACGTTTGTGGAGAATATATGCAAAAGCATATACACACTAACGTTAATGTTGAAAATGAAAAAGGCAAAAGTGGGGAAAATCCAACAGCTTGCACAGAGTCTCAATGGCCGAGTGTGTTTATGCGTTGGGTCATTGCGGCTGAAGTTGGAATGGACTCGGGTTCAATCCCCGGTGCATCCACTTCCGAAAAGAGTGCTGATGATCGAAAATGGTTTTTCGTGAAATAGCTATACACTCAACCTTCGCTGTAAATAGTAGTTGAATTTTTTTCCACTTACCCCAACAATTAAAAATTGAATTAAAATTAAAAATTTTCGTGCTAAGCACTAAAAACTCTTTCAAGTAAAATTGTTAACGTTGTTTGGTATATACATAAAATAAATACCAACAACAATGTTCATTGCGAACTGCCTACAACAAAAATTCAGCACGTTTGTGGAGAATATATGCAAAAGCATATACACACTAACGTTAATGTTGAAAATGAAAAAGGCAAAAGTGGGGAAAATCCAACAGCTTGCACAGAGTCTCAATGGCCGAGTGTGTTTATGCGTTGGGTCATTGCGGCTGAAGTTGGAATGGACTCGGGTTCAATCCCCGGTGCATCCACTTCCGAAAAGAGTGCTGATGATCGAAAATGGTTTTTCGTGAAATAGCTATACACTCAACCTTCGCTGTAAATAGTAGTTGAATTTTTTTCCACTTACCCCAACAATTAAAAATTGAATTAAAATTAAAAATTTTCGTGCTAAGCACTAAAAACTCTTTCAAGTAAAATTGTTAACGTTGTTTGGTATATACATAAAATAAATACCAACAACAATGTTCATTGCGAACTGCCTACAACAAAAATTCAGCACGTTTGTGGAGAATATATGCAAAAGCATATACACACTAACGTTAATGTTGAAAATGAAAAAGGCAAAAGTGGGGAAAATCCAACAGCTTGCACAGAGTCTCAATGGTCGAGTGTGTTTATGCGTTGGGTCATTGCGGCTGAAGTTGGAATGGACTCGGGTTCAATCCCCGGTGCATCCACTTCCGAAAAGTGCTGATGATCGAAAATGGTTTTTCGTGAAATAGCTATACACTCAACCTTCGCTGTAAATAGTAGTTGAATTTTTTTCCACTTACCCCAACAATATTATATTATATTATATTATATTTGGTAATAACATGTAATTGTGCTCCGATTGAGTAGTCAAATAGTTTTTATTTAAATCAATCAAACTGCGTAAATTTATGTAAAAATGTGTAAAAAACCAACCAAAATTAGTTTTATACGGCCATAAATCAAAACCGGATCATCCGATTTAAATATTTCTCCTTGGAAATGAAACTTTGAACCTTTTACTAAAGTTCTGCATTCAAAAAATTAATAAATTCTCGTTTTAAATAACAAAAATATTATAAAGAATAGTATCAATTTTTGAAAAAAGAGTCATGCGCATGGTTGGTCGCCATAAGCAATCGGTAAAGCAGAAGACAAAACAACGAGAACAATACATACCTACTTACATATGTATGTACATAAGCAAAGAAATGACACGAAGATACATACATACATATGTACATATATACTACCAAAAGTAAATCAATTCGTTTAAATGATACAAACGGATTCGATTCGTTTTGCGTGCAAATGGTAGGTTCGATTAACATTAAAATGTTTTGGGTTTTTGAATTTCTCTTTATTTTTCATTTTATTTACAATATCTGGAAAGGTAAGTATTTTCCTAATATCTATTATGAACAATCATTTTTCTTTTACAACAGAAATGAAAATTGGAAAATTATTTTTAGAGTTTGACCTCAGATATATACCTATTTTTATCTATTTACGTATATCTGTAACCGAATTTTTCATACCCAAAACCTCTGGAGTGCTCTGGCCTTTGATTCATACATATCTACATCGACGTACATCTATCTATATATATAAAAATCTCATGTAACATTCTTTGTGCGGGATAAACTTTTTAACTACTCAAACAATTTTAATTATAATAATTTTTCTTTTACAACAGAAATTAAAATTGAAAAATTATTTTTAAAATTTGACTTTAGGTACATATATACATACCTAGCCTTATATATTTTCGTCTAAAACTACTGAAACATTTTAATGAAATTTGGTAGTTATATCTCATTGGGTTCCATTAAGGTTATTAGTATGGAGATAGAGAATACCAAAAACATGTGTACATACATATGAGGAAAAATCCGGCAGGTATCGCTGTTGTAATTTATTTCTATTTACACCAAAGTATCAGTCCAAATTTGAATTTCTCGAGTAAATTTTAGGGGGTCGGCTTTCCATTATTTCAGCACGCCCTGAGAAAAATGACATGCAGGGCGGTAGAGAGGCTCTCACAGATCTCAAAACTGAAAAGCAAACTTGCCGGAGGCTTATAGTTTCCGAGATATTCCTTCTTAAAGTTGTAAAAATACTACGCAGAAGGACATAACCGTGGCGGCAGCCACGGTTGGGGCACACGTCCGGGCGGATGGCGTAGCCCAGGGATATTTTTTATAAGCGCGGCCGAAGGCCGCCAACGCAGAAACGTTTATTCTTTTGCGAAATTTTCGCTGAACTGCATGTGTAGTGAAATTTGTATGGGAAACGCGGGAACTTTAACAGCAAATATCTCGGGAACTATAGGCCTCCGGTAGGCGGGGTCTTCAGTTTTGTAAACTGGGGGCTCCCCCCCACCCTCCTAAAAAAAACGGTTTTTTTCTAGCCGTGGGGGAATCGTCTAAAATTTTACCTATCTCGGAAACCATAATACCATATCTCCACATAACGTGTTTCGCTCTTTTTTTCTGCATTTTCTCTCTCAATCTTGTTTCGATACGGAAACCAGTGCCGAAACTCGCCAATTTCTATACAAATTTCTGAGAGCGTGTGAAGATTGAAACACTGTTTCATTCTGAATCATCTTGCCAACCTGTTGTTGTTGTAGCCACCAAGACACTCCGCGAAGGTTTTGGGGAGTGTAGGGGATGTGACAGTCCTTTGCCGGATAAATCCGGTACGCTCGGGTACTAGTCCCTTCTGACACTAGCCCGACTGTCGTGCGAACGATTTTTGGCTCAGATTTCCATCTGGGTAGGCCTTAGATTAAGGAACCACGGTCCGAGAAAAATGACTTTTTCAGGGAGGTAGAGGGCCTCTCACAGATCTCAAAACTAAAATAAAAACCTGCCGGAGGCTTATAGTTCACGAGATATTTGTTGGTAGTTTATTGGTAGTGTGATGGGTCCATAGATGTTACCCCAGAAAGAGAATTCTGCCGGCTAAGGGTTATTTTTTTGAAGCTCGGCCGAAGGCCGCCAACGCAAAAAGGTGTTCAGCACACAAATATACATAGTGCGTGTTTTTATAAGTGTCTTCATATGGTAATACTGCACAATTTTGGGGTTTTGTTTTGTAAATTTTACAACTGACAAATATCTCCGGTCGACGGGACTTTTGAATTTTGAATAAGCAGGACCTCCTCTACAACGCCCGACAAGTCCTTTTTTCAACGCGTGGTAGACTGTTGGAAAATTTTCCCCGATTTTTTGGCCATAATCAACCTTCTAGGCCGGTGGATTTTAGTCGCCTCTTACGACAGGCATTCCTTACCACGGGTATATTCTAAGCCCACTAACCCGCTGGGGTTATTTTGGCTCACATTTCCTTCTGTCTACCAAAAGCTATATCTCCAAAAGTATTAATGTTTTTCAAATGAATCTTTCAGGGGATGTTAGGCGAGACTTCTCTTCATCTAAATTTATTACTTTCATAAATATTTTACTATTATTAATAATAGCAAATTGTTGTTAAATAAACTAACACCATTATCACCAATTTCTAAATTAAACACACACCTAATCCTTACTATAATTTCACACGTAGCTTTATTAAACTGTTCGAAGCACTTTCACACACTTTTTATTAATTTGGTAATTATCTAGTTTACGGTGCATTGACTAAAACTGCTCCAATTTTAACAAATGGGGTACCAATCGACGCGTTTCGATCTCAGGAACACAAATCCGAAGGCGGAGCTTAACTTTTTTATTTCAATAACAAATTATTAACGTTCCTGAGATCGAAACGCGTCGATTGGTACCCCATTTGTAAAAATTGGAGCAGTTTTAGTCGATGCACCGTAAACTAGATAATTACCATTAATTTTATTTGCCGAATTGTACATTTTAATTGTTCGACCAACTAATTTTTTACCTTTTCAATAATAATAATGGCCACCAACATATAATGGTGATGCCACAACTACCAAAAGGTAAGTCACATGATAAGGTCGCATGCACAGTGCGCGATTTGGAGCCAATGAAATGAGTAAATAAAGGCGAAGGCCGCCTACGCTGAAGGGTGTACTACGCAGAAGGACATCACCGTTAGGGCACACGTCCGGACGGATGGCGTAGCCCAGGGTTATTTTTTATAAGCGCGGCCGAAGGCCGCCAACGCAGAAAAATTCAATACGCCTTAACTCGTTTCCCACTGTGACGACGGCCTTATGAAATAGTCGACTGCGTGTGGCAACACCGGTGTTTCTATTTCATTGTTTCGCAGAGAAAAGTGAGGTAAAATATGACTTTTTTTTTTGCAACTTTCAACTACAAATTACTTAAAAACTATACATCTCCGTAAGCCAGGACTTTTACATTAACACTGCTATTCCGAGCGTTACCGGAAAATTACTTTACTGGTATTTTATGTTGCTGAAAATTGTTACCATCTTTTCAATTGGTATTCTCGCACAAATGGTAACGCTGTCAAAGAATTTCCATACGAACGGAATGGAATCGGGATGAAAATGGTAACAAAATGTTACCACGTATTGAGGTGGTAACTTAATTTTCTGCTGCCAGAATACGAAAAGAGTGTTTAAAGTACCAGATTCTTTATTTCACCAGTAAAGTAAATTATGTTACCACACCGGAATAAGGCCGTTAGAATCAGGAGGATCTCCTCTACAACGCCCAATAACTCTTTTTTTCCAACGCGTGGTAGACGGTTGGAAAATTTTCCCGTTATCTTGCCAACCTCAATGATATCGATGTCTTCTCTAATTTTGTATCGAAAATCTATCGAAATCTCACACAGACCAAAACAAAGACGCAAAAATAAGCAAACATACAAACATTTAAAAAGAACAAGAAAGAGAAATGTCAAACTGAATCACGATTAGCCACGTGGAGACGGGTTATTGAGCGAGATGTTTTGCTCAGGGACCGCAAATAACTGTTATCGACCAAAACTTTGATGCAAAACTTTAATATGAAGGAAATGTGCTACAGTCATATAAAGTACACCAAACCAGGGTACACTTATAAGGTAGAAGCACCAGGGTTGATTTTTTTAGTAGTTTCCTTCGAGGGTAACCATAAATTGTCAAATTTTGTTTATGTGTGCACACACATACGTACATTTGTTTACCCAATAAACATTTTCTTAATTTGCAACTTAAGGTTCATTCGAGAACTAATCTCAAACATCAAACGTTAGTTATGAAATGAAATGAAATGAAATGGAATGGAATCAATAGATGTATGTATGTATGTACTACATATTTGTATTATGATGTAATGTTTTTTATTTACCCGTACGGGGGATTTTCGCCGGTGCCTTTCGACAAGTTACGTGAGTATATTTATATCTCTTTTAATATATGTATATACATGACTATGTAGAAACAAACTACATTTTAATAAAAATTTTCGTAAATTCACAAAAAGCGACAATCAAACAAAATAAGAGGGAAAAATACAAAATCAACTTTACACACAATAATTTTCAACCATCACCACTTCAACCGTTCAGAGACCGCTCGAGTAGAATAACGAACGCTGACTGAAATTTACAAACACAAAATTTCTTCGTTTTTCTCAAATGTTTTGTAAGTTATTCTGAAATGGATACTCGTAATAATATTTGATGAGCACTTGAAAATATTTTTATTTTCAAATTATATATCGACAACAATTTTGTACTAAGTCGACTTAGTATGTTTTCCCGTTTTTAGCGTTTGCGCATTGCGTGTCTTAATTTAGATGCTGTCAAATTTTGGTATCATTCGGACAATCCAATCAAAACTTATAAGCAAAAGTGTTCATATAATACAACTCGACATTTTTACAGAATAAAAACATTGAAGGCTTGCCATGAAAAACAACGTAACAAGTTTTAATTTTTTCTTATGGTTTTATAAAAAGCGTACCCTAACTTAGATGGTATCGAGTTTTGGTATTAACTTTACAATCCAAATAGAATTTACAAGCGAAAATATACTTAGCGCACAACTGAAGTTTCATATCGAATTTAAACTTCGAGAGCTTCCCCTGCAAAACACAGTTTTCAGACTTAGTACAATATTGTTTGGAAGCGTCGATATATGCTGATTCTCAAATTTAGAAGCAATATTTTCTCAACGTTTGAGAACTTCTTTTTCAGTGTTTATTGGGAAGGATCTTACGATTCTGAATTGTCAAATTATATTGAGTGTGTGGATGTGTGTTCGCCAATTGGACAATTCACGTTTGACAGTCTAGCGACATGAGGCAACAACAAATATAATGGAAGGGTTGCATTTTTCGTAATGCTTCTACCTTATCATTATACCATGCACCAAACGTTTTGTTTCATCGCGAAGATTTGATGCTGATAATAAACGTTTTTTTGGGACTTTTATCGAAAAAATTAAACAATAACACTTATATTTGAGTTTTATTATAAAACTCTATAAATAACAGTTATTGAGGGCTTTTATAATAAAAGTCTATAAATAACTGTTATAATTGAGTTTTATCATATCACTCCTGAATAAAACTCTTTTGGTGAGTTTTATTTTTAAAGTCCATCAATAACTGTTACGAAAGACTTTTATTCATAAAACTCATCTATAACAGTTATTTACTGAGTTTTATTTTTTACGTCCCAAAATAAAACTCATTTGCTAGTATTGTATGTATGTATAGAGCTACCTAAAGAAAAGTATGTTATATACATATATATGACCGTAGACAAAAAATGCATATGGAAATTTTCATTTATATACATACCACGGTACATACTTTGGTACATATGTACATACATCCTATTAATATTATATGTAAATGAGAAAAGTATGCGTTATGGTCGTCATAACTCAGATAGTATTTGATCCAGATCAATCATATTTAGTATGTGGGTTATACAGATGAAGATGTAGATAAATTTGGGTAAAAAAAAAAAAAAAAAAAAAAAGGAGACTCCACAGTACGCGCCAATTATCGTGGGATAAGCCTCCTGAATATCGCATATAAGGTCTTAGCAAGTGTATTGTGCGAAAGACTGAAGTCAACAATCTGATTGGACCTTATCAGTGTGGCTTCAGACCTGGTAAATCTACCATCGACCAGATCTTCACAATACGACAAATACTGGAAAAAACCCATGAAAAAGGAACCGACACACACCATCTCTTTGTCGATTTTAAAGCCGCTTTTGATAGCACGAATAGGAATTGCCTGTATGCCGCAATGTCTGAATTTGGTTTCCCTGCTAAACTTATACGGCTATGCCAAATGACGTTGACTAACACCACCAGCTCCGTCAGAATTGGGAAGGACCTCTCCGAGCCGTTCGAGACCAAACGAGGTTTCAGACAAGGTGACTCTCTTTCGTGCGACTTCTTCAATTTGATGCTGGAAAAGATAATACGAGCTGCAGAACTTAACCATACAGGAAGCATCTTATATCACAAGTGTGCAACTGCTGGCGTACGCCGATGACATCGACAACATTGGCACTAACACGCGGGCCGTATGTTCTGCCTTCTCCAAGCTGGATAAAGAGGCTAACAAAATGGGTTTGGCGGTCAACGAGGACAAGACGAAGTACCTCCTGTCATCACACAAAGAAACAGCACGCCTTGGCAGCCACGTCAATGTTGATAGCTACAAATTCGAAACTGTTAAGGACTTCGTCTATCTGGGAACCAGCATTAACACCAAGAATGATGTCAGCACGGAGATCCAACGAAGAATCACGCTTGCCAATAAATGCTACTTCGGACTAAGTAGGCAACTGAAAAGTAAAGTCCTCTCTCGACAAACAAAAATCACACTCTACAGGACGCTCATCGTTCCAGTCCTCATGTACGGCGCAGAAGCATGGACAATTTCAAAATCAGATGAGATGGCACTTGGAGTATTCGAGAGAAAAGTTCTTCGTAAGATTTATGGACCTTTGCGCGTTGGCGTGGGCGAGTATCGACGGAGATTTAACGATGAGCTGTACGAGCTTTACACAGACATCGACATTGTTCAGCGAATAAAGATCCAGCGGCTGCGTTGGGCAGGTCATGTCGTGAGAATGGACGAAGGCGCTCCGGCCAAGAAAGCATTTCTATCGAAACCCGCTGAACGCAAAAGAAAAGGGAGACCTCCACTGCGTTGGGAAAATCAGGTGGACAGCGATGCTGCCTCCCTAGATGTTCCCAAGTGGCGCCATGCTGCACGAAACAGAAGCAATTGGCGCGCTCTGTTGGACTCGGCCAGAATCGTCTAGACGGTTAAGCGCCAATCAAGAAGAAGAAGAAGATGTCAGATGAAAGGGCTTGACCCGTAGATGTGCAGGAAGGTTTAATTTTTTGAAAAGGGTTGCCAGATGTTTGAAAATTTTATTTTTATGTATAGTTTGTTTGATTTTAAAATTTTTGGTACCATATGAAGGGGCTTGACCTGATATTGAGCAATTTAATAGAAATTTTTCAAAAAGGGTTGCCACCTGTTCAAAAATTCAGATTTACGCTATAGGTTGTTTGATTTTTAAATTTGAGGTGTCATATGAAAGGACTTGGCATGGAAATGAGTAATTTATTAAAATTTTTACAAAAAGGGTGCCACCGTTCAATAATCCATTTTTACGCTACAGTTTATCTCATTTTTAAATTTGAAGTGTCATGCAAGGCCTAGCACTGAAGATGGGTAATAAAAGGAAAGGGAAGAGGAAAATGAAAGGGACGGATATGGCGAAGGACAGGAAGCGAAAGAGGAAATATGAAAAATAAAATGGAAAATGGGCGTGGCACCGCCTCTTTTTAGACAAAGGAATATACGAGATTTCTTAGCCTATAACTCGACAAATAATTGAGATATTATGACGAAACTTGGTTTATACACTTTTATAACTTGTGTTAATAGACACGCAAAAATTTATTGAAATCGGTTTATGACCACGCCTACTTTTTAACAAAGATATTTCTGGAACACCCTCTGGGAATTTGTAACGTGACATCTTTGTAACTAGAAGTCATAAAGGAATGAAATTTTGCACAGAGAATAATATTCATATGCTTAGTTGGATGACTGATAAAAATTTTGAAAATGGGCGCGGCTACGCCCACTTTATGCAGCACTTGCTTTATATAAAGTACCTACACCGTGTTTCCATCAAACGCAAACAAACAATGAGAGCATACAGCTGAGTATCTAGTGTTCGATTCCACTCGAACTTAGGCTTCCTTACATGTTCTTTTTGTTTTTTTATGTTTGTTTTTCTCATTTCGTTTTTAGAAGAGATAATATAGTAATAGTTTTCTTGTACAAAAATTTTGTATGAGAAGACCCCTAGTGCAATTTTATGGCGAATAATTTTCTAGAACATATTACCCCTCTAGCGACCTTCGAAGTACCATTTTTTTGGAAAGTCTAAATGAGGGGTCAAAACGACCTCTTCGTGGGGCTAAAGTATTAGCTAGAGCAGCCCATAAACAGGTCTTAAAAACACTCTTTATCGTCGTGTGCATAAAAAACCCAACAATTTTCATAGTCCGCTATACCTTTTTTTTTTTTTTGGTTTTCTGATTTGAAGTTAAAATACATAATATTTAAGGAATGAAAACAAAACCAAAATGTACATACATGGGTTGTCTAAGCAATCGTTCACCCAACGGTCCGCTGGTACCTTTTACCTAAAATATAATGAAATATTCAAGGAAGAATGTACATATGTACTATTAACATATGTACATATGTACATAGATGTAAACAATTTTTTATGGAGCAAAAATATAAGAAAATGTGAAATGCAAATGAGATACAGTTTTGGTATGGTTAAATAGTCTCAGAGTTATAGCGATTTTTAAACATTGTTCCCAAGGGGGAGTGGAGGGGGGGACACCCCCTACTTTTCCAAAAGTATCTACATCTTCATCTGTATGACCCATATACCAAATATGATTGATCTGGATCAAATATTATCTGAGTTATGACGACCCATAACGCATACTTTTCTCATTTACATATAATATTAATAGGATGTATGTACATATGTACCAAAGTATGTACCAAGGTATGTATGTATATAAATGAAAATTTCCATATTCATTTTTTTTTGTCTACGGTCATATATATGTATGTAACATACTCTTTTTTAGGTAGCTCCATACACACATACAATAGCCGTGTTTCACATACGGTGATCCTAACCCAGATAAAAAATTTTGCATGTAAATGCAACAACAAAGATTTCAGCTCGATTAAACCAGATAAATTGCTGGTTCAATTTCTGATCCGCCCTGTTCGATTTGTTTTTTCCGTGCTGATTTGGCAGCACAGTGCTTTTTTGATTTGGCAGAACTGAAAAGTGACATTTGTGTATGTATACATATATATACATATACCCTGCAGTAAATTTGTTTCACTGCTAAATGATCATTGATCATTCTTTGGCACTCTGCACACGAGGCGTATCGTCATAGACGCGTACGAGACATTTCATGTAGCGTCGATTTCTCTACGCCTCAAGATCTGCACACGAACCGACATGAAACTTCGCTACACAAAACAAACAAACAAATTAATAATACGGTATTTGCTTTAAATTTCGAAGCTTTAAATAGAAAAGATGACAAATTTTACGGAATCTTCCTTTTTCTTTAATTATACACTAATTTTTCCGCTTTTTTACACAAATTTTACTGCTTTGATAAATTCCACCAAGTGGAAAAATGTAAACAAACATCTTCTTCTTCCTGTTTTCTAAGCGTAGTACGCCTAGCTACCAGCACTGCTTTACGCCAAGCGACATGTAGCCAGCATACTTTGACGAATGCATGAAGCTGACGACTCGTGCGCAGCCCTCAATTGAAATATACGTGCGCGACATCAAAGCGTACAGCTTTCATCTGTAGTTTCTAATACGCGTCTACAGCAGTACGCTCCGTGTGCAGAGTGCCTTTGTTGAATATTCATCACTATCGTTTTGCGTTGGTGCAAGCGTGCAAGCTATATTGAAAAAACCAAACGAAATACCATCTAGGCGGTTATAAACCCACGAGACAGCTTGTATTTCGGTAGGTTTTTTGACATTCGGCAGCTTTTCTGACAAATTTTTCAATTTGACAACTATAAAACAAATTATATTTAAAACAAAAAATATATGGAAATACAAATTTCAAATTTGCCTCTTGTAAACCAAACGAAATACCATCTAGGCGGTTATAAACCCACGAGCCAGCTTGTATTTCGGTAGGTTTTTTGACATTCGGCAGCTTTTCTGACAAATTTTTCAATTTGACAACTATAAAACAAATTATATTTAAAATAAAAAATATATGGAAATACAAATTTCAAATTTGCCTCTTGTAAGCTTCTGCTTTGGCCGTAAGTGGAGAAAAAGTCCGGAAGAAAAATTATACTGCTTACTGGCTTCTCCTTATAACATGGAATACATAGCAATCCCGCCATTGAGTTTCATAATTTATTTCAGTAATTTAAATTCAAATTTCCAAAAAAATAATTATTGAAATAGTTATTTTTTAGTTTGAAGTTTAAAGTCAATCAAATTGTTTTTTAGGGAGTATTTGTCTCTTTTCAACGTACAGAAGAATTGTTTTTGCGCTATTATAACTCTGACGAGTTTTATGGCCGAGCTTCTCTCCCAATTCGAGGTTTTTTTGTTTTTGTTTATTTTTCCTACCATTGGACAGTTTTATGTCGGCTCCGAACGGAGTCATATAGGCATGAGGAAAGTAAACCATTTATTTGAAAAAATTCAGCAGCCTTTATATGAAAGCATTCACTGATGCCTCCTCATGATGAATTTCATCAGTGATTCATAAAGGATTCATTTCAGATTTTTACTGCTGGGTATATGTTGTATATGTTTCTTCTTCTTTTTAGTTCTTTTCAAGTGCAGCCAATTTTCATTATGAGCCGGATTGTTTCAGTAAAAATTTATCTTAACCCAGACCCAGATGTAATAACTGAAATTATTTTGGGACGTAAAAAATAAAACTCAGTAAATAACTGTTATAGATGAGTTTTATGAATAAGTCTTTCGTAACAGTTATTGATGGACTTTAAAAATAAAACTCACCAAGAGTTTTATTCAGGAGTGATATGATAAAACTCAATTATAATTATAATTATAACAGTTATTTATATTGCAGAAATAGTGATTAATAATGAAAGAATCGAAAGTGTAGAAAACTTCAAATACCTAGGAGTATTCATAGACAAGAATCTTAAATTTAAAACTCAGATTGACTATGTGTGCAAAAAAATCGGTAAAAAGATTGGTTTCTTTCGGAGAATAAGATCCAAAATCAATATAATGACCTCAATTAAAGTGTATAATGTTATTATTAAGCCTCATTTTGAATATTGTTCGACGATTCTATTCAATTGTTGTAACCAATGTGCAATAGAAAGACTGCAAAAACTACAAAATAAAGCAATGAGAATAATATTAAAGTGCAATAGATATACGAGTGTAAATTACATGCTGCGAACATTGAAATGGTTATCAGTAGAACAAAGGCTAAGTTTAAATACATATATATTTGTTTTTAAAATAAAATATAGCATGGCACCGTTATACATGACCGATAGTATTACGTATGTGGGAGATACGCAAACCTACTCTCTGAGAAATGATAGAGATTTTAGGTTA
Source organism: Urophora cardui (assembly GCA_960531455.1). NCBI lineage: Eukaryota > Metazoa > Arthropoda > Insecta > Diptera > Tephritidae > Urophora > Urophora cardui. Next base: position 87,814,073 of record OY482673.1, on the reverse strand, counting down.
GCGATGCATAAGAGAGCAGCAGCACAAAATTCCATATTCTATAAGGGACTGAGAATGTTTAACCAGTTACCAATAGATATAAAAATGGAAACAAATATTAAAAATTTTAAAAGACAGTGTATTGAGTTTATAAGAACAACATCAGACTTATAAAATAAGCGCAGTCATAAACATTTATTATTATCATAAGTGTCATTAGTGTTTTTTTTAGTACTATAGGTTTAAGTAAGAGTATAAATTATACTCGTAAATATTCGCAAGGGCCACTTGAGGGTAGTGCGCTACCACAACGTCCTGCCTTATTATTATTATATAGACTTTTATTATAAAAGCCCTCAAGGGTAAACTTTCCAATAATGTCACACGCCCCCAAAAAAAAGACTTCTGCCGGTAAGTAGGGGAAGGGTGTTCTGAATCCGTAAAATTTAGGCGCCGGACGTACCTCGTTTTCGAGGAATTTATGGTTAAAGTTTAGTAACTCCATATAAATTCGATAGATAAAGAAGCAACTTTTGCGCAGAACACTTTTCTGCGTTGGCGGCCTTCGGCCGCGCTTATAAAAAATAACCCTGGGCTACGCCGTCCGGACGTGTGCCCTAACCGTGGCCACCGCCACGGTGATGTCCTTCTGCGTAGTACACCCTGTGAAGTCGCTATTACCAACATTTTTAATAAAAGTGATTTTAACGCAATATTGTAAAATTTATTAAATATATTAGTAATATACGTGTTGTGACTAAAATAAAAAGTGAAATTTGTTTTGTAAATGAGGAATTGGGGTTGTTATTGGTAAAAATTTAACAACTTTAACAAATTCCGGGAAAACTAGGTACGTCCGGCGCCTAAATTTAACTGATTCAGAACCTACTCCTCCTCCCCTACAACCCAGTAAAAGTCGTTTTTCTCGGGGCGTGTGACATTATTGGAAAGCCGACCCATTCTGACGAATTTTCGCCAGCGTTTTCGTTGTTCATTCACATATCGTCGTACCATACGAAAACTAACATATTTAAAATTTCTGGCGAAAGCTATTAATAAAAAAAATTCTGTACGAAAAGTAGAACATTTGACTTTTGGCCGACGAAAAGTAATAAAATCGAGTTTTGGCTGACGAAAAGTAATAAAATCGACTTTTGGCTGACGAAAAGTATCAGTAATTACTTTTTACTTTTCGTCAGCTACAAAAAATTTGATGTTAGTTTTCGTATGGTACGACGATATACTGCAGTGTATTTTAATCGTTTGACAGAACGCAGTTGTCTTCTTCAAATATGTATGTATGTCATTAACCACAGAATTATAACGAAATATTTATTTCAATTCGTCTTGTTTGTTATGTGCACCTTCTTGGCCATGACTGGCGAAATACAATTTTAGTAAACATACAAAATTTCAATCAGCTTATGTACTGTAAGATAATTCTTGAACCGCCCGCAACCAAGGCCAATCTATAGGCAGATGCTACATTATCAATATATATTGATGAAATGCGTGGATCGCGATTCATATTGACAGTGTAGCATCGAGTATTGATGGATCGCGATCTTGGATCGCGAATTTTTAGAAATTTTGCGATCCGCGATCCGGATCGCAATATTGACAATATGAGTTTTGTTCGTTTACGGATATTTTTTGATGTTTTTCGAAAACTTTTAAAAACAAACACTTTGTCGCCGTTTTTTTACGCCAAATCTCCAACAGAAGAGAACCAACTGAGAGAGAAAACTGACATTTCATTTTGTGAGAAGCTGTTGAATTCTGTTGGACACATTTTTGCCAACAGCAATTTTCCAACAGGAAAACAGCTGATCAAACAACAGCTGACTTGAATTTTTGCAAGTAACAAGATTTGCAAAATATACACATCAATTATAAAATTGGAAAAATACACTAAATTGGCAACAAATATGGATAAATTAAATATGCAAAATAAGTTACATACTTTTTGCGAAGTATTTATATGCATATTATGTACCTTAGTAAATTGTAATCTCCTTTGCGGGAATATATATTAACGGGGCCGCTGTGGTGCAGTGGGGAGTGTTGTGGCCACTGTGGTGTGGCGGACGTGGCTAGTCTGCCATACCAGAGGTCATGGGTTGGATCCCCAGCCTGGATAGAGGGAAAATTTGTATATAATGATCCACGATCCGATAACAATTAATTTTCCAGAGGGTAGGGGTGGTCTCACAGATCACAAAAAACAAAGTACTACCCTCCGGACGCTTATAGTTCAGGAGACATTCCTTGTTAAATTAATGTATGTATGTGTAAAACATCTTTCTGCGTTGGCGGCTTTTGGCCGCGCTTCAATAAAATTACCCTCAGCCGGCAGAATTCTCTTTCTGGATTAATATCCATGGAGCAATCGACAGTTGTTTTGTATAGAATACCTTTTGCCTTCAGCCGCGCTTTACAAAAATAACCCTCAGCCGGGAGAATTCTATTTCTGGAGAACTTTAATATTATAATTTAATAATAGTTGAAAGTGTTAAGATAAGATGAATTATCATCTACAGAATATTTCCTGAAAGTTTCACTGAGCCTGGATAGACAACAAATTCTAACTAAAACCCAATTATCCGGATTTTAAAAATAGCAGCCACTCTAGGCAGTGGGTGGCAGTGGGTCGGCTTCAGTATAATGCGCCCGCCGTATTTATTTTCAAACGACTTGAACTTTCGGGAAATCTTCTATGGATGTTAATTTTACTAATTATAACACTCCCGATCATATAATTCGAGAAAGGAAATTTTGCTGGCTGGGGCTATTTTTTTTAAAGCGCGGCCAAATGCCGCCAACGCAAAAGTTTGTTCTACTCAAAAGTACTGTGGATCGGTCCATAAAGGGTTATTTTTTTAAAGCATGGCCAGGGCCGGGTGCATTAAATTGAAATCTCTTCTGCGGGGCAGCAGACGCGAAGACATACTGCGGTGGAAAACAGTATGGACATGGGTACAAAGAAAAGCAATTGTTAGTGTGATAATTATTACAATGAAATCATATTTATTAGATAGTAACAGCGAACCCCAGCGGGTTAGGGGATCTAGATATAACCGTTGTAAGGAATGCCTGTCGTAAGACGCGACTAAAATCCACCGGCCTAGAAGGTTGATTATGGCCAGAAAAAATCGTTCGCACGACAGTCGGGCTAGTGTCAGAAGGGACTAGCACCCGAGCGTACCGGATTTATCCGGCAAAGGACTGTCACATCCCCTACACTCCCCAAAACCTTCGGGGAGTGTCTTGGTGGCTACAACAACAACAACATGAAGTTAATTGTATTGCAGATACATACATACATATGTGCATATATCTCCACTGTTTTCAGGCAGAATTGTAACTCCATTAGCATTTATATAGAACAAACAGTGCCGATTTATTGTAAAAGAGAGTTCCGGATGCATTTCCGAACTTCAAAAAACCTTTTTGCGAGCCTATGCGAACGATTTTTAGATTGAGGAGGTTATCGCGAGGTGACAAAAGACCGACCAAAATGAAACCCAAAACGAATCAAAAGAAATTAAATAAGAAAAAAAAAACTATGTTTTATTTTATTATTTTTATGTTATATGTACATATATACATAATTAACAGCAATAATTTCCACCAATTTTATTATCATTTTAATTTTAATCCTTTTTATCCTTTGAATTTGGGGCTTGTGAATGTAAATAAAAATCAGCTGTTTGCCAAAGCTGTTGAACTCTGCAAATTTTGTGTTCGTTTACCTCTTACGATATTTTTCTCTTGTGAGAGGATAGGTGACATTTTTCTCCAACACCTGGCTGTTGGAGGCTGCTGAGTAAATGCTGTTGGAGAAAGTACGCGAACAAAGCTATGGATTGACTGTGTAGCATGAAAATTTTGCGATCCATCAAAATGCGTGTATATTTAGAAATTTAGAAATCCGCTATCCGGATCGCAATATTGACAATACGGATTGACTGTATAGCATGAAAATTTTGCGATCCATCAAAACGCGTGTATTTTTAGAAATTTTGAAATCCGTGATATGGATCGCAATATTGGCAATAAACGAACTGAAAGTGAAAGTGGGAAAAGGACGGATGTAAAATATTTTGAATCTCAGAGCGAGAAAAATATCGCAATATTCATATTGAACGTGTAGCACCAGTTTGCGATTCATCAAACCCTCAATATGAATCGCGATTCAAATATCGCGATTCATATTGACAGTGTAGCATTTGCCAAAAATTCGCGATCCAGGATCGCGATCCATCAATACTCGATGCTACACTGTCAATATGAATCGCGATCCACGGATTTCATCAATATATATTGACCGTCTGACATGTGCCATACAGGTCCTCTTATGTGAAGCAAAATAGGTGATTACAGTTAAAGCCCGTCTCCACATAACTTGATTCACCAGAGAAACATGTAGCAAAGCATCTCGCTCAATAACGCGTCTCCACGTGGCTAATCGTGATTCAGTTTGACATTTCTCCTTCTTGTTCTTCTTAAATGTTTGTATGTTTGCTTATTTTTGCGTCTTTGTTTTGGTCTGTGTGAGATTTCGATAGATTTTCGATACAAAATTAGAGAAGACATCGATATCATCGAAGTTGGCAAGATGATTCAGAATGAAACAGTGTTTCAATCTTCACTCGCTCTCAGAAATTTGTATGGAAATTGGAGAGTTTCGGCACTGGTTTCCGTGTCGAAACAAGATTGAGAGAGAAAATGCAGAAAAAAAGAGCGAAACACGTTATGTGGAGACATGGTATTAGATGGCGTCTTTCAAGAATGTCAAAAGCAGAGAAAACGCGAGCGAACACACAACCGAACACACAAACGCACAGCCGAACACACAAGCTATTTCCACCAAAAACACGTGCAAGAATGCAAAATCAAAACAAAAGACAATAGTTTGACATAAGCTACAAACTCGCATAAGAAGAGCTACTGTCCCTTGCATGGACCTTCTATAGTTAGGTTATGCCCGCAACAGCGTTGCCAGAATGACGATGGCATCGTCATTTTGACGATTTTTGGACTCCATGACGATGGGACGATTTCATGTCACAAAATGACGATTTTAGGAAGTACAGAAAAATATAGATTTATTCGTAATAAAAATACTTTATACAAATTTCCATAATTAAAAAAAAAATTAAGGCAATCTGATTGGTTTTCTTCAATCCTTTTCCAACACTGGTATTATGGTTTTCATAAATCCTTTTATTACATTAAAATGCAACATTGCCTTAGTTCTGAGCGCACTGCCACACGAATAGAATAAGTTCATTGCTCAACATAATCTACTATTCTCCGCCGTAGATGATCTTGTAAAGTGTATAAAAAGCAGTTTCGACGATTCTAAAACGGTGGCAGCTTTATCGTGTGGAAGAACAAAAGCAACAAGTATTATTCAAAACGCTCTTGGGCAGTACCAGCTATAATCGCTATGTGCCATACTCCGAACAACTAAATTTTCATTATGCGTTGATGAATCCACTGATATACATAAGTAATATGAAATTACTCAGTCTTGTAGTGAGAGTATGTATAAACTTTTCAGTGAAAGACTTTTTTTTTGGCTTGGTCCGTGTTGAAACCTGCGACACTATCAATTTACATAATGCGATAAAACAGTATTTCATCGAAAACGATGTGCCTTATAAAAACAACATGATTGCATTTGTCGCAGATGGGGCAAAAAATGAATGACGATTTTTATTTTTAAAATGACGATTTGGGACAAAAAAATCTGGCAACACTGGCCCGCAACGAGATCAAAATAAACTAGTGATGTGCCGAGTACCACCTATCTCGAGTACTTACTCGAATACCTCAGAAGTATTCGAGTAAGCCAAATACGGCATTCGGATACTTATAATCGAGTACTCATCTCGATTACTCGGTATCCGAGTAAGGAATCCTTCCCAGCTAGAACGGACTGAGGGATTCACCATTGTGAATGCATACATTTTGTCGATTGACTGAATGTTAGACCGGGAACGCTGCTCGTTTTGGCTCAGATTTCCATCTGTCTACCAAGAGGGTAGGCCTTAGATTAAGGAACCACGGTCCGAGAAAAATGTCTTTTTCAGGGAGGTAGAGGGCCTCTCACAGATCTCAAAACTAAAATCAAAACCTGCCGGAGGCTATAGTTCATGAGATATTTGTTGGCAGTTTATTGGTAGAAGGATGGGTCCATAGATGTTACCCCAGAAAGAGAATTCTGCCAGCTGAGGTTTATTTTTTTGAAGCGCGGCCAAAGGCCGCCAACGCAAAAAGGTATTCTGCACACAAATATACATAGTGCGTGTTTTTATAAGTGTCTTCATACGGTAATACTGCACAGTTTTGGGGTTTTGTTTTGTAAATTTTACAACTGACAAATATCTCCGTCGACGGGACTTTTGCATTTTGAATAAGCAGGACCTGCTCTACAACGCCCGACAAGTCCTTTTTTTCAACGCGTGGTAGACTGTTGGAAAATTTTCCCCTCGTTTTGCTTAACATACTAGCGCTGTTTCGTTCTAAAGCTTAGTATCGACCTCTCAAGAAACGCAAAAGTTCCATATAAAATGACGTACAAGAAATGCTCAAGAAATTTTTCTTGTGAAACTTTGTTGGGCGAGTATCGACCTCTCAAGAAATTTAATACACTTTTTACCACTATTTTTCAACATAATGCGAACACAGCAACACAGGTTTTGCCAAGAAATATATCATCGAGCATTTATTTCTTAAAGAAACTTTGACGTCTGTTGGCTTTTGTTACATGTTGATAAAAATGGTGGTGAAAATGGAAAAATTAATCGGAAAAACTATAGTGCACAATTTTTGTAATGATGCAAAGCGGAAGTTGACATCAATTTCTTACATCTACTTCCATTCCGGCCATCAATATACCACAGTTTAGGAGTAATATAAGGTCATCCTCCTCGCTTTCGATGATTTCCTAAAATAATAAAATAAAACTATTGAAAACAAATATTTAAAGCTCTTATTTAATGTTTTTTAAGAACTTATCAATTTCTCATGTTTACAAAATGGTTTATTTTGTTTGCGTTTTTGATGATCTTCTTCGTTTCACTTGGTATTCACGGCGGAATAATAAACGTGAAAATTTCTTGCCTAGTACTATTTTTCACTCAAGAAATTTTTGGATTTATTTCTTGAGTAAAAAATAGTAGTAGGCAAGAAATTTTGACGTTTAGTAATCCACCGTGAATACCTAGTGATATGAAGAAGAGCATCAAAAACGTAAACAAAATAAACCTTTTTGTAAACATAAGGAATTAGTAGTTCTTAAAAAATATTAGTGGTCTTCATATAAAGTGATAAAGTAATAAATTGTTAAAATTTATCTGATTATCCGCATTTTTACATGAACGCACCTTGGCAAATAATTGTTTAAACTCTTGTCAGCTGTCAATGTCAACTTGATTAATAAATAAAAAAAACCCAATAAAATAAACAAAAAATGCATATAACATTTTTCTAGAAATTATTTTAATAATTTGTGCTAAAATGCCGAAAGAAAGCACACTTTCTTCTTTTGAATTTAAAAAGTAAAACTGACAATGTGTCAGACTTGAATTTTACCAAAATTAATAAATTTACGCAACAAATTCGTTCGGTAAAGTGATAAAATTTGCTTAAATATATTTTCGTACAAATTTTGACAGATACTTTATCACAATTATTATTTTATCACTTTACCTCATTTACCAGCAATTTATCACCTTAGATGAAGACCCTTATTAAATAAAAGCTTTAAATATATCGCACCCTAAATCAAAAAGTGGCAATTTTTATTTTTAAATTGACGATTTGGGACAAAAAAATCTGGCAACACTGGCCCGCAACGAGATCAAAATAAACTAGTGATGTGCCGAGTACCACCTATCTCGAGTACTTACTCGAATACCTCAGAAGTATTCGAGTAAGCCAAATACGGCATTCGGATACTTATAATCGAGTACTCATCTCGATTACTCGGTATCCGAGTAAGGAATCCTTCCCAGCTAGAACGGACTGAGGGATTCACCATTGTGAATGCATACATTTTGTCGATTGACTGAATGTTAGACCGGGAACGCTGCTCGTTTTGGCTCAGATTTCCATCTGTCTACCAAGAGGGTAGGCCTTAGATTAAGGAACCACGGTCCGAGAAAAATGTCTTTTTCAGGGAGGTAGAGGGCCTCTCACAGATCTCAAAACTAAAATCAAAACCTGCCGGAGGCTATAGTTCATGAGATATTTGTTGGCAGTTTATTGGTAGAAGGATGGGTCCATAGATGTTACCCCAGAAAGAGAATTCTGCCAGCTGAGGTTTATTTTTTTGAAGCGCGGCCAAAGGCCGCCAACGCAAAAAGGTATTCTGCACACAAATATACATAGTGCGTGTTTTTATAAGTGTCTTCATACGGTAATACTGCACAGTTTTGGGGTTTTGTTTTGTAAATTTTACAACTGACAAATATCTCCGGTCGACGGGACTTTTGCATTTTGAATAAGCAGGACTTGCTCTACAACGCCCGACAAGTCCTTTTTTTCAACGCGTGGTAGACTGTTGGAAAATTTTCCCCTCGTTTTGCTTAACATACTAGCGCTGTTTCGTTCTAAAGCTTAGTATCGACCTCTCAAGAAACGCAAAAGTTCCATATAAAATGACGTACAAGAAATGCTCAAGAAATTTTTCTTGTGAAACTTTGTTGGGCGAGTATCGACCTCTCAAGAAATTTAATACACTTTTTACCACTATTTTTCAACATAATGCGAACACAGCAACACAGGTTTTGCCAAGAAATATATCATCGAGCATTTATTTCTTAAAGAAACTTTGACGTCTGTTGGCTTTTGTTACATGTTGATAAAAATGGTGGTGAAAATGGAAAAATTAATCGGAAAAACTATAGTGCACAATTTTTGTAATGATGCAAAGCGGAAGTTGACATCAATTTCTTACATCTACTTCCATTCCGGAAGGCAGTCGAAAGGCTGCACATGACGCAGACAGCCAATCAATACACCACTCGGCTCTCACTCCTGCTCTCTGAGAGCAACCCTTCACCAAACGATGTATCTGAGGAATGGGAACACATCGCTCGTTCACTTCGTATCGCCGCTGAGGAATCTATAGGATACAAGCGAGCCCACAAGAACACCTGGTACGACAAGGAATGTCGCGATGCCTCGGAAAGAAAGAACGCCGCCTACAGGGCTACATTGTGTGCGGGCGCAACGCGAAGCGTATGGGAGCGTTATCGAACGGCGAAGAAGGAAGAGAGGCGCCTTTTTCGAAAGAAGAAAAGGGAGGCTGAAAGGCGCGAGTGTGAAGAGCTTGAGATGCTGGCGGGTAGGAACGATGCTCGAAAATTCTACCAAAAAATCAGGCGGATGACTGAAGGTTTCAAGACCGGGGCAAATTCCTGCCGGAATGATAACGGTGATCTGGTAACTGATGTCCAGAGCATACTTAAGTTGTGGAGGGATCACTTCTCCTCCTTGCTAGATAATGGCAACAGTGAAAGTGCGGAAGGAGAAGATGTACGACCCGAATCCCCAATAGCAGATGATGGTAGGCATGTTCCACCACCTGATCATGACGAAGTGCGAATAGCAGTATCTAGGCTTAAGAATAACAAGGCCCCGGGCGCTGACGGCTTGCCAGCCGAGCTATTCAAACATGGTGGCGAAGAGTTGATAAGGAGCATGCATCAACTCCTATGCAGAATATGGTCGGACGAGCGCATGCCCGACGATTGGAACTTAAGTGTGCTCTGCCCAATCCACAAAAAAGGAGACTCCACAGTACGCGCCAATTATCGTGGGATAAGCCTCCTGAATATCGCATATAAGGTCTTAGCAAGTGTATTGTGCGAAAGACTGAAGCCTATCGTCAACAATCTGATTGGACCTTATCAGTGTGGCTTCAGACCTGGTAAATCTACCATCGACCAGATCTTCACAATACGACAAATATTGGAAAAAACCCATGAAAAAGGATCCGACACACACCATCTCTTTGTCGATTTTAAAGCCGCTTTTGATAGCACGAATAGGAATTGCCTGTATGCCGCAATGTCTGAATTTGGTTTCCCTGCTAAACTTATACGGCTATGCCAAATGACATTGACTAACACCACCAGCTCCGTCAGAATTGGGAAGGACCTCTCCGAGCCGTTCGAGACCAAACGAGGTTTCAGACAAGGTGACTCTCTTTCGTGCGACTTCTTCAATTTGATGCTGGAAAAGATAATACGAGCTGCAGAACTTAACCATACAGGAAGCATCTTATATCACAAGAGTGTGCAACTGCTGGCGTACGCCGATGACATCGACATCATTGGCACTAACACGCGCGCCGTATGTTCTGCCTTCTCCAAGCTGGATAAAGAGGCTAAGAAAATGGGTTTGGCGGTCAACGAGGACAAGACGAAGTACCTCCTGTCATCACACAAAGAAACAGCACGCCTTGGCAGCCACGTCAATGTTGATAGCTACAAATTCGAAACTGTTAAGGACTTCGTCTATCTGGGAACCAGCATTAACACCAAGAATGATGTCAGCACGGAGATCCAACGAAGAATCACGCTTGCCAATAAATGCTACTTCGGACTAAGTAGGCAACTGAAAAGTAAAGTCCTCTCTCGACAAACAAAAATCACACTCTACAGGACGCTCATCGTTCCAGTCCTCATGTACGGCGCAGAAGCATGGACAATTTCAAAATCAGATGAGATGGCACTTGGAGTATTCGAGAGAAAAGTTCTTCGTAAGATTTATGGACCTTTGCGCGTTGGCGTGGGCGAGTATCGACGGAGATTTAACGATGAGCTGTACGAGCTTTACACAGACATCGACATTGTTCAGCGAATAAAGATCCAGCGGCTGCGTTGGGCAGGTCATGTCGTGAGAATGGACGAAGGCGCTCCGGCTAAGAAAGCATTTCTATCGAAACCCGCTGAACGCAAAAGAAAAGGGAGACCTCCACTGCGTTGGGAAAATCAGGTGGACAGCGATGCTGCCTCCCTAGGTGTTCCCAAGTGGCGCCATGCTGCACGAAACAGAAGCAATTGGCGCGCTCTGTTGGACTCGGCCAGAATCGTCTAGACGGTTAAGCGCCAATCAAGAAGAAGACTTCCATTCCGGCCATCAATATACCACAGTTTAGGAGTAATATAAGGTCATCCTCCTCGCTTTCGATGATTTCCTAAAATAATAAATCCTAAAATAGTACTATTTTTCACTCAAGAAATTTTTGGATTTATTTCTTGAGTAAAAAATAGTAGTAGGCAAGAAATTTTGACGTTTAGTAATCCACCGTGAATACCTAGTGATATGAAGAAGAGCATCAAAAACGTAAACAAAATAAACCTTTTTGTAAACATAAGGAATTAGTAGTTCTTAAAAAATATTAGTGGTCTTCATATAAAGTGATAAAGTAATAAATTGTTAAAATTTATCTGATTATCCGCATTTTTACATGAACGCACCTTGGCAAATAATTGTTTAAACTCTTGTCAGCTGTCAATGTCAACTTGATTAATAAATAAAAAAAACCCAATAAAATAAACAAAAAATGCATATAACATTTTTCTAGAAATTATTTTAATAATTTGTGCTAAAATGCCGAAAGAAAGCACACTTTCTTCTTTTGAATTTAAAAAGTAAAACTGACAATGTGTCAGACTTGAATTTTACCAAAATTAATAAATTTACGCAACAAATTCGTTCGGTAAAGTGATAAAATTTGCTTAAATATATTTTCGTACAAATTTTGACAGATACTTTATCACAATTATTATTTTATCACTTTACCTCATTTACCAGCAATTTATCACCTTAGATGAAGACCCTTATTAAATAAAAGCTTTAAATATATCGCACCCTAAATCAAAAAGTGGCACAATTCAAAATTTTTCGAAATCGATTTTTTTTCATAAACGGGTATACGGAACATATCTCTAGCGATTGCCAAAAAAAAACTTTTGAATAACTCTCTCTTTCGACCGAAAAATAACCATTATACCTGGCCCTTTGCCATATGATTGCTTGTAATGAAAAAAAGTTATTTGGCTCTCCTGAAAATTTTTGAATTTTGAGTTGTGCCACTTTATGATTTAGGGTGCGATATGTTTTCAATAGTTTTATTTTGTTGTTATTTTAGGAAATCATCGAAAGTGACGAGGATGACCTTATATTACTGGTAATCAGCGTTGCCATTCTAGCTTTTTTCAAGCTAGATTTAGCTTTTTTCTTGTCTTTTAGCTGGAAAAATTCTGATTTAGCTTTGGCATTTTTTCTAGCTTTTTTATTTGCTAAAACTCCCCAAAAATGGGCGCTGCTTGCTGCTCATATACATACATACAGTCATCATTGTTACCATTATTTGAATGTAAAACATTTTTTTTTAACATTTCGTTATTTTTATTGACACTGAAGTACAAATTTGCATATACATACATAGTATATGAAAATAAATAACTTATGCAGGCTACACTAAACAGGTCGGTTCTTCAGATCAAATGACTTTTGTTCTTCTTCAACACCTATCCAATTTGTTTACTTCTGCATATTCTTTACATCAATTATCGGCACGGCCTGGCTGACTGAGCTGGTGCTGAGAACAAGCTTCTCACACGTATTTAATACGTGAGTTTCATGCAAGCGCAATAATTAAAACCGAACAAAGTGCTTAGTATCATTCGGTTTGCCATTCTATCAGGTCGATGGCGGATCAACCAATGCGTGTATATTTCCTACATACGTATATATGTTTGTTTGTAGGTATGTAAGCACATATGCGTGTTTTCATACGTACGCCCGCACATCATTGGACAAACATCTGTTGTCAACAACAATCTGACATCAACTGATCGAATGCTAGCGGCTGCCGACAACGCTCTCTCACTAATACACATGCAACTAATAATTTCTTTGCATGTATTGGAATGCCGATAACTTCTTTACATGCATTCGTGTTTACAATTCGTCAAATTCTTCATTCCTTACAGTTTTGACATCTCGGTCAAGAGAGTTCGACATTAAGGTCACGGCGTGTATGTGTGTATGTATCTTGAACCGACCTGTTAAATTGGCCTTGAATTTATGTGTGTTTTAAAAAAACATTACGCGAGTTCCCCTCCAGATCCGCATAAAAATTTTGCGTGCAAATTGAACAACAATTTTGTGATCCTGATGTTTATCTAGATCCATTTCGGGTCCATATAGATTGTAATAGATTTTTTGATCCAGATAAACATCAGGATCAAAAAATTGTTGTTGCAGGTGCTTGCAAATTTTTTGTCCGGATCACTGCCACGGGAATCTCCTATTAATAAAGCATTAAAATACGCAGTAGGACTTGGGATCATCGTTTTATTAATCCGGGAGTACTTGTCAATAGATACTCCATTACTCCCTATACTTCGTGTATAAGCATACAATTTTTTATACTCGCTTTTAACATTGTAACTATGTACTAGGAAGGGAAGTAATAAACACAAATAAAATAAAACAAAACTGAAACAATTTTGATATTGCTCGGAAAGGATATCTGTTGGCAACCCATGCATGTGAAGTTGACATTTGAAGATATCTGGCAAGCATGCAATAATCAATCCTTGTGTCATAAGCAAAATGCAATATTCATTTTTCTATTGAATACTAAGTTTAACATACTCTGTAAATGAATTCAAACAAAAATAACATTCATTCGATTTATAACGCCGGTGAGACAAGTACTGAAAGAAAGAAAAGAAAATTGAAGAATAAATTAAAAAGAACTACTACAAATTAGAACAAAAAGAAATTAAGATTTTTATTATTGTGTTTGTACGGCTGTGTACAGGGAGTTATTTTTCTAAGAATATTTTGATCATTGAATAAAAAGGTGGTTCCTGCTCAAGTGGAGTGTCGTTGCTGTTGTTGTTTGGCCTGTGGAGTTGTTGCTGAGCGTGTTGTTCCGGGTTCTTGGAGGGATTGGTTTGCTGGTGCACCAGTCCAGATTGGTTGTACATACATATATAGTAATTTAATAGGTTATGGACCCAGTTCATGCCTAGAGACTGCAGATAAGTATCAACACCTAATTTATAAAATGGAGAAAGGTAAGCGCAATATAAAACCATTCGATGGGGAAAAGTACTCCATATGGAAATTTCGCGTTAGAGCACTTTTGAGTGAAAATGATGCGCTCAAAGTTGTTCACCAAGATGGAGAAAAAACAAATGAATGGGAGAAACTAGATAGATGCGCCAAAAGTATAATTATAGAATATTTGAGTGATTCTTTTCTCGGTTTTGCCAAAAGTGAATGTAGTGCTAAGGAAATTTTTAAGAACTTAGATGCTATATACGAAAGAAAAAGCTTAGCTTCACAATTATTGTTATGGATGCGCATTCTATACGAGTGGAGCAGCAATGCATGGCGGTCGGCATGATCTAGGGTTGCACTGTGGCTAGTCATTGTCGGCTGGGCGGGGTTCTTGCCTACATTGCTGTCCTGCGCCATAAACAGAAAAATTTCATATCATGCCTTTTCAAACCAATAACGAGAAAATCACACGAAAACAGCATCCGGTTTGGCCGGATGCCACGGACGGACCGTTGAAAAATTCAAATATTCAAAAGATAACCCGAAAAAATAATCAAATTCAAGAGGCCAGGCATCAGTTAAATTTAAATAAATACAAACCGAGGGAAAATGTCGTTAAAATTTGAATATGAATTTTGAACGTACATATGTACGTTAAAATCAGACGGACGTTAGCAAAACATTTAAACCGAAATTTAAATCGGACGGAAATGCTGACAATCGACGGAAAAATTTAAAAATAAATGAGCGCACGTTAAATTTAAATAATCGCGGACGGACGAGAAAATAATCGTTGCACCAAAATGTAAATTTGAATGTACGTTGAAATCGATATGCACTGAATTTGAATAACCACTGTCAAAAAAAAACTGTCAAAGTGAATTTAAATTTGAATATATATATATCGCAAAAAAAAATCGTTAAATTTGAATTTAATTTGAATCAACCGGAAGGACCGGTTATTAACAGGCATCTGAAAATACATAAAAGAAGCTGAAATTTAAAATATATGAACAATCAAAAAAAAGTTAAAGGCCGAACTCACAAGGGGGTGGCGTTGCTGATGTTGTTGCAGCGCCGGTGCGTTTTGTCCCACCCTAATCCATAGTCACTGTCGCACCCGGGTATCAGTGACCCCTTACCTGTGGTGCGCCGCTGGTGTTGTTGCAGCGCTGGTGCTTTACTAGCCCACCCTCATCCTTGGTCATCGGTGCACCTAATTTGTGATGACCCCTTCCTGAAAATCTCTATGCCTTTTTAAATTAAGGTGGTCAACATTCCCATTTTACAACATCTTTATTAGGAGTTCATCGTCTTATAATGCTAATGTAATTCTAAGCATACGTATCATAGTTGCTACGCCTATACCCTTAAATATATATATATATATATATATACATGTACAAGGAATGGGTAGTATCATCAAATTGCGTTGCATGTAATAAATATAACGGGAGGAGTCAGTGATGGAACTGTTCTGTTAAGGGTCTTATGTTATATTATTAGTGGCCTGTAGTAATTATTTGCATTTATTTTATTGAGTGAGTAGTTACGTTTCCCTTTGGTTATATTTTCCTACACGGATCTTCCTGCCCCTTTTGCCTTATCTATTATATTTCTTCCTATCTTCTTTATTTTCTTTATTTATTTATTTTTTTATTTTTTTTTTTTTTTTTTTGCGTACACTTGTATAGGTGTGCGTTTAATCATACATGGGCATATAAATATAAAAAAAAAATCCAAACCGCCATTACAGCATACTAATGTAATTTAATATTAACCGCTAAGAGTAAGTTATAAGTGGAATACTAGCGTAGCTAAATAGCAACTTATGGGTTACACTATATTTTGTATACTCGAAGGAGCTTAGGTAAGGCTGATCGGCAACACAACCGGAAAACAGACTTATGCACGTACATATGTGTATAGGTAAGTTCGTTGCTTATTAGCTACACTCAGAAAATAAATTGAAAAAAAGATGTACAATCAATTTGGCGCACATTTATGTTTATTTTCACCTAGTCTTAGCAGATTTACAACAAAATTTGCGTATTTTCTGATGTACTCAAATTGATGTGAAAAAGGAAATTGTTTTACACGCTTTAATCGGTGAACCTGTCCATTAGATGTGTAATACTATGTTCATGCTGGATTTGAAACGCAACATTTTGCATTTTCGAAGATGGCTTTTCGAAAAGTGTTCATGCTGCCGCGTTTTGTAAATGCGCATTTGAGATGTTCGAAACAAACGGAGCTAATATCCCTGATTACGCAATCAGGTGTTGAGGTTTATTTTTTTGTTTTGTCTAATTAAAACAATAGAACAAGAATTTGCAAAATATGTAATAATATAATACACTAATTTTACAAACCAAACGTACCAACCGCTTTGGTATTAATTTTGATCTCTGTTTTGTTTACTTTCGTTCATTACATGTAGAGTGACGTCATCATGGAGCTCGTGTGCCCATGCTCATGCTACTCTATATGCGTAATCTTGTAGGTATTTCGTTCTTGTATTGCCAGAGTGTTGCCACTATTTTCCATTCGAATGGCAAATTTTTTCGAAGATTTCAGGGTTGCTTTCTGCGTTAGCATTCAAAACGCAAAAAAATAGTTGCGTTAAGTTGCATTTTGGTGGTGGCATTTGTATGGAGAAATGTAACATTTAATGTTGCGTTTTGGAATAAATGCAAAAATGCCTCCGAAACGCAAAACGCAGGCTCACCATGAACATGCTATAAGGGAACATTATCGGTGCCAAAGTTCACACACGAAGTACTCGAATTCGTTAACCATTTGCATAGGTTTAACCATTTATCAATTTATTTTATTTTTTTGACTGAAAATTCACCGAATAAGGCGCAAAATTTCTAGACAGTAATCTCGTGATAAAAATTAACCAACTATTTAATAAGTAAAAATAAACAAAATTTTCTTAGAGTGTATACTACGAAAGGCTCAATAAGCTACAATGTGGTTGTGACATATATGTATGCTGTATAGATCAGAATATTATTACTATACCACGCGTGTGTCCCTAACAATAGTGACATGCAAAAAAAAATTTTATTTAATCATAATTTTTTTCCTCATTTTTTTTTTATGATTTAATTAAATATAAATTATGTACATACATATATACGGATACCTCCGACGCCTGCCTGACTCACCACCCGTTGCTGTGCACCTTTAGTGGTGGTGCCACCGATCTGCTGCTGATGCTGCCACCGGTTGTTGAAGACCACTGCTGCTGCTGCTGCTCCTGCTGCGCTTGCTGTCAAAGTTGCAATTGTGTTTGCAGTTGTTGTTGTTGTTGTTGTTCGGTTTGTTGTCTTGCTGTCAGCAGCTGTATTGCCACGTTGTTCAGTGTCGATTTGTAACGCTGTTGTTGCAATAATCGTTTCAGCCGTCATCCGTTTTTGGTGTTTAATTTATTTTTGCGCTTCCTTTTTGTGTGCACAGTTTCAATGTTAAAAACGGCGTTTCTCTTTTGGTGTGTTTTTGAATTAATTTTAGGTTTGTCATTTTCTTTGTTTTGTTTTTGTTTGTCCAAATTCAATTTTTCTTTTTCTTTCAGCACTCTTTTGTCATTTTCAGTTATGCAGTTTTTTCGTTTATCGCACTATTAATTATTTTCTCTATTGCTTTTGTCTAATTTTTTGCCACGCTCCACAATTGGTTATATATTAAGGGCCGTTTACTCAACCTCTGATTAATGCTAACCGGAGGATAAAGGGCCGGTTAACTTATGGACTGCATTATCGACCACGTGGTAAATGTGTGGTGTGATGAAGTCGATAATGATGTTTAACCGGACTTTAACCGTGATTAGCGTTAATCAGAGGTTGAGTAAACGGCCCTAAATGTTTACTTAACATGTATTTCTCCAGTCTGCCACACTTTTCCCATTCCATAGACCTTGGCCAAGAAATTTGCAGTAGGTTTTTTCTATTTTTTGTTTTTTTTTGTAGAATTACAATTGCATTCCAATGCAATAGACACAAACACAATGCAAATCTTTACACTATGCAAGTGTATTTCGCAAGGTGGCAGAACCCCATCACATGCGGCCGGTTGTCGAGTTTCATATGATGAAAATTAACTTAAAAGTTAAAAAAAAATTTGTTAACTGTGTTTTCATATGGAAATTAACCACCTGACACGTTCACAACTCAACGACTATCCACCAACTAACTGACTCTGTCCTAAAATTTTTCTGTTCAAGCGTGCCTAGCTAAACGCTCACCTTCCCCTTTTTCTGTATTTGTTTGGAAGGGTCCCGTTTCCTATCGTATAACAATGTAGTGCCGTATAACAATGTAGTGACGTGTGCATAATAGTGGCGTGACTTTACGGTTACCCGAATGTCTACATCATGGTATGACGCTAGCAATGACACAAGCGAGATAGAATACGGTTGCCATGACACACAAAAAAAATTACCAAAACTTTCGGAATAAAATGCCTCAAGCATTTTTCCCATGAAACTATTTCAAAATAATCGATTGTATTCGTGCCCTAGAAAATTTGCTACTGTAAAATCCTATTAGTGTGCATTGGGAATATAATGGACATTGGGTCATATTAACAAGAGCCAAGCATCTGCATTTGTTTAAGATCTCAGATATTTTACTCAAATTTTGAAATTTGGTTCATACAAATTTATGTCAAATTTCTGCAATTTCCAGCAAAAGCATTTGCCTTAATCTTATCAATATGGCCCATTGTTGTCCTACGCTCAAATTATGAAATCGGTAGGACAGGAAAATCTGGTTGATGAAACAATAGTAATTAATTTTCTGAGAACTATGTAAAATTTTAAAATTGTATGGAGCGCATGAGAATATTTTATAAAATATGCATTTGAAAGTACCAAGTCACCGAATAACCACGTGTTACGTATTTTCACATTACGAAGTGTTCATGGCAACCCTGGAAGAACCAGTTTGTCCATCACCAATACTTGTGCATCTCCCGCCATTGGAACGATTGTGAAGATTCGGAGGGGAAATTTCTCATGATGCCTATTCATAGAGGTCGGCTCGATAGCTTGCCAGATTTGAAGAAAAATTTATGTGCGATCTATAAAGCTCGGGTTCTAAAAAAAAATGAAGCAATACCATATAATCATCTCGAAGAATAAAAAAAATCAATGTAAATTTCGGATAAACCCACTCACTTAAATTTTGTTTAAACACTTAATGGAGGAAAAAGGGAATTAATTACAGGATTTGAGCAAAGAAAAATTTCGCATTTGAAATATCTAGTAACTGAATTATTGCTAGAACACCATAATTGGTAAATGAAATTACTCGAACAGGAAAGTTACTGACGCAAAAAAAAATTGTAAGCTATTCTATCGAAACCACCCCTATAATACAACCTCATTCTCCTTCACTTGCGGCCAAGGCTAATTTATAGAAGGTTAACCTACTAAACAGCTGATTGCAGACTTTTCCCTATATTTTTTTTTCCACATTGTGGTGCTTGTGTCAAAACTTATGACAATTTGATCTTGACGCAATGTGATTTCTACAATGGCGGCTATGATTTTGACAGAAGCATCACAGAATACACAACCAATTTTACATGGAGTGTGTATGTATGTATGTCCGTATATAGTACTGCAAAAACCTTCTATAATTGAACCATGCATGCGACGACCTTTCATGTTTGGCCACGCGTCACCAATACATGTACATGCTTTTCTCTCTCATGCCAACATGTCGCCATCATTCACTGGAAGTTATTGGGAACTACTAAAAAACTACTGAAATAGTGGTGCTGCCACACAGACAAAATTAAGCAACCGAAATTAACCCGTTTATGATCGATATCAGGATTGATATCGATAGCAAACCATAACAGGCCTGCTTCGCTTCGAAGACCTGACGAGGGAGCGAACAGGAAAAATGGTTTGCCTGTAAGGTTGTTGCGATAATACTCAACTGTTAACTACGTGGGGCACGACTCACCCCTAGATAAGAGTCTCAAATTCTACCACAGCTAACCGGGCAACAGAGGCTCCATCAGGTGATACCAAAAAAAAACGTATGCTATATGAACGTGCAATCTAGTAGTGTATGAAAATCCGAGAATAATTGAAAGTCAGGTATAATAAAAAAAATTCATTTGGTAAAAAAAACCCAAAACGCGTAAGTCCGGTGTTGCGATGATTCTCTATTGGCTTAGGCCAGAGAAGCCTACCCCCCCTAGGAGCCCTCCTCCTAGGTGCCGATCTTGGTCGGTCTTAACAACCTGTCCCCCCCGGCTGATCCAACCCCGCACGCTGGACCCAGGACAGGCGGTCTTGAAAAAGACCCTTGGTCCGCTGGTTTCTCGCCCCCCGGAATGGGCTTTACGAAAAAAAATTAAATTATTTTGTTTCCTATTTTAAGGCTTCGCGGCCTTAGACATTTTTTTACAGGAGAACGCGTCTAAACTCCGAATACATCCACCCTATCAGCTGGTCTATGGTCCCTAACCTCGCGAAGCTGGACAAAAATAAACTTTAACAGGAAAATCATCAGAACTCCGTTTGAATAGACATTTTTATATTGGAGAACTCGTCAAAACTCCGTAAGGTTAGGCATTTGATATTGGAGAACTCGCCAAAGCTCCATAAACTAGACATTTTAATTTGGGAGAACTCGTCAAAACTCCGTATAAGCAGACCAATTGGAATATGGACTGCTAGATGGTCCACGGTTCCCGATGGGAGCGCTTGTGATCCACCTATTATTATAACTGCTCGGGGAGAATACTGGGCGAATTGTCCCCGACCGCCAAGACGCCCAGCGGAGTCTTATTGAGGACGGATATCAGAAGCATGGAATCGTCCTATTAATCTCCCTGTTAAGTCTTCTAAGTCATACAGTGCATTGCCAACTTTTCCACGAACTCGACACTTAATATATTTTGGCAGGAATTTCGCGTTTATACCCTGTTTGAAGTTACTCAAAGTAAAATTTCTTCTAAATACTTCTTGGCCTTCCCTATAATTCACAAGCCTAGAGCGCTTATTGTAAACCTGCTTGACTTTCTCATTTGCCTGCGCTAAGTTTCTACGGATTTGCTCGTGGATTCCTGATAACTTGTCAGCTTTACTTACTATCGGTACGCGATCTTCTTTGAGGCTATCCAATTTCTCTAATAACTTATACGCGGATGCGTGTTGGACCATATTCTGACCATATAATGCAAAGTACGGAGAGCACTGAATCGACGTATGAAAATCACTTCTTAAAACTGATAGAATTTCGGGTATATGTTTGTCCCAATCCGTATGATCCTGCTTATCTTTTAGGAAAATTCTTATCTTGGAAACTATCTCTCTATTCACGCGTTCGGACGCATTAGCTTGTGGGGAATACACTCCTGTTCTAACATGCGTCACACCGTACTTCTCAAAGAACGCTTTCATTTCTTTTGAGATGAATTGTTTCCCATTATCGCTGTGGATATATTCTGGGACCCCTATAGCTGGAAAAATTTCTGTACCGAAGTAGTTCATTACATTGATAGATGTCGCTCTCTGCATTGGCTTCAGCCACACATACTTTGAAAAATGGTCTAAAATAATGAAAAGAAACTGGTTCCTGCGTTTTGATCTAGGATAAGGTCCTAAGAAGTCGCAATATAAGCGTTGGAAAGGTCTCTCCGTAACAAAAGTACTTCCTATAGGTGGTCTTGACTGCTGATTTGTTGCTTTTACAGCCTTGCAAGTTTCACAAACCTTTACATAATCTCTAACGTCCCTAGCTTGTTGTGGCCAGAAGTATTTCGACCTAACCCGTTCCAATGTCTTTTGCCAACCTCCGTGATAACTCCTAACTGCGTCATGTGCCATTCGTATTGCTTCCTCCCTGAGTCCTTCGGGCAACCACAACCGCCATAACGAGCCTTCTTCACCCTCCACACCCTTCCGAAACTTAACTCTTTTAAAAATCAAACCGTCTCTGACACACAAATCCGGGAGAGCCTCACCGTTTACTGTAATTGTTCTTATAAGATCCAGATATTCATTGGCTCTAAATTCGGATGAGTCTAAGTCTATTTCGTAAGGCGCGGGAGATGAAGTCAACTCGTCAACGTCAAAACGCGACAGAGCGTCCGGTACTACGTTCAGAGCCCCCTTACGATGCTGCATTTCGAAATCATATCTCTGTAGTAACAGTGACCATCTAGCTAACCTACCACTAAGGTCTTTTTGCGTCATCAACCATTTAAGGCTTGAGTGGTCCGTGATGATACGAAATGGCAGCCCTTCAACGTAGGGTCTGAAACGCTTGACGCTGACAATTGCGGCGAGGCATTCCAGCTCGGTGACTGTATAGTTGCGTTGAGCATTATTTAATTTTTTTGAAACGAAAGCTATTGGATGCTCTGCACCATTATCATCGACCTGGAATAACACGCCTCCTACTCCTATTTTGGAAGCATCACATTGAATGACAAATTCTCGGGAAAAATCAGGTTGAGCTAAGACTGGAGCGGAACTCAGAGCTACTTTAAGTTTTTCGAAGGCTTCTATTGCTTCTGGAGTGAGTTTGAAAGGACCAGGTGACTTACGTAAACAATCTGTCAAAGGGCCTGCTAAATCAGCGAAATTGGTAATAAATGCCCTGTACCAATTTGCCATACCCACAAATCTGCGAACCTGCCGAGGAGATTTGGGAATGGGGAAATTCTGCATTGCCTCAATTTTCTCTGGATTCACTTTCAAACACCCACTGCCTATAACATACCCTAAGTAACGAATTTCTCTCTGGCAAAATTTACTTTTACTCACATTGATTGTAAGGCCTGCACTTTTCAAACACCTCGCAACATCTGCTAAAAGTTTGATGTGGTCGTCAAAATCCGCACTGCATACCAACAGGTCGTCCAAATAAACAAACACATGTTCTCGCATATACGAGGGAATTGCTTTGTCCATGAGTCGACTCATTGTTTGCGGCGCGTTACATAACCCAAAGGGCATAACTTTGTAATGGTACAAGGGTTTACCTGGCACCGCAAACGCTGTCTTCTCTTTTGACGACTCAGTTAGTTTAATTTGGAAGAACGCGTCTTTCAAGTCGATACCACTAATAAAGTGCGTATCCTTTAAACGACTCAATAACCCGTTGATATGCGGCAGCGGATATGAATCTTTCTTCGTGACTGCGTTTACCTTCCTAGAATCTATGCAGAGTCTAACCTTACCAGGTTTCCGTACTAAGACAACTGGGCTACACCATGGCGAATTCGACTCTTCGATGACTCCCATTTTCAATAATCTATCAATTTCGCTGTAGGCTTCAGCCTGCCTTGGTGGCGAAAGAGGAAAATGTTTACTTTTTATTGGGACTGCGTCACCCGTGTCAATATCGTGCTCCACCAGCTGTGTTTGTCCTAGGCCTAATTTTTCAAACGACGGAAACATATCAATAACTTTTTGCAAATTGCACTTCTGGGATGGAGTTAAATCATGAAAATTGGGACCTTCATCTATATCTTCCTTTGCTTCTAGACAAGATATGCTTGGAAATATTTCGGGAGCTAAAGCAAATGCTTTCCAAAAATCTACTCCGAAATAGGCTTCCTGGAGAAGCGAAGGAACAAGGTAAAAAGATATAGATTTTGTTGTATTTTTAAAAGTGACAGGCAATGAACTACACCCTATTATCTTTCGTTTGTCGCCGCCTGCCGTATATATACATTCATTCATTTCACGATATTTAAGATTGTTCTTTTCTAGAAATTTCAAACAGTCCTTACCCAGAATAGAGACATTGGCTCCTGAATCCAATAGTCCCACTAGTGATCCATTTCCTATCCTCACCCTAATCATTGGTCTTTCATCGTCTGTAAGGACGAGTGTGGTGCTTTCCAAAAGCTTGCGCACCTGGACACGTTTGCTATATCTCTTCCTACACTGCAAAATTCTTTCGGGTGGATATGGTTGGGAATCATTCGTGAAAATATTTGACCTAACCAATTGATAGTTTTGTTCTCTTTCTTCTAAACTGGGTCGGAAAATGGTCTGACAACTAACATTTCTAACTGAGGCTTTCAAAATACGAACTGGCCGAGAATTTGTTTGCGACGAAGCTGGGTCTTCTGAATCTGAACTATTTGAATTATCCGTACTATCAGGGAAAGTTACTATCGGTGTTGATTGACTACTCGCGGATCTGGCCGAAAGTGGACTAGGCTCAGTACTCGCGACGAATTGCTGGGTATTGACTGAAGTAGGGGCTATAGTCCCGAACGAGTTTCCCCCTCTCTTTTCTCGCTCGGATAACGGTTTCCCTGACCACGGTGGTCGTTGGGACACTTCGGAGTCAACACTCCTCTCTGACCGCATTTGAAACAAAACTGAGATTTGATGGGCTCCTCACAGTAAATATAAGAATGGCCCATTGCCTGGCAATTCCAACATTTAATCCCTGAGTAGTCTGGCTTACCCATTCGACGATAATTCAACGCTTCTACCTGCGGATCTACTATATAATCTTCGTTTTCGACCCTACATTCTGGAGCTATGGCACGTGCTTCGTTTACGCTTGGCCTATGGTAATTTGAGACTAAGCTTCTGCTCTCTTTCAGTATTTGCTCGCCTCGTCGAGCTACATCGCGGAGGTCATGCAGACTTCTTACATCCGCGTTAAACAGCATTAATTTCAAATTACCATTAACGTTGCGTTTGATGATATCTATTAACAAGGCTTCAGACATGGGCTCTCTAAGTCTTGCGTTTAATGCCAGAATGTCCGTGTGGAAAACGTCGTATGTCTCATTCACTCTCTGCTTACGCACAGATATTTCCATCATCAGCTCGTGGTCCGTTTTCATTGTACCGAATTCCCGTTTTAAAGAATAACTCAAAAATGGATAATTTGCGTTGGAATTTTGTTTGGTAAATAACCAATACCATTCTTCGGCACGGCCTGACAAGAAAAGGTGAAAACTGGCCATAATCTGATCTTCTGAACATTGTGTGCGCTCACGCAAAGTGTCCAATTTAAACAAAAAATCTGAAACACTACCAGTACCGTCATAAGATATCTTCCAATCTTGTGGTTTCACAACCGTATTACTGGGCGTGGGAATAATTGAGTTGTTAACAAAATTCTGCGCTTGGTTCGGCTGCTGTCTAACATCATCCCTAGTATCACATCTAGCATCACTCCTAACAAAATCCGCCGCCGTTCGAGAAGCTGCGACTGCAGCGTTCAGGGTATTCACGTTTTCCCTAATAGCTCTCATTTCATGGCGCAGCTCTTCTTGTGACGTTTGGAATAACTGATGCAGGACATGTACCCACGAATTCAAAGGAGTCACTTCGGGATGGGTCTCTTGATTGGAAGCCCTTTCATTGTAAACGTTTGGTTGTAACCGAACTTGTGGTAAAGCGCTAGCCTCGTCTACAGTATTTGTCGCGCATTGCTCAGGCGGATCCGGCATATTCCTAATAAGACTGTCTAGATCGAGGATATTTGCACTAGTCGGTCTATCATATTTTCCCGAAGGGTCATTATTTGAGACATCCCTGAATGGATCTACTGTTGTCCGGCTGACTATTGGGGAATGCATTACTAAAGGTCGGCTCGCTGGGGGTTTCGGAGTTGCACCTCCACTTCCTCTTCCTCTATAATATACCCCGCTACCTCTGTTTTTAGAACCACTACCTCTAGTCGAACTCCTAGTTTGCATCCCTTCAGCCGACTGCTGAGTGTTTTGAGGCATTTTCAAAAAAAATCGAACGTTTGAGCGCTTCAAAAAAAAAAAAAACAAGGCACGCTTGAACGGTTGTATCAAATCTAAAGCAATTAACTGCTTGAATAAGTCACGTTTGGTGTCAAAGCTCGAATGTAAATATTTGTACTATTAACGAAATTTAGATCCTTATCTCCATTCAAAATTAGATCGCATCGAAAAGAAATTAACAAAACTTTGGTTTTGTGTTTGATCAAGTTTTCAGCGAATATTAATAATGATTATTTGCTATTTAAATCTCTATGCCGGTACAAAATTATGTCACATCCGAAAAAGTAGTAAAACTTTAGTTGTCGCGTTTGGTGGAAAAATCAAGCAATAATCGTAATAATTATTTGCGATTCAAAAAAAATTATCTTAAGTTTTGCTAACAATATCGATTCAAAATGACTTCACTTCGCTTATCAAAAAAAAATTGTATAAATAAACGTGTTCATAAACGTGAATATGTAAATGTAAATGGATATATAATGCAAAATATATATATGTTCGTTATTCAATGGGAATGCTGACCTCCCCTTATAAAGGCACAGGTTACAGAATGAAAAAAAAATTATAAACCCCCTTGAAAAGAAAACACAAAAAAAACGAAATCTTGCGAAATACTAACCTATCTCCACCGCAATGAAAGGAACGGTTTCAATCCGCTTTCCCCAGACTTGCGGAGATAGACAATACATCCTTGGGTCTCAGCTCAGCTCATCGCCATGAAGTGGTGCTAAATGCTCCAAGGCACCCAACTCAGGCATGAGATGAACTGAGGCCTGCGTCGCATAACAAAAAAAAGACAGAACAAAAGAAATTTGCAATTATACCCTCCTAATCTCCGCCGCAATGAAAGGAACAGCTAGAGGCTGCTTTCCCCAGACTTGCGGAGATGAAAAGTACTAACTCAGGTCTCAGACCAACCCATCGCAATGAAAGTGGCGCTAGGTGCAACCAACTCAGACGCGGGATGGCTGTAGCCTAAATTGCAAAAAAAAAATCACGAAAACAAAAAAAATAAAAGGACGAATTTTCCTCATGACCAACATCCTTGGCTCCGCCGCAATGAAAGGCACGGTTTGAAGCCGCTACCCCAGACTTGCGAAGAAGGATTGCTAGCTTAGGATCCAGCCAACTCCGACGCGAGATAAGCTGGGCCCCAAAAGAAAAAAAATCCGATACACAAAACTGCACAAAAGACATATTCGGCAAAAATAAATAAAAATAAATACTGAATCTAGCGGACATGCCCCTCGGACGACAGTGAAACCAAATTTAATATTTAAACTACAAAAAAAATTAAGTGCGTTAAACACTGCCTCTCCGGGTGAAATGCAAAAGAAAAAAAACAGACTAGGTGACGTAAAGTCTCGTGGAGCCCTGAGCCACTAACACCAATGATTTCCAATCACCCCGATCAATCTCATCATCCCGCCGCAACGCAGTGGCGGCTACTGAGGCTGCCAATCTGGGACTTGCGGAATAATGAAACTTCACTGAACGACCAGGAAACCACTGAAGCCAGTACCTCGGGACACCACGTTGGGCGCCATCTGTTATGGATACAGCTTTCGACTATCGAGTGCGTTTTGCGCTTTGTGGCGCCCTATGCCACCAACAGCGATGATCTCCTTGGACAACCTGATCAGTCTCACCATCTCGCCGCAACGCAGTGGCGGCGCAGGGCCTGCCCATCTGGGACTTGCGAGATAGTAAGGCGTCACTGGCTGACCAAAAGCCATCGAGTCAGCACGTTGGGCGCCATCTGTTATGGATGCGCATTCTATACGAGTGGAGCAGCAATGCATGGCGGTCGGCATGATCTAGGGTTGCACTGTGGCTAGTCATTGTCGGCTGGGCGGGGTTCTTGCCTACATTGCTGTCCTGCGCCATAAACAGAAAAATTTCATATCATGCCTTTTCAAACCAATAACGAGAAAATCACACGAAAACAGCATCCGGTTTGGCCGGATGCCACGGACGGACCGTTGAAAAATTCAAATATTCAAAAGATAACCCGAAAAAAAATCAAATTCAAGAGGCCAGGCATCAGTTAAATTTAAATAAATACAAACCGAGGGAAAATGTCGTTAAAATTTGAATATGAATTTTGAACGTACATATGTACGTTAAAATCAGACGGACGTTAGCAAAACATTTAAACCGAAATTTAAATCGGACGGAAATGCTGACAATCGACGGAAAAATTTAAAAATAAATGAGCGCACGTTAAATTTAAATAATCGCGGACGGACGAGAAAATAATCGTTGCACCAAAATGTAAATTTGAATGTACGTTGAAATCGATATGCACTGAATTTGAATAACCACTGTCAAAAAAAAACTGTCAAAGTGAATTTAAATTTGAATATATATATATCGCAAAAAAAAATCGTTAAATTTGAATTTAATTTGAATCAACCGGAAGGACCGGTTATTAACAGGCATCTGAAAATACATAAAAGAAGCTGAAATTTAAAATATATGAACAATCAAAAAAAAGTTAAAGGCCGAACTCACAAGGGGGTGGCGTTGCTGATGTTGTTGCAGCGCCGGTGCGTTTTGTCCCACCCTAATCCATAGTCACTGTCGCACCCGGGTATCAGTGACCCCTTACCTGTGGTGCGCCGCTGGTGTTGTTGCAGCGCTGGTGCTTTACTAGCCCACCCTCATCCTTGGTCATCGGTGCACCTAATTTGTGATGACCCCTTCCTGAAAATCTCTATGCCTTTTTAAATTAAGGTGGTCAACATTCCCATTTTACAACATCTTTATTAGGAGTTCATCGTCTTATAATGCTAATGTAATTCTAAGCATACGTATCATAGTTGCTACGCCTATACCCTTAAATATATATATATATATATATACATGTACAAGGAATGGGTAGTATCATCAAATTGCGTTGCATGTAATAAATATAACGGGAGGAGTCAGTGATGGAACTGTTCTGTTAAGGGTCTTATGTTATATTATTAGTGGCCTGTAGTAATTATTTGCATTTATTTTATTGAGTGAGTAGTTACGTTTCCCTTTGGTTATATTTTCCTACACGGATCTTCCTTCCCCTTTTGCCTTATCTATTATATTTCTTCCTATCTTCTTTATTTTCTTTATTTATTTATTTTTTATTTTTTTTTTTTTTTTTTTTTTGCGTACACTTGTATAGGTGTGCGTTTAATCATACATGGGCATATAAATATAAAAAAAAAATCCAAACCGCCATTACAGCATACTAATGTAATTTAATATTAACCGCTAAGAGTAAGTTATAAGTGGAATACTAGCGTAGCTAAATAGCAACTTATGGGTTACACT
Source organism: Urophora cardui (assembly GCA_960531455.1). Classification (NCBI taxonomy): domain Eukaryota; kingdom Metazoa; phylum Arthropoda; class Insecta; order Diptera; family Tephritidae; genus Urophora; species Urophora cardui. The sequence continues at coordinate 87,784,925 of OY482673.1, read as the reverse complement.
ATATTTTGTATACTCGAAGGAGCTTAGGTAAGGCTGATCGGCAACACAACCGGAAAACAGACTTATGCACGTACATATGTGTATAGGTAAGTTCGTTGCTTATTAGCTACACTCAGAAAATAAATTGAAAAAAAGATGTACAATCAATTTGGCGCACATTTATGTTTATTTTCACCTTCTTAGCAGATTTACAACAAAATTTGCGTATTTTCTGATGTACTCAAATTGATGTGAAAAAGGAAATTGTTTTACACGCTTTAATCGGTGAACCTGTCCATTAGATGTGTAAGGGAACAATATCGGTGCCAAAGTTCACACACGAAGTACTCGAATTCGTTAACCATTTGCATAGGTTTAACCATTTATCTATTTATTTTATTTTTTTGACTGAAAATTCACCGAATAAGGCGCAAAATTTCTAGACAGTAATCTCGTGATAAAAATTAACCAACTATTTAATAAGTAAAAATAAACAAAATTTTCTTAGAGTGTATATTACGAAAGGCTCAATAAGCTACAATGTGGTTGTGACATATATGTATGCTGTATAGATCAGAATATTATTACTATACCACGCGTGTGTCCCTAACAATAGTGACATGCAAAAAAAAATTTTATTTAATCATAATTTTTTTCCTCATTTTTTTATGATTTAATTAAATATAAATTATGTACATACATATATACGGATACCTCCGACGCCTGCCTGACTCACCACCCGTTGCGGTGCACCTTTAGTGGTGGTGCCACCGATCTGCTGCTGATGCTGCCACCGGTTGTTGAAGACCACTGCTGCTGCTGCTGCTCCTGCTGCGCTTGCTGTCAAAGTTGCAATTGTGTTTGCAGTTGTTGTTGTTGTTGTTGTTCGGTTTGTTGTCTTGCTGTCAGCAGCTGTATTGCCACGTTGTTCAGTGTCGATTTGTAACGCTGTTGTTGCAATAATCGTTTCAGCCGTCATCCGTTTTTGGTGTTTAATTTATTTTTGCGCTTCCTTTTTGTGTGCACAGTTTCAATGTTAAAAACGGCGTTTCTCTTTTGGTGTGTTTTTGAATTAATTTTAGGTTTGTCATTTTCTTTGTTTTGTTTTTGTTTGTCCAAATTCAATTTTTCTTTTTCTTTCAGCACTCTTTTGTCATTTTCAGTTATGCAGTTTTTTCGTTTATCGCACTATTAATTATTTTCTCTATTGCTTTTGTCTAATTTTTTGTCACGCTCCACAATTGGTTATATATTAAATGTTTACTTAACATGTATTTCTCCAGTCTGCCACACTTTTCCCATTCCATAGACCTTGGCCAAGAAATTTGCAGTAGGTTTTTTCTATTTTTTGTTTTTTTTTTGTAGAATTACAATTGCATTCCAATGCAATAGACACAAACACAATGCAAATCTTTACACTATGCAAGTATATTTCGCAAGGTGGCAGAACCCCATCACATGCGGCCGGTTGTCGAGTTTCATATGATGAAAATTAACTTAAAAGTTAAAAAAAATTTGTTAACTGTGTTTTCATATGGAAATTAACCACCTGACACGTTCACAACTCAACGACTATCCACCAACTAACTGACTCTGTCCTAAAATTTTTCTGTTCAAGCGTGCCTAGCTAAACGCTCACCTTCCCCTTTTTCTGTATTTGTTTGGAAGGGTCCCGTTTCCTATCGTATAACAATGTAGTGCCGTATAACAATGTAGTGACGTGTGCATAATAGTGGCGTGACTTTACGGTTACCCGAATGTCTACATCATGGTATGACGCTAGCAATGACACAAGCGAGATAGAATACGGTTGCCATGACACACAAAAAAAATTACCAAAACTTTCGGAATAAAATGCCTCAAGCATTTTTCCCATGAAACTATTTCAAAATAATCGATTGTATTCGTGCCCTAGAAAATTTGCTACTGTAAAATCCTATTAGTGTGCATTGGGAATATAATGGACATTGGGTCATATTAACAAGAGCCAAGCATCTGCATTTGTTTAAGATCTCAGATATTTTACTCAAATTTTGAAATTTGGTTCATACAAATTTATGTCAAATTTCTGCAATTTCCAGCAAAAGCATTTGCCTTAATCTTATCAATATGGCCCATTGTTGTCCTACGCTCAAATTATGAAATCGGTAGGACAGGAAAATCTGGTTGATGAAACAATAGTAATTAATTTTCTGAGAACTATGTAAAATTTTAAAATTGTATGGAGCGCATGAGAATATTTTATAAAATATGCATTTGAAAGTACCAAGTCACCGAATAACCACGTGTTACGTATTTTCACATTACGAAGTGTTCATGGCAACCCTGGAAGAACCAGTTTGTCCATCACCAATACTTGTGCATCTCCCGCCATTGGAACGATTGTGAAGATTCGGAGGGGAAATTTCTCATGATGCCTACTCATAGAGGTCGGCTCGATAGCTTGCCAGATTTGAAGAAAAATTTATGTGCGATCTATAAAGCTCGGGTTCTAAAAAAAAATGAAGCAATACCATATAATCATCTCGAAGAATAAAAAAAATCAATGTAAATTTCGGATAAACCCACTCACTTAAATTTTGTTTAAACACTTAATGGAGGAAAAAGGGAATTAATTACAGGATTTGAGCAAAGAAAAATTTCGCATTTGAAATATCTAGTAACTGAATGAGAAAATACGAATCGTTATTATTGCTAGAACACCATAATTGGTAAATGAAATTACTCGAACAGGAAAGTTACTGACGCAAAAAAAAATTGTAAGCTATTCTATCGAAACCACCCCTATAATACAACCTCATTCTCCTTCACTTGCGGCCAAGGCTAATTTATAGAAGGTTAACCTACTAAACAGCTGATTGCAGACTTTTCCCTATATTTTTTTTTCCACATTGTGGTGCTTGTGTCAAAACTTATGACAATTTGATCTTGACGCAATGTGATTTCTACAATGGCGGCTATGATTTTGACAGAAGCATCACAGAATACACAACCAATTTTACATGGAGTGTGTATGTATGTATGTCCGTATATAGTACTGCAAAAACCTTCTATAATTGAACCATGCATGCGACGACCTTTCATGTTTGGCCACGCGTCACCAATACATGTACATGCTTTTCTCTCTCATGCCAACATGTCGCCATCATTCACTGGAAGTTATTGGGAACTACTAAAAAACTACTGAAATAGTGGTGCTGCCACACAGACAAAATTAAGCAACCGAAATTTACCCGTTTATGATCGATATCAGGATTGATATCGATAGCAAACCATAACATTATCTATACGTAAACAATTATTATCATTAAAACTAAAAGGTGAAACACCATTGTTAAATCATTTTAATACCTTAGATGATTTAATAACAGAATTACTGGCATCCGGAGCGCAAGTGGAGGAAATGGATAAGATATCCCATTTGCTCTTAACCCTACCTTCCCCATATGATGGGATTATTACTGCGATTGAAACATTATCTGAAAGCAACTTAACTTTGGCATTCGTAAAAAATAGATTGTTGCATCATGAAATCAAATTAAAGCAATCTTGTAAGGACACTAGTCTAAAAGTTTTGCAAGCAACTAGGAACGAAAATAAAAATGCAATAATCAAATATAAAAATCAAAGTTTTCAAAAAAATAAATTCAAATTTAATAAAACCAAGTTTAATAATAATAAGCAAAAATGTTTTCATTGTGGTAAAGTAGGTCATATTAAAAAGATCTGCTTTATATATAAAAAAGAAAAAGGTGGAGAAAATAAAAAATTAAATTGACGATTTGGGACAAAAAAAATCTGGCAACACTGGCCCGCAACGAGATCAAAATAAACTAGTGATGTGCCGAGTACCACCTATCTCGAGTACTTACTCGAATACCTCAGAAGTATTCGAGTAAGCCAAATACGGCATTCGGATACTTATAATCGAGTACTCATCTCGATTACTCGGTATCCGAGTAAGGAATCCTTCCCAGCTAGAACGGACTGAGGGATTCACCATTGTGAATTCATACATTTTGTCGATTGACTGAATGTTAGACCGGGAACGCTGCTCGTTTTGGCTCAGATTTCCATCTGTCTACCAAGAGGGTAGGCCTTAGATTAAGGAACCACGGTCCGAGAAAAATGTCTTTTTCAGGGAGGTAGAGGGCCTCTCACAGATCTCAAAACTAAAATCAAAACCTGCCGGAGGCTATAGTTCATGAGATATTTGTTGGCAGTTTATTGGTAGAAGGATGGGTCCATAGATGTTACCCCAGAAAGAGAATTCTGCCGGCTGAGGTTTATTTTTTTGAAGCGCGGCCAAAGGCCGCCAACGCAAAAAGGTATTCTGCACACAAATATACATAGTGCGTGTTTTTATAAGTGTCTTCATACGGTAATACTGCACAGTTTTGGGGTTTTGTTTTGTAAATTTTACAACTGACAAATATCTCCGGTCGGCAGGACTTTTGCATTTTGAATAAGCAGGACCTGCTCTACAGCGCCCGACAAGTCCTTTTTTTCAACGCGTGGTAGACTGTTGGAAAATTTTCCCCTCGTTTTGCTTAACATACTAGCGCTGTTTCGTTCTAAAGCTTAGTATCGACCTCTCAAGAAACGCAAAAGTTCCATATAAAATGACGTACAAGAAATGCTCAAGAAATTTTTCTTGTGAAACTTTGTTGGGCGAGTATCGACCTCTCAAGAAATTTAATACACTTTTTTACCACTATTTTTCAACATAATGCGAACACAGCAACACAGGTTTTGCCAAGAAATATATCATCGAGCATTTATTTCTTAAAGAAACTTTGACGTCTGTTGGCTTTTGTTACATGTTGATAAAAATGGTGGTGAAAATGGAAAAATTAATCGGAAAAACTATAGTGCACAATTTTTGTAATGATGCAAAGCGGAAGTTGACATCAATTTCTTACATCTACTTCCATTCCGGCCATCAATATACCACAGTTTAGCAGTAATATAAGGTCATCCTCCTCGCTTTCGATGATTTCCTAAAATAATAAAATAAAACTATTGAAAACAAATATTTAAAGCTCTTATTTAATGTTTTTTAAGAACTTATCAATTTCTCATGTTTACAAAATGGTTTATTTTGTTTGCGTTTTTGATGATCTTCTTCGTTTCACTTGGTATTCACGGCGGAATAATAAACGTGAAAATTTCTTGCCTAGTACTATTTTTCACTCAAGAAATTTTTGGATTTATTTCTTGAGTAAAAAATAGTAGTAGGCAAGAAATTTTGACGTTTAGTAATCCACCGTGAATACCTAGTGAAATGAAGAAGAGCATCAAAAACGTAAACAAAATAAACCTTTTTGTAAACATAAGGTATTAGTAGTTCTTAAAAAATATTAGTGGTCTTCATATAAAGTGATAAAGTAATAAATTGTTAAAATTTATCTGATTATCCGCATTTTTACATGAACGCACCTTGGCAAATAATTGTTTAAACTCTTGTCAGTTGTCAATGTCAACTTGATTAATAAATAAAAAAAAAACCCAATAAAATAAACAAAAAAATGCATATAACATTTTTCTAGAAATTATTTTAATAATTTGTGCTAAAATGCCGAAAGAAAGCACACTTTCTTCTTTTGAATTTAAAAAGTAAAACTGACAATGTGTCAGACTTGAATTTTACCAAAATTAATAAATTTACGCAACAAATTCGTTCGGTAAAGTGATAAAATTTGCTTAAATATATTTTCGTACAAATTTTGACAGATACTTTATCACAATTATTATTTTATCACTTTACCTCATTTACCAGCAATTTATCACCTTAGATGAAGACCCTTATTAAATAAAAGCTTTAAATATATCGCACCCTAAATCAAAAAGTGGCACAACTCAAAATTTTTCGAAATCGATTTTTTTTTCATAAACGGGTATACGGAACATATCTCTAGCGATTGCCAAAAAAAAACTTTTGAATAACTGTCTCTTTCGACCAAAAATAACCATTATACCTGGCCCTTTGCCATATGATTGCTTGTAATGAAAAAAAGTTATTTGGCTCTCCTGAAAATTTTTGAATTTTGAGTTGTGCCACTTTATGATTTAGGGTGCGATATGTTTTCAATAGTTTTATTTTGTTGTTATTTTAGGAAATCATCGAAAGTGACGAGGATGACCTTATATTACTGGTAATCAGCGTTGCCATTCTAGTTTTTTTCAAGCTAGATTTAGCTTTTTTCTTGTCTTTTAGCTGGAAAAATTCTGATTTAGCTTTGGCATTTTTTCTTGCTTTTTTATTTGCTAAAACTCCCCAAAAATGGGCGCTGCTTGCTGCTCATATACATACATACAGTCATCATAGTTACCATTATTTGAATGTAAAACATTTTTTTTTAACATTTCGTTATTTTTATTGACACTGAAGTACAAATTTGCATATACATACATAGTATATGAAAATAAATAACTTATGCAGGCTACACTAAACAGGTCGGTTCTTCAGATCAGCTGACTTTTGTTCTTCTTCAACACCTATCCAATTTGTTTACTTCTGCATATTCTTTACCAGTGTTGCCAGAATATTTTGAAGCTTATAGCTAAATTAAAAAAAAAAAATTGCTAAAAATAGCTAAATAATTTTTTTCATAGCTAAAATAAATAGCCAAATTTTTTTTTTCAAAAATAGCCAAATAATCATTTATTTAAAAAGACGTGACATAAAACAGCTTCACATATATGAATATTTATATATACATATATTATATATTGTAGCCACATACATATATTTGTTTGTATGTACGTCGCATAATAAGATTCCCTGTAAAAAAGTGTGCGACGAGTCTCTAAAAAGATTTGTCCGGGAGCGCTCTCTTTCGGGTACAATTAGTCTACAATTGTACCCGAACGGGTACATATGTATACTAATTGTAGACGAATTGTACCCGAAAGGGTATCAAACGGGTACAATTAGTCGCACAAATGGATGTGTCGCATTTGCTACCTGTTCGGGTACAAAACGGGTACAATTGTGCGCTTTTGCTACCCGTTCGGGTACAAACTGGGTATAATTAGTCTCTTCATAGGTCATGCTCAAACAAAAGAGAACACTTCAACCCATATAAAGAGATACAAATGGGTAGTAATCGCATTCTCCCTTGCGAGTTGTCCCGGATGTATCCCGGAGTGATCGCATTTTTTGCAGGGTTATTACTATGAAAAAAAAAAAAATTAATTCGTTACATATGTATGTATGTATGTATGTACATTCAATTGCAGTATTAAAATAAATTATAATAGCGACTAGTTAATATTTAAACTTTAGTTTAAAATTTGATTCAATCACATTTCAAAAATCATATCTTCTTCATTTAATTCACAGGTTGAATCATATATATTAATTGAAGTCATTGCTTTAATAAGATCGTTAGGAATTTCAAAGTTATTACAACATTTTTCAAGCCTTTTTAGACCATACCTAACAGTCAATAGAGAGTTTAACATAAATAATTGCATTCTATTTCTTTGCTTTGTTTTTATTGCGTTCATAACAGAAAAGCTACGTTCTATTTCTGCATTACTAAGCGGTAGGATTAGAAAATTAAACACAAAAGATTGTAGTTCTTCAAACGGATTTTCGTTAAGAGCATTTCTAAGCTTTCTTACTTCTACCCAAAACTTTATTGTAGAGGTAGTTTCCTTCCATGGGTATGCGTGTACATAGTTTTTTCCATTGCATTCTAAAATAGTGATTTCCTCCGTGTTAAAGTGGCCCTTTTCATCCTTGAAAGGTCAAATATGTTTGGCTTTACAGCATTAAAGCATTATTTACAGAAAAAAAATTCAATATTTTTTAAAGATTGAATATTCTGCGGTAAGCGTTGGCGGAGTTGCTCAATTAACTTGATAATAAAGTTCTAACAAATTTTACGAATACACCGTGAAAAGGACGGAAGTAAGGGCCTTTTCACATTACTCGGCACGACATCGGATCGACATTTTTTGCTCGGTATTTTCAGCTTACCGAAACGATTCCGCGTTGCTGTGTTTTTCACACTTGTGGGAATACTTTCGGTGCGTAATCGGCAGAAAATAGGAAAACAAACATCGAAATTTGCAAAACAAAATTTTTAACTTCAACAAATCACTCAATAATAACAATAATGTCTTCTAGCGAAAACGAAGACATTATAACTTGCTACATTTATAGCCGAAACGAGTTTTTTACTGACTTTGTTCTTCTTCTTTTCTCACGCCGCAAAAATGTATGCAGTAATTCCTCAAATTTTACTGACCGGTCTTACCGCGTTGCGGTATACCGAATTTAATCCGCTCCGATTTCATGTATGCAACACTAATGTGAAAGTGGCAATTGAAATACATGTGGTCAGTAAGGTTTCGGTATACTTTCGGCAAAAACCAAAAATGTCGATCCGATACCGCACCGAGTAATGTGAAAGCGCTCTAAAAGAGCGAGAAAAATATCGCAGTATTCATATTGTTACGTATTTGTCGATAGCTCGATTATTTCTATCGGGTTCGTATCGCTGAATTGTTAAATAAAAGTCTTTATTTACTTCTTAGTTCACACCGCTTTATTTCACGACTAAAAAGTCTACACTTGTTTTACTTGACTTGATGTTAACACTTATACGGTTAAGTTACGACTGACTCCGGAGCGCCTGCTCGCCGCCTTATATAGTCTGTCAAACGCAATCTGGAAAATTCTGGCAACACTGGAAATTATCTGGTCTCTTCTTCTAGTTCTGGCAGTTTCTTTAGAGGAGTGTTCAGTCATTTAGTGATGTGAGAGTGGAACCTATTATATTCGCCATACTGCCCTCCACCTAAGTCTGATCGTCCCGATCTGACACATTACTCGTTCCAAATGCTGCTAGCCTTTCCAGATGAACCACCTTCATTTTATTCCTCGGTCTTCCAATCGTTTGTATGCGATACACAACATCGTTGAGCCGTTTAATCACTTTGTATGGCCCTTCCCAAGTACACTGCAATTTCGGGGACAAACCTTTCTTTCGCTGCGGGTTGTATAGCAAAACTAGATCTCCCTCAACAAAAACTTCTGAGTTCATCGCCTTGTCGTATCTGGCCTTCATCTTGTCACTCATGATCTTTGTTCGCTGTCTTACAAGTTCATGTATTTCTCTCATTTCCTCTTCCAGAACGTTGTTAGACTGTCTGGCATTTATTCCCGTATCGGCATTTATCCCAAATTTCAAGTCAGCTGGCAGTCGAAGATCACTACCAAAGATTACTTTTGCAGGAGTCTGACCTGTTGTATCGTGTACGGCCGATCGATATGCCATCAGGAACAGAGGAATATGAGTGTCCCAATCCCTCTGGAACTTGTCCACCACCTTTCGTAAATGTTCCTCTAATGTTCTGTTAAATCTTTCTACCATGCCGTCTGATTGTGGATGCAACGCAGTTGTTCGGGTTTTCCTAATACCCAGTGTCTTGCACATCTCCTGAAACACTACTGATTCGAAGTTCCTACCTTGGTCAGAATGTAGCTCTATAGGTGCACCATATCTCGCCACCCAATTGTTGGTGAATACTTCGGCTATAGTTTCTGCTTCTTGATTTGGAATCGGGTACACCTCCGGCCATTTGCTGAAGTAATCCATGACCACCAGTACATATTTGTTTCCAAGTTTGCTAGTAGGAAATGGCCCAGCTACATCCATGGCAATTCTCTCAAATGGTGCTCCTGAGTTGTATTGTTTCATCAGCCCATGACTCCTGGATTCGGGACCCTTAGTCTTTATGCATACATCGCAGTTCGCAATCCACTCAACAACTGTCTGACGGCATCCGACCCAATAAAACCTCTTCTTGATTTTCTCTACCGTCTTTGTTACTCCAAGATGACCTCCACTTGGACCATTGTGTAGTTCATTTAGCACATCCGGTATTCTTTTCCTTGGAACAACTATCAATGTTTTAGAACTTTGGCCATCTTCACTCTCCCAAACACGATGTAGGCAACCATTTACCAATTGCAAACTATTCCACTGTGCCCAATATGATTTGGCAACAGGACTCTCTGATGACATCTCTTCTTTTGATGGTCGTTCATTTTGCTCCAAACCGATCATTACACGTGCCAGATCTGGATCTTCAAGCTGACACTTCCTTAGCTGTTCCGCATCCCATTCGTCTGTGGATGTTATTGTCATTCGCCGAACATTTACGATGACTTCCTTCCGCTCAGCTCTGGAGGAATTCTTTCGTTCGAGGTTACATGGTTTTCGCAATATTGCATCAGTATTTCCTTGTATGGTCCCTTTTTGGCGATCTATTGATTTGGACATCTGCTCATGCCCGTCAGCCTTGCGCTTTCGCTCGTCCATAGTGCTGAAATTACTGGAGCCCTTGCTACAATGACGTGCTATGTGTCCTGTTTTCCTGCACTTGAAGCATCTCACAGCTCCATTCCTCTTTTTCTGCAATTCATTCAACACCTCCAATATCTTAGTTAGCAAGTCTGACGCATATACTTCCACCCGATGAGCCTTGTAAGTGGGCTTGCTCAATAGAGATGCTGTTTCCTGTGTCAAGGCATATGAGACCGTTTCAGCGAAAGTTTCTTTTGGATTTGCATAGGTAGCCCGCTTCGTTTCAATATCTCGTATTCCATTGATGAAGCTTTGAATTTTCATTCTTTCGATGAATTCTTGAGGTGCTCCTGCGTTTGCCAAATGAGCTAGCCTCTCAATCTCAGAAGAAAATTCTTGTAACGTCTCATTTGGTTTCTGGAAGCGATTCTGCAACTCCATTTGATATATCTGCTTCCTGTGCTCGCTACCATAACGTCTTTCAATGGCACCCATAATTGCGTCATAGCTGTTCCTTTCGCCCTCGCTAACAGTCTGTAATATTTCTGCTGCAGGTCCTTTCAATGCTACGAACAGGGCAGCGACTTTGTCCTCCGCACTCCAATTATTTACAACTGCCGTTTTCTCAAACTGTAGCTTGAATACTTGAAATGGACCACTTCCATCAAACGACGGAGGTTTTATCTTCTGTGTAGCAGTTGAAGCGACTGGACGACTTAGTTGAATATCCTGAAGACGGGCTTTCAATGCTTTTACATCGTCCTCTAATTTTTCTTGTCTTTCTTCAAGGACTTCCTTAACTTGTATAATTTTTGCATCCTGCGCCTTGAATTGTAAGGACATATGTTCTTCTTGTGCCTCCAACTGAGCCGCAATGCCGGATACCTGTGACGAAAGTACTGACTGTTGCAATTCCATTTTGGACGTTATCTGTGCCTGTTGTTCTTCCATTTTTGCCGACATTTGTGTCAGTACAGCCAATATTGAATTCATGTCTACGTTTGCTACTGACTGTGGAGCCTCTTCCTTCTGGGTTTCTTCCTTTTGGACCTCTTCCACATCATCGTTGAAATCAAACTCATCTACATTAATGTTATATGCTTCCATAGCTACTCTTAACCTTGCCTGTAGTTCAATTTTATTGCCGTTTGTACTCAGGTTTCTCTTTTCTAACTCCTTTTTAAGCTCTTGGATTTTCAGTTCGTTTAACTTTGCCATTATCCTTATTTCGTTATCCTTGTTTCGTTATCCTTGCTTCGTTATCCTCGGTCCTGGAATTTATTTAACAATTCCAATTCTGACACCAATTGTTACGTATTTGTCGATAGCTCGATTATTTCTATCGGGTTCGTATCGCTGAATTGTTAAATAAAAGTCTTTATTTACTTCTTAGTTCACACCGCTTTATTTCACGACTAAAAAGTCTACACTTGTTTTACTTGACTTGATGTTAACACTTATACGGTTAAGTTACGACTGACTCCGGAGCGCCTGCTCGCCGCCTTATATAGTCTGTCAAACGCAATCTGGAAAATTCTGGCAACACTGGAAATTATCTGGTCTCTTCTTCTAGTTCTGGCCATGGTCAAATTATATGGTCGTAGCAGTACGGCAACAACAACGATTCCCTTGTGTTTGTTAGTGTTTTTTTTGGTAACTGGTTGTCAAAATCAGACAGGAAAATGGCGAATTAAAGGAATTCGCCTTTATCAAAATGAATGCAGGCGGATTATTATTGACATTTATTTGGCAATGAAATTTTTTTATTTCAAATTGAAAAAATAAAAAAATTTTATTTACATACATAATTTACAATTATATATGTACGCAAACCAATCGATTGCACAATATTGGTTAAGGCGAATGCAACAACAACAAACGCTACCAGTCCGGGTGGTGGCATTGTTGGTGGTGGTGTTGGAGCAGGTGGAACTGCAAGTGTGAAATCAGCACTGCTCGATGACTTAGCTGCAACCGGTAATGATGTTGCTGAACAAGCCAGCCGACGAATATTAATCGACAACGTAGGTATACGTCACCGCAGAACTTGCAAACTATGAAAATATTGCGTCGACCAACGCAATCGATTGAGCCCCCTGCAAGAACTGTGCAGGTCATTTGACCGGTCATATGACCCGTTTGCGTATATTGGTTCAGCGATATATCTGGAAGATGGTGTAGGGTGAGTTGGGTGAAATTTGGCTTCTTTATTTTTTTATTACAATTTTTGTTTGTTTATGCAGAATTCTACGAATGCACCGTCCACTTCGACAACAACCGCAGTTACTATCAGTACAACTGCCAGCGCAAACAACTCTTACAAAGGCAACAAAATAGCAACAATGCCAATGCCACCAAAGGCAATCAGCTTGGCATGAATGGCGGTGGAGTTCGGGGTCAGCACTGTTGCCGTTACCGCTTCCCTTACCAACTACGCTCCAACATCACTATCAGCAACAGGAACAACCACAACATCAACTACATCAAACTAGGTCGCCGGTTGTTGGTGACAGCGCATCGTTAGCTGCATTAAGGCAACAGAAGCACTACCAACACCAACAACAACAATAAGAGCATCTTACTTTTGCCACGCGGACCCGATAGCTCTGCTGGTTTTCAGATGCGTCGGGTGATGGTGGCAGCGCAAGCATAGGCGGATGCACTACTAGTAGACTATACTACAATTTGTAACACATTTGAAAAAATTGTACTAATAAAAAAACAAAAGTAACGCGCATTTTCATATGTAGGTACGAGTAATGACATGGATTATATACGTTTGGTACGAAGCGACACAATGCATGCAAGTTACAGTGCCAACATTAATTGCCAAAATTCGATAAGAATTTACAATTTGCAAATACTGGCGGTATTTTCTTTTTAATTTTATGTATCAATTTTATTTCTTAAAGCAAAAAATATGTGTTTGTACACACAATGAAAATTCAAACTCAAACAGTAAATGTAAATAAACATATATGTAAATGGAAACAAAAACATTGGTTTGACATGCATTTACCCAGCCAATAAGAAATAGCTCTGAACAGGGCCGTACCCAGGAATTTATTTCGTGGGGGGTTATATCGTTGTGGATTTTTTTTTTTTTTTTTTGAGAAAAATATATCTTATTTCGTGCACTAAATAAAAATAATAAAAAAAAATTCTGGTTTCTCAAGTGCTATTTAGAAGAAATTTTTTTTACGAAACTTTTGATTTTCAAATTAGGATTTTTATAAGTAGTTTTAAAAATCAGGGAACTTTTATTCATTTAAAAATTAGACTGTTTTATTACAAATACGATGAATACTTTATTTTCGGTGATTTTATCCAAGTAAAAAAAAAATAATATTTTATGGACGAAAAACTCTGTTAGATTACCCAGCTTTTTTCAGCTGTAAAAGTCCGCCTCAAGATTTTTAGCTTATGTTGAGACTCTAACTTGTTTTTTTTTTTTGCAACTTTGTTATTTGACATCCGATTTATTAAATTGATAGATATGTCATTATTTTAGTCTTTTGAGCAGGGTTTGAAATTATTTTCAACTTTTTTTTCATTTCCATTGAATTTCATTTTCATTTGATTTCCTGATTTTTACAACTTCTTATAAAAACCCCAATAAAAACCAATTATTTTCAATAATCGCAAAAAATCAAAAAATGGTGACTTTCCAAAGTTAGTATTGAAAATATGTAGGTGAAATCGGACTACATATAAAAACGCACACATCCCATATATCTTTCGAAAAACACACAAAATGTTATAATTCGGAAACTAATATAACCCGAGTAATGAATTTTCAGCCATGACTTTATGAAGTTATAAGGAAATATGCTAAAATTTTAGAAATGTAATATAATTTAATTTATAAGTGGTATGTCGTTAGAAGCGTACTTTAATTATCTTTCGAACGGAGTAGATACGGTTTGCGGGTATTTGTAACTTCAGCGAAAAGAATTTTTGATTGAAGTTGTAACCAAAAAAACTCAAAATTACGTTATCTCAAAACCCTAACCATAAGAATATGGTTTTGATCTCAGCAGGTTCATACCAGCCCTCCCCTATACCTGAAATTCTTGGTATTTTCTCAAATTAATGATTCGTAAACTAGTGTTTTCAACATATAGCTTTGAATATGATAGAAGTAAAATTTATCTACCAGAATTTCGTGGGGGGTTCAAACACCCAAAAGCCCCCCTAAATATGGCCTTGGCTCTGAACAGATACATTTGACAACTATGTATCATTGCGGCGAAAAAAATTACATATCAGCTGGTCTGCCGATACCACCTTTCTAGTTGCATCATGGTTCTGGCAGTTTCTTTAGAGGAGTGTTCAGTCATTTAGTGATGTGAGAGTGGAACCGATTATATTCGCCACAATATTGAACGTACAGCACTAGCTTGCGATTCATCAAACCGATTCAAATATCGCGATTCATATTGACAGTGTAGCGTATGCCAATGGTCAATTGCGAATTCAGATAGCAAAATGGTCAACAACAAAATGTATGGCAGAGTTGCTTTAGCGCATTGCGAAAACCCTATTGATCAACCTTGCATATGAATGCACCAATAATCGATAAAATAAGGAAGGCATGCCATACTATCAACTTTTGTATAGTTTGATAATCATAAGGATCAGTATACACTTTCAAGTTCTCATAAACTCACAGATGACTCATTAGCTTAAAATGATAAACTGATGTGCAAAATAAAGAAATTAAGAAAAATAGCTAAAAATAGCTAAGCTATTAAAAAAAAAGCTAACAAAAATAGCTAATAGCTAAACGCAAATATCTGTAGCTAAACGCCAAAAGTTATAGCTAAATCTAGCTACAAAATAGCTAAAGTGGCAACACTGTTCTTTACATCAATTATCGGCACGGCCTGGCTGACTGAGCTGGTGCTGAGAACAAGCTTCTCACACGTATTTAATACGTGAGTTTCATGCGAGCGCAATAATTAAAACCGAACAAATTGCTTAGTATCATTCGGTTTGCCATTCTATCAGGTCGATGGCGGATCAACCAATGCGTGTATATTTCCTACATACGTATATATGTTTGTTTGTAGGTATGTAAGCACATATGCGTGTTTTCATACGTACGCCCGCACATCATTGGACAAACATCTGTTGTCAACAACAATCTGACATCAACTGATCGAATGCTAGCGGCTGCCGACAACGCTCTCTCACTAATACACATGCAACTAATAATTTCTTTGTATGTATTGGAATGCCGATAACTGCTTTACATGCATTCGTGTTTACAATTCGTCAAATTCTTCATTCCTTACAGTTTTAACATCTCGGTCAAGAGAGTTCAACATTAAGGTCACGGCGTGTATGTGTGTATGTATCTTGAACCGACCTGTTAAATTGGCCTTGAATTTATGTGTGTTTTAAAAAAACATTACGCGAGTTCCCCTCCAGATCCGTATAAAAATTTTGCGTGCAAATTGAACAACAATTTTGTGATCCTGATGTTTATCTAGATCCATTTCGGGTCCGTATAGATTGTAATAGATTTTTTGATCCAGATAAACATCAGGATCAAAAAATTGTTGTTGCAGGTGCTTGCAAATTTTTTGTCCGGATCACTGCCACGGGAAATCTCCTATTAATAAAGCATTAAAATACGCAGTAGGACTTGGGATCATCGTTTTATTAATCCGGGAGTACTTGTCAATAGATACTCCATTACTCCCTATACTTCGTGTATAAGCATACAATTTTTTATACTCGCTTTTAACATTGTAACTATGTACTAGGAAGGGAAGTAATAAACACAAATAAAATAAAACAAAACTGAAACAATTTTGATATTGCTCGGAAAGGATATCTGTTGGCAACCCATGCATGTGAAGTTGACATTTGAAGATATCTGGCAAGCATGCAATAATCAATCCTTGTGTCATAAGCAAAATGCAATATTCATTTTTCTATTGAATACTAAGTTTAACATACTCTGTTATACTATGTTCATGCTGGATTTGAAACGCAACATTTTGCATTTTCGAAGATGGCTTTTCGAAAAGTGTTCATGCTGCCGCGTTTTGTAAATGCGCATTTGAGAAGTTCGAAACAAACGGAGCTAATATCCCAGATTACGCAATCAGGTGTTGATGTTTATTTTTTTGTTTTGTCTAATTAAAAAAATAGAACAAGAATTTGCAAAATATGTAATAATATAATACACTAATTTTGCAAACCAAAAGCCCATATGACACTACGTTTTTTTTCTGGTATTCTACCAGGTTTTTTGTGTGAAGGAGATGGTCAAATACAGTTTTGCGTTGGTGTAAGCGAGCAAGATATATTGAAAAAAACAAACAAAATACCATCTAGGCGATTAAAAACCAACGAGCCAGCTTGTATTTCGGTAGGTTTTTTGGCATTCGGTCATTTTTTCTGACAATTTTTCCAATTTGGCAACCATAAAAAAATTATATTTAAAATAAAAAAATATATGGAAATACAAATTTTAAATTTGCCTCTTGTAAGCTTCTGCTTTGGCCGTAAGGGTAAAGAAGAAGTCCGCAAGAAAAATTATATTGCGTACTGGCTTCCCTTTATAACACGGAATACAAAGCTATCCTGCCCTTGGGGTTTCATAACTTTTTTATTTCAGTAATTTAAATCAAATTTCCAAAAAAAAATAATTTTTGAAATAAATATTATTTTCATTTAGTTTGAAGTTTAATGTCAATCGAGTTATTTTTGAGGGAGTATTTGTCTCTTTTCAACCTATAGAAGAATTGTTTTTGTATTTTGACTTTCGGTGGGTTTTCAAAACCAAAAAAACCAGGGAAAAAATGTAGTGTCATATAGGCAAAACGTACCAACCGCTTTGGTATTAATTTTGATCTCTGTTTTGTTTACTTTCGTTCATTACATGTAGAGTGACGTCATCATGGAGCTCGTGTACCCATGATCATGCTACTCTATATGCGTAATCTTGTAGGTATTTCGTTCTTGTATTGCCAGAGTGTTGCCACTATTTTCCATTCGAATGGCAAATTTTTTCGAAGATTTCAGGGTTGCTTTCTGCGTTAGCATTCAAAACGCAAAAAAATAGTTGCGTTAAGTTGCATTTTGGTGGTGGCATTTGTATGGAGAAATGTAACATTTAATGTTGCGTTTTGGACTAAACGTAAAAATGCCTCCGAAACGCAAAACGCAGGCTCACCATGAACATGCTATAAATGAATTCAAACAAAAATAACATTCATCCGATTTATAACGCCGGTGAGACAAGTACTGAAAGAAAGAAAAGAAAATTGAAGAATAAATTAAAAAGAACTACTACAAATTAGAACAAAAAGAAATTAAGATTTGTATTATTGTGTTTGTACGGCTGTGTACAGGGAGTTATTTTTCTAAGAATATTTTGATCATTGAATAAAAAGGTGGTTCCTGCTCAAGTGGAGTGTCGTTGCTGTTGTTGTTGTTTGGCCTGTGGAGTTGTTGCTGAGCGTGTTGTTCCGGGTTCTTGGAGGGATTGGTTTGCTGGTGCACGAGTCCAGATTGGTTGTACATACATATTTAGTAATTTAATAGGTTATGGACCCAGTTCATGCCTAGAGACTGCAGATAAGTATCAACACCTAATTTATAAAATGGAGAAAGGTAAGCGCAATATAAAACCATTCGATGGGGAAAAGTACTCCATATAGAAATTTCGCGTTAGAGCACTTTTGAGTGAAAATGATGCGCTCAAAGTTGTTGACCAAGATGGAGAAAAAACAAATGAATGGGAGAAACTAGATAGATGCGCCAAAAGTATAATTATAGAATATTTGAGTGATTCTTTTCTCGGTTTTGCCAAAAGTGAATGTAGTGCTAAGGAAATTTTTAAGAACTTAGATGCTATATACGAAAGAAAAAGCTTAGCTTCACAATTATCTATACGTAAACAATTATTATCATTAAAACTAAAAGGTGAAACACCATTGTTAAATCATTTTAATACCTTTGATGATTTAATAACAGAATTACTGGCATCCGGAGCGCAAGTGGAGGAAATGGATAAGATATCCCATTTGCTCTTAACCCTACCTTCCCCATATGATGGGATTATTACTGCGATTGAAACATTATCTGAAAGCAACTTAACTTTGGCATTCGTAAAAAATAGATTGTTGCATCATGAAATCAAATTAAAGCAATCTTGTAAGGACACTAGTCTAAAAGTTTTGCAAGCAACTAGGAACGAAAATAAAAATGCAATAATCAAATATAAAAATCAAAGTTTTCAAAAAAATAAATTCAAATTTAATAAAACCAAGTTTAATAATAATAAGCAAAAATGTTTTCATTGCGGTAAAGAAGGTCATATTAAAAAGATCTGCTTTATATATAAAAAAGAAAAAGGTGGAGAAAATAAAAAATTAAATTGACGATTTGGGACAAAAAAAATCTGGCAACACTGGCCCGCAACGAGATCAAAATAAACTAGTGATGTGCCGAGTACCACCTATCTCGAGTACTTACTCGAATACCTCAGAAGTATTCGAGTAAGCCAAATACGGCATTCGGATACTTATAATCGAGTACTCATCTCGATTACTCGGTATCCGAGTAAGGAATCCTTCCCAGCTAGAACGGACTGAGGGATTCACCATTGTGAATGCATACATTTTGTCGATTGACTGAATGTTAGACCGGGAACGCTGCTCGTTTTGGCTCAGATTTCCATCTGTCTACCAAGAGGGTAGGCCTTAGATTAAGGAACCACGGTCCGAGAAAAATGTCTTTTTCAGGGAGGTAGAGGGCCTCTCACAGATCTCAAAACTAAAATCAAAACCTGCCGGAGGCTATAGTTCATGAGATATTTGTTGGCAGTTTATTGGTAGAAGGATGGGTCCATAGATGTTACCCCAGAAAGAGAATTCTGCCGGCTGAGGTTTATTTTTTTGAAGCGCGGCCAAAGGCCGCCAACGCAAAAAGGTATTCTGCACACAAATATACATAGTGCGTGTTTTTATAAGTGTCTTCATACGGTAATACTGCACAGTTTTGGGGTTTTGTTTTGTAAATTTTACAACTGACAAATATCTCCGGTCGGCAGGACTTTTGCATTTTGAATAAGCAGGACCTGCTCTACAGCGCCCGACAAGTCCTTTTTTTCAACGCGTGGTAGACTGTTGGAAAATTTTCCCCTCGTTTTGCTTAACATACTAGCGCTGTTTCGTTCTAAAGCTTAGTATCGACCTCTCAAGAAACGCAAAAGTTCCATATAAAATGACGTACAAGAAATGCTCAAGAAATTTTTCTTGTGAAACTTTGTTGGGCGAGTATCGACCTCTCAAGAAATTTAATACACTTTTTTACCACTATTTTTCAACATAATGCGAACACAGCAACACAGGTTTTGCCAAGAAATATATCATCGAGCATTTATTTCTTAAAGAAACTTTGACGTCTGTTGGCTTTTGTTACATGTTGATAAAAATGGTGGTGAAAATGGAAAAATTAATCGGAAAAACTATAGTGCACAATTTTTGTAATGATGCAAAGCGGAAGTTGACATCAATTTCTTACATCTACTTCCATTCCGGCCATCAATATACCACAGTTTAGCAGTAATATAAGGTCATCCTCCTCGCTTTCGATGATTTCCTAAAATAATAAAATAAAACTATTGAAAACAAATATTTAAAGCTCTTATTTAATGTTTTTTAAGAACTTATCAATTTCTCATGTTTACAAAATGGTTTATTTTGTTTGCGTTTTTGATGATCTTCTTCGTTTCACTTGGTATTCACGGCGGAATAATAAACGTGAAAATTTCTTGCCTAGTACTATTTTTCACTCAAGAAATTTTTGGATTTATTTCTTGAGTAAAAAATAGTAGTAGGCAAGAAATTTTGACGTTTAGTAATCCACCGTGAATACCTAGTGAAATGAAGAAGAGCATCAAAAACGTAAACAAAATAAACCTTTTTGTAAACATAAGGAATTAGTAGTTCTTAAAAAATATTAGTGGTCTTCATATAAAGTGATAAAGTAATAAATTGTTAAAATTTATCTGATTATCCGCATTTTTACATGAACGCACCTTGGCAAATAATTGTTTAAACTCTTGTCAGCTGTCAATGTCAATTTGATTAATAAATAAAAAAAAAGTGATAAAATTTGCTTAAATATATTTTCGTACAAATTTTGACAGATACTTTATCACAATTATTATTTTATCACTTTACCTCATTTACCAGCAATTTATCACCTTAGATGAAGACCCTTATTAAATAAAAGCTTTAAATATATCGCACCCTAAATCAAAAAGTGGCACAACTCAAAATTTTTCGAAATCGATTTTTTTTCATAAACGGGTATACGGAACATATCTCTAGCGATTGCCAAAAAAAAACTTTTGAAAACTGTCTCTTTCGACCGAAAAATAACCATTATACCTGGCCCTTTGCCATATGATTGCTTGTAATGAAAAAAAGTTATTTGGCTCTCCTGAAAATTTTTGAATTTTGAGTTGTGCCACTTTATGATTTAGGGTGCGATATGTTTTCAATAGTTTTATTTTGTTGTTATTTTAGGAAATCATCGAAAGTGACGAGGATGACCTTATATTACTGGTAATCAGCGTTGCCATTCTAGCTTTTATCGAGCTAGATTTAGCTTTTTTCTTGTCTTTTAGCTGGAAAAATTCTGATTTAGCTTTGGCATTTTTTCTAGCTTTTTTATTTGCTAAAACTTCCCAAAAATGGGCGCTGCTTGCTGCTCATATACATACATACAGTCATCATAGTTACCATTATTTGAATGTAAAACATTTTTTTTTTATTTTAATTCAATTTTTAATTGTTGGGGTAAGTGGAAAAAAATTCAACAACTATTTACAGCGAAGGTTGAGTGTATAGCTATTTCACGAAAAACCATTTTCGATCATCAGCACTCTTTTCGGAAGTGGATGCACCGGGGATTGAACCCGAGTCCATTCCATCTTCAGCCGCAATGACCCAACATTTTTAACATTTCGTTATTTTTATTGACACTGAAGTACAAATTTGCATATACATACATAGTATATGAAAATAAATAACTTATGCAGCCTACACTAAACAGGTCGGTTCTTCAGATCAGCTGACTTTTGTTCTTCTTCAACACCTATCCAATTTGTTTACTTCTGCATATTCTTTACATCAATTATCGGCACGGCCTGGCTGACTGAGCTGGTGCTGAGAACAAGCTTCTCACACGTATTTAATACGTGAGTTTCATGCGAGCGCAATAATTAAAACCGAACAAAGTGCTTAGTATCATTCGGTTTGCCATTCTATCAGGTCGATGGCGGATCAACCAATGCGTGTATATTTCCTACATACGTATATATGTTTGTTTGTAGGTATGTAAGCACATATGCGTGTTTTCATACGTACGCCCGCACATCATTGGACAAACATCTGTTGTCAACAACAATCTGACATCAACTGATCGAATGCTAGCGGCTGCCGACAACGCTCTCTCACTAATACACATGCAACTAATAATTTCTTTGCATGTATTGGAATGCCGATAACTGCTTTACATGCATTCGTGTTTACAATTCGTCAAATTCTTCATTCCTTACAGTTTTGACATCTCGGTCAAGAGAGTTCGACATTAAGGTCACGGCGTGTATGTGTGTATGTATCTTGAACCGACCTGTTAAATTGGCCTTGAATTTATGTGTGTTTTAAAAAAACATTACGCGAGATCCCCTCCAGATCCGCATAAAAATTTTGCGTGCAAATTGAACAACAATTTTGTGATCCTGATGTTTATCTAGATCCATTTCGGGTCCGTATAGATTGTAATAGATTTTTTGATCCAGATAAACATCAGGATCAAAAAATTGTTGTTGCAGGTGCTTGCAAATTTTTTGTCCGGATCACTGCCACGGGAAATCTCCTATTAATAAAGCATTAAAATACGCAGTAGGACTTGGGATCATCGTTTTATTAATCCGGGAGTACTTGTCAATAGATACTCCATTACTCCCTATACTTCGTGTATAAGCATACAATTTTTTATACTCGCTTTTAACATTGTAAAGCTGGGTATCCACATCATAAGAAATTGCTCAAGAAAAAATTGGCATTTATTTCTTAAGTAATTTTGACGTTTGATTTTTTCTTCAAGAAATATATACAAGCGTATATATTTCTTGGCAAAATCAGCGTTGCCAACCTCATTTTTCGTCAAAAATTGTAATAGATTTTCTTGTGAAGTGGATACTGCCTAAAGAAAATTTGACACAAGAAAATTTCTTGACCATTTCTTAAGCGTTTTTTTATATGGAGTTTTAGCATTTCTTGTGATGTGGATACCCGGCTTAACTATGTACTAGGAAGGGAAGTAATAAACACAAATAAAATAAAACAAAACTGAAACAATTTTGATATTGCTCGGAAAGGATATCTGTTGACAACCCATGCATGTGAAGTTGACATTTGAAGATATCTGGCAAGCATGCAATAATCAATCCTTGTGTCATAAGCAAAATGCAATATTCATTTTTCTATTGAATACTAAGTTTAACATACTCTGTAAATGAATTCAAACAAAAATAACATTCATTCGATTTATAACGCCGGTGAGACAAGTACTGAAAGAAAGAAAAGAAAATTGAAGAATAAATTAAAAAGAACTACTACAAATTAGAACAAAAAGAAATTAAGATTTTTATTATTGTGTTTGTACGGCTGTGTACAGGGAGTTATTTTTCTAAGAATATTTTGATCATTGAATAAAAAGGTGGTTCCTGCTCAAGTGGAGTGTCGTTGCTGTTGTTGTTGTTTGGCCTGTGGAGTTGTTGCTGAGCGTGTTGTTCCGGGTTCTTGGAGGGATTGGTTTGCTGGTGCACGAGTCCAGATTGGTTGTACATACATATATAGTAATTTAATAGGTTATGGACCCAGTTCATGCCTAGAGACTGCAGATAAGTATCAACACCTAATTTATAAAATGGAGAAAGGTAAGCGCAATATAAAACCATTCGATGGGGAAAAGTACTCCATATGGAAATTTCGCGTTAGAGCACTTTTGAGTGAAAATGATGCGCTCAAAGTTGTTGACCAAGATGGAGAAAAAACAAATGAATGGGAGAAACTAGATAGATGCGCCAAAAGTATAATTATAGAATATTTGAGTGATTCTTTTCTCGGTTTTGCCAAAAGTGAATGTAGTGCTAAGGAAATTTTTAAGAACTTAGATGCTATATACGAAAGAAAAAGCTTAGCTTCACAATTATCTATACGTAAACAATTATTATCATTAAAACTAAAAGGTGAAACACCATTGTTAAATCATTTTAATACCTTTGATGATTTAATAACAGAATTACTGGCATCCGGAGCGCAAGTGGAGGAAATGGATAAGATATCCCATTTGCTCTTAACCCTACCTTCCCCATATGATGGGATTATTACTGCGATTGAAACATTAGCTTTGTTCAATAACTCAAAATTTTTAATTGCTTTTACAAATACTTGCGAATTTTATGTTCAATAACCCAAAAAAATTGCAAAAGAGACCCAAATTGGGAGAGTAAGACTTCGAGAGAGTTGAAAATAGTTGCAAGTAAAATTTACACTTGCAACTACTTGCAGCTTTAAAAAAAATAGAAGCGTCAAAAACATATGATCACAAAAATTTCAATTGGAAATATGCAAACATTTTAATCGCAAATTTCTAATTGCATACTAAATAAATTAGCGCAAAAAGGAATCTTGACGATGTTTTGGAATATCCAAAGTAGATTTTTGTCTTCCTAACTCAGTTATTTACATTCATTTTCAATTTCAAAGATTTCAATTACAACCTAACCTAAAAATCAAATTGTGAAAACAGCGCATCAGCTGTTTACTTGCAAATGTTTACGATTTTGTGTTCAATAACTTTGGTTGATAATTTTCTCTTTTTCTCGTTTTTACTCTTAATTTGTCACTGACGCTCTTCTTGCAAGTAAAGTTGTTGAACAAAGCTATTATCTGAAAGCAACTTAACTTTGGCATTCGTAAAAAATAGATTGTTGCATCATGAAATCAAATTAAAGCAATCTTGTAAGGACACTAGTCTAAAAGTTTTGCAAGCAACTAGGAACGAAAATAAAAATGCAATAATCAAATATAAAAATCAAAGTTTTCAAAAAAATAAATTCAAATTTAATAAAACCAAGTTTAATAATAATAAGCAAAAATGTTTTCATTGTGGTAAAGTAGGTCATATTAAAAAGATCTGCTTTATATATAAAAAAGAAAAAGGTGGAGAAAATAACAACAGTCAGGAAAAGAACAAACAAGCGGAAATCAGCTCAAAATCAGTCAGCTCAACCAGAATCAAATCAGTTTGGCTTTGCATTTATGCTAAAACGTGCATATTATGCAAACGACAGTATTTCATTCCTCTTGGACTCCGGAGCGTCAGATCACATTATTAATAATGAAAATCTCTTTACTACTTTTACGTTTTTGGAAGCACCTAAATAAATAAAATCGCTGTGGCAAAATGTGGTGAATTCATATATGCCTCAAAGAAAGGAGAAATAGAGCTATGTAGTAGTACTGAAACAAAAATTATCTTAAAGGAAGTATTGTTCTCCCCTGAAGTTCCTCAGAACTTAATATCAGTTAAAAAATGCAGGACGCTGGTTTAACAGTTATGTTTTATCCAGGAGGTATAATGATCAATAAAGGTCATAAAACCATTATGAAGGGTAAATATAAGCTTTGTTCGCGTACTTTCTCCAACAGCATTTACTCAGCAGCCTCCAACAGCCAGGTGTTGGAGAAAAATGTCACCTATCCTCTCACAAGAGAAAAATATCGTAAGAGGTAAACGAACACAAAATTTGCAGAGTTCAACAGCTTTGGCAAACAGCTGATTTTTATTTACATTCACAAGCCCCAAATTCAAAGGATAAAAAGGATTAAAATTAAAATGATAATAAAATTGGTGGAAATTATTGCTGTTAATTATGTACATATATATGTACATATAACATAAAAATAATAAAATAAAACATAGTTTTTTTCTTATTTAATTTCTTTTGATTCGTTTCGGGTTTCGTTTTGGTCAGTCTTTTGTCACCTCGCGATAACCTCCTCAATCTAAAAATCGTTCGCAAAAAGGTTTTTTTGAAGTTCGGAAATGCATCTGAAACTCTCTTTTACAATAAATCGGCACTGTTTGTTCTATATAAATGCTAATGGAGTTACAATTCTGCCTGAAAACAGTGGAGATATATGCACATATGTATGTATCTGCAATACAATTAACTTCATGTTGTTGTTGTTGTAGCCACCAAGACACTCCTAGAAAGTTTTGGGGAGTGTAGGGGTTGTGACAGTCCTTTGCCGGATAAATCCGGTACGCTCGGGTACTAGTCCCTTCTGACACTAGCCCGACTGCCGTGCGAACGATTTTTTCTGGCCTTATTAATCAACCTTCTAGGCCGGTGGATTTTAGTCGCGTCTTACGACAGGCATTCCTTACAACGGGTATATTCTAGACCCCCTAACCCGCTGGGGTTCGCTGTTACTATCTAATAAATAGGATTTCATTGTAATAATTATCACACTAACAACTGCTTTTCTTTGTACCCATGTCCATACTGTTTTCCACCGCAGTATGTCTTCGCGTCTGCTGCCCCGCAGAAGAGATTTCAATTTAATGCACCGGCCCTGGCCATGCTTTAAAAAAATAACCCTCTATGGACCGATCCACAGTACTTTTGAGTAGAACAAACTTTTGCGTTGGCGGCATTTGGCCGCGCTTTAAAAAAAATAGCCCCAGCCAGCAAAATTTCCCTTCTCGAATTATATCTGCGGAGCGATCGGGAGTGTTATAATTAGTAAAATTAACATCCATAGAAGATTTCCCGAAAGTTCCAGTGGTTTGAAAATAAATACGGCGGGCGCATTATACTGAAGCCGACCCACTGCAGAACTACTCTCGGAGGGTGTGCCACCCACTGCCTGGAGTGGCTGCTATTTTTAAAATCCGGATAATTGGGTTTTAGTTAGAATTTGTTGTCTATCCAGGCTCAGTGAAACTTTCAGGAAATATTCTGTAGATGATAATTCATCTTATCTTAACACTTTCAACTATTATAATAATTAAATTATAATATTAAAGTTCTCCAGAAGTAGAATTCTCCCGGCAGAGGGTTATTTTTGTAAAGCGCGGCTGAAGGCAAAAGGTGTTCTATACAAAACAACTGTGTTAATCCAGAAAGAGAATTCTGCCGGCTGAGGATAATTTTATTGAAGCGCGGCCAAAAGCCGCCACCGCAGAAAGATGTTCTACACATACATACATACATTAATTTAACAAGGAATGTCTCCTGAACTATAAGCGTCCGGAGGGTAGTACTTTGTTTTTTTGTGATCTGTGAGACCACCCCTACCCTCTGGAAAATTAATTGTTATCGGATCGTGGATCATTATATACAAATTTTCCCTCTATCCAGGCTGGGGATCCAACCCATGACCTCTGGTATGGCAGACTAGCCACTGTCCGCCACACCACAGTGGCCACAACACTCCCCACTGCACCACAGCGGCCCTTTTAATATATATTCCCGCAAAGGGGATTACAATTTACTAAGGTACATAATATGCATATAAATACTTCGCAAAAAGTATGTAACTTATTTTGCATATTTAATTTATCCATGGCCGCTGTGGTGCAGTGGGTAGAGTGCTCGCCTGCTATGCCAGAGGTCTCGGGTTCAAACCACGGTCCGAGCCAAACAAATTTTTCTAATTAGTAAAAATCCAATTATTGGGTTTTTTAAGAGCAGCGGTCATCTCTCGGCAGTGGGCGGCATACCCTCCGAGAGTATTTCTGCCATGAAAAAGCTTCTCACAAAAAATGCATTCGCCGTTCGGAGCCGGCATAAAACTGTAGGTCCACCCAATTAGTAGGAAAAACAAAAAGGAGCACACCTCGAATTGGGAGAGAAGCTCGGCCATAAAACTCGTCAGAGTTATAATAGCGCCATTGTATTATATTATATTAATTTATCCATATTTGTTGCCAATTTAGTGTATTTTTCCAATTTTATAATTAATTTGTATATTTTGCAAATCTTGTTACTTGCAAAAATTCAAGTCAGCTGTTGTTTGATCAGCTGTTTTCCTGTTGGAAAATTGCTGTTGGCAAAAATTTGTCCAACAGAATTCAACAGCTTCTCACAAAATGAAATGTCAGTTTTCTCTCTCAGTTGGTTCTCTTCTGTTGGAGATTTGGCGTAAAAAAACGGCGACAAAGTGTTTGTTTTTAAAAGTTTTCGAAAAACATCAAAAAATATCCTTAAACGAACAAAGCTATAGTAACAATATTCCTATTGTTAATTTTAGTTTACCAAATAGGGCTTATGTATCACATGCAAATAAAAATAATTACAGTTTGTGGCATGAGAGGTAAGGGCATATGAGTAAAGGTAAATTTGTAGAAATGAAATCAAAAAATATGGTTGATAATATTGAATTACTTAAAGATATACAACCAAATGATTACTTATGTGAGGCATGTATAAAAGGAAAACAGACAAGACTTAGGCACTCTGCACACGAGGCGTATCGTCATAGACGCGTACGAGACATTTCATGTAGCGTCGATTTCTCTACGCCTCAAGATCTGCACACGAAGCGACATGAAACTTCGCTGCACAAAACAAACAAACAAATTAATAATACGGTATTTGCTTTAAATTTCGAAGCTTTAAATAGAAAAGATGAAAAATTTTACGGAGTCTTCCATTTTCTTTCATTATATACTCATTTTTTCCGATTTTTTACACAAATTGTACTGCTTTCATAAATTCCACCAAGTGGAAAAATGTAAACAAACATCTTCTTCTTCCTGTTTTCTAAGCGTAGTACGCCTAGCTACCAGCACTGCTTTACGCCAAGCGACATGTAGCCAGCATACTTTGACGAATGCATGAAGCTGACGACTCGTGTGCAGCCCTCAATTGAAATATACGTGCGCGACATCAAAGCGTACAGCTTTCGTCTGTAGTATCTAATACGCATCTAAAGCAGCACGCTCCGTGTGCAGAGTGCCTTAGTTTTGAAAAATCCAAAAACAAGGACCACATAAATAGGCCGTTATTTGTCGTTCATTCGGATGTATCTGGGTCGATATCACCTTCAACTATGAACAAACGAAATTACTATGTGGTTTTTGTTGATGAATATACCCATTACTGTGTTACATACTTACTAACGTATAAGTCTGATGTTTTTGCTATTTTTAAAGACTTTCTTGCAAAAAGCGAAGCGCATTTTAATCTTAAACTTGTAAACTTATATATTGATAATGGAAGGGAATATCTCTCGAATGAAATGCGGGAGTTTTGTGTTCAAAAAGCATTAGTTACCATTTAACAGTTCCGCATACCCCACAATTAAATGGTGTGTCTGAAAGAATGATCAGATCTATAACCGAAAAAGCTCGTGCCTTGGTTATAGGAGCGAAATTGCCGAAGTATTTCTGGGGCGAAGCTGTATTGACAGCTACATATTTAATTAATAGAAGCCCAAGTAATGCATTAAGAGAATGCAATAAAACACCATACGAAATGTGGCATAATAAGAAGCCGAGTCTTAAATATTTAAAAGTTTTTGGTTCAACAGTATACGTTCATAAAAAAATAAGGAAAGGAAAGTTTGATGAAAAATCATGGAAAGGTATACTGGTAGGATATGAACCAAATGGTTATAAAGTGTGGGATGCGGAAACTGGAAAATTTGAAATTGCTAGAGATGTTATTGTTGATGAATTCAATATGATCAATTCTAGAAATGTGTTTGGCCATAATAATGCTGAATCCAATAATGAAAAGGCGTGGTTCATACTGGAAACGAGGATGTACTATCGGGTATGAGTACACCTTTGGGTATCTGTGAGAATGAAACCATAAATATGAAAAATAATAAACAACTAGATGAACAACCTAGAAATATGGTAACGGAAGAAGAAGTAAATGCCGATCCAGTTTTATCTGGTGATACTATGTCTGAAGACATAGGTGGACCAAGTAACGTAAAACGCTGACATATATAAGAAAAAGTGATAGGTTAAAAGATAAACCACAAATTTCATATAGAGATATCTTGGAAAATTGCATAATGAATGCTCAATCTTCTATAGAAAATACTCCTATTTCTTTTGATGACATAAAATATAGAAGTGATAAGATACACTGGGAAGAAGCAATTAGAGGTGTTAATATACCAGTTAACAAAAATATAGTAGATTGTAGATGGGTTTTTACAATTAAACACAATGAAGCTGGACTTGTTGCGCGTGGATTCACGCAAGAATACTTAATCGATTATGATGAAACATTTGCACCAGTTGCTCGAATCTCTAGTTTTAGGCTTATAATGTCTTTTTCAAATCAATATGGTTGGAAGGTACATCACATGGATGTAAAAACTGCTTTTTTGAACGGTGTGTTAAAAGAGGAAATATATATGAAGGTTCCTCAAGGAGTAGCTTGTGAGAAAAATCAAGTATGTAAATTGAATAAAGCTATTTACGGGCTTGAACAAGCTGCTAGATGTTGGTTTGAGGTATTTGAACAAGCTTTGAAAGAAATTGGTTTTGTAAATTCGCCTGTAGATCGTTGTATTTATATATTAGTTAAAGGGGATATTCTAAAGAATATATATGTTCTATTATATGTTGATGATTTAGTTATATCAACAGAAAATAATCATACAATGAACAATTTTAAATCTTATTTGAAGAATAAGTTTAGGATGACGGATCTTCTAGAAATTAAATATTTTGTTGGAATAAAAGTTGACAGGGTTGACACTGAAATAAGATTAAATCAATCAGCTTATATAAAAAAGGTGTTAAATAAATTTGGAATGGACGAATGTAACCCTGTGAATTCACCACTTCCAAGTAAACTAAATCACGAAGCTTTGAATTCAGATGATAAATATGATGCGCCATGTCGTAGTTTGATAGGATGTTTAATGTATGTCATGTTATGTACAAGACCAGATCTGAGTACATCTGTTAACCTATTAAGCCGATATAGCCAGAAAAATAACCAAGAACTCTGGCAATGCTTAAAAAGAGTTTTGAGATATTTAAAGGGAACAATCGATTCGAAATTAGTATTTAAAAAGAATATTAATTATGAAAGCTTCTTAATTGGTTATGTAGACTCAGATTGGGGTGGGAGTGAGAGTGATAGAAAGAGTACAACAGTAGCTGAATTCACTACCCAATTTTAACAACATGCGTTAATGTTTAGCGAACTAAATGATATTTTTGTCACCTTGGATATTCGTTAGCTATTTCCTTAACAACATTTGCGATCGAACAAACAGCTGTTGCCGTCAACGTCAGTGATTTGACGACTTGTAGTTTTGTGTTGTTTATTTGTGAGAAAACTTGTGAGAAAGGTTTAAAGCCAAATATTTTTCTTATATTTGATAAATAGATATCCGGAATTGGTTTTGAATATATATTCAAATAAAATAGACAAGAAATTACTTGAATTAAGCAACTTTTTTTAAATTAATTACTTCACATATGTATGTATTATTGTACAAATGTTCTCACAAGCATTTGCAGTGGTACACCAGCGTGAAGACATCTTAATAAATGCCTCAGTATTTGATTAAAACATACCCGGAATTGATTTTGAATCAATATTTACATAAAATGGATAGTAAATTACTCGAATGAAACCACTTTTCTTAAATTAATTAACTCACATATGTATTATTGTACAAATGTTTTCACAAGCATTTGCAGTGGTACACTCGCGTGGGGACATCTTAATAAATGCCTCAGTATTTGATTAAAACATACCCGGAATTGATTTTGAATCAATATTAATATAAAATAGATAGTAAATTACTCGAATTAAACCACTTTTTTTTAAATTAATTAACTCACGTATGTATTATTGTACAAATGTTTTCGCAAGCATTTGCATTGGTACACACGCGTGGGGACATCTTAAAAAAGCCTCAATATTTGACTAATGCATATATATATTAATACTAGTTATATTTACTTACATATTTATTTATATTTATTAAGAAAATTTATATTAAGAAAGTTTACTTTTGCACTTTTGCACATTCCTTTTTGTGCTTTTCGTAAATATCAACGTTTCAAACAGCTGAGGTGAGCAGAGTTTCAGCTTTTTGTCATTTTGAATAAATACTAAAAGTCAGCTGTTTTATGTCGTGAAAAATAAGTTAGCGAATCCTACTGTTGTCACTGCAAACGTCATTGTTGTTAAGCTAACAACTCGATTTGCGTTGTCGTCTAATGTTACTGAATCCAGCTACAGGATACTTATTTAAAATGTTTGAATCGGATGTAATCTGTTGGAATACGAGAAAGCAAAATTCGGTGGCTGCTTCATCAACTGAGGCAGAGTATATGGTTCGAGGCAGTTAGAGAGGCACTGTGGCTTAAATCATTATTGGAAAGTTTGAAAATAGAATGTAAACAATCAATTAAATTATATGAAGATAACCAAGGCTGTATAAGCATTGCAAATAACCCCTCGTGTCACAAACGGCCTAAACATATAGATATAAAATATCATTTTACTAGAGAACAAATTGAAAATAAACTAATTAAGGTTGTATATATTTCCACAGAGAAACATATTGCAGATATTTTAACGAAACCGTTTCCAGCTCCACGTTTCAATGAACTAAGATGCCAAATGGGTTTAACCGGCTAATGGAAAATATCGATATCTTAACCTGACATGAACAATATTCAATAAATAAATTTCTTTTATTTTTTTTATATAATTTTTTTGTTTTTGGTCTGATTAGGTTTTTCTGGGTTTTTCCTAATACTTGCAACAAATGTTGGACTATTATTTACTCCCAGATAATATCAGGCTTGTCACATCAAATATATATAGATTTTAAGAAATTTAAATTGAACTTATTTCAATATTAAAAAGAACTTAAGAAACTGCAATTGAACTAATGCGTTTATTTGTTTAAAATGTATGTAAGTTAAGATGATATTTTTTTTTATCTAATATTTCGAAATTTAAATTTGGATATGTATATTGCATTTTGAGGAGGTGTGTTGGCAACCCATGCATGTGAAGTTGACATTTGAAGATATCTGGCAAGCATGCATGTGAAGCTATGTAAGTTAACATTGTGGCCGCTGTGGTGCAGTGGGTAGAGTGCTCGCCTGATATGCCAGAGGTCTCGGGTTCAAACCACGGTCCGGGCAAAACACCAAAACAATTT
Organism: Urophora cardui; assembly: GCA_960531455.1. NCBI lineage: Eukaryota > Metazoa > Arthropoda > Insecta > Diptera > Tephritidae > Urophora > Urophora cardui. Next base: position 87,752,356 of record OY482673.1, on the reverse strand, counting down.
TTCTAATTAGTAAAAATCCAATTATTGGATTTTTTAAGAGCAGCGGTCACCTCTCGGCAGTGGGCGGCATACCCTCCGAGAGTATTTCTGCCATGAAAAAGCTTCTCACAAAAAATGCATTCGACGTTTGGAGCCGGCATAAAACTGTAGGTCCACCCAATTAGTAGGAAGAACAAAAAGGAGCACACCTCGAATTGGGAGAGAAGCTCGGCCATAAAACTCGTCAGAGTTATAATAGCGCCATTGTATTATTATTATTATTATGTAAGTTAACATGGATGATGCAATAATCAATCCTTGTGTCATAAGCAAAATGCAATATTCATTTTTCTATTGAATGTTAAGTTTAACATACTCTGTAAATGAATTCAAACAAAAATAACATTCATTCGATTTATAACGCCGGTGTGACAAGTACTGAAAGAAAGAAAAGAAAATTGAAGAATAAATTAAAAAGAACTACTACAAATTAGAACAAAAAGAAATTAAGATTTTTATTATTGTGTTTGTACGGCTGTGTACAGGGAGTTATTTTTCTAAGAATATTTTGATCATTGAATAAAAAGGTGGTTCCTGCTCAAGTGGAGTGTCGTTGCTGTTGTTGTTGTTTGGCCTGTGGAGTTGTTGCTGAGCGTGTTGTTCCGGGTTCTTGGAGGGATTGGTTTGCTGGTGCACGAGTCCAGATTGGTTGTACATACATATATAGTAATTTAATAATATCAAATAGAGTACTCTTCTGCTCTCGCTCCTAGTTTTACTGGGTAATTTCGTAATTTTTTTTTAGCTTCCTTTTTAGCTTTAAATTTTTTTTTATGTGTGAAACAATTTTTTTTAGCTTTTTCTAGCTTTTTTTTTGAGAATCTAGCTGGAACTCTGGAAAAGTTCTGCAAACACTGCTGGTAATCCCTGCTAGAACTCTAAGCAGTTTCTAACAACTTAAATAAGCATTTCGATTAATGCCGATAGTCATCAGATATGTACTCATTTTTCAACTAAGCAGTTGGTTTTCCGTTCTAATATGTTATCTCTTTTCAACTAATAGTATTCCACATAAATAAAAATTGTATCTGTTTCGCTCTAACAAATTATCCCATGCATTATTTATATGCTTACAAAATTCTCATCGCTAACGGCAAAACTGCTTATTGTTTTGATTATGAATTGCTTATGGCCTGGTTATGCTACCAATCAAGCTGGTCGAGCACCGTGTAATTGTTGTTGTGCACTCCGACGGTGAGAGAAATTTCGGACTCTCTCATCCAGCAAACTTGCTGTGTGAAACAGGCAGCCAGCAAACGAGGTTTCAGAGGTAATAATGTGTTATGTTGTGTATGTGCTCAGTAATTATCATGTGTTATGTTGTCATCAATGTAAGCGTAACCACCTCTCACCAATCACGAAATGTTTCCGATTTTGATTGGCAATCAAGATTGTAACCATAACCATATCATTAGCGGTAACGACCAAACTGCTTTTTGTTTTGATTATGACCGAACTGCTTATTGTTTTGATTATGAATTGCTTAGCGGTAACGACCGAACTGCTTATATGCTAATGCTTATATTACTTACCATGCTTTTTTTTAATAAATAAAAGAAAGTAATTTTCTTGAATTTTTAATATTTTATTTAAAGATTTATTAGCAAAATTTTTGCAATATATGCTACGTTTATACATGCGCGAATTCATGAATTTCACGAAAAAATGCCTGCATAAACGCAATTTCATCTATTAACACATGTATTAATACAGAAATTCATGAATTCCTATACGAATAAACCTAGTATCACATACATATATACATATATGTATATTACTTACGTTTCCTTCCTTGGTTAATTTCCCACTTCAATTTAGCCAGTCCACTATTTGGTTATATCAATATGTCAACCTGAAAATAGAAAATAAAAATTAGACTTTATTAATACAAATCAAAAATTGCAATGGCTGACTTTTTAGTTCCTTGCTTATTTCTTTTTCATTCCTATTTCAAAGCCTACTGTTCGAAAATTCTTTGTGGTTGTGTGTGTGAATTCGATACCCACGTTATGTTGGTTATCGATTTTTTCGATAAAGTGCTTAGCCTTTTCTGGTAGCGAAACTGTGGTATATTGATGGCCGGAATAGATGAAAATATGAGAAATCGATGCCAACTATGCCCTTGAATCATTAGAAAAATTGTGCATTCTATTGTTCGTTTCTTTTTTGCAACTTTCACGAAGGATTTCCACGATATTTTTCAACACGAAAGAAACGACAAAATTTCTTTTAGAAATAAATGCTCGATGATATATTTCTTGGCAAAACCTGTGTTGCTGTGTTCGCATTATGTTGAAAAATAGTGGTAAAAAAGTGTATTAAATTTCTTGAGAGGTCGATACTCGCTCAAGAAAGTTTCACAAGAAAAATTTCTTGAGCATTTCGTGTACGTCATTTTATATGGAACTTTTGCGTTTCTTGAGAGGTCGATACTAAGCTTTAGGGCCTTTTCACATTACTCGGTACGACATCGGATCGACATTTTTTGCTCGGTAATTTCAGCTTACCGAAACGATTCCGCGTTGCTGTGTTTTTCACACTTGTGGGAATACTTTCGGTGCGTAATCGGCAGAAAATAGGAGAACAAACATCGAAATTTGCAAAACAAAATTTTTAACTTCAACAAATCACTTAATAATAACAATAATATCTTCTAGCGAAGACGAAGACATTATAACTTGGTACATTTATTACCGAAACGAGTTTTTTACTGACTTTGTTCTTCTTCTTTTATCACGCCGCAAAAATGTATGCAGTAATTCCTAAAATTTTACTGACCAGTCTTACCGCGTTGCGCTATACCGAAATTAATCCGCTCCGATTTCATGTATGCAACACTAATGTGAAAGTGCCAATTGAAATACATGTGGTCAGTAAGGTTTCGGTATACTTTCGGTAAAAACCAAAAATGTCGATCCGATACCGCACCGAGTAATGTGAAAGCGCTCTTATGCGTTATACTATGTTCATGCTGGATTTGAAACGCAACATTTTGCTTTTTCGAAGATGGCTTTTCGAAAAGTGTTCATGCTGCCGCGTTTTTTAAATGCGCATTTGAGAAGTTCGAAACAAACGGAGCTAATATCCCAGATTACTGGGTAATTTCGTAATTTTTTTTTAGCTTCCTTTTTAGCTTTAAATTTTTTTTTATGTGTGAAACAATTTTTTTTAGCTTTTTCTAGCTTTTTTTTTGAGAATCTAGCTGGAACTCTGGAAAAGTTCTGCAAACACTGCTGGTAATCCCTGCTAGAACTCTAAGCAGTTTCTAACAACTTAAATAAGCATTTCGATTAATGCCGATAGTCATCAGATATGTACTCATTTTTCAACTAAGCAGTTGGTTTTCCGTTCTAATATGTTATCTCTTTTCAACTAATAGTATTCCACATAAATAAAAATTGTATCTGTTTCGCTCTAACAAATTATCCCATGCATTATTTATATGCTTACAAAATTCTCATCGCTAACGGCAAAACTGCTTATTGTTTTGATTATGAATTGCTTATGGCCTGGTTATGCTACCAATCAAGCTGGTCGAGCACCGTGTAATTGTTGTTGTGCACTCCGACGGTGAGAGAAATTTCGGACTCTCTCATCCAGCAAACTTGCTGTGTGAAACAGGCAGCCAGCAAACGAGGTTTCAGAGGTAATAATGTGTTATGTTGTGTATGTGCTCAGTAATTATCATGTGTTATGTTGTCATCAATGTAAGCGTAACCACCTCTCACCAATCACGAAATGTTTCCGATTTTGATTGGCAATCAAGATTGTAACCATAACCATATCATTAGCGGTAACGACCAAACTGCTTTTTGTTTTGATTATGACCGAACTGCTTATTGTTTTGATTATGAATTGCTTAGCGGTAACGACCGAACTGCTTATATGCTAATGCTTATATTACTTACCATGCTTTTTTTTAATAAATAAAAGAAAGTAATTTTCTTGAATTTTTAATATTTTATTTAAAGATTTATTAGCAAAATTTTTGCAATATATGCTACGTTTATACATGCGCGAATTCATGAATTTCACGAAAAAATGCCTGCATAAACGCAATTTCATCTATTAACACATGTATTAATACAGAAATTCATGAATTCCTATACGAATAAACCTAGTATCACATACATATATACATATATGTATATTACTTACGTTTCCTTCCTTGGTTAATTTCCCACTTCAATTTAGCCAGTCCACTATTTGGTTATATCAATATGTCAACCTGAAAATAGAAAATAAAAATTAGACTTTATTAATACAAATCAAAAATTGCAATGGCTGACTTTTTAGTTCCTTGCTTATTTCTTTTTCATTCCTATTTCAAAGCCTACTGTTCGAAAATTCTTTGTGGTTGTGTGTGTGAATTCGATACCCACGTTATGTTGGTTATCGATTTTTTCGATAAAGTGCTTAGCCTTTTCTGGTAGCGAAACTGTGGTATATTGATGGCCGGAATAGATGAAAATATGAGAAATCGATGCCAACTATGCCCTTGAATCATTAGAAAAATTGTGCATTCTATTGTTCGTTTCTTTTTTGCAACTTTCACGAAGGATTTCCACGATATTTTTCAACACGAAAGAAACGACAAAATTTCTTTTAGAAATAAATGCTCGATGATATATTTCTTGGCAAAACCTGTGTTGCTGTGTTCGCATTATGTTGAAAAATAGTGGTAAAAAAGTGTATTAAATTTCTTGAGAGGTCGATACTCGCTCAAGAAAGTTTCACAAGAAAAATTTCTTGAGCATTTCGTGTACGTCATTTTATATGGAACTTTTGCGTTTCTTGAGAGGTCGATACTAAGCTTTAGGGCCTTTTCACATTACTCGGTACGACATCGGATCGACATTTTTTGCTCGGTAATTTCAGCTTACCGAAACGATTCCGCGTTGCTGTGTTTTTCACACTTGTGGGAATACTTTCGGTGCGTAATCGGCAGAAAATAGGAGAACAAACATCGAAATTTGCAAAACAAAATTTTTAACTTCAACAAATCACTTAATAATAACAATAATATCTTCTAGCGAAGACGAAGACATTATAACTTGGTACATTTATTACCGAAACGAGTTTTTTACTGACTTTGTTCTTCTTCTTTTATCACGCCGCAAAAATGTATGCAGTAATTCCTCAAATTTTACTGACCAGTCTTACCGCGTTGCGCTATACCGAAATTAATCCGCTCCGATTTCATGTATGCAACACTAATGTGAAAGTGCCAATTGAAATACATGTGGTCAGTAAGGTTTCGGTATACTTTCGGTAAAAACCAAAAATGTCGATCCGATACCGCACCGAGTAATGTGAAAGCGCTCTTATGCGTTATACTATGTTCATGCTGGATTTGAAACGCAACATTTTGCTTTTTCGAAGATGGCTTTTCGAAAAGTGTTCATGCTGCCGCGTTTTTTAAATGCGCATTTGAGAAGTTCGAAACAAACGGAGCTAATATCCCAGATTACGCAATCAGGTGTTGAGGTTTATTTTTTTTTTCTCTAATTGAAAAAATAGAACAAGAATTTGCAAAATATGTAATAATATAATACACTAATTTTGCAAACCAAGCGTACCAACCGCTTTGGTATTAATTTTGATCTCTGTTTTGTTTACTTTCGTTCATTACCATGTAGAGTGACGTCATCATGGAGCTCGTGTGCCCATGCTCATGCTGCTCTATATGCGTAATCTTGTAGGTATTTCGTTCTTGTATTGCCAGAGTGTTGCCACTATTTTCCATTCGAATGGCAAATTTTTTCGAAGATTTCAGGGTTGCTTTCTGCGTTAGCATTCAAAACGCAAAAAAATAGTTGCGTTAAATTGCATTTTGGTGGTGGCATTTTGTTCTCTTTTGATTGCTACGACCATATTATTAGCTTTCTTTATCCACTAGTTAACGTTAATAAACACTAATTTCTATATTTTACATATAATTTGTGTTTCTTTGGTTTCTCTCCAGTAAAAGAGAGCGAACTCAGCGAAAATTGAGAGAGCACTGAACGAAACTGGAGAGAGCGGCAGTGATAGTTCTACTAACTTTTTTACTGGACAAATGTCCATTAGCAAGTGACTAGCAAGAAGAAGAAATTTCATATGTGGAAAAAGGAATTCAAATTTGTATTGGAAAATACAAAAGTAAATACATACGTACTAAATCAAGTTATATAGCTATTTTTATTTAAAAAAAAAACGGTTTAATACCGAAACGGGAAATTATTTATAATGTATGGATGCAGGCAAACTAGTCCTATATAGAAATATATACACATTAGACAGCGGCTCAAAACAAGAACCACTATGAGAGTGCATCTTCCGCCGGATCGGCTGTAATGGAAGAAGTAAGAAAATGTATTCTTACAATTCACTCTTACTTTTCACTCTTTGCTATTAGACAAATTCATCTTCATACATGCAGCGATTTTAAGAACTGTAATAGCATGTTCATGGTGAGCCTGCGTTTTGCGTTTCGGAGGCATTTTTGCGTTTAGTCCAAAACGCAACATTAAATGTTACATTTCCCCATACAAATGCCACCACCAAAATGCAACTTAACGTAACTATTTTTTTGCGTTTTGAATGCTAACGCAGAAAGCAACCCTGAAATCTTCGAAAAAATTTGCCATTCGAATGGAAAATAGTGGCAACACTCTGGCAATACAAGAACGAAATACCTACAAGATTACGCATATGGAGCAGCATGAGCATGGGCACACGAGCTCCATGATGACGTCACTCTACATGTAATGAACGAAAGTAAACAAAACAGAGATCAAAATTAATACCAAAGCGGGTGGTACGTTTGGTTTGCAAAATTAATGTATTATATTATTACATATTTTGCAAATTCTTGTTACTATGTTCGTGTATAACAATGCTTATAGAGCCTATTGAAAGCGATGATGAGATTGAACAAGTAGCTATAGAAAGTTTAAGGTCAGAAGACATCGGCTTGTTTATAACCAATCGAATTATCAGGAAATGTGTACTTTACTACATTGAAATTGTAGTTCCGAACTATCGTCATCATTTTCGAATTTCTAGAAGCTTGCTTGAAAGCATTGAGAAGGGGTTTCGAGCCAGTATGTCAGTCGAAATTTTTTTTCTAAGGCAATAGAACGCTTAAAGGGTAATATATAAATCCATATTTTCCTTTTCTGATGATTTAAATGTTTTCTTAAATTTTCGGGCGTGTCTTTTATCTTTTCCACGCACCAAACAATGATATAGTGGTTTAACCTGCATAACCGCCTATGCCAAAATTGAGATTTGCCAAACTTTAACTCCCGGCGTCCAGCTCCATCGATTTCTACCATACATTTGGTCTTTGGGCAGCTCTATATTTCATTCTAACATTATTTTCAGATCTGAAGTCGGAGAGTTAAGCGGTTATTAAAGTCTCACTTAGGCGGTTATAAGCAAACGGTGATATCTCACTAACAGTTGCTAATTCAAGTTTCCTTATGTATTTTGCTAACATCTCTCACTGAGAGAAAATATCACTTTACTCTCACAAATTTCGTTAAAAGAAATTAGCAAGAGATGTTAGTTAATGTTTTGCTGGAAACTAAAGAAAAGAACCTATTATTGGGTCATGACAGTGAACAACTGAAACAAACAATCGATCAGCTGGTTAGCATTACGGCTGAAAACCAAAATTCATTTGGTTGTTACTAGGGACACGATAACGAATCAAAAGCATCGATTTGGTACTCATTTAAAATATCGGTTAAAAAGAATCGCGAACCCGATAATATCGAAACTAAACTACTCGATACTCAAAGTATCGGTATCGAAAGCGGTAAATTACTAGAAGGTGCAACCTTAAAATTTCCCCTAAAATTGTTGAGGGTAAGGGCCTTTTCACATTACTCGGTACGACTTCGGATCGACATTTTTCTCTCGGTATTTTTAGCTTACCGAAACGATTCCGCGTTGCTGTGTTTTTCACACTTGTGGGAATACTTTCGGTGCGTAATCTTCAGAAAATAAGAAAACAAACGTCGAAATTTACAATATAAAATTTTAAAATACAACAAATCACTCAATAATAACAATAATGTCTTCCAGCGAAGACGAAGGCATTATAGCTTGCAAAATTTATAGTTGAAACGAGATTTTCACTGACTTTATTCTTCTTCTTTTATTACGCCGCAAAAATGTATGCAGTAATTCCTCAAATTTTACTGACCAGCCTTACCGCGTTGCGGTATGCCGAAATTAATCCGCTCCGCGCTCTTAGAGCGTTTTCACATTATTCGGTGCGGAATCGGATCGACATTTTTGGTTTTTACCGAAAGTATACCGAAGCCTTACCGACCACATGTATTTCAATTGGCACTTTGATATTAGTGTTGCATACATGAAATCGGAGCGGATTAAATTCGGTATACCGCAACGCTGTAAGACCGGTCAGTAAAATTTGAGGAATTACTGCATACATTTTTGCGGCGTGATAAAAGAAGAAGAACAAAGTCAGTAAAAAACTCGTTTCGGCTATAAATGTAGCAAGTTATAATGTCTTCGTTTTCGCTAGAAGACATTATTGTTATTATTGAGTGATTTGTTGAAGTTAAAAATTTTGTTTTGCAAATTTCGATGTTTGTTTTCCTATTTTCTGCCGATTACGCACCGAAAGTATTCCCACAAGTGTGAAAAACACAGCAACGCGGAATCGTTTCGGTAAGCTGAAAATACCGAGCAAAAAATGTCGATCCGATGTCGTGCCGAGTAATGTGAAAAGGCCCTAAGTGGAAAAAATTTCAACAACTATTTACAGCGAAAGTTGAGTGTATAGCTATTTCACGAAAAACCATTTTCGATCAGCACTCTTTTCGGAAGAGGATGCTACCGGGGATTGAACCCGAGTACATTCCATCTTCAGCCGCAATAACCTAACGCATTTACACGCTCGACGGAACAAGTAAAGAATACCGTCCTGTGAGCTAAAAAACACAAAAGTGGGCGTGGTCCGCCTTTTCGGCCTGATTTCAGTGATATACTTCTTTTTTGGCGCTAACGATTTCTCAGGGAGCTAGAGGGGGATGAAGTTTAAGAAACCCTTTTTTTTAAAAGGCGATATCTTCCAAAATATTCACTCAATTTTTAAAATTAAGGCATCGTTGGAAAGCTTACTTAAATGCCTTTCATATTATACATAAATATTTCCCCAAATTCCACACAAATTTTGTAAAAAAGCAAACACTTTAATTTTGGTAATTTTTTTTTTGTTGAAATGACCTTATTACCACTATACAAGGTTATTTACATTAAAAATAACGTTAAATTACCTTTCATTTGATATATAATTTGTTAAGAAAATTTTGTTAAAAACAGCAAAATAATTCTTGTTAGTTATGTATAACATCCAGAAAGCATTTATAGCGCGGACAACAATACTTTTATACAGAACTTCGAATAGCGTTGGCGGCCTTCGGCCGCGCTTTAAAAAAATAACCCTCAGCCGGCAGGATTCCACTTCCGCAATAGCATCTATGGGGAAACTTTCCAATAATGTCACACGCCCCCAAAAAAACGACTTCCACCGGGGGGTAGGGAAGGGGAAGGTTGTTCTGAAACCGTAAAATTTAGGCGCCGGACCTAACTCGTTTTCGACGAATTTATGGTTAAAGTTTAGTAACTCTCCTTATAAATTCGATAGATAAAGAAAAAACTTTTGCGGAGAACAGCTTTTGCGTTGGGCCCTTCCGCCGTGCTTATAAAAAATAACCCTCAACCGCCAGAATTCTATTTCCGGAGTAATATCTATGGCCCGGTCCACAGTGCTTTTGCACAGAACACTTTTCTGCGTTCGCGGCCTTCGGCCGCGCTTATAAAAAATAACCCTGGGCTACGCCATCCGTCCGGACGTGTGCCCTAACCGTGGCTACCGCCACGGTGAAGTCCTTCTGCGTAGTACACCCTTCGTGTGTGAGAAAAGCCTACTGTACAACTTTTTTCATGGTTCTCTGTATACTTAAAACTACTAAAACATCGTTTCATTTCACGATAGCTAATTATATAGGTCTTGTTATAGAGAATAGTATATGAAATGAAAGATATTTTCATGCTCTTTTAAATGAATATAATATTTAATATACTTAATAACACAAAATAAAAAAAATCACAGTTTTCCCTAAAAAAATACCAAAATTTGAGTTTTTTGTTTTTTAACAAAATTTTTAAGGAATTTACGAAAATTTTGAAGCGTCATATGAAAGGCCTTTAAATAAGCTTTCCAACGATACCTTAATTTTAAAAATTGAGTGAATATTTTGGAAGATATAGGCTTTTTAAAAAAAAGTTTTTTTTTTCTCTTCATCCCCTCTATCTTCCTAAAAATCGTTTGCGCCAAAAAAGAAGTATTTCACTGAACTCAGGACAAAAAGGCGGACCACGCCCACTTTTTTTTTTTTAGCTCACCGGACGGTATTCTTTACTTATGCCCGCTCGACCATTGAGACTCTGTGCAAGCTGTTGAATTTTTTCCCACTTTTGCCTTTTTCATTTTCAACATTAACGTTTGTGTGTATATGCTTTTGCATATATTCTACTCAAACGTGCTGAATTTTTGTTGTAGACAGTTCGCAATGAACATTTGTTGTTGGTATTTTTTTTATATACCAAACAACGTTAACAATTTTACTTGAAAGAGTTTTTCTTAGTGCTCAGCACGAAATTTTTATTTAATTCAATTTTTAATTGTTGGGGGTAAAATAGTTAAGAGCCCGTGCACAATTGACTCCTACCTAGTGCTGGAAAAACATCGATGTTTACGAGTATCGATATTTTCGATATTTTTGAGAAAAAACATCGATATTATCGATATATCGACCTTTATATTAGAGCTCTAGATACCCGGGTATCAAACAATTCGAAAAGATCGAATTTGTCTGAGGCTCGTTTGTTGTTCAAATGCCCGTACAAACATTCGAGCATTCGAGCTTACAGACAAAAAAATATATATCAGGAAAACAAAAATAAAAAAAAATACATATGAAGACAACAAAAAAAAATAAACAAACGAAAAATACAAACTTCAAATGCCCGTGCAAACATACGGGTAATAAACAAACAAACAAGTGTTCGAGAATTTGAACAGCATTTGTTCGGGCTACTCGAAAATGTTCAAAAAAAATCGAGAGCTCTACTTTATATAAACCTTAATTTAACATATCTATATATAACAGCTTTATTTTTGGAAATGTCTGCATTCATTATTGTGCCCTGAATTGAACAAGAGTGACAGTCATTTATATTACTCTAAAAATTAACTAAATAAACATTTAAACTAAATATTTCAATTTATTATCAACAGAAATCTTTTTTGAAAAGGGAATTCAATAATCAAAAAAAAAGAACAAAAAAGGTAAATTCTGTTCCAGCCAAAAAGAGTAGGTATCAATTACAGTGGTTCGCTGAAATATTTCGCATTTAAGTTATTTAAAAAACAATGTTAAAGACTAAATGGTTTGAAATAGACAATAACGCATTCTAAATACCTTTTACACTCAGAGAAAATAAATCAAAAATAAAATTTTTATTTTTATAATGCACGTTTTCAACCAAGTCATTTTATTTTAGAAATGAATTTTTTAAATTAAAAATGAAATTTTTGGAATTAAAATGTATTTGGGATTTAAAAAGGAAATGTTTAAATTAAAAATAAAAATGAATGGAAAAAACATAAGTTTTTGGTTCAAAATCTCATAGTGCTTAAAATAGAAATAAAAATTTTTAAATTTAAAATGTTTTTTCTTGATTTTGCAATTCTACAATGAACATTAAAAAAAAATGTTCGTATTTACATTACTTTTAAACACAGGAATTTCTACATAGGAATCAAATTTTAAAAAAATCTCCAAATTTGGGGAATTACCCACAAAACGGCAAAGCTGCCTTTTACCAGCTTCTTTCCGCGTTTATCAGTGATGGATCCATGACCGTCGATATATCGAATATCGGAAAAAAATATCGATATATCGAAAAAGTTCAAAAACATCGATGAATCGATATTATATCGATATCGCTTCCAGCACTACTCCTACCGTTCCGTTCAGCATGTGCTTTTCAAAGGGATATGTTCACAATTAAGGTGAAGCGAGTAACGCAAAGTATAAAGTTAGCCATGTCTCAACTTTCTTACACTTTGACAAACATCTCCCCTTGTGTGTGTGTATGTTTGTATATCATCATCATATATATTATTTCTAATTGGTGTTTTTTTGCAATCCCTTTTTCTGCTCACATAATTTACCAAAATTAATAAGTAAGGCATCGTTTTAAAGGTATAAATTAGCTATGCATGCTAAATGGTGTTTTATTGGGCGTGGTACTTTTTTTCAATAGTATTTTGCAAAAATAAAATGTTTAAATTTAAACTAAAAGATTTGAGCCTAAAACTATGCCTTCAGAATTATTTTATTCTAACAAGAGTAGAGTTAAATACAAATTTCAAATGTAGATGTCGCTCCAGTTGAACAGTCGTGTATATTTTAAAACGCTTTTATAAGCTTCAGCTGTATGTTTGTATGTAAACATCACATTATTTTAGGCCAACACGTGTGTATTCATACTTACGCTTAATGGGAGTTTTTTAGCATGGGACGTGCTTATTTATACACAGCTGTACGTAGTACAATATATGTATATGTATTTATAATAAGAATATGTATAATACAATGGCATTATTATAACTCTGACGAGTTTTATGACAGAGCTTCTCTCCCAAATCGAGGTGTGCCCCTTTTTGTTTTTCCTACTAATGGGTGGACCTACAGTTTTATGCCGGCTCCGAATGGCGACTGCATTTTTTGTGAGAAGCTTTTTCATGGCAGAAATACTCTCGGAGGGTATGCCGCCCACTGCCAAGAGGTGACCGCTGCTCTTAAAAACCCAATAATTGGATTTTTACTAATTAAAAAAATTGTTTTCGGTGTTTTGCTCGGACCGTGGTTTGAACCCGAGACCTCTGGCATAGCAGGCGAGCACTCTACCCACTGCACCACAGCGGCCATGTATTTATACTTTTGATCAAATAACAGTTGTACGTAAGACCTTAAATAATTGAGATAGATATGGACTTACATAAATCAAAACGATCAGGATGAAAAAAAAATTTATTGAACGGGCGGCCGTACATAATTTAAGTGGCGCAAAAATAGAAATATTTTAATGAACTTTGGTACACAGATTCTAATGGGAACAGAGAAGGTTGGGGTTGAAAATAAGGCATATGTATGTATTTCGAAAAACACGTAAAACATGATAATTAAGTCACTAATAAAGCCCGAGTGATGGAATTTCCTCCATGCAATGACCTTATGCCGTTATGAGGAAAAATGCTGAAATTAAAAAAAATGGGCCAAGAGGGGCAAATTTTCAAAGATTTATAAGTCAAAACTCAGGAACTGTAGCAGATAAATCGATTAAGCTTCGACCACACGGTCCGAGCAAAACACCAAAACAATTTTTCTAATTAGTAAAAATCCAATTATTGGGTTTTTTAAGAGCAGCGGTCACCTCTCGGCAGTGGGCGGCATACCCTCCGAGAGTATTTCTGCCATGAAAAAGCTTCTCACAAAAAATGCATTCGCCGTTCGGAGCCGGCATAAAACTGTAGGTCCACCCAATGTAGGAAAAACAAAAAGGAGCACACCTCGAATTGGGAGCGAAGCTCGGCCATAAAACTCGTCAGAGTTATAATAGCGCCATTGTATTATATTATATTATATTATATTATATTATATTATATTATATTATATTATATTATATTATATTATATTATATTATATTATATTATATTATATTATATTATATTATATTATATTATATTATATTATATTATATTATATTATATTATATTATATTATATTATATTATATTATATTATATTATATTATATTATATTATATTATATTATATTATATTATATTATATTATATTATATTATATTATATTATCATCATATATATTATTTCTAATTGGTGTTTTATAAATATCCCTTTTTCTGCTCACATAATTCACCAAAATTAATAAGTAAGGCATCGTTTTAAAGGTATTAATTAGCTACGCATGCGAAACGTTGTTTTATTGGGCGTGGTACTTTATATGAAAAGTAAGGGGGGTAAAAGGGGGGTTTACCCCCGCAGCGGGGAGTGTTATGGAACCCACATAAAATGTATATCAAATTAAAGGGATTCAAAATACCTATCGAATGGTATAAAAATATGAAATCGGTTCAGTAATTTTTAAGTAATTTAAAAAATGCATAATATAAACTTTGACCTTTAATAACTTTGGTTGTTGTTGTTTCCAAAAAAAAAATCACTTTTATACTCAACTTAGCCTGTTTATAAATCCTCATACTTCGTTTTTTTGACTTCATAATTGTAGAAATTTCACATTTGTACCAGATCGTGCTATTTTTTCAACTTTGTGGGGCTGGGGGCACCTCTAAACATGCGAGTAGGTCAATAAAATTTTAAAGGCTTATTACTGGGCTAGAAAGGTGCCGTTCTATCTTTGGAACAAATTGAATTTCCAAAAAAAAAAATGTTCACTCCACCTTAATATATACGAGTATATCAAAACGATCAGGATGAAAAAAATGATTGAACCATGTCCGTCCGTCCGGCCGTATACACTCTAACTTGCGCAAAAATAGGAACAGAGAAAGTTGGGGTTGAAAATAAGGCATATGTGTGCATTTCGAAAAACACGTAAAACATGATAATTCAGTCACTAATAATGCCCGAGTGATGAAATGACGTTATGCCGTTATGAGGAAACGTGCTGAAATTTTGAAAAATGGGCCAAGAGGAGCAAATTTTCAAAGATTTATAAGTCAAAACTCAGTAACTGTAGCAGATAAATCGATTAAGCCAAGGCAAACGTGTGGAAAAAAAATTACCCAAGTCGGCAAAAACCACATATACGCACATACAAATATATATAAAATATATAAAAATATATTGCACATACCTATATAGGAAAAATAAAAACATTTTATGCGATATCTTTGCCAAATATAAAGGTAATTCATTGAAAGTTCCATAAGGTCCACCAAACCAAATAGATAATAAGTTTTTTAAAATGGGCGTGACAGCACAAACCATACCGACTGGCGCCACGTATGTTTTGTTATTTTTTGCGCAAGATGCGCACGGGTCCGGCTAGTATATATTATTTCTAATTGGTGTTTTTTTGCAATCCCTTTTTCTGCTCACATAATTCACCAAAATTAAAAAGTAAGGCATTGTTTTAAAGGTATAAATTAGCTATGCATGCGAAACGGTGTTTTAATGGGCGTGCTATTTTTTTTTAATAGTAGTTTGCATAAATAAATTTAAATTTAAACTAAAAGAGTTGCGCCTAAAACTATGCCTTCAGAACAGGGCTGAAATTTATTGATATTTTTAACGATAAACAAAAAATAATTTTGTTTATGTTGAAACTTTTCATTTTAAAGGCATAAAAAATTTAACTAAATTCAAATTGCTTCAACAAAAATCAAAAAAATTATCAAAATTTTTTTTGTTTCGATAATTGCCGAAACAAAATTTTTTTAAAAGTATTGTTTCAGCTGCAAACAAAAAATTGATTACCAAAATAATTTTGTTTCCTGTGCCTATAAAAAAACTGAAAACCTATCATATAAATATGTATTCATATATACATATGTACATACATACGTATGTATATCTTAGCAACAAACAAATAAACATAAACAAAACGAAATCCTTTTTGTTATTTTGTTTTGATATCAAATTAGCAAAATTAATTGTGATACAATTTTATTGATAATTTTGGAATCGGAAATATTTTGGTTTTGATAAGCAGCAAAGCAATATAAATTTTTGATATTTTTTTTATATATTTATTGAAACAAATTTTTTTTGTTTATTTTGTTGAGCAGCCTTGCTTCAGAATTATTTTATTCTAATAAGAGTGCAGAGTTAAATACAAATTTCAAATGCAGATGTCGCTCCAGTCGTGTATATTTTAAAACACTTTTATAAGCTTCAGCTGTATGTTTGTATGTAAACATGACATTATTTTAGGCGAACACATGTGTATTCATACATACGCTGAATGGGGGTTTTTCAGCATGGAATGTGCTTATTTATACACAGCTGTACGTAGTGCAAGACCATAAAATAATTGAGATAGATATGGACTTACATAAATCAAAACGATCAGGATGAAAAAAAAAATTGATTGAACGGCCGTCCGTACATTATCTAACTGGCGCAAAAATAGAAATATTTTTATTAAATTTGGTACACAGATTCTAACGGGATCAGAGAAGGTTGGGGTTGAAAATAAGGCATATGTATGTACATATTTCGAAAAACACGTAAAACATGATAATTTAATTAAGTCAATAATAAAGTCCGAGTGATGGAATTTCATCCATGCAATGATCTTATGCAGTTATGAGGAAATATAATATGCTGAAATTTAAAAAAATGGGCCAAAAGGGGCAAATTTTCAAAGATTTATAAATCAAAACTCAGGAACTGTAGCATGTAAAACGATTAAGCTTCGGCCACTGATTTTCTTGCCAAGGCGAACGTGTGAAAAACAAAAAAGTCGCGTGTAGCACAGTACACGTGATAGAAGTTAACTTCTTACATTAAGGATAATTATAAAGAAAACATCTGAAATGATGCATAAGCTTGTTACTTTGTGTTATTTTTATGAAATTGTTTAAGCCATGTTCAATTTATTCAAATCGAAGTGGCGTATGCTATACAAATATAAAGCTTAGGTTTCAGAAAAATTGCATAATTGCATTGTTAATATGTTGCATAATTTTAGGCTATGATGAAATTAAATACATAAATACCCTGCAGGGAACTCAATAACTAGTGAGGAAAATTTCTAGTTCCGAAAGGTGTCAAAAAGGAACTGGATCAATTTTAGTTAGACCCTCACCAGTTCAGAAGGAGTGAATAGAGTGACCAGTATAAGACACATTTTGATTTGTATGCAATTTCGAAGTGACAAAAATTCTATGGAAATTTTTCGTTCGTTCAATTGCCGTAGGCTTTGTATATTTCTGCAATTCTCAGATGTTTAGTGAACCATTTTATATAAAGAGGTTTCTATTTGCATCTTGTATGAAATGAAATGTTCCCCTAATTATGCTTTTTTGATCCCTCAGGCTTATTTTTAATCTTTTTTTTATTTTATTACTTTTTAAATATTATTGTAAATTTTTAATAAATAAATAAACAAATAAAAAAATATTAGTTTAAAAAAAAATAAAAAAAAAAAATTATCATCCAACTTGACACCGACAGGATTCGAACCCGCGTCCCTCAGATTGAAAGGCACATGCGTTAGCCAGTCGGCCATCGCGCTACTTGCACGAAGTGTGTCAAAGGCTGCACTTAAGCGGCAGATGTAAAACTGTAGAATTTGTAGGTACTTGTAGCTAGTTCAGAACTATCGAAATTGTGCCAATAAACGAACTAGTTGAAACTGTAGAATTTAGTACTAGTTCGGAACTATCGAAAATGTAGTGCAGAGAGTGACAATTGACACCGCCTAGGACATCGCCGTGTTAAATTCGGCAGTTGATAACATGCAAAGGAGATTTAGCTCGCACTAGTAGTGTCCAAAAATGCACTAGAAGCGACCTAGTTCGGAACTAGAGATTTTCCCTGCAGGGTACATACAGTATTGTATGTATCTCCTTTATTTATTTATATCAGTGGTCGGCGAAATCTGAAATGAGGTTGTGTTGGTGAGAACAAAACAAGTTCTCCGCATGCGCACCCCAGTAGGAAATTGATCCGCTTCAAGTGGAATATACATACGTATATGTAGAACCTTTTTTGTTGTTTTTGTTTTTTATTGTTATTGTTTTTTTTTTTGTTTTTTTTGTATTGATTTTTCGCTTTTGTTGGTTTTTTTGTTTTTTTATTGTTTTTTTTTTTGCTGTAGTTGTTTTTGTTGATATTGCTGTAGGGTTGGAGAAATTTTATATGATGTAAAATGCTTTCGGCAATATGCAATGTCTTTTTTGCTAAAAAAAAATAATACAAATTATTATGCACTAAAAAGGCATCGGAAAATATTTCAGAAAGGGTTTAGGGATTATGCGGACGAGAAAGGAAAAGAAGTTTTTAGTGAAAAAAATTATTTCTTCTGAAAAAAATTAAAGGGTAGTTGGCTAAAACAAAGTGTTTGGAAGACAAAAGTCATCCAAATAAGTGTACAAAAACTCTTTGTGAAATACTTCGCAATGCCTTTGTAGTGAATATTATCATGCATGTGATCATTTGTATTATTTTTAAATACTTTATAGCAAAAAAGGCGTTGCAAATCGCCGAAGACATTTCCATCATATAAAATTTCCCGCCGGGCATTTTATTTGTGGACATACATACAAACATTACCTGTATAAAGTGGTGACAGGTAACAAGGTCAACGGAAATAATGTCAATTGACCTTATTTCGCACCCGGTTGGGAAATAAGGTCAATTGACATTATTGCGTTTTTGGAAAACGCAATAAGGTCAACGAAAATTTGGAAATAAAATAATTGACCTTATTTCCCAATCCAAATGGAAATAATGTCAACTATGCTTAAAACTTGTTCATTCATGAAAATATTTGCTGAGTTCTTCTGCAAACCCGTTATGAGTACCGTTTGTTAATGAATGAAAATACAATTTTACTCGCTCTTATGTTACTACAAATTAGTTGATAAGTGAATTTAGTGAAGTGTGGTCGTCGAAAAAGAGTTGCCAACACAGCAAAAATATTTCAATAAATTATATAATAATGTAAAGTATGTTAAATATCTAGTTATACAAAAATTTAAATAAAAATGTATATAAAAACTATGTCTACTTGCCTTATCCTGCGGCATGGCAAAAAAGTAGGAAAATGAAAATTTGGAATTAAAAATCGCGCGATTTTTTATTCCAAATTTTCGCCTGCGGCGCATTTCTTTTCTCATAAAAAGCAGTTTAGGAAAATGAAAATTTTTTATTAAAAATCGCGCGATTTTTTATTCCAAATTTTCGCCTGCGGCGATTTTCTTTTCTCATAAAAAGCAGTTTAAAAAAATGAAAATTTGGAATTTTCGCCTGCGGCGCTTTTCGTTTCTCATAAAAAGCAGTTTAGAAAAATGAAAATTTGGAATTAAAAATCGCGCGATTTTTTATTCCAAATTTTCGCCTGCGGCGCTTAACTTTTCTAATAACAGCAGCGACGCGAACCGACACGGACCGATGCGAAGCTAAATGCTCGAAAACGCAATAAAGTCAATTGACTTTATTGCGTTTTCCAAAAACGCAATAATGTCAATTGACGTTATTTCCCAACCGGGTGGGAAATAAGGTCAATTGACCTTATTTCCATTGACCTTGTTACCTGTCACCGTATAAAGTCAATGCTTGCGTTCAACCACGAAGCGACGTAGCGAGGCGCAATGTTTATCGTTCGACAGTTGGCAAACAACTGATGAAGAGAGTAAAGCTGGAGTTATAGATACTTAACATAACGTAGCAGAGGAACATAGCGCACACAGTTCACAATTGCATTTATACTTCGCATACGTACATAGAGAATCTCAAAATCAGCTGATTTGTTATTTATCATTTTCAAGCCACGCATCAAACATTGTAGGTTAAAACATAAATTTTATATTAAAGAATTGAAAATATAAAAATATCTTTTCGAGACGCTAAATATTTCAACATGGATGACGCATTCTTGGATTTACTTTTTATAAATTTGTTACGGCTTCAAAAAAAGCGAAAACAATCCAGGCGGTCACGTCGCTGGAACGTGCATCCTATTAACAGAGATCGTACGCCAAATGGATACTTCAAGAAAGTATTTCTGAACTCAAAGCGTGATGAAAGCAAACTTTTCAAGTTAACGAGGATAACCCGTCCAGTGTACGATGCATTATTCAACCTACTACGTCCATTTTTGAAGAAATATAAACAGCAAATATGTGAAGAAGAACGTTTCGCCATAACGTTAATGTAAGTAGATAAACCATCATATTTACATACTTGAATATACATACTTAACTACTTTCCATGTCGTTTCAGGTACCTTGCACACGGTACTCCATTAGAGATAATTGCTTAAATGCATAAGCTGGGCAGAACTACTGTACGTAATATAGTATTGGAAACTTGTGAAGTAATATGGGAAACCTTGTCTCCAATATACCTTAGTGAACCCAGCACTGAACAATACCGACACATTTCAAAAGACTTTCTAGATCTGTGGAATGTTCCAAACTGCGTAGGAGCCGTGGATGGCAAGCACGTTGCCATTAGATGTCCGAGCAAATCTGGTTCCCTGTATTACAACTATAAAAAATTTTATAGCATCGTACTAATGGCAACGTGCGATGCCAAATACACATTCACATCGGCCAGCATTGGAAGCTTTGGGGGGGCAAAGTGACGGAGGTAATATAACTAAATACATAAAACAAATGTTTATTTGTGTCCTTTGTACTTATATACATATGTATTTCTTTTATACTTAAAGGAGTGTTCCAGCAAAGCCCTTTTGGACGTGCTCTTCTTGCGAACCAGTTGCCATTGCCACCGAACGTCCCATTATGGAATGGGGCTGCGATAGATTTCCCTCATTATTTCGTAGGCGACGCGGCGTTTCCTTTGAAGGAAAATCTAATGCGACCTTACCCCGGCTCGCAACTTGAACAGAGAAAAGACATTTTTAATTACCGCCTATCACGAGCTCGCCGAGTAATCGAAAATAGCTTTGGAATTTTAACTGCACGCTGGCGTGTTCTTAGGAAGGTGATAGAATCTTCCCCAGAAAGCTGTGAAAAAATCGTTCTAGCGTGTTTAGTTCTCCATAATTATATTATTCTTTCTGATCAGAAGAGGTGGTACTGTCCAGATGAATTTGTAGACACAGAAAACGGTGAGAATTTGGTGGTGAATGGAAATTGGCGTCGTGATTTGGAAGATATGGGTGGTCCACTGCTTTCAATAACATCTTCGCGACGAAATGCAACAGCAACTGCTTTCCGTTTGAGAGATATTTTGGCTGAATATTTTTTAAATGAAGGAGCAGTTCCATTCCAATACAATCGTCGTTAAATATTACTTTTCATATTTCTATACTAGAAATGTTATGTAAAAATTAAACTGAAATAAAAGAAAGTCTTATGTAGACAGAAGTGGTTCTGACAAACAAAACATATCAACGCTTGTTTTATTTTTTGAACTCTGACGAATACTAAACTTTATCCATTTAGTTATTTCTAGCTCTTACCAGCAATGATCGTAAAATTTGAATCCAATTATACACGATTTTTTCCGTCCCTGTTTATAATAGGAATCAAAAAGATAAACTGTTTGCTAAAAATTAGAGCATTAATAAATTTGCAATAGTCAAAACGGAAAAATGTGTTTATTTTTTAATTCAGGCACAAATACAGTCATATAAAATGGTTGCATACATATTGCTTCAAATTCACATAAATACGTTTATATTAAAATATCTTCCAGGAAAAAAGTCTGTATTAGATGGTGGTACATCAAATAATAATCATTTATTCAAAAATGTTCAGCTTATTTATAGTAATTCTTATCTCTAAAAATTGAAGTAAATATTCTTATTTACTAGATATATATTTACTTCTATGTCTTACAAACTAAACATAAGCAAGGCATACACTTGCACATACATATGTACATGTATTCATATGTGCATAGCTCGGTACTTTACTAGATGCATCCCTGTAAAAAAATGTGCGATCAATCCCGAAAGAGATTTGTCCTCGATTGATCTCTTTCGAGAACAATCGGTCCACAATTAATCCCCAATTGTTCCCGTACGGGTATAAATGTAGACTAATTGTAGACCAATTGTTCCCGAACGGGTATAAATGTAGACTAATTGTAGACCAATTGTTCCCTAACGGGTATAAATGTAGATTAATCGCTTTCATCCCGAACGGGTATAAATGTAGATTAATCGCTTTCATTCCGAATGGGGAAAAACTAGATTCCTTAAATGTAGACATTTTACAAAAATATGCAATGTATTTAAAAAATTGTAGAACAACCCGTAAAACGAATTGAACACCCTTTTTTAATAACAATTTTAACAAAATGTTGCCTAAAAAATATCCTATGAAAAAATCCTTTACATTACGCTCATATAATGCATACTCAAAACTTACAATTTTTTAAATTTATTTATTGAGATTTTTTTACAAAAGTAAAACATTATATAATCTTTATATAAATATGCATGAACATTTACAATTTTTTAAGGAAAAATCTACATTTGTACCCGTTCGTGCTGAAAGCGATTGATCTACATTGGTACCCGTTCGGGTATACAAGTTGAACAATTAGTCTCTTCATAGGACATGCTCGAACAAATGCGATCAATTCACTCCATATAAAGGGATGTAAAATTGTATTAGTCGCATGCTCCCTTGCGATTGACCCCGGACACGTCCCGGATTAATCGCATTTTTTGCAGGGCCCTGCAAAAAAAATGTGCGATTAATCTCGAAAGAGATTTGTCCCGGATTGATCTCTTTCGAGAACAATCGGTCCACAATTAGCCCCCGATTGTTCCCGTACGGGTATAAATGTAGACTAATTGTAGACCAATTGTTCCCGAACGGGTATAAATGTAGACTAATTGTTCCCTAACGGGTATAAATGTAGATTAATCGCTTTCATCCCGAACGGGTACAAATGTAGATTAATCGCTTTCATTCCGAACGGGTACAAATCTAGATTCCTTAAATGTAGACATTTTACAAAAATATGTAATTGTAGAACAACCGGTAAAACGAATTGAACACCCTTTCTTTTAATAACAATGATGAATAATAATTTTAACAAAATGTTGCCTAAAATATTCTATGAAAAAATCCTTTACATTACGCCTATATAATGCATACTCAAAACTTACAATTTATTTTATTTATTTATTGAGATTTTTTTCAAAAGTAAAACATTATATAATCTTTATTTATATATGCATGAACATTTACAATTTTTTAAAGATTGCTATTAAAAATTGCCTTGGCGAACAACTTGGAAAAATCTATATTTGTACCCGTTCGTGCTGGAAGCGATTGATCTACATTTGTACCCGTTCGGGATGTAAGCGATTAATCTACATTTGTACCCGTTCGGGATGTAAGCGATTAATCTACATTTGTGCCCGTTCGGGATGTAAGCGATTGATCTACATTTGTACCCGTTCGGGATAAAAGCGATTGATCTACATTTGTACCCGTTCGGTATGTTAGTGATTAATCTACATTGGTACCCGTTCGGGATGTAAGCGATTGATCTACATTTGTACCCGTTCGGGATGTAAGCGATTAATCTACATTTGTGCCCGTTCGGGATGTAAGCGATTGATCTACATTTGTACCCGTTCGGGATAAAAGCGATTGATCTACATTTGTACCCGTTCGGTATGTTAGTGATTAATCTACATTGGTACCCGTTCGGGTATACAAGTTGAACAATTAGTCTCTTCATAGGACATGCTCGAACAAAGGCGATCAATTCACTCCATATAAAGAGATGTAAAATTGTATTAGTCGCATGCTCCCTTGCGATTGATCCCGGACACGTCCCGGATTAATCGCATTTTTTGCAGGGATATTTCAGTGCAGTCACCAACACCAACATATCCAACGTGGGGCTGCAAGCAATGCAGTCACACACATATGTACATATACCAAGCGTGGAGACACCGGCAGTGCAGCCGCACATATCTACATATATAGAGTCGGCGTATGCAATCCGATGCAACTCCACAACTTGTGCTGCTTATGTACTTAGCGTGAGAAAATGAATAGAATTAGAATTTTGTTGACATAGCAAAATGTGTACATTCCACAGCCGGACATTTAGAAGTCAGCTTGTGCCTTTGTTGTTGTTGGCGACTTGCTCTGACACACTACACCTCCTTTCGTAAAAAAAATCGTGAATACATATGAACGATTTTAGAGTTGTAATGTTTCGTAGTGTTCCTTTTTTTTTTTTTTTTGTGTACATGTTTATATATTTATGGGCATAAATTTGATATTTTGAGATGTTTATTATTTGTCATTTGTTTACAAAAATTTTTCTGTTGCTACAATGGTTTTGTTGTGTTTTATTTCAAGTGGTTGAACAATAACTCATGTTTTTAGATGTTTGTTTAGTTGTTTGTTTATTAATGTGACACTTTTTCTTGTTTTATATTTTACTTTGAATAAAAGTCGGCTTTTTGTTTATGATACTTGTAACTTAGAATTGTTTTGTGTACGTAAAACATAAAGTAGAAAAATTATGGATAAGTGAAATTTATGAGTAATAAAATTTAACGTTTTTGTAAAATTAAAGTGATCTTATTCAAATAGCTTAAGTCTGTTTTTATGAATTATGATTTTCTTAGTTTTATCGCTTAGTTGGTTATTTAAATCTAGATTTTCTACATTAAATTGGGTTAAGGTATAGTTATTTTTCTTATCGATATTTACTACTCTATGGGGCCCTTTATATCTATTATCTAACTTATGACCTGCTTCATTTTTAATTAACACTAAATCTCCTATATTAATTTCTTTAAATTTAAGATTTTTATCGTAAAGAATTTTTTGTTTTTCTTTACTTTCCTTAACTAACTTATTAGCTCTTTGTTGTGCTATTTGCAATCTATATTTAATTTCTTTATCGTAAGCCTCATAATTATAAACTGGGCTAATTGTACTTTCTTGTAAAAATTCGTACGTCAGGGGTATCTTTCCAAAGACTAACTCGAATGGGCAGTAACCGTGAACTGTGGATGGTGTTATATTGTAACAGTATGCAAAATATTTGATATACTCATCCCAATCATTTTTGTTAGTGGAAATATAAGAACGGATGTATTCATTAAAAGTTCTATGGCTACGCTCAACAGTGCCCAAAGTTTGATGGTGATATGGGGTGGATGTTTTGTGTTCAATTTTTAAAAGTTTACACAATTCTTCAAATATGTTGTTTTTGTATTCAGTTCCCATATCTGTTATGATTGTTTTCATACAACCATAAATCAAAATAAAGTTTTCAAAAATTGCTTTGGCGACTGTTTTTGCGTGCTTGCTTGCAATTGGAATTGCGATCAGATATTTGGTACAATATGTGATGTAATGGTCCAATTGTATCAACCTGCACCGTATCAAACGCTTTTGTGGGCGTTTCGGTTATTATCATTGGTTCTTTCAAATTTTTATTTACTTTGTTTTTACTACATTTAATGCATTTTTTAATATAACTTTTTATGTCATTTTTCATATTTTCCCAATAATATTTTTGTTTAATTTTATTAGTAGTGCGATTGGTTCCTGGGTGGCCACCATTAACAGGATCATCGTGATATTTTTGTAATATCTTTTTAATTACTTCCTTATCTGTCACGTGCATAACCTCCCTAGTTAATGCAATAGTTAAATTTTTGAGAACTTTGGTACCTATTTCTTTAAATTCGTCTACTCGAGTATAATTATTTTTAAACAATTTGTCTCCTAAGGACAACTGTATTTTATTTATTTTCAAATTGTTGGCTTCTTTCATTAACCTGGCAAAGAATTGACCTAAATCAATCTTCGTCTTAACAATTGAATTATTATTAATGCTTGAATTGCCGGCTTCATTCGGAAGCCTGGCAAAGGATTGACCTGAATCAATCTTCGCCTCAACAATCAAATCATTAATATCTATTTTGCTACAAATTTTCTTTCCCTTTTTGAACTGCAGTTTCGGGGGATCGAAAACGAGCTGAGCTAGCTTTCTTACTTCAAATTTATTAAGCGCTTCATATATTTTTATGTTCTCTTCGTGACATTTATTTTTGATATTTTTGTTGTTGGAATTTTTATTATTGGAAGTTTTATTGGTTTCCGATCGTGTCGTAACCCTCATTATCTGGCATGCCTTAACCGACATGTCTTTTAAATCATTTATATTTATGCGTGATGTGCATCCGCAACATAATTTTCTTTACCTACAATATACTCCACCTCAAAGAAATATTCCTCCAACTCCAATCGAACTCTGGTTAATTTTGATGAAGGGTTTTTCATCGAAAATATGTATGTTAAGGGGCGATGGTCTGTTTTAATTAAAAATTTTCTGCCATAAACGTA
Organism: Urophora cardui; assembly: GCA_960531455.1. Taxonomy (NCBI): domain Eukaryota; kingdom Metazoa; phylum Arthropoda; class Insecta; order Diptera; family Tephritidae; genus Urophora; species Urophora cardui. The sequence continues at coordinate 87,726,150 of OY482673.1, read as the reverse complement.
TGGTCTAAAATAAGCTATTGCCCAATGTATTGTAGCCAACTCCTTTTCAATTGTTGCTTTATTGCTTTCGCCTTTTGTGAATGCTCTTGACGCATAGGCAATTGGTAGTTGTTTGCCTTCATATTCTTGACTAAGAACTTCGCCGCAGGCAAATCCACTGGCATCTGTTGTTATACAAAATTCTTTATCGAAATCTGGGTATTGTAAAATATTTGGGTGTATTAATGCCTCTTTCAAATAGTTAAAGGCTTTTTGGCATTCCTCTGTCCATTCGAAGGGGACATTCTTTTTACACAATCTCGTTAAAATTCTAGAATGGGCTGCAAAATTTGGAACAAATCTTCGGTAATAGTTACAAAATGCGACAAATCGCTTAACTTCATTTGCGCTTTTTGGGATTGGGTAGTTTAGAATAATTTCAAATTTACTAGGGTCAGGTAAAATTCCTTTATTTGTGCATTTATGTCCAAGATAAGTGATTTCTTGGTTAAAAAATAAACATTTATCTGGGTGTAATTTTAAATTATATTTTCTGCAAGTAGAAAATACATCTCTCAAATTTGTAATCATATGTTTTTCTGAGCATCCCAATACCACTAAATCATCCATGTATAGAAACGCTTGTGATGGTTTAAGACCTGCAAATGCCAGAGACATCATTCTTTGAAATGAGTTAGGCGCTACCTTCAAACCATACGGCAATCTTTTGAAACGGTACGTGCCATCGTCCGCCGTAAACGAGGTGATGTCCCTAGAGTCTTTATGTAATTCAATTTGATGAAAGCCAGACATTAAGTCCAGGCATGAAAAATATTTAGCTCTGCCTAATTGATCCAGGATATCATCAATTCTTGGCAATGGAAATTTATCCGCTGTTAGTTTTTTATTTACCTGTCTATAATCAACGACTAGTCTCCATCTTTTATCATTTTTTCCGGGTAATGGTTTTTTGGGTACCAGGAGAATTGGGCTATTATATTCTGATATAGACGGCTCTATAATGTCGTCTTCAATTAATTTATTTACATGTTTACTAATTTCATTTTTATGAGCTTGTGGAATTCTGTAGTTTTTGATATAAACAGGGTTATCATCTTTCATGTGTAATTTTTGCTTGTAAAAATTATTAGTGGTTATCGGTTCGGTTTCTAATGAGAATATATCAATGAATTCTGAGCATAATGTATTAAGTGATTGACTAGCGAAAGGTGGGAAATTTTTATTTAATCTTTCTAACTTTTCTTTATTATTTTCTGCTGATTCAGATTTAGTTTTCACTATTGTGTAATAATTTAAATTTTCTATATCGATTTTGAAATTTTGAATGGTTGCGTTTTTATCTGTTGTATTTATAACTCTAATAAAGGTTTCATGTGAATTTACTAATGTATTGGCTATAAAAATGCCTTCAGATAATGCTTGATGAGGTACTAATAGTTCAGATTTGTTACTTTTAATATGGATCTGTCGGATTACTTCCGATCTTGCAGGTATTGTTATAGTATTGATGGATGGTCTATTTGACATTTGTATTATGATGTTTTCTGGGTAGTCATATGGCCGTAATATTAGGGTGTCTCCGTTTTTGTTGTAATCTAAAATGCAATTGTATTTTTTAATAAAATCAAGTCCTAAAATTCCGTCGCAAGGAATTGGAAAATTATCTTCTACTATGTGAAATTTGTGTCTGATTAGTAGATAATCATCTTTTAAATCTGCTTTAACCGTTCCAAGAGTGCTTGTTATACCTTGACCAATGCCCTTCAATTCAGTTTTTTGTGAACAATCTATTGTGACATTACTGTCAATTTGACCCTTTTTTATAATTGAAATATCTGCTCCTGTATCGATCAGGAGGGTTTAAATTGAGTTATTTAGAGTTGTTTTGGAGGATATATAGCTATTGAGGTGTAAATTGAAAACATATAATTTTTTATTTATTGAGGTGGAGTTTGTTGGTTTTCCTGTTGGTTAATATTTCGTACGTTTCTGGTATTATTACGGTTAGAACCTCGTGATCCAAAGTTTCGACCCGATCTTTGGTTATTTGACTTATTATTATTGTTATTGTTGTTGAAATTGTTAAAACGTGGTGGGTATGTACGCCTTTGGCTACCTCTATAATTATTAGATTGGTAACCTCTGCGGAAATTACCGCGAAAATAATTTTGTTGGCGTATATGAAGTAATGAATTAGGGTTACCCGTTATTTCTGTACAGCTATTTGTAAATTTCGATATAGCTTCGTTCATCGAGGTGAACGTACCAGCTTGCATAATGGTTTTCACCTTTTCGTTGGAGCAGTTTTTATACATAGCTTTCACAGCTGATTGTGTAGCATACTTGGTTGCTAACTCTGGGGTTAGTCCGTCGGATATGTATGCTCCTTCCAACGATTTTGTGAGTTTCTCAATTTCAGCAGTGTACTGATTTGCAGTTTTACTGCGCTGCTGGATGTTTAGGAGTTTTGCAGTTAAAACTTCTACTGACTCGCCCTTTACTGCATTTTTTAATTTTTGTTTTATTTCTTGTATAGTTGCTTCAGTACTTACCAGATTTCTGGCCGTACCCTTTAACTTTGTCTTTATCATAGATACTGCGACAGCCTCATGTGTTTCTTTGATTTGCTCTACAATATCAAGGGCATCCAAGAAACTGGGTAGGTTTTCGGGTTTGCCATCGAATTCGGGCAATATCGATGACGCTGTTTTAATAAAAGCTACCATTGTTTGCGCCATGTTTGTATCTGTTTGGGTATTCTGGTCTATGTTAGGTAAAAATGTCGCTGTCCGTGCAACAGTCTCGGTTTGCCAGAGTACACTTATACCTGGAAGAATTTTTTCTTCTGATTCCTGTTCTTCCTCAGTATCTGAACTGTTTTCGTTCAAACTAGTGTCGAAATCGATCTCAATATTATGGCCAAAAGTTTTGGTACTGTGAAGTCAATGCCATATCTCGATAACGAGTATATTAATTTGTCTCTAATGCTCGAAAATATTTGGTAGGCTTCTACCTGATGAGCTTTTGTTAGAGTATTGTTTATCCTTCGTAGTATTATTCCTGAATTATTTAATGACAATAATATAATTTTGAGGTGTTTCTTTATTGTCTCTAATTTGATTTTAGTGTTTTTACATATACACTTATATGATTTTTCAGCGTTTATTTTTTCTTCAGTAAGTTCCCGCAAAATATCATCCCACTTTTGCATTGGGTATAATAATTAAATCTTATCCAGGCCGTCTGCGCGGCTCTGGTACTTCTTTTTCAAAAATTTATTATGAAGTGAGTATATTCTCAGGAACAGACTGATGCAAGTGCAGATTGTCACAACCAGAAGCAACACTTTAATAAATTCTAGTGTCTCAGTATGGTCAACTACTTTTATGTTATTTATAACGTTAGCGTTTGGGTTTTCAATTTTGGATTCTTTTCCACCCATGTTTGAAATTGTTAATTGGAAATTTTTCAGAATTTGCAATACTTACGCATCATTCTACTAATTTCTTCCTCTTGTGTGGTTGGGGAGAGTATATCTTGTATGGTAGGTTCTCTGGTCATACCAATTTCTTTCCATAAATTCCTTAACCATTCTAGTTCTTTTTGATAATTACGTTCTTCGATTTTAATTGTTTCATTTCGGTTTGCCTCAAAGCTAAGGATTCCCTTGGAGAAATCCCTAGGACGTTTAGGAAAATCCCTAGGCATCATTGAATTAAGTAAAAAAATCTTCAAAAAAATGGTTTCAAAAACAATTCATTATAAAAATTTATTTATAAAAAAAAATTTATTTTAAATTTCTTAAGAACATTATTTGGTTCATAAGCTCTTTTCTTTCTTCTATAGAGCTACAAAAATTGAGTTCTCTGTATGTATGAGCTAACCCTTTTTTCTTTTGGAACCTCTTTCCACCTCGTGTTTGCCTTTTTCTTTTTAATGGTGGAGGTATTCTTGGTTCTATCTTTTTTTGCTTTTTGTTCCGCCGCCAATACTCTTCAATAGTTATTGGTTGCGGACCCTGTCTCAAAACTGTAGAGGTTTGAGGAACCTCTTCAGTGGCTTTTTCAGGCTCTTTATTTTCTTCGTCAGCCTCCAATGCAAATTTTTCCCATTTGTTAAAAATGGCATCAAATTCTTCTTGAGTAATGTCTTGCATTGGAAACTGGAAAAAAAATTGTTTTTTTTTTTTTGAGAAAAAAAAATTGCTTAATTTATTATCTAAGCAGAAAAATTATCTGCTACTTGGCGGGCGCCTATCGGACGCCGAAGATTTCTATATATTTTTTTTTTTTTATACTTATTAAATATGATTCAGCTGCTGCTGCCGGATATATTGTTGCTCTCGACCAGGGTGCGAAGAACGCTCAAAATAAACTCACTCAAACGAATTATCACTCTATAATTCTGAGCTATGCCACGCTCTCATGAGCGCAAATACACGGTGACAACGAACGCAAATGAACGCACGTCAACAGCGATCGATGGGTCTCTGCAGTGGCGATAAACTCTTACATAAATTCATTTTAAAATGAGAGATCGTTTGAAAATTCATTTTTTGAAAATTCACTCTATGAGTTTATTTTATAATTTTTTGCGCTAGCGATCATTTTTTGAGTTTATCATTTTTTGATCGCTCTTTGAGTTTATCATTTTATGCGTTCACAAGGGTTTGTTGTGCAGCAGCTAATGGCATTGTGAAGGCGCAATTTTTGGATGATGGCGTGCGTTTATTAGACCATAAATATGATGTATGTATGTATGTACATACATATTCATGCATGTGTGTACGTATATGTATATGGATGTACATACATATGTATGTACATATTTATAATATTTTAAAAAGCCTTAGCTCTCATAGCGATAGCTATGTATATGTATGTAGGTATATCGAGTTTAAATTTTATTAAGTATGTATTTATTCAAACTAATTAAATTATTCAATTTATTTAAATTAATATTTATAAAAATTTATATTTACATACCGATGTACCTACATATATATTTATGTACATTTGTAGTCTATATGTATGAGTTAAGGGTTCCCTGCAGTAAAAATCCGCAATGAATCCATAATGAATCACTGATGCAATTCACCTATGACGAGGAATCATCAGTGAATACTTTCATATAAAGACTGATGAATTTTTCATATAGGTAAATAGTTTGCTTCCCTCAGAAAAAAAAAAACAAAAACAAATAAAAATATACTGAGTTATGACGACAGTGATGAATATTCAACAAAGAATCATCACCGATCCTTCAGCAGTGAAACAAATTTACTGCAGGGTTGTTAAATATTTTATTTAACATAAATACCTACATATATATGTATGTATTTAATTCTTACTTGAAAACTAGAATACAACAATTGAGCATTAAAAAAATAAGTTCGCATTTTATTTATTTGTACACATGTAGGTACTATGTATATACATTCGAAATGGAAAATATCATTACCCGCATTCCATTATTGAATAGACATACATATGTGTATGCATTAATATTATATACATACATACATACATATGTACAATTTAATAAAATCCGAACTTGTATTTTGAACGTACGCTCAGTTGCTCAATTCCAGTTTTAAAGTAAAATCTAAAGATGTAGGTACCTATGTTAAATAAAATATTTATATACCTAGACTACATATCGACGGCTATTTCAAAAATTGTTTGAAAAACGTCTTATTTCAGAATTTTTTTCAATAACGTCCTATTTCATGTGCATATATGTACATACATATGTATGTATGTAAACTCATACATATATAAACTTTTTATTAGATTGAATAAATACATAATAAAATTGTTAGTGCAATTTCAATATACATATGTACATATCGTCGCTCCCAACGAAGACTAGCACGGTTCAGTTAGCGTGGAAGACTAGCACGGTTCGTTGTTCGCGTGGAAGACTAACACACTTCGTTGTTCGCGTGGAAGACTAGCACACTTCGTTGTTCGCGTGGAAGACTAGCATGTTTCAGTTCTCTGCGTGGAAGACTAGCATGCTTCACTTGTTTGGGTGGAAACTAACATACTTCTGTTTGTTAGAAATAAGCTTAGGGGTTAAGCACATAAGGAGGATTGTCCGAGGAGTGAAAGATATTTTATAAGTAAGTGCAAGAACAATAATTCATACTGCAATAAAACTTTAAACAGGAACCTTCAGCCAAACTATATGAAAAGTATCGTTAGTTATTACTCGGAACTCTATATTTATATATCGTCGCTCTCAACGAAGACTAGCACGGTTCTATTTTTTTAAAAACATTGTGCACACATTTTGTGTAGTACCAAAGCACTAGTCATATCTACATATATATAAATATAGAGTTCCGAGCAATAACTAATGCGGTGTTTTATTTGATGCGAAATCCAGGTTTTATTTGCACAACATATGCACATACTTAAAAGTAGGCCTAGTACAAGTCTAGGAATATTTGAAACTCATATACTTTTCATATAGTTTGGTTCCTGTTTAAAGTTTTATTTCAGTATGAATTATTGTTCTTGCACTTACTTATAAAATATCTTTCACTCCTCGGACAATCCTCCTTATGTGCTTAACCCCTAAGCTTATTTCTAACAAACAGAAGTATGTTAGTTTCCACCCAAACAAGTGAAGCATGCTAGTCTTCCACGCAGAGAACTGAAGTATGCTAGTCTTCCACGCAGAGAACTGAAGCATGCTAGTCTTCCACGCAGAGAACTGAAGTATGCTAGTCTTCCACGCAGAGAACTGAAGCATGCTAGTCTTCCACGCGAACAACGAAGTATGCTAGTTTTCCACGCAGAGAACTGAAGCATGCTAGTCTTCCACGCGAACAACGAAGTGTGCTAGTCTTCCACGCAGAGAACTGAATTATGCTAGTCTTCCACGCGAACAACGAAGTGTGCTAATCTTCCACGCAATCAACGAAGTGTGTTAGTCTTCCATGCGAACAATGAACCGTGCTAGTCTTCGTTGGGAGCGACGATATATATCGCTATAAGACCTAAGGCTTTTTAAAATATTATAAATATATACATACATATATACATATATACGTACACAAATGCATTCATATGTATGTACATATGTACATGCATATATCATATTTATGATCTAATAAACGCACGCCATCATCCAAAAACTGCGCCTTCACGATGCCATTAGCTGCTTAAACCTCACAAAAAACCCTTGTGAACGCAAAAAATGATAACTCAAAGAGCGATCAAAAAATGATAAACTCAAAAAATGATCGCTAGCGCAAAAAATTATAAAATAAACTCATAGAATGAATTTACCAGAGAAATTGTACGATAATTCATTTTTGAGTGAATTTATAAATTGAGTTTATCGCCACCGCTATGAGCGATCGATGGCTGTTGTGCGTAAGTTCGCTCACTATTTGAGTGTTTATACATTTTTCTTTGAATATTTGTTTGTGATATGAGTATAATGTATTTTTGAGCGTTCATGAGTGAGTTTTTCCGTACCCTGCTCTCGACCCTCGTGATCCTACATACATTAATATGATTCAGGTGTTGCTGTCGGTTGTGTTGTTGCTCTCGACCCTCTGATCCTACATACATTAATATGATTCAGATGTTGCTGCCGGTTGTGTTGTTGCTCTCGATCCATACATTTATACGACTCAGGTGCTGCATGTAGGCAATAGGATGCTTGTCATCCTCGATCTTTAAAATTTGTTTTTTACTGCACTGTTGAACTTTCAGCAGTCTGCTTTCTTATTAATTAGCAGTCTGCATTCAACAGGATCAAACCAGTCTGCTTTTTTTTACTAGCAGTCTGGCAGGATCGCCATAAAATATCTTCCAGGAATAAAAGTCTGTATTAGATGGTGGTACATCAAATAATAATCATTTATTCAAAAATGTTCAGCTTATTTATAGTAATTCTTATCTCTAAAAATTGAAGTAAATATTCTTATTTACTAGATACATATTTACTTCTATGTCTTACAACCTAAACATAAGCAAGGCATACACTTGCACATACATATGTACATGTATTCATATGTGCATAGCTCGGTACTTTACTAGATGCATATTTCAGTGCAGTCACCAACACCAACATATCCAACGTGGGGCTGCAAGCAATGCAGTCACACACATATGTACATATACCAAGCGTGGAGACACCGGCAGTGCAGCCGCACATATCTACATATATAGAGTCGGCGTATGCAATCCGATGCAACTCCACAACTTGTGCTGCTTATGTACTTAGCGTGAGAAAATGAATAGAATTAGAAAATTTTTGACATAGCAAAATGTGTACATTCCACAGCCGGACATTTAGAAGTCAGCTTGTGGCTTTGTTGTTGTTGGCGACTTGCTCTGACACACTACAATATGTATGTTTAAAAAATAAGTTTTATAAGTACATTTGTATGTATGTTTACATTGTAAATGGTTGCATTCATATTGCTTCAAATTCACATAAATACGTTTATATGTATGCTTAAAAAATAAGTTTTATAAGTATATTTGTATGTATGTTTACATTGTAAATGGTTGCATACATATTGCTTCAAATTCACATAAATACGTTTATATGTATGTTTAAAAAATAAGTTTTATAAGTACATTTGTATGTATGTTTACATTGTAAATGGTTGCATACATATTGCTTCAAATTCACATAAATACGTTTATATGTATGCTTAAAAAATAAGTTTTATAAGTACATTTGTATGTATGTACATATGTTTAAATACCATGCAGGAAGAAAACAAATCAAACAGCAAAATAATCTTCCTCCAATTTTATGCTCATTATAGTATCGGTGATAGCTTGAATGGCCCTAGCCTGTTTGAAATCGTTCATTTCACTCAATGTTTCCACAACCATGTCTCCGAAAGCACGAAGTGGTTTGTTTTTCATACGATCATTATGCGTTTCTTTGTAAAGCTCGCATACTTGCTTGAACTCGTCATCCAAATCACTTTTATTTCTCTTTCTTTTCTGTGGAGGTTTGGATTTAGCTGGAATATCTTGATTTACTCCCGACGGTGGAGGTTCTGGGGATTCAGGCAATGAAATTGTTGTTGCACTTTCATCCAAAATATTCACTGTATGCCGAACGCTGGAGTTTTAGGAAAATTTGTCGTTAGTACATAAATTAATTTGAGCCAGTACACATGTTTCGGTTCAACTTTGATATAATGAACCAATTTCATTTATTTACATACTACTAGGAATTTCTCAGTGAAAGTTTCAGGAAATAATCTGTAGATAATAATTCATCTAATTTAAACACTTTAAACTCTTATTATATTATAATATTAATATTTAAAGCGCGGCCGAAATCCGCCAACGTAAAAGATGTTCTACATAAAAATACTGTACATATGTACGTGTTTTTATACGTGATTTTCCTCGGTGAATTATACCACTTTAATAAGTCTTATCTTCTGAACTAAAAAAAGTAATTTTTATCGGGTCGTGGTTCATTATATCCAAACTTTCCAGCACTTTAAATATCACGTTTTACTTACGGTCTCGGTTTTACGTGTGGTTTGAGGAAACTTAAATTTTCCATAAGCGGCCAAACATCCTGCGAGCCTGCAGCACTGCCGGACGGGGCATCAAGCTTACGCAGCTCCCGTGAAAAACGCTCCCGTAGTGTTGTCCATCGCCGGGAACACTCTTCCTCTATGAAATAATAAACAAAAATAAATACATTGCAACGGTTAAAAAAAAACAAACCTGTATATCCCATTTCCCGAGATATCTCCATCCAAGCTGCCACTTTTTTTCTGGAAACCTGTTTCCAATCTTCGATTTATCATAAATTATTTCGTGCTCCCGCACTAAGCCGATCAATTTGTCGTCGTCCATACTAAAATATAAAAATGCCCATTAATAAGCAATACAAGTCAATATTTTTAATTTTAATAACTCACCTTTTGTATAATATGTAAATCCAAAATAAATCGTGCACGAAAAATAAATTGCGCCAAATCTCATAAATGCAGCTAGAAGAAATGTCAAAAGTGAATAAAACTAAAGATGGGGGAGAAAGAAATGTCAAAAATCACTTGACGTAGCATAGAAATCAAAATTCAACAGACTTCTACGTCACGTCGCGTGTAGTATAATCGTTCACACATGAATACCATTAAACAGATTTTCTAAGTGACAGCTCTCATGTCACGCTGCTAAGTTAAGTATCTATAACTCCAGCTTAAGAATACGTGCGAATCAACTTCCCACAATTGTGGTATGGACTGCCTATGTCTGATTTATATCGTCTCAAGCTACAGCATGCTGGCCGCATTGATGAGTCAGTTTTGTATGTCAGACATTTTACCAGATATTGCATATTTTTAGGTGCGTCTGATATAAAATTAGCAAATTTTGGCGATCTAATTTAACGATAGCGATTTCTAGAATCCGGGTACAGGTGAAGCTAATAAAAGCGTGTTAAAAACCACTGATATTTCTGTGTAGAATAACAAACGAATGAATCAGGGGAAAGTATGGTCTGTTTAAAAGGACAATATTTGCAGTGATAAACATAAAATTTAAATTGCTTTTCCCTCCTTTTCCGTCAACAACTTCATTTGATAACAATATTGCTCAGAAATATTTCTGGGTTATCCAGGTTCACATTTTGACCCATATATGGGGATCCGACCTAGAAATCATAATCGGTACATATCTATGTAAAAGCCGTGCTCAACACCTTTCGTTTGATGCCAGAGATGGAATATATGAGTTATTTTTGAAATTTCAACTCAAAAAGTCAATAGGAAAGAGTTAATATTTTTAATAGGGCTCTAGATACCCGGGTATCGAGCAATTCGATCTGATCGTTTTTGTTTGAAGCCCCTTTTGATGTTCAAATGCCCGTAAAAACATACGGGTAATAAACAAACAAACAACTGTTCGAGCATTTGAACAGCAATTGTTCGAGCTACTCGAAAATGTTAAAAAAAAATCGAGAGCTCTAATTTTTAACATTTATACATGACATCATATCATTACATGACATGATATCACATCATGACATCACTTCATGATATCACATCATAACATCACATCATGGCATCACCTCATGACATCATATCATGGCATCACATCATGACATCACATGACATGACATAACGGGGTTATCCGGGTCCATATTATGACCCATATCTGGGGACTCGACCTAGAACTCATAATCAGTACCACTGTAGACATAAAACCAAATAAATAATAGGTTTTATAAAATGGGCGTGACAGCACAAACCATACCGTTATACATGCGAAACGGTGTTTTATTTTGCAAAAATAAAATGTTTAAATTTAAACTAAAAGATTTGCGTCTAAAACTATGCCTTCAGAATTATTTTATTCTAACAAGAGTAGAGTTAAATACAAATTTCAAATGTAGATGTCGCTCCAGTTGAACAGTCGTGTATATTTTAAAACACTTTTATAAGCTTCAGCTGTATGTTTGTATGTAAACATCACATTATTTTAGGCCAACACGTGTGTATTCATACTTACGCTTAATGGGAGTTTTTTAGCATGGGACATGCTTATTTATGCACAGCTGTACGTAGTACAATATATGTATATGTATTTATAATAAGAATATAATACAATGGCATTATTATAACTCTGACGAGTTTTATGGCAGAGCTTCTCTCCCAAATCGAGGTGTGCCCCTTTTTGTTTTTCCTACTAATTGGGTGGACCTACAGTTTTATGCCGGCTCCGAACGGCGAATGCATTTTTGACGTTAACTTCTTAGGCGGCGATACAGAGTTTTTATGGAGAGTGAAATTTGAAATTTGATGCAACGGAAGTTGCCCCCGGAAATAGCAGCCATTTTAGTTGGTTTTTAATTTTAAAAAAAATCTACCTTGAAATCCGCGCGGTTCGAACTCACAACCCTCCCTTCCAGACCAGACGCAAAACCTCTGCGCCACCATACCACTTGCGTACAGTATGTCAAATGCTGCACTTAAATTGAACTAACAAGTACAACTCACTCACCTATTGAAAGCCGCTGTGGTGCAGTGGGTACAGTGCTCGCCTGCTATGCCAGAGGTCTCGGGTTCAAACCACGGTCCGAGCAAAACACCAAAACAATTTTTCTAATTAGTAAAAATCCAATTATTGGGTTTTTTAAGAGCAGCGGTCACCTCTCGGCAGTGGGCGGCATACCCTCCGAGAGTATTTCTGCCATGAAAAAGCTTCTCACAAAAAATGCATTCGCCGTTCGGAGCCGGCATAAAACTCACCCAATTAGTAGGAAAAACAAAAAGGAGCCCACCTCGAATTGGGAGAGAAGCTCGGCCATAAAACTCGTCAGAGTTATAATAGCGCCATTGTATTATATTATTATATTATATTATATTATATTATATTATATTATATTATATTATATTATATTATATTATATTATATTATATTATATTATATTATATTATATTATATTATATTATATTATATTATATTATATTATATTATATTATATTATATTATATTATATTATATTATATTATATTATATTATATTATATTATATTATATTATATTATATTATATTATATTATATTATATTATATTATATTATATTATATTATATTATATTATATTATATTATATTATATTATATTATATTATATTATATTATATTATATATGAAGACGCGGTTATAGGAAGAAATTACAGAGAATTAATTTTTCGGGACTCTAAAGCTTTAATTTTAAAGAGTGCTTCCGTTTAAACCAAACCCAAGTTGATTTCATTTTAAATAAAGTTGGTGAATATGAAAAAAAGCATATATATGAAGTTCACTTAATGTTTAATTACAAAAATACTATATTATAATGATAATAAACAAAATAGCAAGGGATACCAATATAATTATTTGCATGTATAGGCAATAAATTGTTCTACTTACGAATGTTCGATTCTTCCATAGCCCAAACAACACTGAAATAAATTTTGGTATAAATTTTAAACTTTTTTGGTCGATATATAGGACACGACCGATAAATTCTTAAAATGTAAACTTTGAAAAGTTTAAAAGATTTTTAAACTTTTAAGGTTAAATTTTATTCCAAATTAAGATTTATTTTAAGACTTTCAAAAGTTTAAAATTTAAATCTTTTTATACTCAGCTGTACTAGTACACAGAGTATTAAAGTTTTATCACATAACGGTGGATTGTAACAGAATGAAATAATCGAGATAGATATAGACTTCTATATATCAAAATGATCAGGATGAAAAGAGAAATCGATTGAGCCATGTTCGTCCGTCCGTCTGTAAACACTCTAACTCGCGCAAAAATTGAGATATTTTGATGAAATTTGGAATGCAAGTTGGTATCCAGACTGGGACGGTTGGTATTGAAAATGGGCGAAATCGGACTATGACCACGCCCACTTTTGCTATATAGAAAAAATCGGAAATTTGGTACCTCAGCTACTAATATAGCTAGAGCGATGAAATTTCACCCACTTATTGAGCTCAGACCCGTGTGAAGAAATTTGGTGAAATTTTGGAAAATGTGCGGTGCCACGCCCACATATTAAGGGGCAAACATTGAACATTTATGAGTCATAACTCAAAACCCGTTGAAGATGTATCGATAAAATTGGTATGCTTGATTTACTTACTTAGGCATATGATTGGACGTAGAATTGCCAAAATCGGTTGACGGCCACACCCACTTTTATATATGTGTATTATAAAGTGACTTAATAAAAACATTTTAAGCGATATCTCTGTCAAGTATAAAGATATATCATTGAACTTTTATGGCAACAGTCCAACTATGGACATAAAACAAAAAACACAAAAATTTTGGAAAATGGGCGTGGCACCGCCTCCTTTTAGAAGTAGGAATATACGAGATTTCTTAGCCTATAACTCGACAAATAATTAATATATAATGACAAAACTTGGTGTGTGCAGTTTTATTACTTGTGGTAATACATGTTCATGATGTTGAGCGAAATCGCTTGACGACCACGCCCACTTTTATATATGTTAACTATAAAGCGGCCTAATACAAAACATTTTAAGCGATATCTTTGTCAAATATAAAGATAATTCATTGAAATTTTGTGGCATAAGTTCTACAATAGACCGGAAACAACCGTTATACATGCGAAACGGTGTTTTATTTTGCAAAAATAAAATGTTTAAATTTAAACTAAAAGATTTGCGTCTAAAACTATGCCTTCAGAATTATTTTATTCTAACAAGAGTAGAGTTAAATACAAATTTCAAATGTAGATGTCGCTCCAGTTGAACAGTCGTGTATATTTTAAAACACTTTTATAAGCTTCAGCTGTATGTTTGTATGTAAACATCACATTATTTTAGGCCAACACGTGTGTATTCATACTTACGCTTAATGGGAGTTTTTTAGCATGGGACATGCTTATTTATGCACAGCTGTACGTAGTACAATATATGTATATGTATTTATAATAAGAATATAATACAATGGCATTATTATAACTCTGACGAGTTTTATGGCAGAGCTTCTCTCCCAAATCGAGGTGTGCCCCTTTTTGTTTTTCCTACTAATTGGGTGGACCTACAGTTTTATGCCGGCTCCGAACGGCGAATGCATTTTTGACGTTAACTTCTTAGGCGGCGATACAGAGTTTTTATGGAGAGTGAAATTTGAAATTTGATGCAACGGAAGTTGCCCCCGGAAATAGCAGCCATTTTAGTTGGTTTTTAATTTTAAAAAAAATCTACCTTGAAATCCGCGCGGTTCGAACTCACAACCCTCCCTTCCAGACCAGACGCAAAACCTCTGCGCCACCATACCACTTGCGTACAGTATGTCAAATGCTGCACTTAAATTGAACTAACAAGTACAACTCACTCACCTATTGAAAGCCGCTGTGGTGCAGTGGGTACAGTGCTCGCCTGCTATGCCAGAGGTCTCGGGTTCAAACCACGGTCCGAGCAAAACACCAAAACAATTTTTCTAATTAGTAAAAATCCAATTATTGGGTTTTTTAAGAGCAGCGGTCACCTCTCGGCAGTGGGCGGCATACCCTCCGAGAGTATTTCTGCCATGAAAAAGCTTCTCACAAAAAATGCATTCGCCGTTCGGAGCCGGCATAAAACTCACCCAATTAGTAGGAAAAACAAAAAGGAGCCCACCTCGAATTGGGAGAGAAGCTCGGCCATAAAACTCGTCAGAGTTATAATAGCGCCATTGTATTATATTATTATATTATATTATATTATATTATATTATATTATATTATATTATATTATATTATATTATATTATATTATATTATATTATATTATATTATATTATATTATATTATATTATATTATATTATATTATATTATATTATATTATATTATATTATATTATATTATATTATATTATATTGAAGACGCGGTTATAGGAAGAAATTACAGAGACCGAATTAATTTTTCGGGACTCTAAAGCTTTAATTTTAAAGAGTGCTTCCGTTTAAACCAAACCCAAGTTGATTTCATTTTAAATAAAGTTGGTGAATATGAAAAAAAGCATATATATGAAGTTCACTTAATGTTTAATTACAAAAATACTATATTATAATGATAATAAACAAAATAGCAAGGGATACCAATATAATTATTTGCATGTATAGGCAATAAATTGTTCTACTTACGAATGTTCGATTCTTCCATAGCCCAAACAACACTGAAATAAATTTTGGTATAAATTTTAAACTTTTTTGGTCGATATATAGGACACGACCGATAAATTCTTAAAATGTAAACTTTGAAAAGTTTAAAAGATTTTTAAACTTTTAAGGTTAAATTTTATTCCAAATTAAGATTTATTTTAAGACTTTCAAAAGTTTAAAATTTAAATCTTTTTATACTCAGCTGTACTAGTACACAGAGTATTAAAGTTTTATCACATAACGGTGGATTGTAACAGAATGAAATAATCGAGATAGATATAGACTTCTATATATCAAAATGATCAGGATGAAAAGAGAAATCGATTGAGCCATGTTCGTCCGTCCGTCTGTAAACACTCTAACTCGCGCAAAAATTGAGATATTTTGATGAAATTTGGAATGCAAGTTGGTATCCAGACTGGGACGGTTGGTATTGAAAATGGGCGAAATCGGACCATGACCACGCCCACTTTTGCTATATAGAAAAAATCGGAAATTTGGTACCTCAGCTACTAATATAGCTAGAGCGATGAAATTTCACCCACTTATTGAGCTCAGACCCGTGTGAAGAAATTTGGTGAAATTTTGGAAAATGTGCGGTGCCACGCCCACATATTAAGGGGCAAACATTGAACATTTATGAGTCATAACTCAAAACCCGTTGAAGATGTATCGATAAAATTGGTATGCTTGATTTACTTACTTAGGCATATGATTGGACGTAGAATTGCCAAAATCGGTTGACGGCCACACCCACTTTTATATATGTGTATTATAAAGTGACTTAATAAAAACATTTTAAGCGATATCTCTGTCAAGTATAAAGATATATCATTGAACTTTTATGGCAACAGTCCAACTATGGACATAAAACAAAAAACACAAAAATTTTGGAAAATGGGCGTGGCACCGCCTCCTTTTAGAAGTAGGAATATACGAGATTTCTTAGCCTATAACTCGACAAATAATTAATATATAATGACAAAACTTGGTGTGTGCAGTTTTATTACTTGTGGTAATACATGTTCATGATGTTGAGCGAAATCGGTTGACGACCACGCCCACTTTTATATATGTTAACTATAAAGCGGCCTAATACAAAACATTTTAAGCGATATCTTTGTCAAATATAAAGATAATTCATTGAAATTTTGTGGCATAAGTTCTACAATAGACCGGAAACAAAAAATAGAAAAATTTTGGAAAATGGGCGTGGCACCGCCTCTTTTTAGACAAAGGAATCTACGAGATTTCGGAGCCCATAACTCGACAAATAATTGAGATATTATGACGAAACTTGGTTTATACACTTTTATGACTTGTGTTAATAGATAACACTCTTTGGGAATGTTTAACGTGACATCTTTGTTACTAGAAGTCATAAAGGAATGAAATTTTGCACAAAGAATAATATTCATATGCTTAGTTGGATGACTGATAAAAATTTTGAAAACGGGCGTGGCTACGCCCACTCTATGCAGCACTCGCTTTATATAAAGAACATCGTGTTTCCATCAAACGCAAACAAACAATGAAAGCATACAGCTGAGTATCTAATGTTCGATTCCACTCGAACTTAGGCTTCCTTACTTGTTTTGGTTTAAATTAAAAAAAAATGTCTGCTCCCAAATCCTCTTCATGCTTTTCCCTATTGTATCTAATTTCCTACCTTATTTTACTCCTTTTCTTCCATATTGTTCTGCCCCCAACATCTCCTTCATCCTTTTCCATATTTCATCTTTTTCCTATCCTCCTTTTCTCCTTTTCTTCGTTCTTGATTTTATCTATTTCCATAATTATTTTGTGTTTCTTTTTTTCTCCATTCAAACAACGGCACACAGTCGTTCATTCAAATTGTCTAATAACTATAAGTGAGCCTTTTATATTGTTCATTTCTCGAAAAAGCAAGTTGGAATTTCAAATCAAAAATTAGAATTTTTTCATTGAAATAAAATCTTACGACCAATAAAAGTTTAATTTATACCTTAAAAGTTTAAATGAGAAAAAATGTAAGATTTAACCCAAAAAAGTGTGAAATTTATTCCAAAAAATACTTAGAAGTTTTAAACTTTTCTAAGTTTGAATTTTAAACCAAAAAAGTATAAGAAACTTTTAAACTTTCGAAGGTTAAAAAATTTAACCCAAAAAAAGTTTTAAATTTCTTTCAAACGAAATAAAAGTTTTAAAAATACTCCAATATTTATAACAATGGAGCTATCCCTCGCATAAGGCCATGTTTTTTGGGCCGACGCCAGTTGCAGTGACTGGGCTTTATTTAAAACTTCCTCCCAGGCTGTCTGCTTATCTAATTTATTAACCTTCAAAATGAAATATAAGCTTCAATATGTTCTAAATACTCACAATAATTTTATAAAAAACATACTTACATACTTTATTGTTTTGAAAGCTAGCAAATATCTTTTTTTCTTTAATTAGCTTTAGTACGGCTAATTTTTTCTCTATTTTTATTTTTCGGCTCATAATCACAGAATACAAAGTGAAAAGAATCAAAACAAATGCAAAGATGTTTCAATGCTTTGTGGAACACCTTGCACGCTCACTTTTCAATAGAACGCAAAGACTTTGCAGAGAGTGAAAAGTCTTTGCAAAAATATGTTCCGTTAGCAAAGACTTTGCAAACCTAAGCGCAACGCATAGTGAGATTTGCAAAGAATTTCCGCCACTTTTTTAATTAAAAAGCTGCTAATATTAACTCGCAGTAAAATCGGATACGATTGATTTAATACTAAATATCTACTAAATATCTTTGTCCGCATATACACACTTTAAAATCACGGCACACTTGACCGGCATCAATTGCAATTGTTGGTGAGAACAGTAGATAAAAGTATGTGTTCAAATATTTTAGTATTTTTGGTATTTTTTTAAGC
The DNA here is from genome assembly GCA_960531455.1 of Urophora cardui. NCBI lineage: Eukaryota > Metazoa > Arthropoda > Insecta > Diptera > Tephritidae > Urophora > Urophora cardui. The sequence continues at coordinate 87,707,588 of OY482673.1, read as the reverse complement.
GTTGTTTTTATAAAATTTTCATTCATTGACCATAAAGCTGTGCATATCAAAGGCAAGGGAATTCAAGCACCTATATAACAGCTGGCAAAATGTTCTAAATATACTACTTAAAACATTTTTTCGGGCATTTTTTCCTTTAAAGTTTTTTTTCATAAAATTTTTATTTAAAAGAGGATAAAGGTGAGCATATCAAAAGAAAGGGAATTTGGTCACCTTTACAACGCTGTGAAGATTTTCGAAATCGGTTGGACAAAAATGGGTATATTCGACTTTTAATTTTTATTTCAGCCGAAAAAAGTAAGATATCTTCACAAAACTTTGCATATCAGTTACCCTCATAAAGGGCATTGACGGTACAAAAAATAATTGAAATCGGCCACTCCCTAGGGGTACCTCCCTTGGACCTATAGTAAAAAATTAAAAAAAAAATTTAAATACAAATTTTAATTTCAGCTCAAAAAAGTAAGATATCTTTACGAAACTTCGCATATCAATTACCCTCATAAAGGGCATTGACGGTACAAAAAATAATTGAAATCGGCCACTCCCTAGGGGTACCTCCCTTGGACCTATAGTAAAAAATAAAAATAATTTTTAATCCATACCTGTACTTAATTGTGAATAAAAGCGAAACGCGTTCATCGATTTTCTTGATTTATGTATCATTTTGTTCATAGGTTATGCGACTTTACGTGAAAATAATAGGACTTTGAACTTTTTTACCGTTTTCGATTTTTTATGAATTAAAAAAAAAAAAAAATTATTTTTAGGCAAAAAATATTTTTTTTTCTCCATACATTTATTTATAACTGGGAAACTGTTGCCTATATAGCGAAGCGTTATATAAACAGATGAAAGTACTAGTAATTCTTGATTTTTATAAATTTGTTTAAACAAAATCCGACTAGTGGTTCTTGAGTTATGTTAAACAAAAGAGCCTTATCAGAATTGAGTCGCGAATCAATTAGCTGAAAAATGTTGTACTGTATAATACAATAAATTGAAAAGGGGCACCTGGGGGCACTTGAAATTGATTAAAAATGTAAAAACAGATATGAAACAATGTATTAGTAGTGATTTCCAACTGGAGGCAAGTGGCGCTAAAATTACAGGTCCAAATGTTTGGAGAAAAAAGGGATTTTTGTTATATGTTCATAAAAATAAACAAAAACTTAAGTCTCTGCAGAGTTTATTTTTTCAATTTTAGTAGACTGAAATATCCTACTTTAAATAAAAAATAAAAAGAAAAACGTTAGCTCACATAATAAAAGATTATTCGTTTTGAAATTCTTAGGTTTAAATTAAGTTGGTTCGGTAAAACATACAAGTACTGAGTTTGAGACGGCTATAAAAAAAAACTAGCAGTCAGATCGGAGTAATTCTTTTTGATTTGGTTGTACCATTTAGTCTAAATTCCAAAATATCACTGCATATTGCATGAAGAGTATGTTGACAATTTGACTTTTTTCCGCAAAATCCCCAGTGTGCGACGCAACGAATCACCCAGAGTAACTTATTGTCGTGTTCGTATTTTGTATCTCTTTAGGGCCTTTTCACATTACTCGGCACGACATCGGAATGACATTTTTTGCTCGGTAGTTTCAGCTTACCGAAACGATTCCGCGTTGCTGTGTTTTTCACACTTGTGGGAATACTTTCGGTGCGTAATCGGCAGAAAATAGGAAAACAAACATCGAAATTTGCAAAACAAAATTTTTAACTTCAACAAATCACCCAATAATAACAATAATGTCTTCTAGCGAAAACGAAGACATTATAACTTGCTACATTTATAGCCGAAACGAGTTTTTTACTGACTTTGTTCTTCTTCTTTTATCACGCCGCAAAAATGTATGCAGTAATTCCTCAAATTTTACTGACCGGTCTTACCGCGTTGCGGTATACCGAATTTAATCCGCTCCGATTTCATGTATGCAACACTAATGTGAAAGTGCGAATTGAAATACATGTATAATATAATATATTATATATATTATATAATATATAATACTTTCGGCAAAAACCAAAAATGTCGATCCGATACCGCACCGAGTAATGTTAAAGCGCTCTTAGGTGACTGAAAGTGACTGTAAGTGACTCGAAGTGAATGTGTTACGTTTTTTGGTGAGTACCTATGCTGCGTGTTTGGTATTTTATAAAACGCAAAGTGACGAAAACGGTCACTTTAACTGTCAAAAAACTCATTTCCTTTTGTTCGAGTGAGCATTCGATATAGTTTAATTTGCAACGGCTAAAATTAACCAATTTAAAAAAAAACGGGGTATCAATCGACGCGTTTTATTCTCGCGAACACGAATATGATTATGAACTAATTTTTTGATGTATTGTGGAACGATTTTCCGTCATCCCTTGTCAAGTTTGGTTTGGAGACAAACCGGTTTCGGCTAATATGCGCCATCTTCAGTGTCTTCTTTCGTTCTGAGTTATTTTGTGTAAGTTCGATAGTATTTATAGTAACTAACTTCCGTCGTTTTGTTTAGGTACTTCGTGTTCATGTGAGGTGTTCGTGCATTCGTGCGTTCGGGTGACGTGTGTGTGTGTGTGAGTCTGTGTTGTGTGTTTAGGTATGCAAATCTATTTTTTGTCATATTTTCATTATTGTACCCTCATTAACCAAGTAGGTAAAAGTCCGCTATTGTCCGTTTGCGTGTTGTTTTGTTTATGTCGATTTTAGGTCTTTTGTCCTCTTTCGGGTATAGTAGCTTAAGCGGTTCAAATAATGTATCCGATGCGGTGTTTATTTGTTCATTTATTATTTCACCTACGAATGTTTTTTGTTTGTATATCTCCATATTTTCTAATATGTTAAGTCGTCTTCCTTTATGCTGTATGTGGAGAATTTTAGCTGTTTTTCCTATTTTCATGGGTGTACACTTGTTTTCTGCCATGTGGTTGGCGAAATTTGATTCCACTGTCGTTGATGATTTTCTTATTTTCTTATTGTAATCCCTTATGTGTTCTCGATATCTCGTCTTGATTTGGCGTCCTGTTTGTCCTATATAACTGTTTTGGCATTCGCAAGTCAATTTGTATACGCCTTGTTTGTCAAAGAGGTCTTCCTTGTTCATGTTGTTTCGTAGAAGTTTTCCCATATTGTTCCTCGTTCTAAATGCTGCATTAATGTTATATTTTTGGAAAACTTTAGCCAACTTGTAAGATGTTGCTCCGGTATATGATAGGACTGCCCATTTCTTCTCTTCTTTTTCTTTGGTTTCTGACTTTCTTGAATTTATGTTTTTTTGTATTTTCTTCACTAAACTTTTTTGATATCCGTTGTTCTCTGCGATTGTGTATATTGTGCTCAGTTCCTTGTTGTAAGCTTCTTTTTCTAACGGGGTTCGTTCAAGTCGTGTTAATAAATGTCTGAAAGCGGCGTTCTTGTGCTGTTGAGGATGGTTAGATTTATTGTGTATTATTGTATCTGTTGCTGTGGGTTTTCTGTATATTTCGTAAGTAAATTTGTTAGTCTCTTTGTTTATTTTAATTGTTAGGTCCAGGTAGTTGATTTTTCCATTTTTCTCTGTATCCATAGTGAATTTTATATTTTTGTGTTGGCTGTTGAGGTGCTCCAAAATTTGTTCTTCTTTATTTCCCGATATTAGGCAGATGATGTCATCTACATACCTGGCATAAAAATTTACTCCCAAATTTGCCGTCAGTTCTTCCATATAAATTTCTTCCAAATGTTGCATAAATACTTCCATAAGGATAGCTGATGTGGGGCTACCCATGCTTAGTCCGTGAGTTTGTCTGTATATTTTATTGTCAAATTTAAAATAATTCTGGTCCAGGGTTACTCTCAGCGTATTTACTATCTCTGTAGCAATGTCTTTGTTCGTTTTCTCTGTCAGTATTTTAGTTAAAGTTTTTAGTGTTTCTGTCGTTGGTATCGAAGGGTATAGATCCTTCACGTCAAATGATACCAGTTTTGAGTCCTTGGGTACGTTCAGGTTGTTCAGTTTGTTGACTAGTTCCGTCGTGTTTTTGACTGTGTATTTATTGGATAGGTCTAGTTTCTCGGTTAGTAGCTTGTTTAGATGTTTTGATAGTCTATATCCTGGTGCCGACTTATGGTTTACTATTGGTCGCATAGGTGTTCCTGCTTTGTGGATTTTAGGTAGTGCGATCAGTGGCGGGGCCGATGGATTCATTGCCGTGAGAGTGTAGGTCATCTTGTTGTCTATTATATTCTTTGCTTGTTTTATTGCACGCTTTATTGCCATTTGGTATTCTTCCGTTGGGTCTTTCCTTATCACTCGACAGCCCATTTCTTTGATGAGTTGACCCGTTTTCGCGGTGTATTCCTCTTCGTCCATTAGCACCGTTGTATTTCCTTTGTCTGCTTTTGTTGCTATCACCTTATTATCGATTAGTTTCTTCCTTAATACTTTTGCCGTTTTATTGTCGTCCGTTGCCATTTCATTTCCAGCAGCTTTTATACTCTTTTCGATTATGCGTCTGCATAGATGCCTTGCGTGCTCCTGTTCTTCGTTTGGTACTAGTGATATGGCCATCTCCGTGTCTGCAATAGTGTTCTCTACGTCTTTTTTTCTATCATAGCTTTCGATATTGTACTTCAAACCTTTTTGTAGTAGCTCTGTTTCTTTGGCGTTGATTGAAAGATTTGTTAAGTTAACAAATCTTGGATGGAAAGATGTTTTGCTCTGTTGTGAGCCTTTTTTGTTGTTGTTTTGTTTTGTGTCAAGGTCCTCCAGTTTTTTGTTGAGTTTTTTGTATTTGTGTTCCATGGCCTTTTTGATCTCCTCCTTTATAGTGTCTAACGTTTCCATAAGGCAACTAACTAGGCTGTTTTCCATCAGCTCCAGGTGGATGCGTAGTAGTTCCTCATTTATGCGCTCCTTCTTTGCGTGTTTGTTCCTGATCTCGCATCTGAGGAAGCTGTTCTCCGCTTTCCGTATAATTTTGCGTTTATCCTCGCTGTTCACTTTGTGCCCTATTTGCGCGTATTTTGGAATGAGTTTGGTCTTTAGACATTCCTTATTAAACCATATGTTGGCTTTTGTGTATTTTCTGTAGCCGCCTTTTGTATGCTGTCAGTAGAATATTTGTCCGGATTTGATGTGCCTGACTGGCATTATTAATAACTTTTTGGTTGCTTGTTTTTCCGACAGGGTAGGAATATGATGTATTGTGGAACGATTTTCCGTCATCCCTTGTCAAGTTTGGTTTGGAGACAAACCGGTTTCGGCTAATATGCGCCAACTTCAGTGTCTTCTTTCGTTCTGAGTTATTTTGTGTAAGTTCGATAGTATTTATAGTAACTAACTTCCGTCGTTTTGTTCAGGTACTTCGTGTTCATGTGATGTGTTCGTGCATTCGTGCGTTCGGGTGACGTGTGTGTGTGTGTGAGTCTGTGTTGTGTGTTTAGGTATGCAAATCTATTTTTTGTCATATTTTCATTATTGTACCCTCATTAACCAAGTAGGTAAAAGTCCGTTATTGTCCGTTTGCGTGTTGTTTTGTTTATGTCGATTTTAGGTCTTTTGTCCTCTTTCGGGTATAGTAGCTTAAGCGGTTCAAATAATGTATCCGATGCGGTGTTTATTTGTTCATTTATTATTTCACCTACGAATGTTTTTTGTTTGTATATCTCCATATTTTCTAATATGTTAAGTCGTCTTCCTTTATGCTGTATGTGGAGAATTTTAGCTGTTTTTCCTATTTTCATGGGTGTACACTTGTTTTCTGCCATGTGGTTGGCGAAATTTGATTCCACTGTCGTTGATGATTTTCTTATTTTCTTATTGTAATCCCTTATGTGTTCTCGATATCTCGTCTTGATTTGGCGTCCTGTTTGTCCTATATAACTGTTTTGGCATTCGCAAGTCAATTTGTATACGCCTTGTTTGTCAAAGAGGTCTTCCTTGTTCATGTTGTTTCGTAGAAGTTTTCCCATATTGTTCCTCGTTCTAAATGCTGCATTAATGTTATATTTTTGGAAAACTTTAGCCAACTTGTAAGATGTTTCTCCGGTATATGATAGGACTGCCCATTTCTTCTCTTCTTTTTCTTTGGTATCTGACTTTCTTGAATTTATGTTTTTTTGTATTTTCTTCACTAAACTTTTTTGATATCCGTTGTTCTCTGCGATTGTGTATATTGTGCTCAGTTCCTTGTTGTAAGCTTCTTTTTCTAACGGGGTTCGTTCAAGTCGTGTTAATAAATGTCTGAAAGCGGCGTTCTTGTGCTGTTGAGGATGGTTAGATTTATTGTGTATTATTGTATCTGTTGCTGTGGGTTTTCTGTATATTTCGTAAGTAAATTTGTTAGTCTCTTTGTTTATTTTAATTGTTAGGTCCAGGTAGTTGATTTTTCCATTTTTCTCTGTATCCATAGTGAATTTTATATTTTTGTGTTGGCTGTTGAGGTGCTCCAAAATTTGTTTTTCTTTATTTCCCGATATTAGGCAGATGATGTCATCTACATACCTGGCATAAAAATTTACTCCCAAATTTGCCGTCAGTTCTTCCATATAAATTTCTTCCAAATGTTGCATAAATACTTCCATAAGGATAGCTGATGTGGGGCTACCCATGCCTAGTCCGTGAGTTTGTCTGTATATTTTATTGTCAAATTTAAAATAATTCTGGTCCAGGGTTACTGTCAGCGTATTTACTATCTCTGTAGCAATGTCTTTGTTCGTTTTCTCTGTCAGTATTTTAGTTAAAGTTTTTAGTGTTTCTGTCGTTGGTATCGAAGGGTATAGATCCTTCACGTCAAATGATACCAGTTTTGAGTCCTTGGGTACGTTCAGGTTGTTCAGTTTGTTGACTAGTTCCGTCGTGTTTTTGACTGTGTATTTATTGGATAGGTCTAGTTTCTCGGTTAGTAGCTTGTTTAGATGTTTTGATAGTCTGGACCTAACAATTAAAATAAACACAGAGACTAACAAATTTACTTACGAAATATACAGAAAACCCACAGCAACAGATACAATAATACACAATAAATCTAACCATCCTCAACAGCACAAGAACGCCGCTTTCAGACATTTATTAACACGACTTGAACGAACCCCGTTAGAAAAAGAAGCTTACAACAAGGAACTGAGCACAATATACACAATCGCAGAGAACAACGGATATCAAAAAAGTTTAGTGAAGAAAATACAAAAAAACATAAATTCAAGAAAGTCAGAAACCAAAGAAAAAGAAGAGAAGAAATGGGCAGTCCTATCATATACCGGAGCAACATCTTACAAGTTGGCTAAAGTTTTCCAAAAATATAACATTAATGCAGCATTTAGAACGAGGAACAATATGGGAAAACTTCTACGGAACAACATGAACAAGGAAGACCTCTTTGACAAACAAGGCGTATACAAATTGACTTGCGAATGCCAAAACAGTTATATAGGACAAACAGGACGCCAAATCAAGACGAGATATCGAGAACACATAAGGGATTACAATAAGAAAATAAGAAAATCATCAACGACAGTGGAATCAAATTTCGCCAACCACATGGCAGAAAACAAGTGTACACCCATGAAAATAGGAAAAACAGCTAAAATTCTCCACATACAGCATAAGGGAAGACGACTTAACATATTAGAAAATATGGAGATATACAAACAAAAAACATTCGTAGGTGAAATAATAAATGAACAAATAAACACCGCATCGGATACATTATTTGAACCGCTTAAGCTACTATACCCGAAAGAGGAGAAAAGACCTAAAATCGACATAAACAAAACAACACGCAAACGGACAATAACGGACTTTTACCTACTTGGTTAATGAGGGTACAATAATGAAAATATGACAAAAAATAGATTTGCATACCTAAACACACAACACAGACTCACACACACGTCACCCGAACGCACGAATGCACGAACACATCACATGAACACGAAGTACCTGAACAAAACGACGGAAGTTAGTTACTATAAATACTATCGAACTTACACAAAATAACTCAGAACGAAAGAAGACACTGAAGGTGGCGCATATTAGCCGAAACCGGTTTGTCTCCAAACCAAACTTGACAAGGGATGACGGAAAATCGTTCCACAATACATCATATTCCTACCCTGTCGGAAAAACAAGCAACCAAAAAGTTATTAATAATGCCAGTCAGGCACATCAAATCCGGACAAATATTCTATTGACAGCATACAAAAGGCGGCTACAGAAAATACACAACACAAAAGCCAACATATGGTTTAATAAGGAATGTCTAAAGACCAAACTCATTCCAAAATACGCGCAAATAGGGCACAAAGTGAACAGCGAGGATAAACGCAAAATTATACGGAAAGCGGAGAACAGCTTCCTCAGATGCGAGATCAGGAACCAACACGCAAAGAAGGAGCGCATAAATGAGGAACTACTACGCATCCACCTGGAGCTGATGGAAAACAGCCTAGTTAGTTGCCTTATGGAAACGTTAGACACTATAAAGGAGGAGATCAAAAAGGCCATGGAACACAAATACAAAAAACTCAACAAAAAACTGGAGGACCTTGACACAAAACAAAACAACAACAAAAAAGGCTCACAACAGAGCAAAACATCATTCCATCCAAGATTTGTTAACTTAACAAATCTTTCAATCAACGCCAAAGAAACAGAGCTACTACAAAAAGGTTTGAAGTACAATATCGAAAGCTATGATAGAAAAAAAGACGTAGAGAACACTATTGCAGACATGGAGATGGCCATATCACTAGTACCAAACGAAGAACAGGAGCACGCAAGGCATCTATGCAGACGCATAATCGAAAAGAGTATAAAAGCTGCTGGAAATGAAATGGCAACGGACGACAATAAAACGGCAAAAGTATTAAGGAAGAAACTAATCGATAATAAGGTGATAGCAACAAAAGCAGACAAAGGAAATACAACGGTGCTAATGGACGAAGAGGAATACACCGCGAAAACGGGTCAACTCATCAAAGAAATGGGCTGTCGAGTGATAAGGAAAGACCCAACGGAAGAATACCAAATGGCAATAAAGCGTGCAATAAAACAAGCAAAGAATATAATAGACAACAAGATGACCCACACTCTCACGGCAATGAATCCATCGGCCCCGTCACTGATCGCACTACCTAAAATCCACAAAGCAGGAACACCTATGCGACCAATAGTAAACCATAAGTCGGCACCAGGATATAGACTATCAAAACATCTAAACAAGCTACTAACCGAGAAACTAGACCTATCCAATAAATACACAGTCAAAAACACGACGGAACTAGTCAACAACCTGAACGTACCCAAGGACTCAAAACTGGTATCATTTGACGTGAAGGATCTATACCCTTCGATACCAACGACAGAAACACTAAAAACTTTAACTAAAATACTGACAGAGAAAACGAACAAAGACATTGCTACAGAGATAGTAAATACGCTGAGAGTAACCCTGGACCAGAATTATTTTAAATTTGACAATAAAATATACAGACAAACTCACGGACTAGGCATGGGTAGCCCCACATCAGCTATCCTTATGGAAGTATTTATGCAACATTTGGAAGAAATTTATATGGAAGAACTGACGGCAAATTTGGGAGTAAATTTTTATGCCAGGTATGTAGATGACATCATCTGCCTAATATCGGGAAATAAAGAAGAACAAATTTTGGAGCACCTCAACAGCCAACACAAAAATATAAAATTCACTATGGATACAGAGAAAAATGGAAAAATCAACTACCTGGACCTAACAATTAAAATAAACAAAGAGACTAACAAATTTACTTACGAAATATACAGAAAACCCACAGCAACAGATACAATAATACACAATAAATCTAACCATCCTCAACAGCACAAGAACGCCGCTTTCAGACATTTATTAACACGACTTGAACGAACCCCGTTAGAAAAAGAAGCTTACAACCATTGTGAATGGATACAAGTGACTTGACTCTGGGATGTGTGTTAAAAAGGTCGAACAGCTGTGCTCAGCTGATTTCAGGGTTGCTGTTATGGCCCAATAACGATGGTGAAAGCAATAGAAGTTGCTCTTCTTCTTTCTGTTTTGTAGGTTGTTGATTTTACATTCTTGCACATGTTATTCGTAGAATAGCTGGCGTTTACGCTGTCACCGGGAATTGCGTTTTAGGAACTCAGCCTTAAATTCTTTTCGGAATTATGAATTGGTTTTTTCAATTCCCAATTCCGGAATTGCGTTTCTGTCTTGATTGCTACGACCTTGTCATTATGGTCCCTTTTCTTACAACAACCACATCCGGCCGCCATACCAATCTGTACCCCCGGAAGTCGCCGCCATACCAATCTGTCCCCGATTTTGATATTTTTCGATGACTTATCGCCTTTTTTTTTTATCGAATTTCGACTACGCATCCCAGAGCCATTTCACTGTATGCTATACACTATGCTTACAACAAGGAACTGAGCACAATATACACAATCGCAGAGAACAACGGATATCAAAAAAGTTTAGTGAAGAAAATACAAAAAAACATAAATTCAAGAAAGTCAGATACCAAAGAAAAAGAAGAGAAGAAATGGGCAGTCCTATCATATACCGGAGCAACATCTTACAAGTTGGCTAAAGTTTTCCAAAAATATAACATTAATGCAGCATTTAGAACGAGGAACAATATGGGAAAACTTCTACGAAACAACATGAACAAGGAAGACCTCTTTGACAAACAAGGCGTATACAAATTGACTTGCGAATGCCAAAACAGTTATATAGGACAAACAGGACGCCAAATCAAGACGAGATATCGAGAACACATAAGGGATTACAATAAGAAAATAAGAAAATCATCAACGACAGTGGAATCAAATTTCGCCAACCACATGGCAGAAAACAAGTGTACACCCATGAAAATAGGAAAAACAGCTAAATTCTCCACATACAGCATAAAGGAAGACGACTTAACATATTAGAAAATATGGAGATATACAAACAAAAAACATTCGTAGGTGAAATAATAAATGAACAAATAAACACCGCATCGGATACATTATTTGAACCGCTTAAGCTACTATACCCGAAAGAGGACAAAAGACCTAAAATCGACATAAACAAAACAACACGCAAACGGACAATAACGGACTTTTACCTACTTGGTTAATGAGGGTACAATAATGAAAATATGACAAAAAATAGATTTGCATACCTAAACACACAACACACACACACGTCACCCGAACGCACGAATGCACGAACACATCACATGAACACGAAGTACCTGAACAAAACGACGGAAGTTAGTTACTATAAATACTATCGAACTTACACAAAATAAATCAGAACGAAAGAAGACACTGAAGATGGCGCATATTAGCCGAAACCGGTTTGTCTCCAAACCAAACTCGACAAGGGATGACGGAAAATCGTTCCACAATACATCATATTCCTACCCTGTCGGAAAAACAAGCAACCAAAAAGTTATTAACTAATTTTTTCTTTGATTTAAATAATAAGTTATTAATAAAAACGTTTTAACTTTTGTCTTGCTTCGTGCACACACACGAACACACAAATGCATCTTATTTTTTAACATTGGATAACACTTACATATATTTATTTATTTATTTATTTCAATTTCAATTCAATTATTTATATTTTATTCCAAAAAACAAACTAAACAAAACATGTATTTACACACAATGTCAACAAATACTTTTTTTTATTTTTGTTGACTTCCCATTAAACACTGAAAAAGAAATTCTCAAACGTTTGAGAAAGTATTATTTCTAAATTTGAGAATCAGCATAGATATATATAATTTGAAAATAAACATATTTTCAAATGTTCACCAAACATTGTTTATCAATTTTAGAACAACTTACAACACATTTGAAAAAAAAACTTGTTTCGCATTTTCTACCATTTCACGAATTTCATCATGTCAAGGTTTCAAGGAACGAAGAAATTTTGTATGTTTGCAAACTGCATTCAGCTTTCGTTGTTTTACCTGAGCAGTCTCTTAAAGGTCCCCACAAACAGAAGCGATACGATACAGCCCACACAGGAAAATCGTGTAGGACGCAATACGATTTTGCTGTGTGGGCTGTATCGTATCGCTTTTGTTTGTGGGGACCTTAACGGTTGAAATGATGATGGTTGAAAATGATTGTGTGTAATAATGATTCTGTATTTCTTACTCTTATTTTATTTGTTTGTTGCTTTTTGTGAAGTTACACAAACTTTAATAAAAACAGTTTGTTTCTCATATGTGTGTATGCATATTAAAAAACATATTAATATACTCATGTGACTGTACAAAATGCACCGGCGAAATTCACCCGCACGGGTAAATGAAAAACATCACATCAGAGTACAAATATGTAATACATAAGTACATACATATATCTATTTATTCCATTCCATTTCTGCGCTCATAACACAAACTCTCTCACTATCCCTCAATTTTTCTGTACTCCAGTGTACAAATATGTAATACATACATACATCTATTGATTGCATTCCATTTCGTACCAACTTTGAAATTGATTTCAGAAATTTATCAAATTGAGAATCAGCCCAAAATCCCATACTAAAAATGTGCCTTTTTGTTCGAGAACGCTAACAAGAGAAATTCGAGGTGCATTTTATAACTAACGTTTGATATTTGACAATAGGGTTACTTCTCAAATGAACCTCAAATTGAAAATCAATAAAAATGTTTATTGGGTTGCCAGCTGCCAACTTTCCAGGGTTAACCACTCAATAAAGCAGTTCAATAAAAAAAAAACACACTAAGGGCCTTTTCACATTACTCGGTACGACTTCGGATCGACATTTTTTCCTCGGTATTTTTAGCTTACCGAAACGATTCCGCGTCGCCGTGTGTTTCACACTTGTGGGAATTCTTTCGGTGCGTAATCTTCAGAAAATAAGAAAACAAACATCGAAATTTACAATATAACATTTTAAAATTCAACAAATCACTCAATAATAATAATAATGTCTTCTAGTTAAGACGAAGACATTATAACTTGCTACATTTATAGCCGAAAGGAGTTTTTTTTACTGACTTTGTTCTTTTTCTTTTATTACGCCGCAAAAATGTATGCAGTAATTCCTCAAGTTTTACTGACCGGTCTTACCGCGTTGCGGTATACCGAAATTAATCCGCTCCGATTTCATGTATGCAACACTAATGTGAAAGTGCCAATTGAAATACATGTGGTCAGTAAGCTCTCGGTATACTTTCGGTAAAAACCAAAAATGTCGATCCGATACCGCACCGAGTAATGTGAAAGCGCTCTAAAAATTACTAAGGAAATGAAGAAAACCAGAAAAGTGGTAAATAGGCTACGTAAAGCGTTTGACAATCGTCGTGACTACGCAACGGAGCGAACGAGAAAACGTAAAAGCTTATAAAATACAAACTTTTAGGTGAAGCTTAGTATCGACCTCTCAAGAAACGCAAAAGTTCCATATAAAATGACGTACAAGAAATGCTCAAGAAATTTTTCTTGTGAAACTTTCTTGAGCGAGTATCGACCTCTCAAGAAATTTAATACACTTTTTTACCACTATTTTTCAACATAATGGGAACACAGCAACACAGGTTTTGCCAAGAAATATATCATCCAGCATTTATTTCTTAAAGAAATTTTGACGTCTGTTGGCTTTTGTTACATGTTGATAAAAATGGTGGTGAAAATGGAAAAATTAATCGGAAAAAATATAGTGCACAATTTTTGTAATGATGCAAAAGCCCATATGACACTACATTTTTTTCTGGTATTCTACCAGGTTTTTTGTGTGAAGGAGATGGTCAAATACAGTTTTGCGTTGGTGCAAGCGAGCAAGCTATATTGAAAAAAACCAAACAAAATACCATCTACGCGATTAAAAACCAACGAGCCAGCTTGTATTTCGGTAGGTTTTTTGGCATTCGGTCATTTTTTCTGACAATTGTTTCAATTTGACTACTAGAAAATAAATTATATTTAAAATAAAAAATATATGGAAATACAAATTTTAAATTTGCCTCTTGTAAGCTTCTGCTATGGCCGTAAGGGTAAAGAAGAAGTCCGGAAGAAAAATTATATTGCGTACTGGCTTCCCTTTATAGCATGGAATACACAGCTATCCTTCCCTTTGAGTTTCATAACGTTTTTATTTCAGTAATTTAAATTAAAATTTCTGAAAAAATTAATTTTTGAAATAAATATTATTTTCAATTAGTTTGAGGTTTAATGTCAATCAAATTGTTTTTGAGGGAGTATTTGTCTCTTTTCAACCTACAGAAGAATTGTTTTTGTATTTTGACTTTCGGTGGGTTTTCCAAACCAAAAAAAACCAAGAAAAAAATTTAGTGTCATAGGCAAAAGCGGAAGTTGACATCAATTTCTTACATCTACTTCCATTCCGGCCATCAATATACCACAGTTTAGCAGTAATATAAGGTCATCCTCGTCGCTTTCGATGATTTCCTAAAATAACAACAAAATAAAACTATTGAAAACAAATATTTAATGTTTTTTAAGAACTTATCGATTTCTCATGTTTAAAAAATGGTTTATTTTGTTTATTTTTTGATGATCTTCTCGGTTTCACTTGGTATTCACGGTGGAATAATAAACGTCAAAATTTCTTGCCTACTACCAAGGCCCTACTACTATTTTTCACTCAAGAAATAAAGCTAAAAATTTCTTGAGCTGTTTCTTGAGAGGTGCATACCAGCCTTAAGTGTGTTAAAACACTGTTTTAAATCGACTATGACTATGGCCCATAGTTTGTTTCTCATATGTGTGTATGCATATTAAAAAAGATATTGTGACTGTACAAAAGGCACCGGCGAAATTAACCCGCACGGGTAAATGAAAAACATCACATCAGAGTACATCTATTTATTCCATTCCATTTCTGCGCTCATAACACAAACTCTCTCACTATCCCTCAATTTTTCTGTACTCTAGAGTACAAATATGTAATACATACATACATCTATTGATTGCATTCGATTTCGTACCAACTTTGAAATTGATTTGAGAAAATGAAATTTATCAAATTGAGAATCAGCCCAAAATCCCATGCTAAATATGTTCCTTTTTGTTTGAGAACGCTATCAAGAGAAATTTGAGGTGCATTTGATAACTAACGTTTGATATTTGACAATAAGGTTACTTCTCAAATGAACCTCAAATTGAAAATGAAGAAAAATGTTTATTGGGTTCCCAGCTGCCAACTTTCCAGGGTTAACCACGATAAAACAGTTCAATTAAAAAAAAAACACACAAAAAATTACAAAGGAAATGCAGAAAACCAGAAAAGTGGTAAATAGGCTACGTAAAGCGCAAACGCAACAGAGCGAACGAGAAAACGTAAAAGCTTATAAAATACCAACTTTTAGGTGAAGGTGAAAGCAAAGAACGTAAATTTTATAAGAAGGGAGAATCCACTCACGAAAAATGTAGCGAGTAAATTACGAAATTGGCTGATATTTCAATCCAGGTGGAATTTCTGTTTTGATTCTTTCATCCGTAATTTCGTGGCGAAATAAAGTTAACGCCATTTTTGTTTCAATTTTGTCTTTGTCATTTGCTTTCCTACCCAATGCGAAATTTGAAGAGCCATAACATATGTTCAAAATCAAAATATTTAGCTTATTATTTATATTAAGTATTATTTAAATAATAACTAAATATATGTTTTAAGTGGTTCTACAATATATATATATAATTAATAATAACATGTTTATCTCTATACATTAGGTGTTGTTATATATGTATATATTGTTTATGACAATATGCAAATTTATTGATCATATACATTTTTTGAACATTCTAACAATGGATGTTATCGAAATCAGAATTTATGGTGTTTAAATTTCGCAATATATCAAATAATTATGATTTCCATTTTTATTTTGTGTCTTTCCAAATGCTGATTATGCGCACAGGGCATTCTGACTGCACAAAGAAGAAAATGCGAAAGAGCTACGCACGCAATCTTACGTAGGCCACATATGTATACAGACAATTTTAATTGTGTTGGTGTCCGCGGTTTTTTTTTTGCGATGTTGACAAATAACATGGGCTTCGATTGGCTGCTTTTGTTTTTGTATCACCACACATATCTGCTTCTTCGCTGTTCTGTTCTAGTGACATATACCCAATGCCAAGATGCCTAACACATTACACCTTTTGAACGACCAATACCACAATTTGTACACAATGCAAACTGATTTACAATGTGCATAAAGAAGTGTATAGACTTCACAAATATTAATTTTGTTATTTTTTGAGTTTGGTTATGTTTGTGAGGTTTGTATATGTACATATATGCAAACAGCATCTATTCTATAATCTACATTTTCGCTGTTGGGTATATTCGTAATTGCTTTCCATTTCTGGTTCTAATGATGATGATCTTACTTCTTTGGCAAACCAATTATGCCTATGATTATTTATGTATGCATGTACGTAAGTTTCTATATCCAAGTGGCTAAGACTCGAATTTAACATTTTGTATGAAAGAAATGCGATTAATTCGGGACGTGTTCGGGATCAATCGCTCACATCCCGAAGGTTGCAAATGTAGTTTAATCTCCTTCATTCAAAGCTATAAGGCTATTTTTTGTTATGAAAATTTCTAAAAATGGTTAATTGTTATATGTATATGTATATTAGAACAAAGTTTATTCGATTCGTTTCCATCTCGTAGTGAAATCTTTTAAATTAAAATTAAGTATTTTCTCCAAATATTTTTATAAATCAGTCATGAAGATTTAAATAAAGATTATACAATAAGTTTTAAATAATATAATATAATATAATATAATATAATATAATATAATATAATATAATATAATATAATATAATATAATATAATATAATATAATATAATATAATATAATATAATATAATATAATATAATATAATATAATATAATATAATATAATATAATATAATATAATATAATATAATATAATATAATATAATATAATATAATATAATATAATATAATATAATATAATATAATATAATATAATATAATATAATATAATATAATATAATATAATATAATATAATATAATATAATATAATATAATATAATATAATATAATATAATATAATATAATATAATATAATATAATATAATATAATATAATATAATATAATATAATATAATATAATGTAATAAGTTTTACTTTTGAAAAAATTTGCCTACATTTATACCGGGACAAGCCCTTTCGGGATTAATCGCATATTTTATGGAGGTGAATCTAAAATCCTGAAACTTATTTGAAGTTAGGCTTCTAGATGACGAAAAGGCGTTGTTTGAGGGAAGAAGTCCCAAACAAACCTTGATTCATAATTTTGATGCACCAGGCGCACATCAAAAATAAAAATAAGCGCCGAATTAATTTTGGATACGTATATATGTACATATTAGGGATTCCAATCCCGGGATCCCGGGATCCCGCCCTTACTGACTCCCCGAAAATCCCGGGATAGCTAGAATTTTATCCCGGGATTTTCGGGATAAGATAAAGAGAGAATATTCCGCTATTATAGCAAAGAAAAGTTATATTTTATATAATTTTTATTGGTCTCAGATCTGTATACTAACAGCATTTCCTATTCTGAATGAAAATGTTGCATTATTACATTGCAGCATTATCAACATGTGTCCTGTGTCGTATCAAAGTGTTGCATTTTTCATGTGATGAATGAAACAAAAATAATGCAACCTTTTACTTGTGCTAAGAGCAGAAAATGTTGCCCGTAGTCGGGCCAGTTTTATATTTCGTCAATAGAACAAACATCCCTAAAAAAGTGTTGAGTCTGTGTGGAAGAGAACAAAAAAATGTGACAGCCGGAAGAAAGTGCGACATTTTTGCTAGAATAAAAAAGTCGATTAGTCAAAATAAGGATTACAATTTTTGATTTTTTTTTAATAATTAAATTTTTTGTGTTGAAGTACGCGTTGTAGGGAAACGTACGTTAGGTATTTTTTAAAGCTTTTAGCTTGTGGCAAAATTCATTTGATAATTTCTATTTCCTGATTTTTGGTCATTTATTTCTCAAATGTTTTTTGGAATTTTCCCACACGGAAAGTACATAATGGAAGAAAATGGAAACAAAATTTTAATTAGACTTGATAGTCTTACAACACTCTACTAAAATTAAATACGCAGCTGCATACTCGGAATTCATATCAAAATTTTGCCTCCGATATTTATCTATTCAGAAGTTGCATTAATTTTCTGAATTTTTCGGCAAGCTTGGAAATATTCGCTTAAACAAAGTTCGTCGTTAAATTCTAAAAAAATTTCTATTGGAAATTATCAAATGATTGCAAGCCTTTTTATTAATATCCTAAAAGTATCTACCAACTGCAAAGGCAAATGTTTTGTTCACCAAATGTTTGTAATTTTCGTTGTTGGTTGTGCTTTTTAAAGTAACTCTTAGGTATTATTAAATAATACGAATGATTTTACATTCCTATTTTATTTTGTTACTAATGAAATAATAAAAAATGGCAATAAAAATCTATTTTTTCTTTGCATTTTAAAGTTGTAGCGCTTCTCTAAAAATGTATTTCGCTAGCTTAGAATGCAAATTGTGTAAGTCCTTTTTTCAAACTTTGTAGGAGAGACAAAAAACAAAAAATAAAAAAATTTCTAAATGAAAAAAAAAAATTTGTGTTCATGTAAATATTTTGGACTTACACAATTTTCTTCGCTTTTTGGACTTATACAATTTGCGTATCACTGAATAAAAACGAGTAGAAATAAGACAAGTATCGCAGACTTGTTTAGCATGGTGTTTTTTATTTTTCTAGCATTCTACATAAAAATACACTTTTTCATATTTACTTTTACTTTTATTTACTTTTTTCAACCCCAAATGTTGGAAAATAATACTGGTCGAAAAATTTTTGTAACAGAAATAAAATTCTACGTTTCAAAAGGATTTCGGTGTAGTTTTTGAGATATTCATGTCCGAAGAGGCGAAAAACGCAGTTTGTGGCCATATTCACACCTCAATATTTTTAAAATTACTGACATCCATTAAAAACTGATTACATCTATTGGAAGCACGATCATTTCTTTTGAAGACAACGTAGATATCTGAATAAGATACCCGAAAAAGCAAAGCGCTGTTTTCAAGAGAAATGATCGTTCTTTCAATAGCTGCAATCATCTTTTAATGAAAGTAAGTAATTTAACAGATTGAGCAGTGAATATAGCAAAAAATCGCATTTTTCGCCTCTTTGGACATGAATATCTCAAAACCTATACATATTACCGAAAATCCGACTTCAGATTCAGAATCAGCGCACCGAAATCCTTTAGAAAAGTAGAATTTTATTTGAGTTAGAAAATTTGTTGAAAATTTTTTCGGCCTGTGTAATTAAAGTTCAAATCCCGGGATAAATCCCGGGATCCCGGGATTATAAAATAAAATACCGAAAATCCCGGGATCGTAAAAATCGGAAAAATTGGAATCCCTAGTACATATGTACCCATATTTGCATGTCCATACATACATATGTACATATGTATGCCAAATGTATGCATGCATAAGTCAGAGATTTCTATTTTCTATTCTTATTCGTTCTTATTACTTATTCGCGTCGAAAAACCAAAATAAAAAAGTCAAGTGAATTCGGGACGCGAAAAATAGTGTGAGGCAACTCGCGCATACTGGATTGAAATTTCAGAGCCGATTTTATCGTACTCGTCCAAAATAACGAACATTCCTTTCTTATAAAATTTACGTTCTTTGGTGAAAGTGAGTGGCTGCGACGCAACGAGTCACGGCGTTTTGTAAAATAAGGTCGTTAGTAATGAGCTTTCGGATTTCGAAATTCGACCCTCCCTAATTTTATTGCAATGTTTACGCCCTTATTTTACAAAACGCCGTGACTCGTTGCGTCGCAGTCACTCACTTTCACCTTCAAGGCTGGTATCGACCTCTCAAGAAATTTTTAGCTTTATTTCTTGAGTGAAAAATAGTAGTAGGCAAGAAATTTTGACGTTTAGTTATCCACGGTGAATACAAAGTGAAACGAAGAAGATCATCAAAAACGTAAACAAAATAAACCTTTTTGTAAACATAAGCAATTGGTAAGCTCTTAAAAAATATTAAATAAAAGCTTTAAATATATGTTTTCAATAGTTTTATTTTGTTTTTAATTTAGAAAATCATCGAAAGCGACGATGATGACCTTATATTATTGCTAAACTGTGGTATATTGATGGCCGGAATGGAAAAGATATGAGAAAGCGACGCCAGTTTCCGCTTTACATCATTAGAAAAATTGTGCACTCTATTTTTCCGATTATTTTTTTCCATTTTCACCACCATTTTTATCAACATGTAACAAAAGCCAACAGACGTCAAAATTTCTTTAAGAAATAAATGCTCGATGATATATTTCTTGGCAAAACCTGTGTTGCTGTGTTCGCATTATGTTGAAAAATAGTGATAAAAAAAGAGTATTAAATTTCTTGAGAGGTCGATACTCGCTCAAGAAAGTTTCACAAGAAAAATTTCTTGAGCATTTCTTGTACGTCATTTTATATGGAACTTTTGCGTTTCTTGAGAGGTCGATACTAAGCTTTAACAGCCTCATTCCCTTTCACGAACGATAGCCGTGAAGACGATATCGTCTGATTTTGGTATTATGAAGCTTACGTTGGCGATATCGTCTAGCGTTACGTTGATCGCCAGCAACACGAAAAGAAATGTCAAATTTGCAACGCTGTGCTCATATGATTCATCGTTCAAGAAGGTTGGCGCAGTGGCGAGTTCATATATTTTGTTACTGTTAGCATATTTTCATGACTATGTGAATTTTTATAGAGCTATTGGCCAGTTTTTAATTAAGAAAAATTGAAAATTTTTTTTTTAGTAGAAGTTATGGAGCCATTTCGGAGACCAAGACATCCCCTCATCAGACTTCTTCAGGCGGCCTCAACCGAGAATCGAACTTAAGTCTTTTCGATTGGTAATCCAATGACATTCCATTGAGCTACCACCGCTGTCAGCTTTGTTTCGCTTAAATCTCAATTTTCCTTTTATTACAATCTACATACCAACAACAGTACCTTAATGACTCTCTGTCTTTGCTACCTAGTATGTTAGTGTGATTGTGTGTTTTGTTTGTACAAAGTTCTAAAGCTATTAACAAGCAAAGCTTTTGTACAGGCAATGCTTGTTATTGTTTTTAGATTTTTGTTTTTTCGGCAGGCTCTCCGATTTACATATTTACGTTTGTTTTTACATGGCCGTTTAATTCTAATAATTATTTTTATGTGAATTTTTATAGAGAGTTTTTAATTAAGAAAAATTGAATTTATATTTTTTTTATATTTCATTACTTTTCTGCCAAATCTATATAATTAGTGTTAATTAACGTTAGTGGGTAGAAAACACACACCTATTGATAGGGTACCGGCAAAATGGTATTTTGCCTTGGTTGAGATATGAATTCACTTGGGACTCGCCTTGCTTGTTATATTTGATGAAACATCATAGTAATACAATTTGACATTTATTTTGCAAATAAAACGTTGAAAGTTGCCACAAAATTATGTTTCACTTGAAAAATGCCAACACACAAAACATTCTACGAATAACACGTGAAAAATGTAAAATCAAAACGAAGTACATATAATAATTTGACAATCTATAAAACAGAAAGGAAAAGAGCAATTATCTATCTGACCATTCTTATTGGGCCATCATGTATACTAGCTTTGATTTTGACATTATACTCTACCTTTGCAACTAAAAAAAGATTTTTTCAATTCGCCACTGCGCCGTGCTTGTTGTTTTTAGCAATCCATAATACAATAAAAACACACATTGATAATATAAAATGCAAAATGTTCCACTTACTTTCTCTTCAGGCCAGTGCCCACCGAGGGTTTTGGGGGTTAACCCCCTCCCCCCATGGCCAAATCTAAGTTGCAATGATTTTGCAAAAAATTTCAAAATACAGTTTATAAATTTTGCATTGAATCCTGACTCAAAATTTTGACAAAATGGACTCGCGTCCTTGAATATACATCGCAATGTGAATGTAGACATAAATTCAGTGTTGACAGAATTCTTTTCCGTACCTCGAAGAGTCGTAATGTTAAACGGCCTTTAATTATAGCCATGTATTCATAAAAGTGGCCGCTGTGGTGCAGTGGGTAGAGTGCTCGCCTGCTATGCCAGAGGTCTCGGGTTCAAACCCCAGTCCGAGCAAACCAAACCAATTTTTCTAATTAGAAAAATTCAATTATTGGATTTTTTAAGAGCAGCGGTCACCTCTCGGCAGTGGGCGACATACCCTCCGAGTGTATTTCTGCCATGAAAAAGCTTCTCACAAAAAATGCATTCGCCGTTCGGAGCCGGCATAAAACTGTAGGTCTACCCAATTAGTAGGAAAACAAAAAAAGGAGCACACCTCGAATTGGGAGAGAAGCTCGGCCATAAAACTCGTCAGAGTTATAATAGCGTCATTGTATTATTATATTATTCATAAAAGTGCGAATAATATGCCACCATATCACAAATTCTCTATCAAATACAGAAAAATTTCGGCAACCAAACAAATTTCTTGGGTATAATTTTAAGCATCAGAGTATGCAGTTTCAGAAAAGTTAGATAACATTTAAATTTATGATTTATGGGTCTGGATATCTGTTTCAGCAAATATGTTTATCTTAGCGAAAAATGTATGCGAATGCAAACCAAAATTAAAAAGCCCCCCCAAAGCTAATTCCTGCGCATGGCCCTGTTTCTCTTACTTATTTTCAACTTTTCTGCCAAAACGATACCTCCGGACCTATCGTTTGATTTTGTGCGTTTTCGCATCCACAACTTCTGTTCGTGATTGGGAATACCAATTTCTTACGTTTTCTACGTAACAATCAGCTGTTATCGTCTTGGCTTACGTTTTGCTTGTCGCATCGTCATTCATAATACCAACACACGAACAACGTTTTGGACACGGTATCGTTAAAGGGAATGAGGCTGTACAATCTGGTGTTCTCAGCTGTTCCACCCCCTTTGACACATATCCCAAGCAAGCACACTTGTGCAGTGTACCCTGGGCTGTATCAGCGATGGCGTTCCAAAATTTATGAGCGGAGTGAAAATTGACATATAGCGGAGTGTTTCGGAGTGACGAACGAAAGAGCGGAGTGAAATTGCGGAGTGATGTCAAAAATAAGGAAATCAACAATGAAATGTAAATATGGGAAAGCAAACGCAAAATTTTGTTTTCGAATTAACCATTTGTTTTCGATTTCTTTACCCGTGAAGGAAAAAAATCGCTTGGCACATATTTCATTCATTTAGTCCTAAATAATCATAATTTGTAAGAAAATTAAAAAAAAAATTTATTAGTTTAGGTTTTACAGCCCTTTGAAATATATCGTACAAGATTCGCGAAATGAGCCAAAAACTTGCAAATTTTGCTTTTACAATTTGTTTAGACTTTTCAAACAAATATTTTTTAAAGCAACGAAATAAAGATGTTTTTAATATTAAGCTTAAAAATTGTGACCTCTATCCAGATTTAATAAAATTCATACTTAAATACATAATTATTATATACTAAAAATAAATATATACATTGAAAAAAATTCAGTAGACAAAAAAAAATTGATTTTAAACTTAAAAGCTGTAACCTCAATACAAAATTGATTGAGACACATATCTTTTAAATTTTAATTTAAGTTAAGGATATAAAAATATGTATGCACTGGGAGAAAAATAGTTATATTTAGCGTTCAAAAGAATTGCTTCCCTATATTGAACACTTTCTTTGTTTTGAGTAAATTTTCCTTAAAACATGTTAAAAGGATTATGTGTTGCCGGCGAGGGGAGCAAGAAATGAACGCTATTTTACTCGTGCCAGTTGCACGTTCCTCTCATTCCCAATGTAGAAGTTCAACTACTTTAATGGGGTATAATAAGGCGTTTTTATTTCCTAAAAATAGCACAATTTGCTATAAAGATTTAGTCAATAAAATGCATAAAAACTGAAGTTTTACGTTGGTTTTGTCCTCCTCTTATTTGCCGGTCGACTTCATCAAATTACAATTTTAAATGATTTAATGTAGAGATTACAAAATGACACAATGGTTCGATAAATAGTTCGATATCACCAGGCATAGGAGGCGTTGCCAGAGGGGCTAAAATAACAAATCGCTTAAGGCAGGTATACACTTGAACATTTTCTTTTTAACTCATCACAAACATAAATCTTCGTCAACATCCCGGCCACCGTGGATCTAGGCAGATTCACCAACATCTAACTTCGCCAATACGCATGCAGGTCGTCTGAATATCCCATTCGTGGTTCGTACTTCCGCACTTCTTACTTGCCCGTCCTTGCCAGGATACACCTGAGTCACTCTACCCATTGGCCATTTGGAGCGATGTAGATTGCTATCGACAATGAGGACAACGTCACCAATGCGAAGCGGTTGCACAGGCTGATACCATTTGGTCCTACGACACAAGTCTGGCAAGTACTCCGAAAGCCATTTCTTCCAAAAACGGTGCTGCGCCTATTGCGTCTTTCTCCATTGCTTCCTAGTAGCTCGGTAATCTTCTTCATGTGGGTGTGGCGTTTGCTCGGCGTTGGCTGTACCTAAAAGAAAGTGGTTAGGGGTTATAGGATAGTCGGTGGGCGAGTCTAGAGGGATGTGAGTTAGCGAACGTGAGTTAATCATGTGTGTGCTGCGCTTATTGCGTCTTTCTCCATTGCTTCCTAGTAGCTTCCTAGTTTGCTTCCTAGTTTGCTCGGCGTTGGCTGTACCTAAAAGAAAGTGGTTAGGGGTTATAGGATAGTTGGTGGGCGAGTCTAGAGGGATGTGAGTTAGCGGACGTGAGTTAATCATGTTCTCAGCTTCGCACATCAAACTGTAGAGGCAGTGTTCTTGGAGATTTTCATGGTGGAGTGCATGTCCAATAGCACGTTTTACGCTTCGTACTAACCGTTCCCAGCATCCGCCTGCATGAGGGTTAAGAGGACAGTTAAATACCCACTCTATACGATCGTTAGCAAGAGTATCGGCAATCTTCCTTTTGTCAAAATCCGAGCGTTGTCTTTGTAGTTCCCTATCTGCACCGACGAAATTGCAGCCATTGTCTGAGCGTATGCGCACTGGAGTTCCTCGGCGGCTCATAAAGTTGCGTATGCATATTAGGCACGAATCTGTGCTGAGATCTCTGGCGATTTCCATATGCACTGCGCGAATGGTCAAACAAGTGAAAATAGCAATCCAGCGTTTTTCGGTGCGGCGGCCTGAGGTGACGAGGAACGGTCTCATATAATCGGGGCCTACGTAAGAGAACGGCCTCACGAAAGGTGTCAGCCTATCTCGCGGCAGCTGGCCCATTATTGGATTTGCAGGTTTAGCACGATTGTTTCTACATATTTGACATTTTCTAGCGGTGCGACGTACTGCTACACGAAGATGAGGTATCCAAAACATCCAGTGGATTTCCGCTACGATTGTTCCCTCGTTCTGGTGCTTCCATCTGCAGTGGTAGTAGCTGATCAGTAAATCAGTGACGTAATGTGATCGCGGCAGGATAATAGGTCTACTCTGGTCCACTCGCCCAGAAGGACTTACGCCTATCGCATCTAATGCGCGTGCCGAAGTCGGCTGGATTATTCCCGATGGCACTATCGATAGTATCGATATTTTATTTTTTTCAGACTATCGAAGACCATCGATGGTTTTTTTTTTCAAAACTAGCAAAAACTATCGATCGTGATGTGTACTATCGATAGTTTTACAACCTCTACACACCTCCATATTGCACGTTGCTATTTCAGAGTACCAACCAGGATCCACCAATACAGGTCGGCTCTTCAGATCAGCTGACTTCTTCTTTTTCTTCAACAGCTATCCAATTTCTCTGCTTCTGCATATTCTATACATATATTCGTGTTTACTATTGGTCAAATTCTTCGTTCTCTGAGTTTCTCCATCATTCGCTCGTGAGCTGAATGTCAAATTATTTCGTTCTCCTTTCAGCTTTGACATTCCGTTTGACATTCAGCTCACGGCATGTTTGTGTGTATGTACCATGGACCGACCTGATAATTGGATCATGGTACCAACTATTGAAAGTTGCATGAATTTAGTGTGTACATATTTACAAAATGTTTTGATTTATACATTTGCAGACTGAATAAAAGTCGGTTCCAGTTTTGTAGATTGTTTTAAAGAAACAGTTTTCGAAATATTTTAAAGTTTCAGTTTTTGAGCTAAGAAAAAAAATACGCTTACAAGTCTGTCAATATCTTCGCTATTACCAGTTTTTATGTTACGTTTGCAGAGTATGAAATATCATTTCCACCAAAGCAAAAATAATTAAAATCGACGTTCAAGTGACGGAGTTATGTCAAACCAAACATTTTTTTTTGTAATTTTTTATTAATTATTTTTCCGGCATTCATCTTCTTTTTTTCATTATTTTAACGAAATATTAAATATCATCCTGATTTTACACTGTGATTTAATAGCTGTTTTCAGTAGAAAAAATGACAATGTTATAAGAGATTCACTGCTTGTCCAGAATGGTGTGGCTGTAGTACATAGTAAGAGCTGTCAAAAGTTAAAACAGTACAATTGCATTGCAATGCCCACAATGTGTAGCTGTGTCTGTAGCGTGTATCTGTGGCTGTAGTAGAAGTAGAGTTAACTTTGTAGCGCGCTACAAGTGTGACAGCTCAATTTTTAATGACAGAAATTCGAAATGAAGGACGAAGAAATGGAAAAATGAATTGAACTTGTAAAAAATAAAGAGTTTTTATGGAATTTAAGGAATCCCCTGTACAAAAATATAAAAAAGATGACATATATAAGATACACTGAGCTACACCATTGTGTTCACATTTTCGAGCGTTGCCACAAAATCAGTCATCAGCTGATGTAGTAAGTTATGTAGTCCGTAGCTGTAGTACAACATTCTGGGCAAGCAGTCAGTGAACAAATCTATCACATCTATTCCGGTTTACGATCCACTTTCATCGGAGGTGAAATGGATCAAATGGCATTCTGTATTTCGATTGACGTCCGATGAACGTCAGATGTTTTCGTAGTTCGGAAATCGGCATTCTAGTTCACGATGGATCGGATTTTTGACAGTTTATCGGAGCGATTCTCTCCGTCAGCTTTTGTGTGTCGGAGGCAATAGAAATTTTGATTATTTTTGGAAATATTACCAATTTAATGCTATGAAAAAAAAACGTTGTAAATCTAAAGAATTTCGCTGTTAAATCAACTACTTTCCGCAGTTGAAATGTGCTCAACAACGCTCCGTTGTTGTTTCAAAGGTGCGAGCGTTGTTGATTTAAGTCAATAATGGAGATTGTTGGAAAAAATTTTCACCTAAAAATAAATTTTTGTTTGCATTTTACTCTTCATATTCTCTCCGCCCGGTTCCCAACTGCAAATATGTAGCCTCCGCTTGTTCTCCTATTCTTCTCTCCTTCTTATCATTCACTGGTTGCTATCTTTATTTCTTATTCTGATTTTTCTTCTTTATTTTATATTCTCCTCCGGATTCGAACCATGACATCAATCTGAAATTCTATCCAATCATCATATAGTGGAACATTAAACATTATATTGAATTGTAGTAACCTATTTATACTTCCATTTCCTAAAAAGGAATCCATGAATTATTTGAATCATTGTAAAAACAAAATTTAAAAAATTTGTCTCATTAGTCTTGTTTACAACGGAAACTTTTGGATCAAATATTTTTGCCTTTAAATCAACAACGGGGAGAAAATTGTTGCTAAAAATACTTTTTTTTTGGATTTTTCTTTCATCTTCTCTCCATCATTATTTTTTTGTTGGTTTTCTCACAAAAAAATATTTTCTCACAAAAAATTTTTTAAAGGCAAGCAAGTTTTTGAATCAACAACGCCCATTTTTGAATAAATTGTTGGATCAAAAACTTTGCTGTAAAAACAAATACTTTTGCTGTTGAATCAAAGACGGAGATTCAACAGCCGAAAGTTGTTGGTTTAACTACGGGTATTTTTTTCAGAGTGTAATTAAACTATGATTTTTAAATTTATGCAACATTATTATACAAAACGGGCTTGGTTTAGCTATGCTACTGGCCTTTTCTTTGCAAAATAAGTGAACAAAAGGAATCTGCTTTAGTACAATAGACTGAATTGAGGGAAATAAGTACAAGGAGTTTCAATGTATTGAACTTTTATTTAATAATCAAATTTATTTTCCTTTTATTATTATTTTTTAATAAAAGGTTCTGAAAATAATTTTAATTGTGTATTATTACTACGATTATGTGATATGAGTGGGTATCGCAACTCGGGCATAATTTCTGTGCCAGGATGTACTCCTTTAAGCATTTTTGCCTGATTGTGTCTTTTTAAAGATTTAAAATACTGCCATGCGACATGATTTACAAACAGTTGCACGAGAAACTAACAAATCGAAGAACCGTACTTTCTATCTCCGTTCATGCTCGACGCGTCATGGCGAGTCACAAAATTCCTGCTACACGATATGTACATATTCATGATTTGATTGATCGCAACCTGGATCTCAAATTTGCTTTTATGTTTTGCGATCCATAAAAACTTGTTGATATGCGACCAGTGTGGAGCGTCATCCATGGAATGCATCAGTATAACATATTACTATAAATAGTGTAAAACAGCCCAACTGCTAGAGGTTTTCGCATGAAACTTTGTGGGAATAAGCCGTAAATGTTATTTTCACTAAAGTTGGGATTTTCATTGCCATTGAGTTCATGGAGTCCAGTTTTTTTCATAATTTAAAATTACTAATACTTAGTTAAGGTGGGAATCGCAATAATGTACCACTGGTGTTAAGGGAAAATTTGTATATAATGAACCACGATCCTATCACAGATCATAAAAAAGTCGCTCCCGCCGGACGATTATAGTACAAGAGATATTCCTTAGCTGGCAGAATTCTCATTTTGGAGAACTTTAATATTATAATTTAATAATAGTTGAAAGCGTTATAGGTAGATGAATTATCATCCAAAGAATATTTCCTGAAAGTTTCACAGAAAAATTCCCAGTAGTTTGTAAATAAATAAAATTGGTTCATTCTATCCAAGCTTAGCCGGTGTTAATTT
This sequence comes from Urophora cardui, assembly GCA_960531455.1. Lineage (NCBI taxonomy): Eukaryota > Metazoa > Arthropoda > Insecta > Diptera > Tephritidae > Urophora > Urophora cardui. Next base: position 87,678,477 of record OY482673.1, on the reverse strand, counting down.
CCGAATTATAAGGTATTCTCGCATGAAACTTGGTGACAGTATTCTATAAATGCCGTTTTCATATATGTTGGCACTTTTTTTTTATAATAAAAAGCAATATTTTAAAAAATTGAATTAAAATTAATGTCTAAATCCCTTTGTTCTTCCATTTATTTTTCCACTAAAAAAGCTGCTGCAGCAATGGAATCCATTTTTTAACCATTTAATATATTCTTTCTGAAAATTTAATTTAAAATTTAATGAAAATATAAATTTGCTGTCAAAAATACAAATGTGCTGTCAAAAAATACATATTATTTCGCATAAACGCTATCTAACACTGATTCGAACATAGTTTAACACTTAACAACACTTATGTTCGAAACGTCGTAAACCAGAATACCAATTTTCGTTTTGTCGTAGCAGTCGGCGTCGCCGCGATCGGAGTTCCGAGGGATTGTAGAACAGCTGTGTAAATTTCATCTTCCATTTATCGATGAATTTTTGTTTGAATGGCTTTATTTTCACTGTCTTTGGTGTGAAAATCGCTGACAACAGCGGCACTACAATTATTTACCATTTCTGTGTTGTAGCAGCAGGGAAATTTTCTTCTATTTAAAATAGCTGGAAAGAGAATATGAGGTAATAAAATATGGAAAAGTATCCTTTAGAAATATAACTTACCTGTCAATGTACCTTTTTTTGTATTTGGTCCAGGGCAAACTTTTTTGATGAAAACAAAAAAATGTAAAAACCAGCTAATGTGTTTTTATAAATTTTAACTCATCTATTCATTTTAGCGCAATTGATTTGAAACTTTCCATGGAAGCGCGCACAAAACAAAGATCAGTGAAAAGTTGTGAGGTCAAAATCGGAGTGAAATCTTCCAAATGGAGTGACAGCGGCATCGCTGGGCTGTATTATTTTAAAAATATCGATATATCGATATATATGGCCAAACTCTAAGTCAATCAAATAATGTTAAAAAATATAATTGCATTCTGTGGCTATTGGTGGTTCCGCTATTTAATGGTTACAGAATTGTACATGGTCGAAAAATGGGAGCGTGTAACAATTCGTGAGTTATCCCGTTCCTATAAATCTACAAGCAATTAATTTCACTTCTATCTCACTGCAGATGTAATCTTGGGTGTATTGTTTTTCCTCTTTTGGTATTTCAATTATTCGGTGCTTTTATCGTTCACTGGTAGCCTGTTTGAAGAAATAACATATCTTTCTACTACTGCTGATCAACAAAGTAAAATAGCATAAGTTTTGTTTCTCTATCGACTAAACGTTAATAAATACTAATTTTTAGATTTGACATGTAAGCTTTGTTCGTTTACGGATATTTTTTGATGTTTTTCGAAAACTTTTAAAAACTAAAACTTTCGCCGTTTTTTTACGCCAAATCTCCAACAGAAGAGAGCCAACTGAGAGAGAAAACTGACATTTCATTTTGAGAGAAGCTGTTGAATTCTGTTCATGACCAAATAATTATATATGGTCGTATCAGCCAAAAGAGAATAGGCGATTACCGTTGAACGGCCGTAGATAAGAATGTCAAAAACAGAAAAAAACGCCAGCGAACACACAAGCTATTTCCACGAATAACACGTGCAAGAGGGCAAAATCAAAACAAAAGACGATAATTTGACAGCTTACTATTCCAAAAACAAAACAGCCGCCCTCTGCTGCGTCCACCATTTTATTATTTCATCATGATTCTGTTGGACAAATTTTTGCCAACAGCAATTTTCCAACAGGAAAACAGCTGACTGGAATTTTTGCCAGTAACAAGAGCTTTGTTCGCTTACTTTCTCCAACAGCATTTATTCAGCAGCCTCCAACAGCCAGGTGAAAAATGTCATCTTTCCTCTCACAACAGAAAAATATCGTAAGAGGTAAACGAACACAAAATTTGCAGTTCAAAAGCTTTGGCAAACAGCTGATTTTTATTTACATTCACAAGCCCCAAATTCAAAGGATAAAAAGGATTAAAATTAAAATGATAATAAAATTGGTGGAAATTATTGCTGTTAATTATGTATATATGTACATATAACATAAAAAGAATAAAATAAAACATGTTTTTTTTCTTATTTAATTTCTTTTGATTCGTTTCGGATTTCTTTTTGGTCAGATAGTCTTTTGTCACCTCGCGATAACCTCAATCTAAAAATCGTTCGCATAGGATCGCAAAAAGGTTTTTTGAAATTCGGAAATACATCTGGAACTCTCTTTACAATAAATCGGCACTGTTTGTTCTATATAAATGCTAATGGAGTTACAATTCTGCCTGAAAACAGTGGGGATATATGTATGTATCTGCAATACAATTAACTTCATGTTGTTGAAGGTTTTGAGGAGTGTAGGGGATGTGACAGTCCTTTGCCGGATAAATCCGGTCATAGTGTATAACACAATGAATCCGGTACGCTCGGGTACTAGTCCCTTCTGACACTAGCCCGACTGTCGTGCGAACGATTTTTTTGGCCATAATCAACCTTCTAGGCCGGTGGATTTTAGTCGCGTCTTACGACAGGCATTCCTTATAATAATACAATGGCGCTATTATAACTCTGACGAGTTTTATGGCCGAGCTTCTCTCCCAATTGGAGGTGTGCTCCTTTTTTTTTCCTACTAATTGGGTGGACCTACAGTTTTATGCCGGCTCCGAACGGCGAAATGCATTTTTTGTGAGAAGCTTTTTCATGGCAGAAATACACTCGGAGGGTATGCCGCCCACTGCCGAGAGGTGACCGCTGCTCTTAAAAAACCCAATAATTGGATTTTTACTAATTAGAAAAATTATTTTGGTGTTTGACTCAGACCGTGGTTTGAACCCGAGACCTCTGGCATAGCAGGCGAGCACTCTACCCACTGCACAAGAGCGGCCATTCCCTACAACGAGTATATTCTAAACCCCCTACCCCGCTGGGGTTCGCTGTTACTATCTGATAAATGGGATTTCATTGTAATAATAATCACACTAACAATTGCTTTTCTTTGTACCCATGTCCATAGTGTTTTCCACCGCAGTATGTTCTCGCGTCTGCTGCTCCGCAGAGAGATTTCAATTTATTGCACCCGGCCCTGGCCATGCTTTAAAAAATAACCCTCTATAGACCGATCCACAGTACTTTTGAGTAGAACAAACTTTGCGTTGGCGGCATTTGGCCGCGCTTTAAAAAAATGGCCCCAGCCAGCAAAATTTCCTCTCTCGAATTATATCTGCGGAACGATCGGGAGTGTTATATTCAGTAAAATTAACATCCTTAGAACATTTCCCGAAAGTTCCAGTGGTTTGAAAATAAATACGGCGGGCGCATTATACTGAGGCCGACCCACTGCAGAACTACTCTCTGAGGGTGTGCCACCCACTGCCTAGAGTGGCTGCTATTTTTAAAATCCGGATAATTGGGTTTTAGTTAGAATTTGTTGTCTATCCAGGCTCAGCTTGTATATAATGAACCAATTTCATTTATTTACAAACTACTGAAGATGTTCTACACATACATACATTAATTTAACAAGGAATGCCTCCTGAACTATAAGCGTCCGGCGGGTAGTACTTTGTTTTTTGTGAGACCACCCCTACCCTCTGGAAAATTAATTGTTATCGGATCGCGGTTCATTATATACAAATTTTCCCTCTATCCAGGTTGGGGATCCAACCCACGACCTCTGGTATGGCAGCCTAGCCACTGTCCGCCACACCACAGTGGCTACAACACTCCCCACTGCACCACAGCGGCCACGTTAATATAGATTCCGGCAAAGGAGATTAAAATTTACTAAGGTACATAATATGCATATAAATACTTCGCAAAAAGTATGTAACTTATTTTGCATCTCGTCGATGCTAAGTAGTCTAAAATGGTTAAATGTAAAACAAATGATTTTTTGTCATACAATGAAATTTATTTATAAAATTAGAAATGGGTTTTTCCCAAATTACTTAAGTGAAAACCTTATGCTAAATTGTAAAGTCCACGAATATCAAACAAGATTTAGGCATAATTAGCTTTGTTCGTTTACGGATATTTTTTGATGTTTTTCGAAAACTTTTAAAAACAAACACTTTGTCGCCGTTCTTTTACGCCAAATCTCCAACAGAAGAGAACCAACTGAGAGAGAAAACTGATATTTCATTTTGTGAGAAGCTGTTGAATTCTGTTGGACAAATTTTTGCCAACAGCAATTTTCCAACAGGAAAACAGCTGATCAAACAACAGCTGACTTGAATTTTTGCAAGTAACAAGATTTGCAAAATATACAAATCAATTATAAAATTGGAAAAATACACTAAATTGGCAACAAATATGGATAAATTTAATATGCTAAATAAGTTACATACTTTTTGCGAAGTATTTATATGCATATTATGTACCTTAGTAAATTGTAATCCCCTTTGCGGGAATATATATTAACGGGGCCGCTGTGGTGCAGTGGGGAGTGTTGTGGCCACTGTGGTGTGGCGGACAGTGGCTAGTCTGCCATACCAGAGGTCATGGGTTGGATCCCCAGCCTGGATAGAGGGAAAATTTGTATATAATGATCCACGATCCGATAACAATTTTCCAGAGGGTAGGGGTGGTCTCACAGATCACAAACAACGTACTACAAAGTACTACCCTCCGGACGCTTATAGTTCAGGAGACATTCCTTGTTAAATTAATGTATGTATGTGTAGAACATCTTTCTGCGTTGGCGGCTTTTGGCAGCGCTTCAATAAAATTACCCTCAGCCGGCAGAATTTTCTTTCTGGATTAATATCCATGGAGCAATCCACAGTTGTTTTGTATAGAACACCTTTTGCCTTCAGCCGCGCTTTACACAAATAACCCTCAGCCGGGAGAATTCTATTTCTAGAGAACTTTAATATTATAATTTAATAATAGTTGAAAGTGTTAAGATAAGATGAATTATCATCTACGGAATATTTCCTGAAAGTTTCACTGAGCCTGGATAGACAACAAATTCTAACTAAAACCCAATTATCCGGATTTTAAAAATAGCAGCCACTCTAGGCAGTGGGTGGCACACCCTCCGAGAGTAGTTCTGCAGTGGGTCGGCTTCAGTATAATGCGCCCGCCGTATTTATTTTCAAACCACTGGAACTTTCGGGAAATCTTCTATGGATGTTAATTTTACTAATTTTAACACTCCCGATCGCTCCGCAGATATAATTCGAGAAAGGAAATTTTGCTGGCTGGGGCTATTTTTTTTAAAGCGCGGCCAAATACCGCCAACGCAAAAGTTTGTTCTACTCAAAAGTACTGTGGATCGGTCCATAGTGGGTTATTTTTTTAAAGCATGGCCAGGGCCGGGTGCATTAAATTGAAATCTCTTCTGCGGGGCAGCAAACGCGAAGACATACTGCGGTGGAAAACAGTATGGACATGGGTACAAAGAAAAGCAATTGTTAGTGTGATAATTATTACAATGAAATCCTATTTATTAGATAGTAACAGCGAACCCCAGCGGGTTAGGGGGTCTAGAATATACCCGTTGTAAGGAATGCCTGTCGTAAGACGCGACTAAAATCCACCGGCCTAGAAGGTTGATTATGGCCAGAAAAAATCGTTCGCACGACAGTCGGGCTAGTGTCAGAAGGGACTAGTACCCGAGCGTACCGGATTTATCCGGCAAAGGACTGTCACATCCCCTACACTCCCCAAAACCTTCGGGGAGTATCTTGGTGGCTACAACAACAACAACATGAAGTTAATTGTATTGCAGATACATACATATGTGCATATTTCTCCACTGTTTTCAGGCAGAATTGTAACTCCATTAGCATTTATATAGAACAAACAGTGCCGATTTATTGTAAAAGAGAGTTCCGGATGCATTTCCGAACTTCAAAAAACCTTTTTGCGAGCCTATGCGAACGATTTTTAGATTGAGGAGGTTATCGCGAGGTGACAAAAGACTGACCAAAACGAAACCCAAAACGAATCAAAAGAAATTAAATAAGAAAAAAACTATGTTTTATTTTATTATTTTTATGTTATATGTACATATATACATAATTAACAGCAATAATTTCCACCAATTTTATTATCATTTTAATTTTAATCTTTTTATCCTTTGAATTTGGGGCTTGTGAATGTAAATAAAAATCAGCTGTTTGCCAAAGCTGTTGAACTCTGCAAATTTTGTGTTCGTTTACCTCTTACGATATTTTTCTCTTGTGAGAGGATAGGTGACATTTTTCTCCAACACCTGGCTGTTGGAGGCTGCTGAGTAAATGCTGTTGGAGAAAGTACGCGAACAAAACTATTATAAGCTTCCACAATGTCAAACTGACTATCTAAAACAGGATTTGTATTACAAGGGTCTCAAAATGTTTAACGAGTTGCCAGTGGATATAAAAAATTCTAGTAGTATAGCACAATTTACAAAAAAATTAGTTACATATTGTCAAACTGAACAATAAGTTGAGTAACAATGTGATTATAAATGGATTATTGGCCTCTAAGGCTGTAAATAAAGAATAAATAAATAAACTTTCCCATAATGTCACACGCCCCCAAAAAAACGACTTCCACCGGGGGGGTAGGGGAGGGGAAGGGTGTTCTGAATCCGTAAAATTTAGGCGCCGGACGTACCTCGTTTTCGAGGAATTTATGGTTAAAGTTTAGTAACTCTCCATATAAATACGATAGATAAAGAAAAAACTTTTGCGGAGAACAGATTTTGCGTTGGGGCCTTCGGCCGCGCTTATAAAAAATAACCCTCAGCCGCCAGAATTCTCTTTCCGGAGTAATATCTATGGCCCGGTCCACAGTGCTTTTGCGTAGAACACTTTTCTGCGTTGGTGGCCTTCGGCCGCGCTTATAACAAATAACCCTGGGCTACGCCATCCGTGCGGACGTGTGCCCTAACCGTGGCTACCACGGTGATGTCCTTCTGCGTAGTACACCCTTCGTGTGTCAGAAAAGCCTACTGTACAACTTTTTTCATGGTTCTCTGTATACCTAAAACATCTTTTCATTTCACGATAGCTAATTATATAGAAGTCTTGCTATAGAGAATAGTATATGAAATGAAAGATATTTTTATGCTATTTTAAGTGAATATAATTTTTTATATACTTAACCCTCGAGTACTCGCGCCTCGTAGAGTAACACGGATTCTCGCGCATGAGCATTTTGCTCACTCGCTCTTGTAATGTAATTTTTCAATGCATTTACATTGTTCATCATTTCCTTTTTTGTCGTAGAAATATTACTAACTAATTGGTTTTGAAGTGGCATATTTATTTAAGGAATTCACCTTTTAAAATTTTATTAAATCAATTGAATAAAACATAAATTTGTTATTTCACACATAGTACATTAACAAAATTATTTATTGGAAAAAAAATAACCAAATGAAATTATAAAATCAGTCTGTGTTATGATTCACATTAAGGTTGCTTTCGAAGCAAAGTAAGCACGTATATCTTACAGGTTTCATGCAGAGTAATTTTGCTCATAAAGTTCACCCTCTGTTTTGAACGCCTATTTTTACTCCTGAGGCATAGCTCGCAAAGGCCAGGTTTTTTAGTATACTCACTTATGTTGTCCTCCTTCTCCAAACTATCGGCGGATTGTTCGGAGGTAGTGTTGTGATCACTTTTTTCTGTTCCGCCATCACTCTGTGGAAATAATTCATTTTCGTCATTGTGAAAGCCTTCGTCATATAACACTTCTTCCAACTAAGAAGCAAGTTGTGAAGAGGCCCTGCCACAATGACGTCTGCGTTCCATTTCAACAGTACTAGCAAATACAAATGAAAATATTGTAAAAATAATAAATACCAGCGTTAAACCCTAGGTTTCCAACAAAAAAAATTAAACATAAAATACTTACATCGTTTCTCGCGCAATGAGCAAAATGCCGCTCTCAAAAAACAATCTCCCATCTGAAGCTGTGATGGTGCACTAACGGAAAGAAATATTCGTTAAAGTGTGAATCACAACCACTTGCGAAGGTACTCAACACATCAAGTGCCACAAATCCATAGAACATAGAAATTTCGCGAAATAAAAAATTGCTTGAGCAAAATGCTCATAGCGCGAGTGCTCGAGGGTTAATAATAAAAAAAAAATCACATTTTTTCCCTAAAAAAAATACCAAAACTTGAGTTTTTTGTTTTTTAACAAAATTTGTAAAGAATTTATGAAAGGCCTTTAAATAAGCTTTCCAACGATACCTTAATTTTAAAAATTGAGTGAATATTTTGGAAGATATAGGCTTTTTAAAAAAAGTTTTTTTTTAACTTCATCCCCCTCTAACTCCCTAAAAAATCGTTTGCGCCAAAAAAGAAGTATATCACTGAACTCAGGACAAAAAGGCGGACCACGCCCAGTTTTTGTTTTTTATGTAGCTCACCGGACGGTATCCTTTACTTATGCCCAATATTGTAACATTTATTAAATATATTAGTAATATACGTGTTGTGACTAAAATAAAGAGTGAAATTTGTTTTGTAAATGAGGAATTGGGGTTGTTATTGGTAAACATTTAACAACTTTAACAAATTCCGGGAAAACTAGGTACGTCCGGCGCCTAAATTTAACTGATTCAGAACCTACTCCTCCTCCCCTACAACCCAGTAAAAGTCGTTTTTCTCGGGGCGTGTGACATTATTGGAAAGCCAACCCATATTTGCATATTTAATTTATCCATATTTGTTGCCAATTTAGTGTATTTTTCCAATTTTAGGACCGTTCGGCGGCAGCAAATTGCTGCAAATTGCAGAAAAAATTGGAAAATCGCGTTTTTTTAGGCAAAAACTCAGTCAAAATTTGCAGAAGAGAGCGCAATTTTGACAGTTCATTGACGGAGAAAGCTGCAAAGTTTTACTGACGAAATTTGTCGTTGCAAAGTTCAGTAGACTGAAAAAACATATGATTTGCGATCATATGGTTGCAATTTAAAAAAAAGTCGAAAGTGATTTCAAGTCAAAAAACTAAGAAAATCGGGAATATATGTGATTCAATAGAAAATGAAGTGAGAAAATTATATTATTTTAATTTATAAAGTTTATTTAAATGTTTTAATTTGTTAATAAGGTACCAGCTAAAAGGAAACCTGTTAATGACACCGCAGTGGAATCATCGTCTGCACTCTCGGGATTCTGCGTTGTTGAATCGCAAATAGGAGATACATATACTACTTAAATGGAAAAATTGTCCATTAATGATGCACGCCCCGAAAAAAATGACTTTCACAGATGTCAGAACAGAAATAAAAACTTGCCGGAGACTTATAGTTTATGAGATATTTGTTGGTAAAGTTGTAAAATCCACCAAACAAAACACCAAAACTGCGCACTATTACCGAGGAAAAACCTTTTTGCGTTGGCGGCATTCGGCCGTGCTTTAAAAATATAAACCTCAGCCGGCAGAAATCCCTTTCTGGAGTTATATACAGTGGCGAGCATTAATGGATGAATGTTTCCCACTTCTGTGCTTATGTGTTCATAAAACCTAGTCCAAGCGCCTAATTTCAACCAAATTTTTTTTATTAATTAGCATATATATTATTTTAATAGAAAACATACAAAGAAATTTAATTTCATCTTGATTACCACGTTTTTCAGGGCGAAAAACTCAAACATCCACATTCATCCAATTTTGCTCGTGGAGAAAAAAATTATTTGGTATGGAGTAATAATATTTCCTCCGTAGCCCCTTATATTTTGGGGCTGTTTTAATGCGCGTTGGCATGCTTTCGTTTAGTTCTGCTATGGTTACCCTTGGTTTCTTGGCCCATTCGTCCTCAACTCTGGGCCAAAGTTGACTAAAATTTGTGGGAAATTTTTCGTACACAGCCATCCCCCATTTTAAAAATCCCACAGATTTTCGATGGGATTAGGATCTGGGCTTTGGGCAGCCCACTTTATCACACCAAATCATTGGCTAGATAACCAGTTTCGCATGATTTTCGCCTATTTTTGGGTTACCGCCTTGCTGAAATAGTACCTCGTCATCGGAATATGCGCTTATTCCGGCGAACTCAGGCAAATCTATTCTTAAAATATGGAGATAATCTTCCTTTTTCATAGCTCCACCCATTTTTATTAATGGATCAAGTTTCCATCAGGTGAAACCGCCCCAACCCCTATAATTTCCTCCACAGTTTTCTTCTTATTCTTTAAGAATAGATTTGCCTGAGTTCGCCGGAATAAGCGCATATTCCGAAGACGAGGTACTATTTCAGCAAGGCGGTAACCGCAAAAATAGGCGAAAATCATGCGAAATTGTTAATCTAGCCAATGATTTGGTGTGATAAAGTGGGCTGCCCAAAGCCCAGATCCTAATCCCATCGAAAATCTGTGGGATTTTTAAAATGGGGGATGGCTGTGTACGAAAAATTTCCCACAAATTTTAATCAACTTTGGCCCAGAGTTGAGGACGAATGGGCCAAGAAACCAAGGGTAACCATAGCAGAACTAAACGAAAGCATGCCAACGCGCATTAAAACAGCCCCAAAATATAAGGGGCTACGGAGGAAATATTATTACCCATACCAAATAATTTTTTTCCCCACGAGCAAAATTGGATGAATGTGGATGTTTGAGTTTTTCGCCCTGAAAAACGTGGTAATCAAGATGGAATTAAATTTTATTGTATGTTTTCTAATAAAATAATATATATGCTAATTAATAAAAAAAATTTGGTTGAAATTAGGCGCTTGGATTAGGTTTTATGAACACATAAGCACAGAAGTGGGAAACATTCATCCATTAATGCTCGCCACTGTATGTATATGTATACAGTGATCCACAGTGCTTTTGTGTAGAACATCTTTTTGCGTGGCGGCCTTGGGTCGCGCTTTAAAAAAATAACAATCAGCCGGCAGAGTTATCTTTCTGGGGTAATATCTATGAACCCATCCAACTTTAACTACAAATATCTCGTAAACTATAAGCCTCCGGCAACTTTTAATTTTGAGATCTGTAGGAGTCCCTCTACCCCTCTGAGGAAGTGATTTTTCTCGGGGTGTGGTTTCTTAATGGAAAGCCGGTCCACTTAAATAAATAGTTTTGAGTAATAAAAGACAATTTATACTTCTACGAGATTGAAAATGAAACTTTGGTTAGACTTAGAAATAAAAACAAGGAACTCCTGGAATTTGCTTTGGTTTTATGTGAAAATAATTCAAGAAATTCCATAAAGCAATACGTCGAGCAAACAGTTCCGGCTTATACGGAAAGAGAGTTCCGAACTCATTTTCGTATTTCAAAAAGACTTCAAAGAATTAAGTGACAAAATCATCCGAAGCGAGCCCTATTGTAATCTCGACCCTTTCAAAAGACTACCCGAAAAAACTTATTTATTATTATTTTTATGGTTCGCTGGTCACGAAGCATGCAGCTTCCGGGATATGTCCGACCGTTTTAACTTGTCATATGTTGTTGTACATATGTAAAATTATACACACATATGTATGTATATGTATACCACCATTGCTTACTGTTTTGAAATTTTTGGGAATGTCCCCGGAGAACAATGCACATCCAGTTTCCCCCTCGATTGCATTTCGTCAAATTTTTATTTTGTTATGCACTTGTGAGTGAAGACAAACAGCTGATTTTCTGCAAATTTTGACAAATTTCTGTTCGTTGAAATGCCAGTAAATTTGCATAAGTTTCTCTCTTCGGGAGAGCAAAACATATTTTTCCCTGCTTGCAAATTGCTTGCAATTTGCAGCCGCCGAACGGACCTTTTATAATTGATTTGTATATTTTGCAAATTTTGTTACTTGCAAAAATTCCAGTCAGCTGTTGTTTGATCAGCTGTTTTCCTGTTGGAAATTTAGGTCCGTTTATTAGGTGTACTCGCGTACAGCAATTTGTTGCAATTTATTACAATTTTGCAACAAATATCCGCTTTTTCCATTTTTTTACGCAAAAAAATTGCAGAAGTGATGGAAATGAGAGAGCAAAGTGACGTTTATTTTTGTGAGAGGCTGCAAAATTCTGCTTGACAAATTTTTTCCATCACATTTGTCCAGCAGCAAAACAGCTGATGAAAAAACATATGTTTGTAATTTGCGAAAATTGCAAAATTGAAATTCAAAATTAAAAAAGTTAAATATGGACGAATTAATTATGAAAGATGTAAATAAATAACATTTGATTATGTCTGCATCTGTACTTGAGCTAAATTTCGGATGATAACACCAGCATTGTATGTGTGTTGCTTAATGTAGGAAGTCCGCCGGTTACCCTCTGCTAACTTATATGTATGCATGTCAATATGCAATGCCAACAGGCAGTCGCAACTCCATAGTTATATGTATATGTACATGTTTCTTTATTAGTAAAATATAATGCATGCATAATCTACTGCTGAAACTAAGCTAAAGTAATACAAATTTCCTTTAATTTTTTGTAAAAATAGGATTTGTTTATATTTTGTTAATTCTTATAGTTTTAATTTGATCAGCTGTTCGTCTTTGCTGCAAGATTTGAATAGATTTGCATTTTTTTACTTTTTTGGATAATTATCTCTGGTGGGAGGAAAAATCGTTTTTGGCGAGATAGAGAGTGATAGAGGCAGACAGAGAAAAGCTGCTGGAAAAAGTAAGCGAATACAACTATTATTAGCTAGTTATGAATAGTTAGCCAAGTTTCGGCTGGCAAATCGTTTCTTGAGTCAAAAAAATAGCAGAAGAGAGCCATAAGGTTCGTTTCTTATTAGCTAGTTATGAATAGTTATCCAAGTTTCGGCTGTCAAATCGTTTCTGGAGTCAAAAAAATAGCAGAAGAGAGCCATAGATAGCTCCAAATTTCAGGTAGTAAAATTTTCACTACCTGAAATTATTTGCTGCCAAAGTAAGAAACAGCTGTTGAAAAAATAAACAAATGAATACTTTTGATTTTATTACTTTTGAAATTTTTTGAATTTTTGAAATAGAAATAATGAAAATGAAATGTTTCTTTTAGAAAAAATAACCACTAACAGTCAAAAATAGCATTCAAATTATTAATCGCTAATTTTTACTATTTTTCCGTTTCTTGATTTTCTGTTCGTTTCGCTCTTTATGAGCGCGATTCTTTCCGTTTTGCTCACTTGACAGTTAGCTGCTAGTTTAATAAGAAACAAACCTATAGACAGCTCCAAACTTCAGCTGAAATTATTTGCTGCCAAAGTAAGAAACAGCTGTTGAAAAAATAAGCAAACGAATACTTTTGATTTTATTACTTTTGAAATTTTCTGAATTTTTAAAATAGAAATAATGAAAATTTAATGTTTTTTTAGAAAAAATAACCATTAACAGTCAAAATAGCATTCAAATTATTAATTGCTAAATTTTACTATTTTTCCGTTTCTTGATTTTCTGTTCGTTTCGCTCTTTATGAGCGCAATTCTTTTGCCTGGTTTTCACTTTACCGCATTTACCAGCAGTTTACCACTTTAGATGAAGACCCTTAATATTTTATTGGAATTCATAAAAAAATCTAAATGAGCAAAAAATGTTTCAATTCATATAAAAATTTTGTAGATGTATTGAGCTTTGCACTTTCAATACGAGAGCGTTTAGCAGGCCTGCTATAGAGAATAAAGGTAGGTTTAAAACCGGAGATGGTTTTAAAGCGACCCTAGATTATGCCAAATAGTTCGAGTTTACCTTTATCTCAGGTAAGCGTTGAGCGTCTCTTTTCATCATTAAAAATTGTCGTATCTGATTTAAAACAGTCTTGTCGATTTGAAGCGGAGCCAATATATAAAAAATCGGAGCGAGAACGGAGCCCTATGTAAAAAAAGGATGGGAGCTATTGCCTATATGACACTACGTTTTTTTCTTGTTTTTTTTTTGGTGTGGAAAATCCACCGAAAGTCAAAATACAAAAACAATTCTTCTGTAGGTTGAAAAGAGACAAAAACTCCCTCAAAAACAATTTGATTGCCATTCAAACTAAATGAAAATAATATTTATTTCAAGAATTAATTTTTTTGGAAATTTGAATTTAAATTACTGCAATAAAAGTTATGAAACTCAGATGGCAGAGTAGCTGTGTATTCCATGTTATAAAGAGAAGCCAGTGCGCAGTATACTTTTTCTTCCGGACATCTTCTTTCCCCTTACGGCCAAAGCAGAAGCTTACAAGAGGCAAATTTAAAATTTGTATTTCCATATTTCACTTGACAGCTAGCTGCTAGTTTAATAAGAAACAACCTATTGCTGTTGGCAAAAATTTGTCCAACAGAATTCAACAGCTTCTCACCAAATGAAATGTCAGTTTTCTCTCTCAGTTGGTTCTCTTCTGTTTGAGATTTGGCTTAAAAAAACGGCGAAAAAGTGTTTGTTTTCAAAAAATATCCGTAAACGAACAAAGCTAAGATTTGCAAAATATACAAATCAATTATAAAATTGGTAAAATTAGTGATGGGCGAGTCCGAAATGTTTAGACAATCGAGAGAATCGCCATCGTTGCAAAACCACAATCGAGACAAAAGTTGACTCGCTCCTCGACTACACAATCGAGATGTTTTTGCGATTGTTCCGAGTCGGCGAGTCGGAGGTTGTTTCGATGACATCTCGACTACACAACCGAGATGTTTTTGCGATTGTTCCGAGTCGGCAAGTTGGAGGTAGTTTCGATGACATCTCGACTACACAACCGAGATGTTTTTGCGATTGTTCCGAGTCGGAGGTTGTTTCGATGACATCTCGACTATACAAGCGAGATGTTTTCGCGATTGTTCCGAGTCGGCGGGCCGGCTGTTGTTTTGATGATATGTTTTAGTTGATAAAATAAACTGAATGAGGGTTGTTGAGGGTCGGCTTTCCATTATTCCAGCACGCCCTGAGAAAAATGACTTATGCAGGGCGGTAGAGGGGCTCTCACAGATCTCAAAACTGAAAACCAAACTTGCCGGAGGCTTATAGTTCCCGAGATATTCCTTCTTAAAGTTGTGAAAATACTATGCAGAAGGACATCACCGTGGCGGTAGCCACGGTTGGGGCACACGTCCGGACGGATGGCGTAGCCCAGGGTTATTTTTTATAAGCGCGGCCGAAGGCCGCCAACGCAGAAAAGTTTTTTTTTTGCAAAATTTTCGCTAAACTCCATGTGTGGTGAAATTTGTATGGGAACTTTAACAGCAAATATCTCGGGAACTATAGGCCTCCGGTAGGTGGGGTCTTCAGTTTTGTGATCTGGGGGCCCCCCTCTACCCTCCTAAAAAACCATTTTTTTCTAGCCGTGGGGGACTCGTCTAAAATTTTACCTATCTCGGAAACCATAAGCCTCCGGCAAGTTTGGTTTTCAGATTTGGGATCTGTGAGAGCTCCTCTACACCCCTGTATAAGTCATTTTTCTCGGGGCGTGCTGGAATAATGGAAACATTTCCCGTTGTTGATAAAGAAAGTAGGATTTTTAATGGAAGTGAGGTAACTACATATATAAATGAACCAAATTGAAAAATATGCTATACATAGACGCTGCATTTTTGAAATCACACTAAAGAGTGTCGTGCATAATTATTTAAACATTAATAAATTTTCTGAAGTGAGACGCTTATGAAATAAAGGAATTTTACGAGTAGCAACAACGGCAATAGATTTGTACCACTCTGTATGTTTTAAAGCAATTTTGATATTCAAGCGGCAACAACAAATATTGTGTATTTTTTGCAGTGAGTCCAAGATGTTGTAGGGTTGCTTTGAAAACGAGAGGAATCGTTGGCGAGTCCGAGATGTTTTAGCGATTGTTTCGACTGATAGCCATTTACGACTTGACTCGAGTACGAATGAAAACCATCGAGAGCATTCGAGATGTTTCAACAATCGAGAGAATCGAATAAAACATCTCGGACTCGCCCATCACTAGGTAAAATGCACTAAAAGCCTCCGCACAGAGCATTTGAAATTACGTTGATTAGCCGAAATCACTTTCCGAAATCACGCGCATTCACACACGTTTTTGAGTAATTTCATTTAGTCGGGTTTCAGTTACGCTGTTCCTGCGCCAAATAAAAATTTGTACATGGTCAACTTAAATGAAAATATCATTAATAAAATACTCCCACCAAATTAAATTTTTTATAATTAAGGAATCGCTAATGCAATATACAATGAGAATATATCTAAGAAACCATCGCGAACAAATTTAATAGCCGTTTTTATTTTAGCGCAGATGTATATGCGCTAAAATAAAACTCAGCTAATGTGAAATATTAGCGATGGGTAAAGATGTTTTCGATTATAATCGATAAAATTTAGAGAAGAGACCGATTCTAGAGTAATTTCGTGAGTGTTTTCGCCGAAATGCGCATTTCAAGGGTGATTTCAGCTGGCATTTTTGTATGGCAAAACAACGTTATTTAAGGGTAATTAATGCCGAAAACACTATTTTTGCCTAAAACACCCTTAAATCATGCTCGTGTGCGGAGGCTTTAAATTGGCAACAAATATGGATACATTTTTTTTTTTTTTTTTATTTATTTATTAAAGCTTACACATTGTAAAACATATGTACAACCTATTCATGCAGCACTAGCGTCAGAGGCCATCAGCTGTCTGTTTTGTGAGCTTTGGTCTAAGTTAATTTCAATAAATCACATTCCTTTAGGAAGTTATAAATGGTTCTTATATTTTCTTCCGTTGGATTAGAGAGCACAGATGTTGGATCTGTGTTGAAAAGGTATTGTCTTTTATCTTGAAGCGACGTACATGATACCAATAAGTGACGAACAGTTGGTGTTTCATGGCAAAATGGACATGAGTTGGTAATGTTCCTTCCAAGGAGATGAGCATGAGTCGCAATAGTGTGACCAATCCTGAGGCGTATGTATGGTGTGAGTAGATTTGTAGGTGTTTTTGATGAGTAGTGCGGTTTAGTTCTTGACGGGTTAATTATTGAGTAGTGATGGTTGTATGAAGTCCAATCGAGTGCTAGTTTAGTATGTCTATTATGGATGATGAGGCGATATATATCGGGTTTTGTGAAGAAACTGAACGTAAATGTGGGCATATTAGATGCTTCTTTAGCCAGCTTATCGGCATAATTGTTCCCAGTTATTCCAGTGTGGCTTGGGATCCACATTAATTTAATATTTTTTGGATATGAGATAAGATAGTCTCTGGTTGTATTGATTGTAGTAGTGTGGTTGTTGCAATTTCGAATAGCTTGGAAACATGATAGGCTGTCAGTGCATATAATATATTTGCCTGGGTTTTTTGCAGCGTATTCGACGGCGTGAAGTATTGCAGTGGCTTCGGCGATAAAGACTGAGCAGAATGGGAAAAGTAGTCCATGGGAAATCGTGTTTCCTTCTTCCGTAACTGCAGCAAAAGATGTTTGAGAAGTTTTGGATCCATCCGTGAAAATAAGTTTCCAATTATTGAGTTTCAAAGAGTGTCTGATTTCACAGAACTCAGAGATGTAGGTCGCATTGGGTGTAGTGCTTTTTGGAAACCGAACCAATTTGTCGATAAATGAATTTTCCGTAACAAGCCAAGGTGGATGACAAAGTTTTCGTAGTTTTGGAGTTTTAAATGGCAGGTTGTAGGTCTTGGCAAAATTAGCGCATATATATATAGTTGATTTAATTTTTGGAGAACGAATACGATTTGATGCATTAAGCAAATCATTTTTTAGCGTATGATTGGATCCGAGGATGATCTTAGGATAAAGTTTGTAAATGCTATCTTCCATGTTGTCACTTAGAAAAGGGAGGCCAGCTTCAGTTAGTATATTTTTGATAGGTGATGTTGGGAAAGCTCGAAGTGATCTCCTGACAGAAGCATGATATGGGGCAGCAAGAAGTTTAAGATGATTTTTTGAGTGGTGTCCATAGATTTCCAAGGCGTAATTGATGACGGAAAGAACAAGAGCTTTGACCACGTTAATGAGCTGTGTTGGGCCTATGAGCGAGCGCTTGCATGATAGGTATTTATTTACAATATTACTATTTTTAATAATTCTATTTCTAACGTATTGACAATTGTTTTTGAATGTATACTTATTGTCTAGAATTGGGTTGGCTTTCCAATAATGTCACACGCCCCGAGAAAAACGACTTCTACTGGGTTGTAGGGGAGGTGGAGTAGGTTCTGAATCAGTTAAATTTAGGCGCCGGACGTACCTAGTTTTCCCGGAATTTGTTAAAGTTGTTAAATTTTTACCAATAACAACCCCATTTCCTCATTTACAAAACAAATTTCACTCTTTATTTTAGTCACAACACGTATATTACTAATATATTTAATAAATTTTACAATATTGCGTTAAAATCACTTTTATTAAAAATGTTGCTAATAGCTAATTCACAGGGTGTACTACGCAGAAGGACATCACCGTGGCGGTAGCCACGGTTAGGGCACACGTCCGGACGGATGGCGTAGCCCAGGGTTATTTTTTATAAGCGCGGCCGAAGGCCGCCAACGCAGAAAAGTGTACTGCGCAAAAGTTTTTTCTTTATCTATCGAATTTATATGGAGTTACTAAACTTTAACCATAAAATCCTCGAAAACGAGGTACGTCCGGCGCCTAAAATTTACGGATTCAGAACACCCTTCCCTTCCCCTACCTCCCGGTAGAAGTCGTTTTTTTGGGGGTGTGTGACATTATTGGAAAGTTTCCCCCTAGAATTATTCCAAGAAACTTAAGTGTAGGAGTACAGGAAATATTTACATTATTAAATGAAATAGGTGGAAAGTTACAATTATGTTTTTACAAATGTGAAGCATTTTGGATTTGGAGTATGATATTGAGGCGCCGGAGGAAAGAGACCACGAGGATAGTTGGGAGAGGATGTCATTAAAGGTAGAAGAGAGTAAGGATAGATCAGAAGATTTTGAAAATAGGAGAAGGTCGTCAGCATATAATTGATGCTGAATAGATGGGAAATGGGAAAGGGTTGCGCTGATTTCATCAAATGCTATGGTGAACAAAATAACAGATAACGGTGAGCCCTGGGGGGGTGCCGTTATCTAAAGGGAAAATGGGGGAAGGAGAACCTGAAATGAGAACTTTAAATTTTCTTTGCGAAAGGAAAGACTTAACATAATTAAAAATACGCGGGCCTACTTTCCATTTTATTAACTGTCTTAATACAACATGTATGCCAATACGGTCAAAGGCTTTTTCAAATTCAAGCGATAGAAGAGAAACATGATTTTTATTAGATAAGGTATCACATATGAATTGGTCAAGATGTAAAAGGGCGTCGATAGTGCTTTGGCCTTTTTTGAATGCAACTTGATTGGAGTGAATGAGTTTGTTATATTGAAGAAACCAAGAGAGTCTGGTAGCGATTATTTTTCTAAAAGCTTACCAAGCAGGGTAAGAGGGATATTGGGCGGTAGCTGGTGACTTCGCAGGGAGGTTTGCCAGGTTTTAGAATGGGGATAATGGCGCTGGTTTTCCAAGTATGTGGGATGTTTCCGGATCTGAAGATAGTGTTATAGTGGTTGATGAGTCGGGAAAGTAATGAAGTAGGGAGGTGTTTGATTATGGGATAGGATATTTTATCTAGGCCAGGAGTTTTACCTTTGACAGAAGATAATGCTAGATGGAGTTCAATTAAAGAAAGATCAGAGTCAAGGTGTCTGGCCGATGGGGATAAAGAAGAAGGTAAATAGTGGCATGTTAGTAAGGATTGTTTGTTATTTGAGTATTGGGGGGGGGAAGTTGGAGTTAGAGGAGTGGTAGGAAAAGTATTTAGCGAATTCTAAAGCTATATCCTGAGGATATAGTAGATTTCCTTGTGAGGAGTTGAGTGAGAGGATAGGAGAGAACGAAAGGTTACCTGATAGTCTTTTTATGTTTGTCCAGATTGTTCTGGGATCAGAGGAGGAGTTTATGTTGTTGGTAAAATCCTGGAAAGATTAATTTTAGCTTGTTTGGCTTTTCTTCTAAAATTAGCATTGGCTTTTTTGTAGGTTAGAAGGTTTAATGCCGAACGGTTTTGCTTAAATTGATGCCAGGTTTGTTGTTTATATATTCTGAGCGAGTGTAGATCATTACTCCACCAGGGGGGGTTAGGATTACGAGGTTTAGGGGAGGTTTGTGGCATAGAGAGATTAGCTGCGGATCTTATGATTTTTTGGATTCTGGAAGTTTCCTGGATGATATTGTTAGAAGGAGGGAGGGAGTCAGAATAAGTAACACAAAGATTTTGAAATTTAGGCCAATCAGCAGAATTTGTTTAAAAAAATATGGAGATCGTTTAAACATTGCCAATCAAATTTTGGGGAGATGGAAGAGGAGCAGAGGGAAACATCAATGTGTGTAAAGGTGGAATGGGTGGAGAAGTGAGTTGGGGAACCATCATTCAGTACAGTTTGAGGCAAGTATGGCTTCTTCAATAATGCGTCCTTTGGCGTTAAATGAGGACGATCCCCATAAAGGACACCAGGCACTGAAATCGCCAGCTAGAAAGAAGGAGGAAGGGGTAGAGGGGAGTAGGTTAAGGAAGTCAGCAGAAGTGAATGTGTGGTGAGCAGAATGAATGTTATTGTGATTTTGATAGGGGAGGAAATTTCTATGGAGATGGAAGAGATGTTGGAAGTGGGTGAAGGAAGTATGTTATGTGGGATGTTTCTTTTAATCAAAATTGCTATACCTTGTTTGCTTGAAGCAATGGATGGAGAGTTGTAGAAATGACCAATATAGGCGGTTGGAGTCAGGGCAGATAAATTGCTTGCTATGTGTGTTTCATTTAATAATATTACTGAGGGATTATGGGTTTTAATTAAAATTTCGAGCTCAAAGTAGTTGTTAATGTATCCGTTAATTTTCCATTGAAGAAAAGTTAACATACTGGGTTATGATAAAAAATTTTAAATGAGAGAGTAATGAAGAGCGAAAGTTGTGAGTGGGTTGAAGTTTGTAATTGAATATAAAAAATTGATTGCTTCGCGCAAAGAACATTTGTTTATGGTTTTGATTTTTAGTATTTCTTTGGATTGGATAAATTTGGGGCAGATGTTTGAGGAGGAGGGATGTTCACCATCACAGTTAGCGCATTTAACTCTAGTGCAATCAGTGGGTGGGGTGTGGTTGGGAGGTAGGTTGCATATTTGACAAGAGGGTGTATTGTTGCAGCGTTTTGTTGTGTGGCCTAGCAGTTGACAATTTTTGCAGAGCATAGGGTTAGGATAGTAGGGGCGGATATCGAGGGTGCGCCAGGCAACATCAATACGATTTGGTAAAGTATATTTATCAAATGTTAATAATATGGCGCCCGTGGGTACACGGGAACCTTTACTTAACTTAGTAAATTTGTGTACTGCGGTGACTCCTTGATCCTTTAGGCCATCAATTATTTCCTCGTCTGAAAGTTGGCTGATGAATGGGGCATAAATTGTGCCTTTGACTGTATTCAGCGTGTTATGAAGAGAGATCTTTACAGCGCCTACCCCGGGAATATGTTTAGTTGATGTAAATTTGTCTGCTATTTTTTGGTTTTTGACTAAAAGTAGCAGGCTGCCATCGCGGAGCTCAGATATGTTGTTATATTCTTTGCTGATATTTTGGATGCCCTTGTGGACAGCGAACCAAGATAAAGATGCAATTGGTTTGGAGGTGTCGTTTGAGTTGATGGTAACGAATTTCGGATCATCTTTCTTTGAGATAGGTAATTCTGGGAAGACGTCCATGGGTGAATAGTCTGCCTTTTTTCTCTTCTTTTTGTTGGTGGGAGATAATAGCGCAAACCTATTATCCCCCAAGCTGATGGCCCCAGGGGCCATTGTGATGAAATAATTGAGTTTATATCAGTTTTAGTATGTATATAATCGAAAAGCAAAATGAAAAAAACGTGGCAAGAAAAAACCAATGAATAGGTTATGACTCGTTAGAATGCGCGCGTATGTAGCGAGTAGATTTTAAGCGAGTTTAAACCGTGAAAAAAGCGACCGTACGGCTTGACTGTTCGGTAGCGAATGTATGGATAAATTAAATATGCAAAATAAGTTACATACTTTCTGCTGTTTTTGTATGCATATTGGGTGATATTAATAAAAGCCGAGCATTTGCTTTTGCTTAAAATTTCTGATCTTACACTAAATTTTTGAAATTTGGTTCATACAAATTAATGTCAAATTTATAAAATCTTGAGTAAAAGCATTTGCTTGGTTTTTATTAATATGGCCCATTATGTACCTTAGTAAATTGTAATCTCCTTTACCGGAATACATATCGTCGGTCTCCTGCCAGAAACACGAATGTGAAAATTTTTTTAAGTGCGATGTCTGCTCTTTATCGGGTATATATTGATGTAATAACAATTAATATTTGTATATATGCTTATGTACATACAAGTACATATTATGCATGAATGTTTACACAAGAATTTATACAAATAATAATTGCTATTACATCAATATATACCCGATAAAGAGAAGACATCGTACTTAAAACATTTTCACATTCGTGTTTCTGGCGGGAGACCGACGATATATATTAACGTGGTAACTGTGGTGCAGTGGGCAGTGTTGTGGCCACTGTGGTGTGGCGGGCAGTGGCTACTCTGCCATACCAGAGGTCGTGGGTTGGATCCCCAGCCTGGATAGAGGGGAAGTTTGTATATAATGAACCACGATCCGATAACAATTAATTTTCCAGAGGGTAGGGGTGGTCTCACAGATCACAAAAAAAAAGTCCCACCCGGCGGTCGCTTATAGTTCAGGAAATATGGAACAAGTAAAGAATACCGTCCGGTGAGCTAAAAAAAAAAAGTGGGCGTGGTCCGCCTTTTTAGCCTGATTTCAGTGATATACTTCTTTTTTGGCGCAAACGATTTTTGTGGGAGCTAGAGGGGGATGAAGTTTAAAAAACCCTTTTTTTTAAAAGCCGATATCTTCCAAAATATTCACTCAATTTTTAAAATTAAGGCATCGTTGGAAAGCTTACTTAAATGCCTTTCATATCATACATTAATATTTCCCCAAATTCCACACAAATTTGTAAAAAAGCAAAAAACAATTCAATTCAATTTTGGTAATTTTTTTTGTTTTCTTCTTTTTTTTGTTGAAATGACCTTATTAACACTATACAAAGTTATTTACATTAAAAAGAACGTTAAATTACCTTTCATTTGATATATAATTTGTTACGAAAATTTTGTTAAAAACGTGCAAAACAATTCTTGTTAGTTATGTATAATATCAAGAAAGCATCTATAGCGCGGACAACAGTACTTTTATACAGAACCCCGAATAGCGTTGGCGGCCTTCGGCCGCGCTTTAAAAAAATAACCCTCAGCCGGCAGAATTCTACTTCCGCAATAGCATCTATGGGGAAACTTTCCAATAATGTCACACGCCCCCAAAAAAAAGACTTCTACCGGGGGGTAGGGGAGGGGAAGGGTGTTCTGAATCCGTAAAATTTAGGTGCCGGACGTACCTCGTTTTCGAGGAATTTATGGTTAAAGTTTAGTAACTCTCCATATAAATACGATAGATAAAGAAAAAACTTTTGCGGAGAACAGATTTTGCGTTGGGGCCTTCGGCCGCGCTTATAAAAAAATAACCCTCAGCCGCCAGAATTCTCTTTCCGGAGTAATATCTATGGCCCGGTCCACAGTGCTTCTGCGCAGAACACTTTTCTGCGTTGGCGGCCTTCGGCCGCGCTTATAAAAAATAACCCTGGGCTACGCCATCCGTCCGGACGTGTGCCCTAACCGTGGCTACCGCCACGGTGATGTCCTTCTGCGTAGTACACCCTTCGTGTGTCAGAAAAGCCTACTGTACAACTTTTTTCATGGTTCTCTGTATACCTAAAACTACTAAAAACATCTTTTCATTTCACGATAGCTAATTATATAGAAGTCTTGCTATAGAGAATAGTATATGAAATGAAAGATATTTTTATGCTCTTTTAAATGAATATAATTTTTAATATACTTAATAACACAAAAAAAAATCACAGTTTTTCCCTAAAAAAAATACCAAAATTTGAGTTTTTTGTTTTTTAACAAAATTTGTAAAGAAATTACGAAAATTTTGATACGTCACATGAAAGGCCTTTAAATAAGCTTTCCAAGGATACCTTAATTTTAAAAATTGAGTGAATATTTTGGAAGATAAAGGCTTTTTAAAAAAAGTTTTTTTTAACTTCATCCCCCTCTAACTCCCTAAAAAATCGTTTGCTCCAAAAAAGAAGTATATCACTGAACTCGGGACAAAAAGGCGGACCACGCCCACTTTTTGTTTTTTTTGTAGCTCACCGGACGGTATCCTTTACTTATGCCGGAAATATTCCTTGTTAAATTAATGTATGTATGTGTAGAACATCTTTCTGCGTTGGCGGCCTTCGGCCGCGCTTTATAAAAATTACCCTCACCCCGCAGAATTCTCTTTCTGGATTAATATCCATGGATCAGTCCACAGTTGTTTTGTATAGAACACCTTTTGCCTTCAGCCGCGATTTACAAAAATAACCCTCAGCCGGGAGAATTATCTTTCTGGAGAACTTTAATATAATAATTTAATAATAGTTGAAAGTGTTAAGATAAGATGAATTATCATCTACAGAATATTTCCTGAAAGTTTCACTGAAATATTCCCAGTAGTTGGTAAATTATATATAAGCTCAGCCTGGATAGACAAAAAATTCTAATTAACACCCAAATATTCGGATTTTAAAAATAGCGGTCACTCTAGGCAGTGGGTCTCACACCCTCCGAGAGTATTTCTGCAGTGGGTCGGCTTCAATATAATGCGCCCGTCGTATTTATTTTCAAACAACTGGAACTTTCGGGAAATATTCTATGGATGGTAATTTTACTGGCTCACATTTCCTTCTGTCTAACAAAAGCTATATCTCCAAAAGTATTAATGTTTTTCGAATGAATCTTTCAGGAGATGTTAGTCGAGACTTTTCTTTATCTAAATTTATTACCTTCATAAATATTTTACTAATATTAATAATAGCAAATTGTTGTTAAATAAACTAACACCATTATCACCAATTTCTTAATTAAACACACAAATAACACAGGCCGACAAGAAATTTGACCATAAACCAGACCATACTTTCCTAAAGGTTTTCGATGCGCTGAGTTCAAATCTGGACGCAGAATTGCTCTATCACGTCAGGATTTTGAGATATCCTAACCTAAATGTGCAAAAAACACCGTTTTTGCCCATTTTTGAGGTTATATATAACCGACAAATAATTTTTTAAAAAAAAGTTCACACATAGCATCTTAAAGAAGAAGTCTTTCTCTTACGAATGGCGTTGAGTTTGCTCAAATATCTTTTTTTTTCGCTAAGATAGAGCAATTTAAAGTTTATATGAATTAACGTAGGTATGATGCAGTAGAACACACACCTCTTACGATAAGTCTGCAAATTTCAATTGCTCCATCTTAGCGGAAAAAAAATATATTTAAGCAAACTCAACGCCATTCGTAAGAGAAAGACTTCTTCTTTAAGATGCTATGTGTGCTTTTTTTTAAAAAAATAATTTGTCGTTATATATAACCTCAAAAATGGGCAAAAACGGTGTTTTTTGCACATTAAGGTTAGGATATCTCAAAATCCTGACGTGATAGAGCAAATCTGTGTCCAGATTTGAATTCAGCGCATCGAAAACCTTTAGGAAAGTATGGTCTGGTTTGTGGTCAAAAAAATCGGTCTCATTTTGTCGGCCTGTGTAATCCTTACTATATTTTCACACGTAGCTTTTTTAAGCTGTTCGAACCACTTTCACACACTTTTTATTAATTTTATTTGCCGAATTTTACATTTTAATTGTTCGACCAACTGCTTTTGTACCTTTTCAATAATAATAATGGCCACCAACATATAATACATACATATGTCTATACGCAAAGCAAAAATGAATTTCTTACATTTATATATTTATATACTTACATATATACATACTTTGTAAATACATAATGAATTTATACATACATATATACATACATATGCATGAATACCTGAATTTCACATACATACAACATGCAAATGAATTTTATATACATAATATATATATACACTGCAACAAAATATATATTTATAAAACGCATTTATTTTGATGGGCACTCTAATATACATACATACAGATAGCAAGTGGAAATTGTGCAGATCATAGGCGATTGAACTCAGCGCGACCGATCGGTGACAGCGAACACACAAGCGCACATGTATTCAAGCGCAGCCACGGCCAACAGAAAGCCCGAGTCAACGCAGCGTTACAGCGAACACACAAACATACATGTATTCAAGCGCAGCCACGGCCAATAGAAAAACCCACCACCGCATTTAGGCAAACGAGAGAAGGCCCGCACAAAGAAGGAAAGGAATAAAGCTAAGGCAACGATATACAAACAGACATACATACGTGAAACTAAGCTTAAGCTAAAATATGTAAATATATAAGCATATACATATGTACATAGATGTTAATTTCTAAGGATAATTAGTGTAAGATAACGGGCTGCCTGCGCGCAGGATCGCTATAAAAGGGCGAACATTTTGAAGAGGAAATCAGTTGCAGTAATAGGCTGCAGCTGACAGGTATATTGTCAGTGGGTTTTTACCACTGATAAGGAGTTTGACTGGAGGTTTTCACTCCACTCAAACTTAGTTATATTCGCAGAGGGTTTTTACCTCGGTGACGGAAGATAGAGAGGGTTTTACCTCACTACCTTTAAGAGATCAGGGTAGTTAGAAAACGTAGAAATAGAAACTTTTGTTGAAATAAAGGCATATATCGTAATCGAAATTACAGGTTGTTTTCCTTGGAAAAGGAATAGGCCTTTTCTTTCCAGGAACCCTGGACGGACTGAGTTTACCCCAGCTTCAAAGGAAAAGTCCGTCACAAATAGCGCCCGAGCAGGGACACTAACAAACTGAGACACGTAAAATTTTTTTTTGTAGTAAGGATTTGGAGCAGAAATACAAGGGTAATAACACAACGAAGATTTGGGAAGCATTGGAGAAGCATCGAGGATACACGTACACATACGATTTGCAAAGAAAGAAACAACGAATAATCCACAGCCATGGTGAAGGTGTCGTGGGTATATTACCTCAGTCGAGAGGAGTTATCAAAATACATCGTGGAATTCGAGTTGGAAGGATTAGGATCGATGGACGACCAACGTAAGCGCCTAGTAACGTTTATTAAAGCAAACGCCAACGACAAGAAACTCCAGGGTCGATTCGAGGAATTGGAGCTCCAACACGCAAAGCCGATGATTACAGTATGTCCGCCGACACCTATGGGGAGCACGCACGTAGAATCACCTGGTGACAGCAGACCTCAATCGCCGCAAAATACAAGTGGGTATGAGGATACATGAGAAGCGCCGAGATACGGAGGCACGACAATGCCACCAATGTACACAATGCAACAACCAACTACATGCACAATGGACCGAGTACGGAAGTGGGGATTACGTTATGACGGCGGGAAAGATCCACTGGAATTTATAGAACGTGTCGAAGAGCTAAAAGATGGCTACGAAATCAATAGAAATTCCATCCCACGAGCACTTCCGGAGCTACTCAAGGATAAGGCGTTGATTTGGTTTAGAAACAACAACCAGCACTGGCAAGAATGGGATGCGTTCAAAAGGGATTTTCTCAAATTCTTTCTGAGCTCAAAATATTTTGAACGTTTGGACGATGAGGTAAGGCAACGCGTACAAAGACCAGGAGAAAAGTTTAAGGAGTATGTACTGGTTCTGCAAGGAATGATGCGACACACGGGTTATACGGAGCAGCAGAAATTAGAACGAATCTATCACAACTCACGCAGAGAATACCAACTATACGCAAAACGAAACGAATTCAAGAATCTTGAGGAGTTGGTAAGTCTAATCGAAGATTATGACAATATCACTCCCTACAGAGAGCAATTAAAGCCTACGGCAAGACCGTTCATACTTCGAAGGCAAGAGGAGCGGTACAACAGAGAAAGGACACGTTAGAAAACCAAACACAAACCTCAAATCAAGGACATGTAGACGTTAGAGAAGCATGCAGGCGATGTGGCGAAAGAGGACACTTTGCACGAGGATGTCGTAACGAACGTAAAGACTTTTGCTGGACTTGTGGTCGACGAGGCATATTGACGCGAGACTGCTGCCGTGGACAGCAGGGAAACGGTCAAGGGCCCCATTGGTATCGAGGGGTGGAGCGCCCAGAACCGCAACCTCGAACGTAGAAAGAACAAGCGGTTTTAGGGAGATAGAAGGACGAATTTTGGCGGAGGTAACAGTGGAGGGGAAACAGGTGATGGCAGCAATCGATACAGGAGCAACAAGAAGTTTTGTGAGTGATACGATGGCAATGGCGATGGAGGCTGGAACGTTTAAACAAGTGGAAACACGAGTTTTGATGGGCGATGGCAGACGCAGAATGGTGGTAGAAGCGGTGGATGCGAAGGTAAAGTTGGGTGATCAAGAGCACAGGAGTTGTTGGTTTTACCAGGGTTAGCCGATAAAATGGTAATCAGACTATTTAGCAAAGGCGAATGCGCAACTAGTAATTGGTAATCAGAATATAACGTTGCAAGAGAAGGATCGGAGTCAGAAGGTAATTACATACACGGCCATAGTAGAAGATCGCAAGGAACCAAAGGACACGAGGATCACACCAACTACCCTGCCAACAGATAGCAGTGGAGATGTTGCGGTAAGTGAATTTTTAAAAAGAGAATTGCATGTATTTGAGCAGATGTCAGGAGTATCAAACGTTGCCACGCACAAAATAGTGATGCGAGATGACCGCCCCATTAAACGGAGGTATTTTCCAAAGAACCCAAAGATGCAAGAAATCGTGAATCAAGAGATAGACGACCTATTAAAGCAAGGCTGCATCGAGCCATCCCATAGCCCACACAGCGCACCAATCGTATTAGTAAGGAAGAAGAACGGCAAATGGAGACTTTGCGTTGATTACCGACAGCTCAATGCTCGATCGATCCCGGACGCATATCCGTTACCACGTATCCAGCACATCCTAGACAGACTAAGAAGCGCCCATTTTATCAGCAGTTTAGACTTAAAGAGCGGATATTGGCAAATACCCATGGAAGAGAGCAGCAAACAATATACAGCATTAAATGCTGAGCATTTACGGTACCTGGTCGTGGACTTTTCCAGTGGAAAGTAATGCCGTTTGGTCTACATTCCGCACCGGCAACATTTCAGAGAGCACTTGATCGTATCATTAGCCCAGAGTTGGAACCACACGCGTTCGCATATCTCGATGACATCATTGTAACTAGTAGAACACTAGATGAATACATAATGCATCTTACGGAAGTATTTGAGCGGTTAAGGAAAGCGAATCTAAGGATTAACCCGGAAAAATGTGAGTTTTTTAAGAAAAGTTTGAAATATTTAGGGCATGTCGTTAGCGAAGAAGGCATCCACACCGATCCCGACAAAATTGCAGCCATTAAAGAGCTGATACCACCACGAAATATACGAGAGTTACGACGTTTCCTAGGAATCGTATCCTGGTATAGAAGATTCGTTTCAGATTTTTCACGTATTTCGCATTCGTTGACATCAATGCTCAAAAAAGGTGTCAAATGGAGGTGGTCTGAGGAGCATCAGGAGGCGTTCGACGCGCTGAAAAATGCTCTAACACAAGCACCAGTTTTAGCTTGCCCGGACTTCACGAAACAATTTAGACTACAAACAGACGCGAGCGATTTTGGTCTCGGTGCAGTCTAACGCAAGGTACGAATAGCGAAGAGCGGGTGATAGCATACGCAAGCCGTAGACTAAGCAAGGCGGAAGCGAACTACTCTGTTACGGAAAAGGAATGTCTAGCCATCGTATGGGCTATAAGGAAAATGAGACCGTATTTGGAAGGATACAGATTCACAGTGATCACAGACCATCTGGCACTGAAATGGCTCAATGCAATCGAGATTCCAAGCGGTCGAATCGCTAGATGGGCACTTGAACTACAGCAATATTCGTTTGACATTGAGTACCGCAAAGGAAAGCTGAACGTAGTCGCAGACGCACTATCGCGCCAACCACTCGAGGAACAGCTAGGCACCATGGCGCTTCAACAGGTCGAAAGTGAATGCAACTGGCTGTCAGCAAAAATCGCAGAAGTCAGGCAAAACAGAGAGAAGTTCCCGGATTATGTAATCGAGGAAGGAAACCTATACAGGCGGATAGGTAATCACATGGATGGTGAAGATTCGATACCATGGAAACTGTGCGTACCAACCACACAGCGGCAGAGACCCACGACGCACCAAGCGCAGGGCATATGGGTATTAGAAAAACGATAGCACGGGCAATGATGCGGCATTATTGGCCTGGTATGGTAAGAGATGTCAAGAGGTATGTTCGACAATGCCATACATGTCAAATATACAAACCCAGTCAACAGCAGGCAGCAGGTAAGATGCTTACGCAGATAGTAGACGAACCGTGGGCAACCGTATGCGCAGATTTTATAGGACCGCTCCCGCGCTCCAAGCATGGCAACACAATGGCAATAGTTTTTACAGACAGCTTTTCGAAATGGGTGGAGATCGTAGCAATACGAAAAGCAACTACAGAAACCCTTATACGAGGATTTAAGGAAAGGATAATGGCACGATTCGGCATTCCAAAGGTATTGATAACGGATAACGGAGCACAATTCACAAGCAACAAATTCAAGAGGTTCTTAGGGAAATTGGGCGTAAAGCACCAGCTTACTGCCCCGTATACGCCGCAAGAGAATCCGACAGAGAGAGCAAACAGGAACATTAAGAGGATGATAGCCCAGTTTAGTGGTAAGGAACACCGAAATTGGGACGAGCCATTACCTGAGATGGCACTGGCGCTTAACACCAGTGTGAGCGACTCCACGGGATACAGCTCAGCATATATCGTGCAAGGTAGAGAGCCGAGACTCCCAAACTCCTTATACGATCAACAAACGTTTGGCACCGGGCATGACACGACGAACCCCACCGAGAAGACAAACAATATGAAGGAAATTTTCGATTTAGTAAAGCGAAATCAGCAGCGTGCATCCACAGAGCAGGCGCGTTATTACAACTTACGCAGGAGGCAGTGGCGACCAGCTGTAGGTGACCTAGTGTTGGTGAAGGAACACCAATTATCAAGAGCGGTAGACAATTTCGCGGCAAAACTAGCACCCAGATACAGTGGCCCACACCGCATAACGAATTTTATTTCACCAGTCATTGTGGAGCTGGACAAGATGCACAATGGTAAGAGGAGAACAGCTCATCTTAGCGAGCTTAAGGTTTACCACCAAGAGGAAGCAGAACCAGTAGATAAAGTCAGAAATCCATACGAATCCCGAAATTCCACAGTAAGGAACGCTAACGCATCCAAGAGCAACGAAGCAGTAGTAGAACCAGTAGATGAAAGCAGAAAACTTCACGAATCCCGAAATTCCACTGTAAGTAACGCTAACACATCCAAAGGCAATCAAGCAGTAGTAGAACCAGTAGATGAAGGCAGAAAATTCCACGAAATCCCGAAACGCGATGGTAAGAAAAGCAAGCACGTCCACAGGAAATCAGAAAAAACGTTAAATCCCGAAACACAACTACAAGCAACATAGCGTCGAACAACAGCATTAGGACAGTACCACAATATTTAACGATGGGTAATATCAACGTAGAGGAAACAACGTCGGATCGGAGATCACCACCGGTATTAGTAAGCACCATAAACCCACAACCCACAGTCGAAATGCCGAACGAAGGGACTCAAAATGAGGGTAGAGCTGTCGCGCTTTATGGCTCACTCTTTACAGAAGACCACACAAGTAGTTTAGAGGAAATTAGAGATCGGGACCAGCAAATAATTGCACGGGATCCGATTATGAGGCGAATAGAGCGGATACATTGTCGCACTCCCACCACGGAAAACGGGATCGAATTAGCAATGGAATATGCTAGCAACGTCGCCAACCAAAATGGGTGTGAGGTGAGTCAATATACCATCACTTTTTATTTCCGCCCTAGAATTGAATGCGCAGGGATATATGATAACATCAGCGCCGAACGACATTTTCGGGATCTCATTCCATTTCGGGACCGCTACAATGAAATATGTGATATCACAACTCTTCAAGCGACCAACAAGACCGAGTACAGCGAACATTGGGAATCCTGATAAATAGTTAACAAATTCCTGGATTGATAACACTAAACACAACACTGGCACACAACACTAGCACACAACACTGGCACACAACACTAGCACAAACCTACAGCACTAAGCAACAGTAATCAGAAGCGGACATCGCACAAAACAAAATGACAAAAATCAATCATAGCAAGTACAAACAAAACTAAAGGAATCGTAGGTCAATGATTTTGGTCCAGTTAGCCGCTTCGCGAAAACAATGTTTCAGCATAATGATCGAAGAAAATTAGTTAGAACAATTAGTAGTCAACAACCATGAGTGAGTGCGGATCGGACTACACAGTCGAATCAACAATGGAGGGCTCGTTACGATTAACGTTCAAGCGTAAGGCCAACGGGGTGGCAGAGGAGCAAGCTAGCAGCGAATGTAGCATACAAAGCCCAACGTATGAAGGTGAGGAGTACGATGGTGAGGGGACAGAGGTATTCGGTTGCCTAAATAACGAAGACAGCCATGACAACGAAATACAAAGCCCAGTGTACGAAGAGGATGTGTCAGCCAGTGATTATTTGGAGTGGACGCATAACGACGCAACAGAGGTGGAGAGGGCCACAACGCCGATTTCCATATCATCGGAAGGAAGAGGACGATGGAATACCAACCATGCGACAGGGCGAACTGAGTATGCGCCAAGAAGATAGCGAAACGCCGGGACGAGGTTCCATCGACTTCCACAGACGCATCACCCTACGCATGCGTTTGTACAATCGAAACGGTGAAACCGAAGACCCCGAACAACAACCAGCAAAGTGGTACATATGCGACGCCGCACCGGAAAATCACGACGCCGCAGCCGAAAACGACAATGCGTCAACGAAGAATGACGACGCCGCAGCCGAAAACAACACAGCCGCACCGTACAATTATGACGCCGTATCCAAAAACGACGACGCCGCACCGAACAACAGCAACGCCATCGCCATGCACGAAAATAGAGACGGCATACACAACAACAACGCCCCGTCTAACAACAGCGATGCACTTAGCATAGCGGCCAGCGACGGCATCTTCCAAGGCAGCGTATTGGGAGTAGACATCATCAACGACGAAGGAGTAGATGATATAGCAGGTGAGATATGGAAGTGGTTCGAGAACACATCAACCTGCCAAGAAGCGTGGACCAACGTATCGGGAGTCGACCCGCTCCCAGTAAAACTGGTCGAGGATATAACGCATCATTTAACACAGTCAGAGCAAAAACGAGGCCGCAAGTCGTTCAGGCGTGACGTCGACGGACACCGCTTCCGCGTACGAATCACCATAACAGGCTTGGTGACGGTGAGCATTGTTCCTGCAGGTGAGGGGGGAGTGTGATGACCCCAATCCGGAGGATTAGGTGTCCACACAAATACAAACACGCATACAGGGAATATACATACATATTACCCAAAATTTAATTTACATACATACATATATTATATATACATACATATGTCTATACGCAAAGCAAAAATGAATTTCTTACATTTATATATTTATATACTTACATATATACATACTTTGTAAATACATAATGAATTTATACATACATATATACATACATATGCATGAATACCTGAATTTCACATACATACAACAACATGCAAATGAATTTTATATACATAATATATATATACACTGCAACAAAATATATATTTATAAAACGCATTTATTTTGATGGGCACTCTAATATACATACATACAGGTAGCAAGTGGAAATTGTGCAGATCATAGGCGATTGAACTCAGCGCGACCGATCGGTGACAGCGAACACACAAGCGCACATGTATTCAAGCGCAGCCACGGCCAACAGAAAACCCGAGTCAACGCAGCGTTACAGCGAACACACAAACATACATGTATTCAAGCGCAGCCACGGCCAATAGAAAAACCCACCACCGCATTTAGGCAAACGAGAGAAGGCCCGCACAAAGAAGGAAAGGAATAAAGCTAAGGCAACGATATACAAACAGACATACATAAGTGAAACTAAGCTTAAGCTAAAATATGTAAAAATATAAGCATATACATATGTACATAGATGTTAATTTCTAAGGATAATTAGTGTAAGATAACGGGCTGCCTGCGCGCAGGATCGCTATAAAAGGGCGAACATTTTGAAGAGGAAATCAGTTGCAGTAATAGGCTGCAGCTGACAGGTATATTGTCAGTGGGTTTTTACCACTGATAAGGAGTTTGACTGGAGGTTTTCACTCCACTCAAACTTAGTTATATTCGCAGAGGGTTTTTACCTCGGTGACGGAAGATAGAGAGGGTTTTACCTCACTACCTTTAAGAGATCAGGGTAGTTAGAAAACGTAGAAATAGAAACTTTTGTTGAAATAAAGGCATATATCGTAATCGAAATTACAGGTTGTTTTCCTTGGAAAAGGAATAGGCCTTCTCTTTCCAGGAACCCTGGACGGACTGAGTTTACCCCAGCTTCAAAGGAAAAGTCCGTCACACGCTTTCTACCTCCTCCTTATTCCTGCAGCTGCGGCAGAAGTCGATTGTAAGGAGACCCATGCGAGTACCATGGATTCCCATGAGGCAGTGGCCCGTTATTATGCCGACCAAAGGGCCGATGTGGGGCGACTGAGAAGAGCTACTGATCTAGACCTTGCATGGTCCAGTTTGGGCCATATTTGTCTGGAAATCAAGCAAGTGGATTCTTCAGCCCATCTGTCATTTGCTTGTTTTACAAAATACGATCGAAGGTAGTTTTTACACGTATTAAGAAGAGGAGCCACCCAGCTGGTGGCCATCGTTGCTTCCAGGAGGGTTCCTTCCCTTGCCAACTCGTCCGCGGCGCAGTTTCCTGGGATATCACTGTGTCCTGGGACCCAAACAACGCTCAGGCTGCACCTTTCTGCAAGTTGGTTTAGGTCCTCCCTGCATATAATGGTGACCCGCCATGTGGAGTCACTGCTCTCTAGAGATTTTATAGCCGCTTGACTATCAGAAAAGATTTTGAAGGCTTTGCTTAAATGCAGTTGTCCTAGAAGGCGGGCTGCCTCCCAGATAGCAACCAGCTCCGCCTGAAGGACACTGCAATGGTCTGGCAGCCGTAGGCTAGCGTTCAGTTTGAAATCCTTAGAGAAGATTCCGCTGCCTACATTGCCATTTAGCTTAGAGCCGTCCGTGAAAATCGATGAAGTGTGTGGTAAGGGCCCAATCAAGTTTTCCCACTCTCTCCTCTCAGGGATTCTAGTGGAGAACTTGTTGTTCCAATATATAACAGGTAGTGTGTAGTCTAACTCAAAGTAGTTTTCTGGGACTGTTTTTAGTATTCGGGTGTGCCCAAATCTCCAGTCCCTCCAGGGCTTGACGGCGTTTAGTCTGGCCGCATTGCAACTAGGGCTTACGATTCGATCTCGAGCAGTGTCGAGAAATTCGAGGATCGAGAAAACCGAGACTCGTGTTCTCGATTAAATCTCGTTTCTCGGATTTCTCGATAACATATTGTGTCAAAAAATATGAATATCAAAAATGTCTCGTATGTCACTGGAAAGAAAAAATTTTATATTATAAAATTTTAATTGTATTTCACTCGGAATTTTGTGAAATACACCTGGGAATGGCGTAAATGGCACATATTCATGCACATGTAAGTACATACAAGCAGAACAAGCTACGAAACAGCTAAGTATGCTTATACCGCTATTTCTGCGATGTAGTTGAATTTCGAGAAGCTCGCGAGCCTTTCGAGATTCGAGAATCTCGCAAGAACTCGAGTCCCGCGAGAAATCTCGTCTCGCTCGAACTCGAGAAATAGTAAGCTCTAATTGCAACTGGCAATGTACTTGCCAAAAAGATCAGTTGGGAGAAGAAAAAGAATAGTTTCTAGAGCTTTTGTGGGTGTAGATGTTAGGGCCCCACTTATGAGCATCATCGCTAGGCGCTGCACCTTAATTGTCTTGTTTTTAACTGATTCAACCTCGAGCGCAGGCCACCACACGGTGACTGCGTAGAAAAGAATTGGACGTACTACTTTGCCATAGTGGCTTTCCTGGATCTTTCTTCTATATTCCTCTTCCAGTTAAGCCTCCTATCCAGAATAACTCCGAGATATTTTACCTCGGTAGAGAGTTTGATGTTTACCCCGTTTAGGCGAGGTGGATTAAAGACGGGTATAGAATATTTTCGTGTAAATAGCACCATTTCAGTCTTCTCGGCCAGGTGTTTATAACATTGGGTACGTTCAGAAGGCGCAACCGTGGCGCAACAGTTGCTCAACTGTTGTGTTTTATCTTCTGAACGCAACGTTGAGTATTTCTGATCAACACAACATGTTGTGATTTTGGAGACTTTTTTCCATCATAAATTTTTTACGCTCACTTTAGACAACATGTTGAGCTTGCGATTTTGACATATGTACAAAAATATAAATAGTGTTTATGAATTTTGGAATGTAATAAAAATGTTTAAAAGCCGCGAAATTATTGGCAATTACGTTGGGGATAATTAAAATAATAATTTGTTTATTTAATGGATCAGCTCGTTCAGAAGGCGCAAATTGTATCACTTTCCGATTACTGATATCTACACAACAGTTGTGCTCAACCGTTGCGCCTTCTGAACGTACCCATTAATCGCATTTTGCAACAAATCGCTAAGCACCGGGAGATACTTGCTTGTCGCGATCAAAGCAATATCGTCAGCATACGCAATGACCTGGCATCCCATGTGCGACAGTCGCTTAAGTAGTGTATTCACCGTTAGGTTCCACAGTAAGGGAGAGAGAACTCCCCCTTGCGAGGTTCCCCTGCAGGCAAATTTTGTGATAGAGGACGTCCCCATTGACGTTTGAATGGTTCTTCTATTAAGTAAAGAGTCGATAAAATTGACCAGATGCCGATTACGCAGGGCCTCCGTAACGGCTTCCGGGAGAACATTGTTAAAGGCTCCATCTATATCTAGAAACATGCCTAACGTAAATTCCTTAAAGGCTAGTCCTTTCTCTATCCTTGATGTGATGGAGTGTAGGGCCGTCTCTACTGACTTGCCTTTAGAATATGCATGTTGATCTTGTGAAATTAGGTTCGGACTCACCGTCACTTTGATGTGGCGGTCTAATAGCCTCTCTAGGATTTTAAGAAGGAAAGAGGTCAGACTTATTTGGCCTAATGAATAAACATCAATCAAATGCTTTTCTGGACCTTTTGCTTAAATTTCTATGAATAAAAATTTAAGCAATTGCTTTTTTCCTTAGCAAATGCTTTTGCTACAAGCATTTGCATTTTTATTTCAGCATTTGCAGAAATCTGTAAGCAATTGCTGAATTCCGTATGAATAAAATTAGCATTTGTTATTTTTTTATAAGCAAAAGGTAATGATTTTTTAAGCATGCTAAATTTTTCAGAAATTAGTTTTCGCTCGATTTATCTTCTAAGTACATGCAATTATGGCGCAGTTTTTTACTATGCGTAAAGAAAAATATGATAGTGCGCGACAGAAATGTAAAACTGAAGAAAACTTTTATATCGATTCCACCGTGAGGACGTATGTATGGATGGAGGGAATTATAGTATACTCTTTTCCAAATTTTATCGGAGTGGTAGACTGTGCCAATTCCGAAGTCAGAAGCATATGGTAACCAGTATGTAACAGAAAAAGGGAACCTATATAAGCTGTAAGACAGACACGCCTGAACCTTCAAACTTTTTTCAACTGTTATGGCAATTTGACAAAATGAACGAAGGTAAAAACTTAATAGAATTCAAATCGCCCTACCAACAATAAAAACACCTACTAGCTTTGGTAAGAAAAGCCCAGAAATGGCATTTATGTTACATCTTTGCATAGCGATGTTGTAAAGTTTATGACGTTGTTGTTGCTTGTGCCAAACCAGGGTTGCGTGATTTTGATTTGGCTGAATCACGAATCAAAAATATTTTCTGATTCTTGATTTAAAATATTTTCAAATAAAAGATAATTTTTATTTGCGATTCGTTTAAAAAAAAATTAAAAATATCCTTTGATTCTTGGTTCAAACTATTTTGAAATAAATGATACATTTTTTGATTCTTGATTCAAACTTGATTTCAAATCAAAATTATTTTGAATCAAAAACATTTTTTGAATCTTGATCAAATTTTTGATTCGAATCAAAAATATATTTGAATCAAGAATTAAAATATATGTTTGATTCTAAATAAATTTTTGATTCTTTTGAGAAATGAATCACAAATAAAATTTACCTTTCATTTGAAAATCGTTTGAATCACGAATCAAAGGGTATTTTCAATTCTTTTGTGAAAAGAATCACAAATAAAAATTATCTTTTTTGGTTTGAAATCAAAATTGATTCGAAATCACGCAACCCTGTGACAAACATTTTCAGATGAAATTCTTATTTTTGTAATACCGGGAAGGAAGTTGTTGTAATTTTTATTGACATCGTTTTTATTTAGCTCCGTTAGTCACATTTTGTTATGTTTTAACATTTGGTCTCTTTCTAGTAAAAGCTTAAAATTTGTAGCAAAAGCAGCAATGACTGAAATATTATTCATATAATAAATTAGCAAATGCTTATTCTTTTCAGTAAAAGATTTTTAAGCAATTGCTTTTGCTAATAAGCAAATGCTTACTAGCAATTACTTTTTTTTATTCATTAGGCCCATTGGTCTGAAGTCCTTTGGATGGCTGCTTGTAGTTCGGCGGGAGAAATGTCATCCATTCCTGGTGATTTGAAGGGCTTGAAAGTTTTGATCGCCCAAGAGATTCTGCTACAGTTTATAATGTGCTCAAGGCAGCTGTCTGTCCTTGGATTAAAGAGAGTTTGAATTGGTTCTGCGGAGCACCCTGGGAAGTGAGTGGTTACCAGGGTATCCAAAATTTCTTCGCTAGATGTGGCCTAGCCGCCCCCTGCATCCGTATACAGCTGGGGGTCGTCGGGTTTTTCGAGAGGACTTTTCTTAGCCGGTTTCCCTCAGAAACTTCCTCGATATTATTTGTAAAGTCCTTCCAAGATTTCCTTTTGGCTCTCTGGATTGACTTTTTAAAAGATTTTAAGGCTTCCTTATAGGCATGCCAATCACCGGGTTTCTTGGCCTGGTTAAAGAGCTTTCTGCTCGGAGATTTCCTGGTTCCACCAGTGCGGCT
The DNA here is from genome assembly GCA_960531455.1 of Urophora cardui. Taxonomy (NCBI): domain Eukaryota; kingdom Metazoa; phylum Arthropoda; class Insecta; order Diptera; family Tephritidae; genus Urophora; species Urophora cardui. The sequence continues at coordinate 87,639,298 of OY482673.1, read as the reverse complement.
TCTTCTTGCCTCTTGTCGTAATCTCCGGGCATTAAGCTCTGAGAGCAGCATTACAAGAAGTGTAACAAAGTCTACCGCTTCATCAATTTGATGCGATGAGCCGAGCTTACCGAGAGAAACAAGCTTGTAGCGAGTAAGGCTCGCTTCATCAGTTCGTAACGGTAGGCTGTGTCTACCGTGAGAAGCGTTTTCCAAGAGGTTTGAGAGCAGGGCCTCTGTGTACAAGGCCCAGTCTGTGCGTCTCCTGTTTCTGTAAGCTGTGAGAGAACTGAAAAAGTTATATACCTATGGTCAGAAAAGGAGTTATCATCGGAAACCCTCCAGTCCCCGACAAGGTCGGAAAAGGAATGGGAGACCAATGTGATATCAAGAACCTCGCACCTGTTTGTGGTAACAAAGGTGGGTTTATCACCAGAGTTGCATATACTAAGATTATTGTTAATAATAAAATTAAAAAGAGACTCACCTCTGTTGTTTATGTTAGGAGCCCCAGGCTTGGTGATATGCGTTCGCGTCGGACCCAATCAGCGCCGGAAAACCCCTCCCTTGCGCCTCTATGACGGCGTCCGCAAGTCTCACTTGCTCTGATATGGGGCAGTCGTGAGCCAGATAGGCGGATATAATCCAAAGTTGCTGATCCTCCAGTTCGAGGCTGACACTTACCGTGTCTCCATCACCGTAAAGAGGTAGAAGAAAATAGGAAAGAGTTCTATTGATTAAATGCATGCCCTGATCCCAGGGCCGTACCCAGGAATTTATTTCGTGGGGGGTTACATCGTTGTGGATTTTTTTTTTTTTTTTTGAGAAAAATATATAACTTATTTCGTGCACTAAATAAAAATAATAAAAAAAAAAATTCTGGTTCCTCAAGTGCTATTTAGAAGAATTTTTTTTACGAAACTTTTGATTTTCAAATTAGGCTTTTTATAAGAAGTTTTAAAAATCAGGAAAGTTTTATTCATTTAAAAATTAGACTGTTTTATTACAAATCGACGGCTGAGAATAAGATCGCCCTATTTCAAAAATTGTTTCAAAAATGAACTATTTGAAAAATTATTTCAATAACGTCCTATTTCAGATTTGGCATCAAAAACGCCCTATTTCAGAATTTGTTTCAATAACGTCCTATTTCAGATGATTATTCAAAAACGCCCTATTTCAGAGAAATATATATAAATATTTCTCTGAAATGGGGCGTTCTTGAAGCAAAATCTGAAATAGGACGTTATTGAAACAATTTTTGGAATAGGGCGTTTTTGAAACTATTTTTGAAATAGGGCGATCTTATTCTCAGCCGTCGAAATACGATGAATACTTTATTTTTGGTGATTTTACCCAAGTAAAAAAAAAATAATATTTTATGGACGAAAAACTCGGTTAGATTACCCAGCTTTTTTCAGCTGTAAAAGTCCGCCTCAAGATTTTTAGCTTATGTTGAGACTCTAACTTGTTTTTTTTTTGCAACTTTGTTATTTGACATCCGATTTTTAAAATTGATAGGTATGTCATTATTTTAGTCTTTTGAGCAGGGTTTGAAATTATTTTCAACTTTTTTTTCATTTCCATTCAATTTCATTTTCATTTGAAAATTAAAAAATTAACAGCGCAGCAGAAGCATAAAAAATAAAAAGTTCTACTGTACTGCATCTGCGCAGCCTTAAGTTTCAAAAAATTATAGTCGACTGTTGCTGTATTGTGGAAATTTGTACAGCACAGCAAAGGGCAAACATAATTTCGAGTTTTTACAGCACTGTTGTTATTGTTTTTTTTTTTTTTAATTTATGGGAACACAATCGAAATTGTAATGTACAAAAAAAAACCAATTTCAAAAAGTCGCACTTAAAACTAAAATTCTGTTTATCTGTGTTTTACTGTCGACTGATATGTTTGAAATTACACAGTAAAGCAACAGCACAAAAAAACAAACAAATATATTCGACTGTTCTGTGTTTCGACTTAAGATATTTTCAAAGGAAATCGAAATTCAAAAGTTCTCAAAAAATTATGATAACTTTCGCAAAACAGCAACAGCTTATTTTTGAGACTGTTGGTGTTATGCTGGCAAACAGTGCTTGGGAAGCTTTATATTTCCTCCTAATGTCCTTTTATCTGTGAAGTCGTTTTCATATAGTTGGGTCACCTAACCGAGTTTTTCGACCATAAAACATCCTTTTTGTTTCATTTGAAAAAAATCGCCAAAAATAAAGTATTTATCGCATCTTTTTAATATTACGCTTAAAATGTTTGCAATAAAACAGAATAATTTTAAAAAGAATAAAACTTTCCTGATTTTTACAACTTCTTATAAAAAACCCAATAAAAACCAATTTTTTTCAATAATCGCAAAAAATCAAAAAATGGTGACTTTCCAATGTTAGTATCGAAAATATGTAGGTGAAATCGGACTACATATAAAAACGCACACATCCCATATATGGGATCTTTCGAAAAACACAGAAAATGTTATAATTCAGAAACTAATATAACCCGAGTAAGGAATTTTCAGCCATGACTTTATGAAGTTATAAGGAAATATGCTAAAATTTTAGAAATGTAACATAATTTAATTTATAAGTGGTATGTCGTTAGAAGCGTACTTTAATTATCTTTCGAACGGAGTAGATACGGTTTGCGGGTATTTGTAACTTCAGCGAAAAGAATTTTTGATTGAAGTTGTAACCAAAAAAACTCATAAGAAAATGGTTTTGATCTCAGCAGGTTCATGCCAGCCCTCCCCTACACCTGAAATTCTTGGTATTTTCTCAAATTAATTATTCGTAAACTAGTGTTTTCAACATATAGCTTTGAATATGATAGAAGTAAAATTTATCTACCAGAATTTCGTGGGGGGTAGAGTTGGGAAACTATCGATAGTAGTACCATCGATAGTTTTTGATAGTTTAAAAAAAACTATTGATAGTTTTCGATAGTCTTAAAAAAATAAACTATCGATAGTACCATCGATAGTACTATCGTATTTAAATGATTCCTGAAAAAAATTTTTTAACCGCCAACAAATTCACATTTTATACATATTACAAGTATGTATGTACTCACAAGACCACGGATGCCACTGTTGGTTGTTTCCAAACAAACTTGGTAGTTTTTTTTTCTGATTTTGAGTTTTTTCAATAAATTTTGGTTTTTTTGCAATAAATATGTGAAATTCAAATTTTTTTATTTTGGTTATTTTTTTACAAGTACCAACCTATGCCCAAAATATTGGAAACGCGACATTTTGACTATGTAGTTTTAACCAAGGACTCAAAACTTACCAATAGCTGATATTCTCAATTCACAACTTAAAATAGTAATCTAGATGGAAATGGAGATTTAAAAGTTGTAAAACTATCGATAGTATACATTACCATCGATAGTTTTCGATAGTTTTGAAAAAACCATCGATGGTCTTCGATAGTCTAAAAAAAAAAAAACTATCGATACTATCGATAGTGCCATCGATAGTTTCCCAACTCTAGTGGGGGGTTCAAACACCCAAAACCCCCCTAAATACGGCCTTGCCTGATCCTACCTGACGTTGTCGACGTCACCACCTGGTAGGTATCGCATTGCAGTCCGCAAACCCTGTTGGCAACCACCCAAGGCTCATGAACCAGAACAAGGGCCTCAGCAGTACTGCTGAGGCGTAAAAGAAGGGCAGCTGATGCCGCCTTAGAGTGATGCAGGTTAATTTGCAGCACCTGCACCATCGGTGTCGTCGTTTGACCCGAGGTCCATGGCTACCTGTTCCGCCCTTTCGGACGCCGCTATGACCGTGGAGTCAAGATCGGCGCCCTCCAGTTCCGAACACAGTAGCTCGTACTCGTTCAACGATTCGAAGAAGGGGCCTTGGGGGTAATCCCGCTTCACCTTCATCGTGATTGAATAAAAGTGTAGAGCGTCAAGTATAGTTACACAAGCGCAAACATACATACATAATAAATTTACATACAATGTACTACTTAGTCAGCCCCACACAAATCGTAAATACTCAAAATTGCTGACGCTGCCATTCTCACGCTTCCAATGTTATTCTAATCCTAAGTGCTCATAGGAGCATACATATGTACATGTACGTAGGTACATACATATGTACAATATGTTCAACACGGGAAACCGTGAGAAAGAGTTTTATTATTATTCTAAGCTTACACATTTAGAGTAAATATGTATCTTAGTAAATAAGTAGTACATAAGAATAAAAACGGCTGCCTACTAAGTGCCAGAAATTGAAAAATTCTTGCCTCTTTTTTTTATTTTTAATACTAACCTCATCAGAGTATTCCTTTTTTTCTCTTCTCTTCATGGTCAGTCAACAAGAGGTTGACGAAATTTTCGAGCGGTGGAATAGGTTCTTCATCGAAAGAGAACAGCCACCGCCAGAAAATATCAGGCAGGGACCTTTGCCGATATCAGTAGAGGAATATCGGCGAAGGCAAAGAAACAACTGTAAGGTGGAGGAACCCAAAGTTCCGAAGCCAGTAAAATTTAAGAGGAAAAGGGGTGGCAAGGCTTTTAAAAAAAGAAAAGAGCTTGCAAAGACCCATGAATTAATCAACGTAGCAACTAGTATAGATGAAAAAAGAAAATTAAAAAATAAGTTAAAAGAGATAAGAAAAATGTTTAAATAAAGAAAAAAAAAGTGGAAGTATCTTTCGTTTTTTTTTTCGAGAATGTCTAGGTCTAAGAACCCAATAGTTGATTTACCTAACGAATTGGAAGAGAGAAATTATGAAAGGGAATTGGAATTTTTGAGAAGATTTTGGCGTCGCATAGGAATGACTAGGGAACCAACAATACAAGACGTTATCAATCATACCACAAGAGTAGAAGAATTACAAAGAATGTTTGAGACATCCGGCATTGCAAGATTCTGATAGAATTTTTTTTTTGATAATAGAAATCAGCCAATATGGGTGGCAAAACATCAAAGATTGACAAATCAAATGCCAATGCGGTTAATTCCATTGAAGTGGTTGATCATACTGAGTCCTTGGATTCCATCAAATTCATTTTGCTTGTTATTGCAATTATTGGCTGCATCAATTTATTTTTGAAAATCTACTCAGTCCACAACAAAATTTAAAAAAAGAGATACATTTCTCGCGCTAACGGTCTAGATAAAGTCTAAACAGATTTTATTTTTTTTTTGATATCATTATTTTTCAATGGCCAAATGGGAAATAATTCTTAAAACACTCATAGAAGAAAAAACCAATTTCAAAAAGTCGCACTTAAAACTAAAATTCTGTTTATCTGTGTTTTACTGTCGACTGATATGTTTGAAATTACACAGTAAAGCAACAGCACAAAAAAACAAACAAATATATTCGACTTTTCTGTGTTTCGACTTAAGATATTTTCAAAGGAAATCGAAATTCAAAAGTTCTCAAAAAATTATGATAACTTTCGCAAAACAGCAACAGCTTATTTCTGAGACTGTTGGTGTTATGCTGGCAAACAGTGCTTGGGAAGCTTTATATTTCCTCCTAATGTCCTTTTATCTGTGAAGTCGTTTTCATATAGTTGGGTCACCTAACCGAGTTTTTCGACCATAAAACATCCTTTTTGTTTCATTTGAAAAAAATCGCCAAAAATAAAGCATTTATCGCATCTTTTTAATATTACGCTTAAAATGTTTGCAATAAAACAGAATAATTTTAAAAAGAATAAAACTTTCCTGATTTTTACAACTTCTTATAAAAAATCCAATAAAAACCAATTTTTTTCAATAATCGCAAAAAATCAAAAAATGGTGACTTTCCAATGTTAGTATCGAAAATATGTAGGTGAAATCGGACTACATATAAAAACGCACACATCCCATATATGGGATCTTTCGAAAAACACAGAAAATGTTATAATTCAGAAACTAATATAACCCGAGTAAGGAATTTTCAGCCATGACTTTATGAAGTTATAAGGAAATATGCTAAAATTTTAGAAATGTAACATAATTTAATTTATAAGTGGTATGTCGTTAGAAGCGTACTTTAATTATCTTTCGAACGGAGTAGATACGGTTTGCGGGTATTTGTAACTTCAGCGAAAAGAATTTTTGATTGAAGTTGTAACCAAAAAAACTCATAAGAAAATGGTTTTGATCTCAGCAGGTTCATGCCAGCCCTCCCCTACACCTGAAATTCTTGGTATTTTCTCAAATTAATTATTCGTAAACTAGTGTTTTCAACATATAGCTTTGAATATGATAGAAGTAAAATTTATCTACCAGAATTTCGTGGGGGGTAGAGTTGGGAAACTATCGGTAGTAGTACCATCGATAGTTTTTGATAGTTTAAAAAAAAATATTGATAGTTTTCGATAGTCTTAAAAAAATAAACTATCGATAGTACCATCGATAGTACTATCGTATTTAAATGATTCCTGAAAAAAATTTTTTAACCGCCAACAAATTCACATTTTATACATATTACAAGTATGTATGTACTCACAAGACCACGGATGCCACTGTTGGTTGTTTCCAAACAAACTTGGTAGTTTTTTTTTTCTGATTTTGAGTTTTTTCAATAAATTTTGGTTTTTTTGCAATAAATATGTGAAATTCAAATTTTTTTATTTTGGTTATTTTTTTACAAGTACCAACCTATGCCCAAAATATTGGAAACGCGACATTTTGACTATGTAGTTTTAACCAAGGACTCAAAACTTACCAATAGCTGATATTCTCAATTCACAACTTAAAATAGTAATCTAGATGGAAATGGAGATTTAAAAGTTGTAAAACTATCGATCGGTAATGTATACTTTACCATCGATAGTTTTCGATAGTTTTGAAAAAACCATCGATGGTCTTCGATAGTCTAAAAAAAAAAAAACTATCGATACTATCGATAGTGCCATCGATAGTTTCCCAACTCTAGTGGGGGGTTCAAACACCCAAAACCCCCCTAAATACGGCCTTGCCTGATCCTACCTGACGTTGTCGACGTCACCACCTGGTAGGTATCGCATTGCAGTCCGCAAACCCTGTTGGCAACCACCCAAGGCTCATGAACCAGAACAAGGGCCTCAGCAGTACTGCTGAGGCGTAAAAGAAGGGCAGCTGATGCCGCCTTAGAGTGATGCAGGTTAATTTGCAGCACCTGCACCATCGGTGTCGTCGTTTGACCCGAGGTCCATGGCTACCTGTTCCGCCCTTTCGGACGCCGCTATGACCGTGGAGTCAAGATCGGCGCCCTCCAGTTCCGAACACAGTAGCTCGTACTCGTTCAACGATTCGAAGAAGGGGCCTTGGGGGTAATCCCGCTTCACCTTCATCGTGATTGAATAAAAGTGTAGAGCGTCAAGTATAGTTACACAAGCGCAAACATACATACATAATAAATTTACATACAATGTACTACTTAGTCAGCCCCACACAAATCGTAAATACTCAAAATTGCTGACGCTGCCATTCTCACGCTTCCAATGTTATTCTAATCCTAAGTGCTCATAGGAGCATACATATGTACATGTACGTAGGTACATACATATGTACAATATGTTCAACACGGGAAACCGTGAGAAAGAGTTTTATTATTATTCTAAGCTTACACATTTAGAGTAAATATGTATCTTAGTAAATAAGTAGTACATAAGAATAAAAACGGCTGCCTACTAAGTGCCAGAAATTGAAAAATTCTTGCCTCTTTTTTTTATTTTTAATACTAACCTCATCAGAGTATTCCTTTTTTTCTCTTCTCTTCATGGTCAGTCAACAAGAGGTTGACGAAATTTTCGAGCGGTGGAATAGGTTCTTCATCGAAAGAGAACAGCCACCGCCAGAAAATATCAGGCAGGGACCTTTGCCGATATCAGTAGAGGAATATCGGCGAAGGCAAAGAAACAACTGTAAGGTGGAGGAACCCAAAGTTCCGAAGCCAGTAAAATTTAAGAGGAAAAGGGGTGGCAAGGCTTTTAAAAAAAGAAAAGAGCTTGCAAAGACCCATGAATTAATCAACGTAGCAACTAGTATAGATGAAAAAAGAAAATTAAAAAATAAGTTAAAAGAGATAAGAAAAATGTTTAAATAAAGAAAAAAAAAGTGGAAGTATCTTTCGTTTTTTTTTTTCGAGAATGTCTAGGTCTAAGAACCCAATAGTTGATTTACCTAACGAATTGGAAGAGAGAAATTATGAAAGGGAATTGGAATTTTTGAGAAGATTTTGGCGTCGCATAGGAATGACTAGGGAACCAACAATACAAGACGTTATCAATCATACCACAAGAGTAGAAGAATTACAAAGAATGTTTGAGACATCCGGCATTGCAAGATTCTGATAGAATTTTTTTTTGATAATAGAAATCAGCCAATATGGGTGGCAAAACATCAAAGATTGACAAATCAAATGCCAATGCGGTTAATTCCATTGAAGTGGTTGATCATACTGAGTCCTTGGATTCCATCAAATTCATTTTGCTTGTTATTGCAATTATTGGCTGCATCAATTTATTTTTGAAAATCTACTCAGTCCACAACAAAATTTAAAAAAAGAGATACATTTCTCGCGCTAACGGTCTAGATAAAGTCTAAACAGATTTTATTTTTTTTTTTGATATCATTATTTTTCAATGGCCAAATGGGAAATAATTCTTAAAACACTCATAGAAGAAAAAACCACGGCAGAAAAAGCATATAAATGCATAAACAAAAATATAACAATAAAAACAGAAACGGTAAGAAAACACCTCAAAACAATACTAGATTCATTAAATAATTTAGGTGAAGTAATACGCAAAGTTAACAACCAACTCACTGCAGCTCACCAATTAGAAGCATACCAAATATTTTCCATTGTTAGAGACAAACTAGTATCTTCATTAGCAAGATACAATATTGATGCATTAGTACCAAACACATACATAAGTACCATATCACTCGACTTTAGCATTTTATTACCAGAACCAGAAGAAAAAGACAAAATGCCACAAACAGTAGTAGAGTTCATTAAAACGGCTTCATCAATTTTGCCTGAATTTGATGGTAAGCCGGAAAATCTATATAGTTTTTGGACGCACTTGACATTCTTGACCAGATCAAAGATACGCATGCAGCATTAGCAATATCCATTATAAAAACTAAACTGCAAAGCTTTTGAATATTCAACAACGCGGTAAAACGGCTAATCAATACACTACTGAAATAGAGAAGCTAACAAAGTCATTGGAAGGAGCATACATATCTGATGGGCTTACCTCAGACTTGGCAAGCAAATATTCTACACAAGCAGCTGTAAAAGCCATGTGTAAGAATTGCTCAAACGAAAAAGTAAAAATTATAATGCAAGCAGGAACGTTCACTTCCATGAACGAAGCTATCTCTAAATTTACAAATAGCTGTACTGAAGTAACTGGAAACCCAAACTCATTGCTTCACATCCGCCAACAAAACTATTACCGCGGTAGCTTCCGTAGAAGTTATCAAAGTAATAATAACAGAAGTAACCATAGACGCGCGTTTCCCACGCACTACAATTATAACAATAACAATAACATGCAAAGGCGAGACTTTAGAAACCAAACACGCTCAAATGCTCGCAATAACAATAATACAAACAACACACGAAACATACGTAGCTACAACCAACAGAAAAACCAGCAGACTCCACTTCAACAGTAGAGAGAAAAATTTTAGTATTCAATTTACATTTGAAGAGCTACATATCTTCCAAGTCAACATTAAATAACTCATTTTCTACTCTGCTAGTAGACACAGGAGCAGATATATCCATTATTAAAAAGGGTCAAATTCAGAATGATTTTTCAATTGATAATTAACAAAAAACAGATTTAAAAGGTATTGGTCAGGGTATAACAAGCACCCTTGGAACAGTTAAAACAGATTTAAAGAGTGACGATCTTTTGATTCGACATAAATTTCACATAGTAGAAGATGACTTCCCAATCCCGTGCGACGGAATTTTGGGACTTGATTTCATTAAAAAATATAATTGCATTTTGGACTATCAAAATGATAAAGATACTTTGATATTACGTCCATATGATTTCCCAGAATATATAGCAATTCAAATGACAAATGAGCCAACTATCAATAGTATATCAGTATCAGCCAGATCTGAAGTAATTAGACAAATTAAAATTAATAATAATAACGAATTATTTATACCACATCAACAATTAGCCGAAGGTATTTTTATTGCCAATTCAAGCATTTGTTAGAATTATTAATACAACAGATAAAAATGCAACTATTCAAAATTACAATATTAATACAGAAAATTTAGAAGACTACATAATTGTAAATAATAAACAGAAAAATGAAGCAAATAATAAAGAAAAACTAGAAAGATTAAATAAAAACTTTCCATCATTTGCAAAATCTCAACTTAATACTTTATGTTCAGAATATATTGATATATTTGCATTAGAATCAGAACCTATAACCACTAACAATTTTTATAAACAAAAACTTTATATGAAAGATGATAACCCAGTCTATAATTAAAAATTATAGAGTACCAGAAGCGCACAAACAAGAAATTAATAAACAAGTCAATAAACTAATTCAAGATGACCTAATTGAACCATCTATTACCAAATAAAATATTCCGATTTTGTTAGTACCGAAAAAATCACTTCCAGGTAGCAATGATAAAAGATGGAGATTGGTAATCGATTATAGACAAGTAAATAAAAAGTTAACTGCAGATAAATTCCCATTACCAAGAATTGATGATATTCTAGATCAATTAGGAAGAGCAAAATATTTTTCTTGCTTGGATTTAATGTCAGGTTTTCACCAAATAGAACTAGGCACAGAATCAAGAGATATAACATCATTTACCGCAGACAATGGTACATACCGTTTCAAAAGATTGCCTTATGGTCTCAAAGTATCAACAAACTCATTTCAAAGAATGATGACTCTGGCATTCGCAGGTCTAAAGCCATCACAAGCATTTTTATATATGGACGACTTGGTAGTATTAGGATGTTTCGAAAATCATATGATTAAAAATTTAAAAGACGTATTCGCAACTTGCAGAAAATATAATTTAAAATTACACCCAGATAAATGTCTATTTTTCAACCAAGAAGTTACTTATCTTGGACACAAATGTAGAAGTAAGGGAATTTTACCTGATCCCAGTAAATACAAAATAGTTCAAAATTATCCAACTCCCAAGAATGCCGACGAAGCTAAAAGATTCGTCGCATTCTGCAATTACTATAGAAGATTTATACCAAATTTCGCAGAATTCTCTAGAATATTAACAAGACTTTGCAAAAAGAACATAGTTTTTAATTGGACAGAAGAATGTGAAAAATCATTCAATTATTTGAAAAATGCACTAATTAGCCCAAATATTTTACAATACCCAGATTTCAATAAAGAATTTTGTATAACCACGGATGCAAGTGGATATGCCTGCGGAGCAGTACTAAGTCAAGAATATGAAGGAAAACAATTACCAGTTGCTTATGCCTCAAGATCTTTCACAAAAGGCGAAATAAATAAAGCAGCAATTGAAAAAGAATTAGCAGCCATACATTGGGCTATAACTTATTTCAGACCGTACGTCTACGGTAGAAAATTCACAATTAAAAAAGACCATCGACCCTTAACTTACCTTTTTTCGATGAAAAACCCATCATCAAAATTAACTAGAATACGACTAGATCTGGAAGAATATGACTTTGAAGTGAGTACATAGCTGGAAAAGAACATTATGTTGCGGATGCACTATCAGGCATAAATATAAATGATTTAAAAGACATGTCAGTCAAAGCATGCTATATAATGAGAGTCACGACACGATCAGAAACTAATAAAAATTCCAATAATAAAAATACAAAAGAAAACTGTCACGAGGAGAACATAAATATATAAGAAGCGCTTAATAAATGTGAAGTAAAAAAGCTAGCTCAGCTCATTTTCGATCCCCCGAAACTGCAGTTCAAAAAGAGAAAGAAAATTTTTAGCAACATAGATATTAATGATTTAATTGTTGAGGCGAAGATTGACTTAGGACAATTCTTTGCCAGGCTTATGAAAGAAGCCGACAATTTGAAAATAAATAAAATACAGTTGTCCTTAGGAGACAAATTGTTTAAAAATAATTATACTCGAGTAGACACATTTAAAGAAATAGGTACCAAAGTTCTCAAAAATTTAACTATTGCACTAACTCCGGAGGTTATGCAAGTGACAGATAAGGAAGTAGTTAAAAAGATATTACAAAAATATCACGATGATCCCGTTAATGGTGGCCACCCAGGAATCAATCGCACAACCAATAAAATTAAACAGAAATATTATTGGAAAAATATGAAAAAATTAAATAAAAAATCATATTAAAAAATGCATTGAATGCAATAAAAACAAAGTAAATAAATATTTAAAAGAACCCATGACAATAACAGAAACGCCAACAAAACCGTTTGATATAGTTCAAATTGACACAATTGGCCCATTTCCAAAATCATTGAATGGAAATGAGTATGCAGTCACTATAATATGTGACTTAACCAAATACCTAATAGCAATTCCAATTGAAAGCAAACATGCAAAGACAGTAGCCAAAGCTACTTTCGAACATTTCATTCTCATTTATGGATGTATGAAGACCATACTAACAGATATGGGAACGGAATATAAAAATAACGTTTTTGAAGAACTGTGTAAATTATTAAAAATAGAACACAAATCTTTTACACCTTACCATCATCAAACGTTAGGCACTGTTGAACGCAGCCATAGAACATTCAATGAATATGTACGTTCATACATATCCATTGACAAAGACGATTGGGATGAGTACCTCAAATACTTTACCTTTTGTTATAACACAACACCTTCAACAGCTCATGGTTACTGCCCTTTTGAACTAATATTTGGAAAACCGGCACCGATATACGAATTTTTACAAGAAAATACAATTAGCCCATCATATAATTATGAGGCGTATGATAAAGAAGTTAAATTTAGGTTACAAATAGCACAAGAAAGAGCTAATAGGTTAATAAGACAGGCTAAGGAAAAACAAAAAATTAATTACGATAAAAACGTGCAGCTTAAGGAAATAAAAATAGGAGATTTAGTGTTATTCAGATATGAAGCAGGACATAAGTTAGATAGTAGATATAAAGGGCCCTATAGAGTAACAGATATTGATAAGCACAATAACTATAGTTTAACTCCCTATAGAGTAGTAAATATTGATAGGAAGAGTAACTATAGTTTAACTCCCTATAAGGTAGAAAGTATAGGTAAAAATAATAATCATACAGAAAAGAAAATTATAGTACATAAAAGTAGACTTAAGGCAATAGAATAGGATATTTCCACTTTTACATCAAAATAAATATGTAAGTTCAATTTTAATTTTTATTGAAATCAAATACTCGCTTCATTGAATTCACAAATGAAGCCAGCATTTTTTTTGGAAAGGTGATGTAGAGCGTCAAGTATAGTTACACAAGCGCAAACATACATACATAATAAATTTACATACAATATATTGTCACGCGCTGGCGCTAGTCAGCCCCACACAAATCGTAAATACACAAAATTGCTGACGCTGCCATTCTCACGCTTCCAGTGTTATTCTAAGCCAGTGATAGGCAAAATTGAAATGCAACTGCATTAGTGAGAGCGCCGTAATAGCGCAAATCAATTGGTTCGTTTTCGTTTAGTCGCTTGCTGGCCCTCAATGAATGCCAAAGATGACTTGATACGAAACTCTTTTTTACTCTCTCACTTTTATGATTTTCCCACGGGTTTTCTGTGGCTTTGTTGCCAGCATCAACACAACAGAAAACCCGGCCGATCAGCTGTTTGTACAAATTGCAGGTGCCAGAAAGGAAAACACTCCATAATAAATTGTAACATTCGGTGGATTTTGATGTTTTGTTATATGTGCCCAATTTCGTTGAAATAATAAAGAATTATGAAAAATACCGAGGTAATTGTATTGCTTGTGTGTAGTATGCAGTGCAGTTTACTGGAAAAAATTGTGTTTCAGTCAAAATTATAAAAAATATGTTAATGAGATGGAACGCGGGCAGCGGTTCTTCAATAGATTTATATCAGTGGCGCACACAGAAAAATATTTTGGGGGGGGGGGTTTCAATATCCAACGAAAAATTAAAAAAAAAAAATACTTAAAACTCGTCCAGACAATTTTTACTTAAATTTATGAGTGGACCTACATATGCACAGATTAAACAAAGTCACCTTTTAAATCTCAATTCATTGCATTTTCTCTGTATTTAAACTAAAACTAACAGTCAAGGAAGCCTAAGTTCGAGATACTCAGCTGTATGCTTTCATTGTTTGTTTGCGTTTGTTCGATTATATGAATCGAGTGCCGCATAAAGTGGGCGCAGACACGCCTATTTTCAAAATTTTTATCAATCAATCCAACTAAGCATATAAATATTATTATTAGTGGAAATTTGCAACTTCTAATCACGTTACAAATTCCCAAGGGTTTCCAGAAATATCTTTGTTACAAAGTAGGCGTGGTCATAAACCGATTTCGCTAAATTTTTGAGCATGTATTACCACAAGTTATTAAAGTGTACAAACTGATTTTCGTCATAATATATAAATTATTTGTCGAGTTATAGGCTCACACATCTCGTATATTCCAGCTTCTAAAAAGAGGCGGTACCACGCCCATTTTCCTCAATTTTCCTGTTTTTTGTTTTATGTCTATAGCTGGACTTCTACCACAAAATTTCAATGATATATCTTTGTAATTGACAGAGATTTCGCTTAAAATGTTTCTATTAGGCCACTTTATAATTCCCATATATAAAAATGGGCGTGGCCGTTAACCGATTTTGGCAATTTTTCGTCAAAACATATGCTTAGGAAAGTAAATCACGCATACCAAATTTCATCGATATATCTCCTACGGTTTCTGAGTTATGGCTTATAAAACTTTCAATGTTCCATGTCCATTTTCGACTCACAATTCCCCTTAAATCTAAAAAAATCCAGTTCAGCAGCCACAGAGTTATAAGGCAAACTCATTACCTTGAAGCAAATTAAAAAAATGTCTCTGTCCAGTTTATATTTTTCTAGGTTTTTAATTGGCCTAAATTCCCACAACTTTTTAATACTATCCAGATACAATAGGTTTGTTTTTAGTTTAACATTTTCATAGTTTCAAAAAATTAAATTCTATCAGCAGAAATCAAAATAGGCCGTTTGTGAACAAAAAAGTATCAAATCACAAAATTTAGAAAAAAAAGTATCAAAAAAGATACAATTGTATCAAAACGGCAATGCTGTTAGTGACTAATGTATTCATTTATTTTACATATTCATACATCGTCGGCAGAAAGATTGCTTTGAAAACAACAAATTACAATTTTTCAAATGACTATGTAGAATTAAATTCTATTATTTAAAAATTCAATTACTTTGCGGGGGGGGGTTTAACACCCCAAAACCCCCCTGCGTTCGCGCCTGATTTATATATATATCCGCTTAAAAATTATTATATTTCAGTTCTCATATATTCACATTTTAATAGAATTGCAAAATAGAGTAAAATATTTCTTAAAAAATACCACCCAACTACATGTATTATCGTCCACCACTTTTTGTGCGTTATTCTTAATTTGTCTGAGATTGGGTTTCGAACACGAATATTCGGAATGTGGGGAAATCATACTATCCTGTCACTTTTGTGGTTATATCCTTATCTTAATTTGGTATAAACAAAATTTTATTATTGCTATAGTCTTCAATAACACAAGGAAGCCGTAAAATTCTCAGAAATAATATGTAAAATACCCATTTTCGGTTTTCGACAGAGTGGCACCAATGAAAAATGTTATAAAAAATGCGCATTTTGACAACGCTCTCACGAAATCAAGAGTTTCGTATCTAGTTATCTTTGATGAATGCGGTCGTTTATAAAAACGACAAGCATGCGTACATATGTATAAGTAATAATGCTTTTACATATATAAATATGCGCAAACAAGCGACATTCGCCCACGATGTTGCTACGCCACTTGCTGAGCGACGACTAAATCGTTTACAAAAGAAATAGCATAACGTGTCTCTGTGATTTGAGCGCGATCAATTGATCTATGAAACGCCTATCACCCCAGCCAGCAAAATCATCGTAAACGAGCTCGTAAACTGATGTTTTCTCGAAGAAAACTCTAATAAAATATCGTTTATGAAATCCGTTTACGATTCGCCTACGAATACTGTTTCGTTTTAAAATGTTCATTGCCTACGAGTAGGGATTCCAATCCCGGGATCCCGCCCTTTTGGACACCCCGAAAATCCCGGGATCGCTAGAATTTTATCCCGGGATTTTTGGGATAAGATAAAGACAGAATATTCCCCTATAATAGCAAAGAAAAGTTGGATTTTATATAATTTTTAGTGGTCTCAGATCTGTATACTAATAGCATTTCCTATTCTGCATGAAAATGTTGCATTATTACATTGCACCATTATCAACATGTGCCCTGTGCCCTATAAATGTTGCATTTTTCATGTGATGAATGAAACAAAAATAATGCAATGTGCTAAGAGCAGAAGATGTTGCCCCGTAGTCGGGCCAGTTTTATATTTTGTCAATAGAACAAACAGCCTTAAAAAAGTGTTGAGTCTGTGTGGAAGAGAACAAAAAATGTGACAGCCCGAAGAAAGTGCGACATTTTTGCCAGAATAAAAAAGTCCATTAGTCAAAGTAAGGATTAATATTTTTGATGTTTTTTTTTAATAATCAAATTTTTGTGTTGTGAAGTACGCGTTGTAAAGAAACGTACGTTAAGTATTTTTAAAGCCTTTAGAATTCTTGTGGTAAAATTCATTTGATAATTTCTATTTCCTGATTTTTGGTCATTTATTTCCCAAATGGTTTTTGGAATTTTCCCATATGGAAAGTAAATAATGGAAGAAAATGCAAACAAAATTTTAATTAGACTTGATAGTTTTACATTACTCTACTAAAATTAAATACGCAGCTGCATCCTCGGAATTCATATCAAAATATGTGCCTCCGATTTTTAAATATTTTCGGAAGTTGCATTAATTTTCAGAATTTTTCGGCAAGCTTGGAAATATTCGCTTAAACGAAGTGTGTCGTTAAATTCTAAAAATTTGTATTGGAAATTATCAAATGATCGCAAACCTTTTTATCCTAATATCCTAAAAGTACCAACTATAAAGGAAAATGTTTTGTTCACCAAATGTATTTAATTTTCTTTGTTGATTGTGTTTTTTAAAGTAACTCTTAAGTGTTATTAAATAATACGCATGATTTAACGTTCCTATTTTATTTTGTTAGTAATGAAATAATAAAAAATGGCAATAAAAATCTAATTTTTCTTTGCATGTTAAAGTTGTAGCGTTTCTCGAAAATATACATATTTAATTTTTCAACCTCAAATGTGGGAAAATAATACTGGTCGACAAATTTTTGTAACAGAAATAAAATTCTACGTTTCAAAAGGATTTCGGTGCACGTTTTGAGATATTCATGTCCAAAGAGGCGAAAAACGCGGTTTTTGGCCATATTCTCTCCTCAATATCTTTAAAATTGCCCACTTTCATTAAAAACTGATTAAATCTATTGAAAGCACGATCATTTCTCTTGAAGACAATGTTTTGCTTTTTCGGATATCTTGCTTGTAACTTGCAATATTGCAATAAAAAATTTTGTAGCACGCTTTTAGGCAGTTTATTATATTAACAACAAACTGTGCGTTAGAATGAAATAAGTGAATTAATTTATATTAATTTATCGAAAATACGACTAAATTTTGCGTGACTGAAACAAAAATTCCAATCAGTGGCCTACTATGTATATATTTTCTATACTGAAATAAAAATAGTTCGGCAGAGCAGCTACAAAACTTGATTTCGATTAAAACAGCGCTACAAATACTGCCGTTGATTTCGAAGAAAAATACCTTATTGTACAAAAACATATATTTCTAGATATATAAATAAGAAACCCGAGAAAGCAAAGCGCTGTTTTCAAGAGAATTGATCGTTCTTTCAATAGCTGCAATCATTTTTTAATGAAAGTAAGTAATTTAACAGATTGAGCAGTGAATATAGCAAAAAATCGCATAAATATCTCAAAACCTACAAGTATTACCGAAAATCCGACTTCAGATTCAGATTCAGGGCACCGAAATCCTTTAGAAAAGTAGAATTTTATTTGAGTTAGAAAATTTTGTCGGCCTGTATAATTAATGTCCAAATCCCGGGATAAATCCCGGGATCCCGGGATTAGAAAAAAAAATCTCGAAAATCCCGGGATCGGAAAAATTGGAATCCCTACCTACGAGTGTCGTAAATGTATCGAAAAAGCACTCGTATATGAATCTTTTTACGTCCGTTTTTTTATCGTAAATGTACTCGTAAACGATTGATTTTCAATAGAAAAAACGACCTTTTGGACTGCTTTACCGACTGATTTTCAATGCGTAAAATAATGCCCATAAACAAAGCTAAATTTTAGGTATAAAGTTTTTTATTGACTGCTGTTTAATATACATAAACTAAAGAATGGTAATGCATACGATAATTATAATAATATATTAATTAACTAAACAATGGTAGTGGATGCGATAATTATAATATATCAATTAACAATACAACGGTAGTGGATGCGCTATAATAATATATTAATTTTGTTTTCGATGGTATGCTGCTTTTCGCCAGCGGTAGTCCGTCAACGTTCATATTAAGCAAAATTTCGTTACTAGCATAGGATTTTTGAAGCAAAAAATCTGTTAGTGGATCTTTCACGCCGTAATGCATATATTCACCACCGTCGAGTTCATAGTTAACTGTTTCACAAGGTGTTTTTAGCAAAGTTCCGTGGGGGTTTCGGGGATAAGCTCTTTGAAAATCGCTAACAAGTTATTAGCATTCGAATGGCTAGTATTGCTTTCCAAAACATAACGGGCAATTTTATCAAAAATATCACAACTTGTTGGTGAATATGCCTTTTCGGAAAAGCCCGCGTCAACAGTTTCATTGAACACTGCAGTTTCATTGAACACTGAAACTTCATTTAACACTAGAGCTTCATTTAACACACAAGTTTCGTTTAGTTCTGGAGCTTCGTTTAGTTCTGCCGCTGTGAGCTGCTGACTACTATATCTTTTCAAATTATTAGTTATACCTTCTAATATAGATAGCGCTTCCGTTTTTGCACTCCTATTTAATACATTAGTCATATTATCTGTAAAATATGTAAGTCTGATAAAATTCAACATACAATAACGAATAATAAGAGGTAATATGTACCTTTAAAATTCTTTTACTGACCTCTGCCTGTGAACGAAATATGTAATGAAATTGTGGTACTAAGTTGTATGATTAAATTTCAATTAC
Source organism: Urophora cardui (assembly GCA_960531455.1). NCBI lineage: Eukaryota > Metazoa > Arthropoda > Insecta > Diptera > Tephritidae > Urophora > Urophora cardui. The sequence goes on along the minus strand of OY482673.1, from coordinate 87,619,950 downwards.
AAATTACAGCAATTCCTTCACCTTCCTGTACGCTAATTATAATTTAAAAGATATATGTATTTCATGTTATTTTTGTTTTTAATCAGAAATTTTACAAACATACATACATACTTACTTTTAAAATATTGAGTTTGAAATTTTTCGTTTAAAATTGTTTGTTTGAAATTTTTCGTTTTCTTTTTTTTTGACATAATAGAAAAAAGCTTCTTTTGTTATTGTTTTCTGATTCGAGAATAAAATTAAATTGCAATGTTCGTAAAATGTACGGTACCTTGCTGGCTGGGACTGTTCTAAGCCTAAGGGTGCGTTTATATCGGAGCAATAGAAGAAAGAAAGGAAGATAGCGAAGAAAATTGTAAACGGGAATTCTGTACTTCTGTTTATGTCGGAGCTGCGATAAGCGCTAAGCTCACCACAGATAATAGCAAAGAAAATACCTTACGGAAATCACGTATAGTGTTTATGTCGGAGCAATAGAAGAAAGAGTGATACTAGCAACGAAAATTGTAAATGGGAGTTCTGTACTTCTGTTTATGTCGGAGCAGTGGGTGACTAAAGAAATTCACCACATTAGCGCTATTATCATAGCAGAGAAAATACCTTATGGGAAACGCGTGTAGTGTTTATGTCGGAGCAATAGAAGAAAGAGTGGATACTAGCAACGAAAATTGTAAATGGGAGTTCTGTACTTCTGTTTATGTCGGAGCCGCGCTATAAGCGCGTATCAAAGTATAAGAGCGAAGAAAACTAATTCATTGATTTTCTTTACTCGATTAGCGCTATTCATTATGGACACAGAAACTTTCATTAGTGCAATTTTTAAAAGGCAACCTTTGTGGGATCAAAGAAATCCAAATCATCCCAATAGGCTTGTCTTGGATAAACTGTGGACAGCCGTAGCATGTGAAATGAAGTCCACACGTAAGTAAATATATACGACTTCATGCATAAAAAATAAAATAGGTTTTAAAAATTTTTAAGTGACATTTTCATAAAATTTTTCGATTTCGAAAATTTTATAAATCTATTTTATTTTTTATGAATAAGAAGGACATTGTTTATGTGTTTTATTACTTTTTATACATAATTTTTATATAACCTTTCAAATTAAAAAAAAAATAAATATATAGATAAGTATGTGTGGAGCAGAAATATATGTAAATATTTATTATGTGTAAAATAACAACGTCTCTTCTCCTTTTCGGTTACTCTAAAATTTTTATTTAAGTACCACAATACACTAAAGACAAATCTAGTACCATAGCTTCAATATACGCAGATAACAACGCTATTCCACTCTTTGCTAGCTTAGCTCCGACATAAACACTCAATAGCGCTATATGCTTTGGTCGAACAGCGCTATTACCTCCGCTTATTGACCTCTTCGCTACTATTGCTCTTATCACTGCTCCGACATAAACACTCAATAGCGCTATTCCGATAAGCGTATATCACGCATAGCTATCTTTCTTTCTTCTATTGCTCCGACATAAACGCACCCTAAGTGCTCATAGGAGCATACATATGTACATGTACGTAGGTACATACATATGTACAATATGTTCAACACGGAAAACCGTGAGAATGAGTTTTATTATTATTCTAAGCTTACACATTTAGAGTAAATATGTATCTTAGTAAATAAGTAGTACATAAGAATAAAATTTGTATAAAAGAGGCAAAATTTTGATAATAAAGTGAATTGGTGTTTCGCACGTCATACCAACAAGTCGTGGTTTATTACTTTTACTATAAAAGCCGTAGCCCAGAATGCAATCACGACTTTCGATGTAAGGGATTGAGGCCTCGTTTATGACAAAACTGACATGACGTTGCTAATCCCTCACCTCGCTAACTCGGACAATCCTCCAATCGCTTGAAGGAATGTCGTCGTTACTCTGCGCGATGGCCTCCAAGATTTCCTCTGGCTCCTCTGGATCGCATGGTACCCAGGCCCAGGCTCTAGGTCTGTTGGGAATTTCTTCCCGACATACCACGTCCACCTTGGCCCCGGCCCATAGATCCTCCAGAGAAGAAATGGCTCGCTTGTAGAGAGTCAAGGAACGTTCGTCACCGCAGGTGACGAGTTTAATTCTCCCTTGGTACCAGCCAGCATCACGGACGCTAACGACAGGACCCAGAAACTCTCGGATCAGTTCCTTGTACTTCTTCATGAGCCATGCAAGGATGATCCTCCAGTATTCGGGCGTCAAGTGACCGTCCGGGTGGCATCGGTCTATGACCGCCACCGTCAGGCTGTTCCTGGCAGCCTCAATGAAGCTTCTGGCTGATGGGGAAGGGTGTTGGGCCGAGGATCGATTTTTCTTGGAATCACTCGTGGGTTTTCAAGAGACCTCGGTCTTTTGGCGTTGGTTGTGGTGTTAGAGGGGGTCTGTGTTGCGGACCTCATTGTCTGTTTCTTAGCAATGATCCCTCTGGCCCAAGTCAGCGAACTCCTCTGATCGACCGTCAACCTTGCTTCGGATAGGGAGCCCAACCGATCAACAATTTTGACGGCGTTCCGATAATTTCGCTGACTGCGGATAGAAGGAGGGATCCTCCTACTCGCCTTGGATTGATCAGGGCACTCACTAGGCTTGCCTGCGGCAGCCGAAGTTGAGGGTTTCTCTCCGCTCGTAGAGAGCTTTGAGCTTCCCCCAACTGGCTGGTCTTCTTGTTTTCCCGTTAAGGGCTTAGGCCGGGCCTCCCGTGCTTCTAGTGCTGGAGTGGTCTTGCCCTCTAGGGATCCATATCCTCCGGCACCGGTGGGCTGGGGCTTGCCCTAGAGGGGTTTAGCTTTACGCCCCTGCAGCAGTGGCCGAATGGGGTTGTTGGACCGTGAAGGTCCGCTCGGCGCCGTCGCAGCGGTTCCCGAGGGGGGTGGTACTTTTTTAGCGCCAAGTCCAACGGTGGAATTTTTACCCGTGCACGGTTCCGAGGCTCGGATTTTGTTTTGATTCATGTTTCTGTTTCTTTGGTCACCTACTTAGACGAAGCCTTTCGGTGGGTGACAGGTAACAAGGTCAATGGAAATAAGGTCAATTGACCTTATTTCCCACCCGGTTGGGAAATAAGGTCAATTGACATTATTGCGTTTTTGGAAAACGCAATAAAGTCAATTGACTTTATTGCGTTTCCGAGCATTTAGCTTCGCATAGGTCCGTGTCGGTTCGCGTCGCTGCTGTTATTAGAAAAGTTAAGCGCCGCAGGCGAAAATTTGGAATAAAAAATCGCGCGATTTTTAATTCCAAATTTTCATTTTCCTAAACTGCTTTTTATGAGAAAAGAAAAGCGCCGCAGGGGAAAATTTGGAATAAAAAATCGCGCGATTTTTAATTCCAAATTTTCATTTTCCTAAACTGCTTTTTATGAGAAAAGAAAAGCGCCGCAGGGGAAAATTTGGAATAAAAAATCGCGCGATTTTTAATTCCAAATTTTCATTTTCCTAAACTGCTTTTTATGAGAAAAGAAAAGCGCCGCAGGGGAAAATTTGGAATAAAAAATCGCGCGATTTTTAATTCCAAATTTTCATTTTCCTAAACTGCTTTTTATGAGAAAAGAAAAGCGCCGCAGGGGAAAATTTGGAATAAAAAATCGCGCGATTTTTAATTCCAAATTTTCATTTTCCTAAACTGCTTTTTATGAGAAAAGAAATGCGCCGCAGGCGAAAATTTGGAATAAAAAATCGCGCGATTTTTAATTCCAAATTTTCATTTTCCTACTTTTTTGCAATGCCGCAGCATAAGGCAAGTAGACATAGTTTTTATATACATTTTTATTTAAATTTTTGTATAACTAGATATTTAACATACTTTACATTATTATATAATTTATTGAAATATTTTTGCTGTGTTGGCAACTCTTTTTCGACGACCACACTTCACTAAATTCACTTATCAACTAATTTGTAGTAACATAAGAGCGAGTAAAATTGTATTTTCATTCATTAACAAACGGTACTCATAACGGGTTTGCAGAAGAACTCAGGAAATATTTTCATGAATGAACAAGTTTTAAGCATAGTTGACATTATTTCCATTTGGATTGGGAAATAAGGTCAATTATTTTATTTCCAAATTTTCGTTGACCTTATTGCGTTTTCCAAAAACGCAATAATGTCAATTGGCCTTATTTCCCAACCGGGCATATTCAAAATTTGTAGATGTATTGAGTTTTGTACTTTCAATACGAGAGCGTTGAGCAGCCCTGAAATAGGATATGAAACAGTTTGTTATATATACATACATACATACAGTGGTAACCCCCACTTTTCAAATATCTATATGCCGATGAAACTATAGGGCGGCGATCGGCAGCTGGGCCATTTAGGGCCACTCGTTTCTCATGTATAGATTGTGTGTGCGCTGCAGTGTTGCCAGAATATTTTGGAGCTTATAGCTAGATGAAAAGAAAAAAATAGCTAAAAATAGCTAAACAATTTTTTCAAAGCCAAAAATATTTTTCTTCAAAAATAGCTAAATAATTACATTGGTCGAAAAGTTTTTGTTACAGAAATAAAATTCTACTTTTCTAAAAGATTTCCGTGCGCTGAATCCGAATCTGAACTCAGATTTTCGCTAATACGTACAGTTTTGAGATATTCATGTTTAAAGAGGCCAAAAACGCGATTTTTGGCTATATTCACTCCTCAATATCTTTTAAATTACTTACTTTTTTTTAAATTCATTAAAGCTATTGAAAACGCGGACATTTCTCTTGAAGAAACCATTTTAATATTTCAGATATCTTTCTTATAACTTGCAATATTGCATATTAAGATTCATTAGTTTTGCAATATTTTCTCCATACAAAAATAATTAAAAATTTTGAAGCAAGTTTTTAGGCAGTTTATTATATTATGGACGTATGTAAGTGGCTTCGTAAAAAAAATTGTTCTGCTGAGCAATTACAAAATTTGATTGCGCCTATAACATGCTATAAATGCTGCCGTTGTTTTCGTGTTGTTTGTTTGTGCAAAAACATGTATACATACATACCAAAATTAGATATCCGAAAAATTAAAACGTTGTCTTCAAGAGAAATGGCCGAGCTTTCAATAGCTTTAATCAATTTTTAAAATAAGTAAGTAATTTAAAAGATATTGAGGAGTGAATATAGCCAAAAAACGTGTTTTTCGCCCATTTGGGCATGAATATCTAAAAATCTGTACGTATTACAGAAATCAGAATTTCCGCCTTTTCACCCGAGTCCGAATTCGGTTACCTACGGTTTTGTGAGTATATCCAAAAACACCGCAATAAATGTTCCCTCCAGTTCCTGAATAGAAGATTTTATCGTCATTTTGACGATTTTTCCTAATAAATTATGATTTTTTTCGTGTATTATATATTTTTTTAAGGAATAATTGTAATCGAAAAACGATTGTAATCGGTTAGTTCCCCACAATTATTCGCGATTAATAATCGAACGCTTTCGATTAACCTAAAAAGCAGTTAATCGGTTATTTCATTCTTTTTGCCATCCCTACTTACATACATATTTGTTGATATGTATCAGAGTTTAACAAAATTTTTTCGAATAACGAATAATAGGTAGGTGAATAATTTTTTTTTATCTTTTTTTGAATAATAAATAATTTCGCTTACTGCAAAAAGAATTATTCGAATAATAGATATTTTTTATTTACATACATTTTTGTAATAAAATCGAAACCATGTACATACATATGTATGTATCTATATGTTCTTCAAATGCTGTTTTTTTTCTACCCAGAATTTTTATTTATTGGGTCGTATTAATAAAAATATAGCAAATGTTTTTACTCAAGATTTCGGAAATTCGACATTAATTTGTATGAACCAAATTTCAAAATGTGAGTAAAAGGTCTGAAATCTGAAGCAAAAGCAAATGCTTGGCTTTTATTAATGTAACCCATTATTTGAAATAGCAAATAAAGTTCCGAATAAATTATTCGTAACTATTTATCTCGTAAGATGATCATCGCGCACCGGTCGAATTTCCATTACAACATGAATTTGAATTTCCATTACAACATGAAAATTTCACTTTATATATATCACATTCACATTTCCTCTACTAACAGTTTTTATACATTTAGTATAAACTTACATTCTTACCAGTTTGGTAAGAATTTCCCACAAACAGCATCCCTGATCACCGCAAAACAGAAAAATTGGGAGTTAAGAGTGGAGCCAGGAAAACAACTTTTGTGAGCGGATCTAACAAAAAAAAAAAACTTTCGCTCCGATGCCCTGATCGCAAAGAAACGCAAGATGGTTGTGACGACGCACCTACATGCGGCAAAATGCAACTACATCCGGCAGTTGATTGTGACGGGGCTATAAGTATGCATGCCGGACTACAAGTTTTTGTTTGCTAATCTTTTCGATCATAGAACACATGGCTTCATTGTAGCAATTGATGGAAAAGGGTATATTGCAAGGCAATAAAATTCCATTTCGGCTGTTTGACGGCTATTTTGCATTATATTGTAACGCTCACAGTGGCATTGCATAAATTCAACGATTTTTTTAATGAATCAATAGAGTGTGAAATTTTTAAAATGAAAGACACATATTGCAATGCCCGGTATAGAAATATTGCCTTGTAAATTGACTCTATATTGCTTTAAAAATATACTTCGAGTAAGGAACAGTACATTCTATAAAGTCTTGATAAAGAAAAAATCATAATATTTTGTGCAAAAGTGAGGAAATTACAAAATAATATTATATCTAAAATAGCTAAACTGACTAAAAAATGAGCTAAAGAAAATAGCTAATAGCTAAACGCAAATTTCTATAGCTAAACGTCGAAAGTAATAGCTAAATCTAGCTAAAAAATAGCTAAAGTGGCAACACTGGTGCGCTGCTAGCAAGCTATCGCTGCGCTGGCCGCGAACCAGTTTGCACTAGAGCTGTCAAACTATCGATAGTCACGACCATCGATGTTTTACGATAGTCCTAAGGGTGACTATCGATACTATCGATAGTATCGACCCATTTTATATGTTTTTTTTCAAATCCATTTATTTTTCGCTGCCTTACTTTTAAAAATACCAACTGATTTTCCAATTCATAAAAATTTTTTTGTAAGAATAATAACACATCGACTTTTTTTGGTTTTAAACTCGACCGCCCATCACTTACAATTAAACCAGCTTTACTGAACATGCGTTCAGACTCTACTGCGCTGGTTATAATAGCGGAACGGGACGGAAGCCGTACCGATAGAGAACGGTGACAAACATAAGGCAGTTATAATAGTGCGTTAACTGCCGTCTTTGACATTTGCCACAGCTGTAAATATTGTACTTTGTTTACCAATTTAAAACAGGAAACTTTCCACTTACCCCAACAAGGCAACTTTCAATTTGTTGGTGATTTCATGACGACACACGCCGTTATTAAGTCTTTCCTCGAATTCGCTCATATTTATTTTATAAAATGTTTAAAAAAAATTTTTGCTAACGGTATTCTGTTTTGTCACAGCAAAGAGAACTGTCAAATTGCCGTAAGAATACGGAAGAAATCTAAAATCAACAGATGCTTACGGTTCTCGCCGCTTTCTACCGTTCATTGTAATCAATCACATGCCTTTCACATACAATAGATATTAAAGTCACAGCTGCATCCGTTGCGTTACGGATTATAACCAGCGAGTACAGATGATGCCGTGATACAAAAAAAAATTGTTTGCAGGTGGGTTTGCGTTTGGTGCAGAGTTAACTTGCTCCAAGTACTGGCTCTTCTTCAGGATTACATCGGTTTTTTTGCTCTCTGTATTTGATTCAACACTTCGGAAATTTTTGGTTTCTTATACGGCAATGTGTTCTCAATAAAAAATTGTGCTTTGAGAATTAATGTGGAAATGGGTAAATGTCAAATGCGCTGGGAAAGAGTATATACGATAGTCGCGATAGTAGTAAAACTATCGATAGTTATTTAAAGTGACTAGACTATCGATACTATCGATAGTATCGTGGATAGTTTGACAGCTCTAGTTTGCACTTGTACGTTGAAAAGTGCGGATAAATGTTTTTTCAGTGCTCTGCTTTTGCACGCACACTACCACAAATATTTTGCGCGTGTGTTGGTTGCTCTGCCAGCGGTGCCGATCGCTGCTATAGGGGGACTCACTATCCCTAGCGCGATTGCAAGATAGCACGGATTGTAAAGGCCCTCGGCAACTTACAATCTGGATTGAGAGGAATTGCATATGTGTGAGTGTCGGGTGATTGACGCAAATATCAAAAATTTTTGATTTTCGTCGCCACGAGCCGACAACAAGTACGTGTAGCACGACGGCTACTGATTGCACTAACACACACAAAAAAACACTCAAATTTGACTAACTCACTCAAAGAAAACACTCAGGGTGAAAACAGAATCGGTGCGTAACGACACGACATTGCGACAACGACAGTCTCTTGATGCAAAAATGTCGGTGCGAAGACAGCGACTGAAACATAATAAATGCGGCAACGACCGCCCCTACAGAAGGCTCGTTGCTGCCACATTACAGTTTTTCATTCACAGCTAAAAAGTTTTTGGTTCAGATCGTAATTTTTTAATGTAAAATAATAAATTAAATAGTTAAATTTAGTAATTGAATGCTTTAAACTGTTATTACATTTGGTTGTGTATAAATACTTCTACTTTTTTTTGTAAAGTTTCGTTAGATTTACTGAGTTGTCAAAATATTCATATTTCGTTGTCCACTCGTCGTAGTCACCAAAATTAGAGATCGGTCTAAGTTGACGACAACGTAATTTTGTCGGTGGACGACGTCGTGCCGCGTCGTCTTTATTATAATTGCTTTCATAAGAACGCATGGGTTTTAATTTTGACAGACTGTCATTGCGCAACGTCGCACAGTGCTTCGTCCCATAGGCAAAATTAAGATAAAATAAACTGTGTAATTTATTCAAGTAATATATATTTTTGTGACTCTAATATATCACCTGAAATAAATGTATAAATAGAATTTATAATCTCATGCTTTTGTTGCCAATAGAGGTCGCTAAAACCAGTACAATTTTGAAGCAAAACTGTTTTAAGGTAATACGATTTTTACTGTGTTACAAAAAAAAAATTGCCAAAAGTTCATTTTAAATCGTATTACTCTGAAACTTACCACATTTGCTTACCATTATATGCCCAAATAGCTGAAATAACTTTTGATGAATTATTTATTTCAGAAAGGTGACTAGTTCCATCGAAACATTTGCGACTTTTTTATTGGAGTTCAAAAAATTACTAAAGTTTGGTGGAGTCCAACAAAAAATTAAAAAAGAATGCCTATTTTTTTATTTGCGAATTTGGTTAACTTTGAAGTGGTCTAGTAGAATCTGTAAACAAATTGCACTGTTTCTTGCCGGAAATGTAAAAATTGTACAATTTTGTAAAGCCATATTTTCAAAATTTTAGAAAATGCTACAGAACCTTATATATATGGTATGGAAAAAATTTACCAAAATTAATAAATGGAACTATTTTTTCTCTTATACTATAGAAAAGTAGCCTAATTAGGCTAAAATATACAGTTTTTATAAATATGTGACAAATACTGACAAAAAACATACATGTAATACTACTTTTTTAGGTGAGACACAAAAAATTTTACAAAGTTTGACAAAATAAAAAAAAAAAAAAAAAACGACTATTTTTTTATTTTAATTTTCTATTCTATGCTAGGAGGTCTTGCTACCAAAAAAAAGGTTCAAAAATTATGCCGGAAATCGCTAATTTGGTACTTTAATTAACATCCCAAAAATTTTATTTTTTACATGGAAAAATTTTATAATAAAAAATTGTTTCTATGTTAACTCTAATAATATTGCGCTTTTAAAAGTTACAATTTGATATGTGCCAAAATCATATTGACATTTTGCAACAAAATAGTGCATTAAACTATAACAACCAACATATTTTCTGAACAAATTAAAAAGTAATTTTCTTTAGAAACATTTTTTGCAATAACTAACGGGAGTAGTCCATCCTTGATTCTAAAAGGATAATTATATATGTTATAGTTCGTTTTTAATGTATTGTGATTACATGTTAATCTAAAAATTACTTTTTGTAAAAAAGGATATATGGGAGGTAGTCATGTCCTTGCACTTAAAGGGACGAAACTTGTCACCTAGTTTAAAAACATAATTCTATAAATATACACTAGAGCTTACGATTTCTCGAGTTCGAGCGAGACGAGATTTCTCGCGAGACTCGGGTTCTCGCGAGATTCTCGAATCTCGAAAATCTCGAAAGGCTCGCGAGCTTCTCGACATTCAACTATATCGCAGAAATAAGCGGTATAAGCATACTATGCTGTTTCGTAGATTGTTCTGCTTGTATGTTCTTACATGTGTATGAATATATGCCATTTACGCCATTCCCAGGTGTATTTCACAAATCAATGCACAAAATTCCCAAGAAATACAATTACAATTTCATAATATAAAATTTTTTCTTCCCAATGACATGCGATAAATTTTTGATATTCATGTTTTTTGACACAATATGTTATCGAGAAATCCGAGAAACGAGATTTAATCGAGAACCCGAGTCTCGGTTTTCTCGATCCTCGAATTTCTCGACACTGCTCGAGATCGAATCGTAAGCCCTAATATACACCAAATTTCATTTCATTCTGTTAGTGGCCGCTGTGGTGCAGTGGGTACAGTGCTAGGCCTGCTATGCCAGAGGTCTCGGGTTCAAACCTTCGGTCCGAGAAAAACACCAAAACAATTTTTCTAATTAGTAAAAATCCAATTATTGGGTTCTTTAAGAGCAGCGGTCACCTCTCGGCAGGGGGCGGCATACCCTCCGAGTGTATTTCTGCCATGAAAAAGCTTCTCACAAAAAATGCAATAGCCGTTCGGAGCCGGCATAAAACTGTAGGTCCACCCAATTAGTAGGAAAAACAAAAAGGAGCACACCTCGAATTGGGAGAGAAGCTCGGCCATAAAATTCGTCAGAGTTATAATAGCGCCATTGTATTATATTATTATTACTGTTTGAAATTGAAGTTGAAATCACAACTTTAAAATCAAGGACATATGGGAGGTAGTCATGTCCTTGCATCGATTTAGTCAAAACTTCGTTTTTTTTATCTCTAGTATTTTATGTCTGTACACAAAATTTCATTGTTCTGCGATTACTCCCCTAATTTTGCCGATTCACTATATGGAGACGAAGCACTGTGCGTCGTGTCGTTACGCATCAATTCTGTTTTCACCCTCACAGCCGTATTGCGAGTGTCGATAGTGATAGATAATCGATTATTGATCGACCAAAAAGCATGTAAATATAATGCTCCTGGATCGATCAACAGTCGATTATCTATCACAGTCGACACTCGCAATAGTGGTGTCAAACTGTCAATCCAGATTGTAAGTTGCCAACGGCCTTAAGTATTCTGGACCAAAATATGCTACACCCCTGCTAGCATTTGGAAGAGCTGTTTATCGGCTATCCCAATTAAGTAACGTCTGGGGCACTTCTAGGCGTCATTCGACAGAGAGTCTCTATTTGTACAAAAATAAATGTCATTGCTATCGCGTATCTTACTTCTTGGTGTGAATGGATGAGATACATATGTATTTGTGTATTGATAACCAAAACAAAGTCAAAACTATTTTTTGGCAAATTTGAAATTTATAAATTAAACGAAAATCAAATACATAAATCCTAAACAAAACCATGTTCTTCAAAATTTCATTTGGTGTTTTTCCTTGCTAAAATTTTTGGTAAGTTCTCTTAAAATGTTCTAAGTCTTCATAGAACTAAAATGTTTTGGTTTCCTTCTCCTTTTTAGATTCACTTCGAAACGAAAATGAATTATCTGTTCCTCAAGGAAAACCTTTGCGCTAACCTACACGTGATATGTGCATAACTTTGTGGATATATGTATGTACCTGTGGTAATAAAAAATAAAGAATTTAGAAAATATACATATATAATAAATAAAATATACATATATATACCAAGAAGTTACTTCCGGAAGTGTCTTATTAGTTTATTTGTACGTAACGTTTTTGTCTCTTCCAAACGACACTTGGAAAATACTTCCTGAAGTATCGTTTATGACTCTTTATGGACGTAACGTTGACGGGGAACACTTTTTCCCGAACGAAGATAGGAAAAAGTTGAGAAAGCGATATCTTCCGCGATTGAATTAAACTTCTTGAAGTTACTTTTTAGTCACTTCCACGATAATAAATGTTGGCTGGGACATATAGAGCACCAGCATTGCCGCTGGGGCCACTAAAGTGGCAATTTGAACCTTTTTAAGAGCCAGGCCACCGGAACCCAACTTTTTGAAAATATGCAATATTTGACCCTTTTTAAAAATTCGGGCAACTTTTGGTCCTTTTTTACTTTCAAAACTATAATGTAATAAATATTTTTTAGTTTTTTTCTTAAATATAAAAAAAACTCTTTGTTACCTTTTTCATTTTTCATTGGCAACTTTCCGCTGCGAAGGAAAATCCCGAAAGAGTTATTTACGCATGATTCAACAATGAAGGTTTTCGCATGACGACATACCTTCATACATAGTGGGGCCATTTTTATGAATAAAAATTTAAGCAATTGCTTTTTTCACTAGCAATTGCTTTTGCTACAAGCATTTGCTTTTTTATTTCAGCATTTGCTGAAATCTGTAAGCAATTGCTGAATTCCGTATGAATAAAATTAGCATTTGCTATTTTTTATAAGCAAAAGGTAATGATTTTTTAAGCATGCCCTACCCCATGCTAAATTTTTCAGAAATTAGTTTTCGCTCGATTTATCTTATAAGTACATGCAATTATGGCGCATGCGTAAAGAAAAATATTATAGTGCGCGACGGAAATGTAAAACTGAAGACTTTCGAAAACTTTTATATCGATTCCACCGTGGGGACGCACACTGGGGCCGAGCGTGCTCAAAATTCAGTTTTTAAATAATGAGTTTTTCAACAAAATAAAAACGCAGTATTGTTCCCTATAAAATTCTACACTTCTGGCCCAATTTTCAGCTTTCTATCGTTTTTCAGTTGGGAGTTATCCATACACAAAAATGGTAAATTTTCCAAAAAATAATTTTTTTCCAAAGTGTGAAATTTTAATGTGTATTTGAAATAGTTGGTGTAAGAGAAGGATACAAAATTTTATTATTCTGCTTTTTCCATAACATTAAGTGAAGCTTACATAATCGATGAGTGTTTTTTTTTTTGAACTAGATGTTTTAAAAAATTAATTTTTAGTATAAAACTAAACGTACCTCTTTTTTTAAATATTTTTTTTTTCAAAATGGATTTTTTTTAATTTGCGCAAAAAAGTAGCAAATGTAAAAATGCAGCAGTAAAATATGGTCCTTTGTGACAAAGAATCCGAGTTCAGAACCAAAAGCAAAGTGCGCATTTTAAAAAAAAAGTGAGTTTAAAAATTGCATTCCAATTTTAGTTAAAAAAAAACACCTATATCTGGTTGAATTTGATTCTGTTCTATTTTAAATTTAGTTGATCCATTATTTACTGGTTACTTTAATTACAAATTGTGGTTAAGGTTACTTGTCAAGCCAGGTTTCTTTAATTTAGACTTGTAAGTTGGATTATAATATGTGTTCTTTGAAGCACAAGGTGTGTTTCTCCAATCTTGTTTTTTTTATGTTAGGCATGAAAATGTGTGGGGAAATACGTGTTCTGCTTATAATTATAATATATATAAATAAAATAAATAAAGTAAAATATACCTGCACCTGCATATTTCATCAATGGGTTAATACATAGCCGCTAATGGGTTAATATAATACACATTGGCTATTTTTGTACAGACATATTAATATAATAATAATATAATACTATGGCGCTGTTATAACTCTGACCAGTTTTATGGCCGAGCTTCTGTCCCAATTCGAGATGTGCTCCTTTTGTTTTTCCTACCAATTGGGTGAACCTACAGTTTTATGCCGGCTCCGAACGGCGAATGCATTTTTTTAGAAGCTTTTTCATGGCAGAAATACTCTCGGAGGGTATGCGGCCCACTGCCGAGAGGTGACCGCTGCTCTTAAAAAACCCAATAATTGGATTTTTACTAATTAGAAAATTTTTTTTGGTGTTCGCTTGGACTGGGGTTTGAACGCGAGACCAATGGCATAGCAGGCGAGCACTCTACCCACTGCACCACAGCGGCCACCATACCACAGACATACTCATTTTGATTTAAATATTTTGTTTACAGATTTAAAAAAAACTGGTCACCAATAGGTTAATTCATGACCGTTTTAATGGGTTAAGATTCCAAAGATTACTAGTTTTAGGGTAGATACAACTAATATGATTTAAATATTTTAATCTAAGAATTAAGTGAAAAAATTTGGTTAAAAATGGGTTAATGCGTGGTCGTTAAGGGTTTAAAATTCTTGGGATTTACTATTTTAGTATCGATATACCGATTCTGATTCAAGAAAATTAAACTCGAAACTAAAATAAAAAACATAGGTCACCAACGGGTTAACTCATCACCGTCAATGGGTTAAGATGCTATAGATTAACTGCTTTGGTGCAGATAAAGCGATTCTGATGTAAAAAAGTTGATTACAGAATTTTGAGCGTCCTCATATATATAAGTGGCCCCAGTGTGGGACGTATGAATGGATGGAGGGAAGTATAGTATACTTAGTATACTCATTTCCAAATTGTATCGGAGTGGTAGACTGTGCCAATTCCGAAGTCAGAAGCATATGGTAACGAGTATGACAACAGAAAAAGGGAACCTATATAAGCTGTAAGACAGACACGCCTGAACCTTCAAACGTTTTTTCAACTGAATTCAAATCGCCCTACCAACAATAAAAACACCTACTAGCTTTGGTAAGAAAAGCCCAGAATTGGCATTTATGTTACTTCTTTGCATAACGATGTTGTAAAGTTTATGACGATGTTGTTGTTTGTGCCAAACCAGGGTTGCGTGATTTTGATTTGGCTGAATCACGAATCAAAAATATTTTCTGATTCTTGATTTAAAATATTTTCAAATAAAAGATAATTTTTATTTGTGATTCGTTTAAAAAAAAATTAAAAATATCCTTTGATTCTTGATTCAAACTATTTTGAAATTAATGATAAATTTTTTGATTCTTGATTCAAACTTGATTTCAAATCAAAATTATTTTGAATCAAAAATATTTTTTGAATCTTGATCAAATTTTTGATTCGAATCAAAAATATATTTTGAATCAAGAATTAAAATATATGTTTGATTCTAAATAAATTTTTGATTCTTTTGAGAAATGAATCACAAATAAAATTTATCTTTGATTTGAAAATCGTTTGAATCACGAATCAAAGGGTATTTTCAATTCATTTGTGAAAAGAATCACAAATAAAAATTATCTTGTTTGATTTGAAATCAAAATTGATTCGAATTCACGCAACCTTGTGCCAAACATTTTCGAGATGAAATTCTCATTTTTGTAATACCGGGAAGGAAGTTGTTGTAATTTTTATTGACTTTGTTTTTGTACAGCTCCGTTAAGCTGGGGTTATAGATACTTAACATAGCATGGAACAAGTTGAGAAACGGGCCGCTTTATGCGCGCTCCGTAAAAATCTAAATGAATCTGACTTCTATGTCACGCTAATAGGCGAATTCTGTAACTACGTCTCATCTCAAGTCACTAAATTTGAGATTTGAGACATGAGACATTTTTAGTGACTTGAGCCGATTTTGGTATTCAGCAACCGGCAGTCACTAAAAATTTCACCAAAGACTGTGGTGAAAATGTACTGAGACTGTTTGAGATAACAAAATAATTTAACGAATACTCACTAATCGATTACATACGAAAATAGATTTTGGAAAAGAATTTATGAGAAATATATTGCATTAAAAAAATTAAGCGTATCATTTCTACTTATCACTTATAAAAATAGTTATTAATATAATATTTTATGAGTGTTTTACCTGAACCGATTCGCAAAAAAATCCTGTAACGTAAAACATTGAAATATCGATAAATGTCGTATCTCATCACCATTTACACTTGATGGAAATGGCGGAAAAAAGTCAGTTAGCAAAACCCGAAAAATTTTATTATTTTGCTAGTTTCATACAAATAAGCTTGTTTTATTACAGAAAATATCAAGCGAACAAGCAAACAACAAATTGTAAATTTTTATAAATTTTGACGGTTTATTTAGTTCACCTCAATGTTTTATTTATTCTGTGACCTCCTCGCCACCAGGTCACTAATTAGTGACGTATTTTTTGAGACTTGTGACGTGAGCTCGCTTATAGAATACCAAATTGTCTCAAAATCAATCTCACCACGAAAAAGTCTCCAAAAGTCTCTATTAGTGACTAGAGATTGCTTACAGAATTCCGGTATAAGTGTGCATAATCAAATGTACTCAAAGCCCATTGAACAGAAATTTTGAGTGAGGTTGTTCATGCTACGTTAACGCCCTTATTTTACAAAACGCCGTGACTCGTTGCGTCGGAATCACTCACATTCACTCACTTTCACCTTCACCTAAAAGTTGGTATTTTATAAGCTTTTACGTTTTCTCGTTCGCTCTGCTGCGTAGTCACGACGATTGTCAAACGCTTTACGTAGCCTATTTACCACTTTTCTGATTTTCTTCATTTCCTTAGTAATTTTTGGTGTGTTTTTTTTTTTATTGAACTGTTTTATTGAGTGGTTAACCCTGGAAAATTGGCAGCTTGCAGCCCAATAAACATTTTTCTTCATTTTCAATTTGAGGTTCATTTGAGGCACATTTTTAGTTTGGGATTTCGGGCTGATTCTCAATTTCATAGATTTCATTTTCTCCAATTTCAAAGTTGGTACGAAAGGGAATGCAATCAATAGATATATGTATGTATTACATATTTGTACTATAGAGTACAGAAAAATTGAGGGATAGTGAGAGAGTTTGTGTTATGAGCGCAGAAATGGAAAGGAATAAATAGATGTATGTACTAGAGCCCTAGATACCGGGGTATCGAGCAATTCGATCTAATCGTTTTTGTTTGAAGCCCGTTTGTTGTTCAAATGCCCGTACAAACATTCGAGCATTCGAGCTAACAAACAAAAAAATGTGTATCGGAAAAACAAAAATAAAAAACTACATATAAAAAAAAAATAATAAACAAAAGAAAAAAACAAACTTCAAAATACCCGAATTGTTCAAATGCCCGTACAAACATACGGGTAATAAACAAACAAACAACTGTTCGAGCATTTGAACAACAATTGTTCGGGCTACTCGAAAATGTTCAAAAAAATCGAGAGCTCTAGTATGTACATATGTATTACATATTTGTACTCTGATGTGATACTTTTCATTTACCCGTGCGGGTAAATTTCGCCGGTGCCTTTTGTACAGTCACATGAGTATATTAATACATATCTTTTTTAATATGCATACATACATATGAGAAACAAACTATGTTTTTAATAAAGTGTGTGTAACTTCACAAAAAGCAACAAACAAATAAAATAAGAGTAAGAAATACAGAATCATTATTACACACAATCATTTTCAACCATCATCATTTCAACCGCAACTGCTGAAGTAAAACAACGAACGCTGATTGAAATTTGCAAACATACAAAGTTTCTTCGTTCCTTGAAACCTTGACATGATGAAATTCGTGAAATGATACAAAATGTGAAACAAGTTTTTTTTTTCAAATGTGTTGTAAGTTATTCTAAAATTGATAAACAATGTTTGATGAACACATGAAAATATGTTTATTTTCAACTTATATATATGCTGATTCTCAAATTTAGAAACAATATTTTCTCAACGTTTGAGAATTTCTTTTTCAGTGTTTAATGGGAAGTCAACAAAAATAAAAAAAATTATTTGTTGACATTATGTGTAAATACATATGTACATATGTACGTGTTTTGTTTAGTTTGGTTTTTTGAATAAAATATTTATATGCAACATATTAAAAAAATGTGTGTGTTAATATAAATATACATATGTACGGGTTATTCAATGTTAAAAAATAAGATGCATTTGTGTGTTCGTGTGTGTGTAAAGTTAAAACGTTTTTATTAATAACTGTTTAATTTAAATCAAAGAAAAAAACTTGTTCAGCATCATATTCGGGTTCGCGAGAGACATTTGTCACAGAAGTTTTATATAAAGGCGTCAAAAAACGAAAATTAACGAATTGCTAAGAGCAAAAATGGAGCAAAATCGCATGGAATATGTATTAATATTATTAATTTAATACTAATATTCGTTTGAAGGTCGGATCAGCTGGTGTGACATTTCCGGTGAACCGCATTGCCGACAATTCTTCAATATAAGCAAAGAGCGTATATGGATAAGAGGCTGCAGTCTGAAAAACTTCACACTAGATGTCACATTTCGCGCGAGATGGGACCCGCAAAGTGTGACATCTAGTGTGAAGTTTGACAAAGAGCATATATGGATGAGGGTGCAGTCAGTGAAACTTCAGACTAGATGTCGCACTTCGCGGGTCCCATCTCGCGCGAAATGTGACATCTAGTGTGAAGTTTTTCAAACTGCAGCCTCTTATCCATATACGCTCTTTGATATAAGCTGTGCAGATCAGCAGGTGGCAGCTGCCAACTTTCGTACTGCCGATGTTGAGTTTCTACTATTGGCCGGTAGGTGGTGCTGCACCAGTTACCGCTGTGCTGTCAAGAGTGCAGAGATCTGCACTATTCCAACTGCAGTTATACATATACATACGTATAAACTATAGATTTTAATTAAAACGAAATAAAATAAAATAAAAAAAATAAAGCGAAATAAAATAAAAAAAATAAAATAGAAATAAAATAAATAATATAAAACAAACCAAAATAATATAAATCAAAATAAGATACATGAGTGATACAGGCACTCACTCTAACATTAACAGATTGAGGAACAATGGGTATTTCACGCTGAGGTGCAGTACCAATGAAGCCAACCTAAAGGTACCTACAGATAAAACAGACGAATAAAGAGCACGATCCTGCTCTCCCGCTATTCCAGGAAATATTCCGCAATTTCCTCCATCTCAATCCTTAGGGAATTCAAATAACACAACAGGTGCATCGAACTCTAAAACGAGTAGGGAAGTGCAAAAAGTAGGCGAAAAGGTTCAGACCGGAATCGACCGCTATATATTAGTTAAAAGAAAGCGGTCCCCGGAAAAAAGTGGTAAACCTAATAAAGTTTCAAAAAAATTCCACGGCGAAAGATGCACCCCAAGTAGCATTAGCCAATAACAGGTTTAGCCTCCTTGCGCAAAAGGATGATAAGACTCCGGAAATACCGCAAAAAAAAATCCAAACCTCCATCAATCTACCTGAGAGAACCAAGTTCTGGCTTACTTGTAAACAAATTGATAGCGTTGATAGGGGAAAAGAATTTCCACATTGTACCAATTAAAAAGGGAAATATCCAGGAAGTCAAAATCCAAACGTACGGCGAGGAATACAAGGCCGTAGCTAGACTTAAATTTAAGGTAGGGCAGCGTTGGTTTAGGGTAGGGCGGAAGTAAATAATGTATCACAATTAATCTGACATCGAGGCATGGCTTCCAAAATCAATCAGCATATACATATATCACTTTTCTCTAGGTCAGTGACGTACATTGGCTCAGATTTCCATCTGTCTACCGAAAGGGACGGCTTTACATTAAGGATCCACGGTCCGAGAAAAATGTCTTTCTCAGGGGTGTAGAGGGCCTTTCACAGATATTGACAGACCTTGAATCAAAACTTGCCGGAGGCTTATAGTTCACGAGATATTTGTTGGTAATTTTTTCGTAGTTGGATGGGTCCATAGATATTACCCCAGAAAGGGAATTCTGCCGGTTGAGGGTTATTTCTTTAAAATCGCGGCCGAAGGCCGCCGAAGGTCTTTCTATACATTCCAGCTGAAGAGTAGCCGCGGCTTGTCTGTTGTGTTGAAAGGAATAGAAAGTTCCGTAAGTCCAACTGAAATTGAGAATTCTCTAAAAGAAGAAGGGTTTAAAGTACGATATGTACATAATATAAAAAACAAATCGAACATACCACAGCCAATGTTTCGAGTAGAAATAGATCCGGAGTTCCAACTCTTAAAGAAGGGATGATGTACATCCCATATATAACCTAAGGTACCTTCTGCACCGTCGTATCTCGGTGGAAGAACCACACAAACGGGTGGGCCCTGTACAATGCCACAACTGTCAGGAGTTTGGGCACACTAAGCGGTACTGTACCTTGCCTAGTCTTTGCGTTATCTGTGGGGATTTACATACCTCCAAAGATTGTGTGAAACCGAGAGACAACTCACAATTAAAGAAATGTAGCAATTGCGGAGAAAATCACACGGCAAATTACAGAGGCTGCTCGGTGTATACTTCCTTAAAGGAAAATGGTACTAAGAAAACCACTAGCGCCGCCTTGACTTCAAAGACCCAACCAGTTCCAAAACCCCAACATGTTCCAAATACGGTCAATAACAATGTTCGTCAGAATCATTTCAAGATATATTCCCAAGCACTCAAAGGTATAGAGGAGCCCGAAACTCAGGAGACCCCTACTCCATCTACAAACTTGGAAAAAACCTTAAACAAAAAGAGTTTTTAGTGCTTAGCACGAAATTTATTTTAATTCAATTTTTAATTGTTGGGGTAAGTGGAAAAAAATTCAACAACTATTTACAGCGAAGGTTGAGTGTATAGCTTTTTCACGAAAAACCATTTTCGATCATCAGCACTCTTTTCGGAAGTGGATGCCACTGGGGATTGAACCCGAGTACATTCCATCGTCAGCCGCAATGTAGTAGTATGTATATATCTTATGTTTTGTGTCTACTTCAACTTTTTTTCAAGTTTTTTGGAGAGGATGATTTTTTTTGGAAATTAAATTTTTTTTGTTTTGTTTTTTAAATTCATTTGTGGGTTTTTAACGAAATCAAGCTAATTTTCAATCAAGCACATTTTCGGAATTCAAAATGAACCAATGTATCGGTTGTATAGCTAACAGTTAAATTATGAAGGTGGCTTAACTTAGATATAAAAAAAATAAATAACTTTTTTTTTTTTTAAATTAAAATGTGGGTTTTCAACGAAATAAATCGAGTGCTTCAAGCACTATGAATTTAAGTAAGTTCTGTAATACAAAAAGTGTCTGTTGTGGGCATAGCAGATAAAAATATCTACATAAATACTAATAGACATTTTTTTATTTTAATTAACTTTTTTTGTCAATAATTAAAAATAATGGGCCGTAGTCATAGTCGATTTAAAACAGTGTTTATCACACATAGAATGATGTTAGCATAAACGTCATTTTATCTCTGTCATAGTCGACTTAAAATCAGTTTAATCACTAAAGCAGCGTTCTAACTTTAAAATGAGGCCACAGTGGAATATCTTATAGATATTTTAGAGCCTGTCAGTAGTAGGGGACTTTCAATCTCACCCAGATTGCAAGTTCTGTTTATCTTACTATATAGAGTATACTTTGATTTAATATCACCGATAAATGTAACCGTGGCGAAAAAAAGGTGATTTCTATCGTATGAGCTCTTTCCCTATCCGTACTCTCTACTCTAATTGGAAGTAGAAGAATTATCGAAAATGGAGAAAATTAAGTCAGCCGTTTGAAGAGTGGCAACAATAAAAAATAAAATGAGAGCGCTCTCACGACATAAATAATTTTGGAATTTATTCCACTCAGCCCTGGAAATTCTGAGGGAATACATGCAAATGAGAAGAAATTCTCCAATAAGCCGTGCTGCCACCGTGCTATAACGATGTTGGACTAAAACAGTGATAGGCAAAATTGAAATACAACTGTATTAGTGAGAGCGCCGTAATAGCGCAAATCAATTGATTCCTTTTCGTTTAATCGCTTGCTGGCCCTCAATGAATGCGGTCGTTTATAAAAACGACAAGCATACGCACATATGTATAAGTAATTATGCATTTACATATATAAATATGCGCAAACAAGCGACATTCACCCACGATGTTGCTGCGCCACTTGCTGAACGACGACTAAATCGTCGTTTACAAAAGAAAGAGCATAACGTGCATGGTACAATAACTTAGAGGTAGGCGCATAGGCGAATTCAGAAACAACTTTTTTTATTTCCAAAGGTAGAGTCAAGGCAAATTCATTCATATGGTAATGGTACGTGAACAGCTGATTTCTTCTTCTTCTCGTTTTTAATTCACCGTGTACAGAAGAATACAGGAGAATGTCAAACAAGGAAAAATTTTACTTTGAGTTTGACATTTTGATGCACAAAAACTTGAAGCGAATCGAGGCGAATATTGCCGAATTCGCTGTGCCTTTCCCATAATGAATTTGCCTTGGGTAGAGTGCAGCGTTGCCAGAATGACGATGGCATCGTCATTTTGACGATTTTTGGACTCCATGATGATGGGACGATTTCATGTCACAAAATGACGATTTTAGGAAGTACAGAGAAATATAGATTTATTCGTAATAAAAATTAATTACTTTATACAAATTTCCATAATTAGACAAAAAAAATTAAGGCAATCTGATTGGGTTTCTTCAATCCTTTTCCAACACTGGTATTATGTTTTTCATGAATCCTTTTACTACATTAAAATGTGGCATTGCCTTGGTTCTGAGCGCACTGCCACACGAATAGAATAAGTACATTCATTGCTCAACATGATCTACCATTCTCCGCCGTAGATGATCTTGTAAAGTGTATAAAAAGCAGTTTCGACGATTCTAAAACGGCGGCAGCTTTATCGTGTGGAAAAACATAAGCAACAATTATTATTCAGAACGCTCTTGGGCAGTACCTACCAGCTAGAATCGCTATGTGCCATAATCCGAACAACTAAATTTTCATTGTGCGTTGATGAATCCACTGATATACTTAAGTAATACGAAATTACTCAGTCTTGTAGTGAGAGTATGTATAAACTTTTCAGGGAAAGACTTTTTTTGGTTTGGTCCGTGTTGAAACCTGCGACGCTATCAGTTTACATAATGCGATAAAACAGTATTTCATCGAAAACAATGTTCCTTATGAAAACAACATGATTGCATTTGTCGCAGATGGGGCAAAAAATGGATGACGATTTTTATTTTTAAATTGACGATTTGGGACAAAAAAAAATCTGGCAACACTGGTAGAGTGTAATGTCAAAATCCAAGCGAATTATAATCATGGCCAATAGGAATGAGCGAGTCCTAAGCGAATTCAGATTTTAACCACGGCGATATCATTTTGACATTACACTCTACCAATTACAATAACAAAATACGTGGGGATTTTCTGAATTCGCCCCTGCGCCTACCTGGTATATTTGCCTTGATAACATGTCTGTGTGATTTGAGCGCGATCAATTGATCTATCACTGGACTAAAATGAATATATATACACCTTCCTTCGATTGACAACGTGTATTTTATAGCTAAGTGAAGGCAATTTTGTTTTAGGTTTAGCTTGAGATTTGCATATCTTGTGGTATATTTGCATTTTTTGTTTATGCAATATTGGATTTATAGCCTACCACAGAGTATACAAAATTGGTGGTGAGTTGAGCCCCAGTATTTTTCGATTTGTCCACTGTTCAGTGCCATCTGTCGGGGAATGATGCCTAAGACCGTAAATTTGATTTACGTTCTTATGATATTTGGAGACTGTAGGTTGTGGTCAATACCATTACAAAGAAATAGGAAAAAGTGGAGAGATGGAGAGTTCCAGTTAGCAATGAATGTTCTTTATTACAGTGAACTCCCGATAATACGATATAATATAAACCGGGCTAGTTAAAAATTTTGCAAAATTTACGAAAAACGCAAAATTGGAAAAAGTAGATGATTTCAATAATTATAATACTTATGTACCTGAAGTAAGCACTTTCAATGCAGTTTTGTTCATCATGCACATCATCGATACTTTTTTTGTGTAAAAAATTAAAAAAATGCATATAAACAATAAATTGTTTTTTTTTTTTTGGAAAGTTATGCATGAAATTCAAGATTTTTTAAAATAAAAGTGCTCACAGTTCAGAGCGTTGGCCCATTGTTCATAATTTAAAATATCCAATGATGATCAAAAACTTGTTCAAATTAGATGGCAATGTAAGCGCGAGATCACTGTAATAGCATTGACAGACGGCAGCGATAATCCCAATTACCGCAACACTTAATTCGATTAAAATTTTACCCTGACAGACGGCAAGTATTGCGGATTAACAAAACAGCTGAAAGAAGGTAGGCGCAGCGGCGAATTCAAGAACTACTTGTTTTATTTCCAAAGGTATGGTATAGACATATACGCCGCCGATTGACGCCGCCGCCGCCGCGCCGATTACCTTCATAATCGGCCGCCGCCGCCATAATCCGTTAAATCGGCGTATCGGCGCGGCGGCGTGCGCTGACGCGCCATACCCGTATGGAGCAAGATGTGTACATATTTTCCTAGTTTTGCTAACTGCTAAAGTTCTTCAAAATTAAAAAAAAAAAAAAAAAAAGGAACCAGTCGACGTGTTTTGACCTCAGGAACATAATTTTTTCTCAGATACGGAACTTTTCTGGGATCTCTTCCATTTAGTCCTACTTCTCGAGATCTGTTGCTAATAGTTCTACTCAAAATTGAATAATTTAGACCCTCCTTGATATCATTAGATGGCGATTTATGCATGGAAATGATCACAAACATGCCTCCAGATTCGAAAACTCGTGGTTTGAACGTAAGAAAGTTGCTGTTTTGAGTAGCCCTCACAGTCGTCGAACCTCAGCCCTATAGGGAATATTAAAGAAGACGATGGGGGTTCAAAAATAGAAAAATAAGCAAGAGTTATGGAAAAAAATTAAAGAAGTTTGGTACTTAATACCAGTTGCAAATTGCGCTGATTTGGTCAACCTTATGCCACGAAGAAGTAAGGAAGTTATAAAAAATAAAGGAGCTTCAACTAAACATTAGTTTAAATCTAGCTGCAGCAGTAATATTGTAGTTTATTTGAAAAACAATCGAATTTAAAGTTTCTCCCTATTATTATTTCCAACTTTAATTATACATTTCATTATTTTTATTCATAAAAATTAAATTATTATACAAAACCACCCCAGCGGCATTGAAGCATGTCCTCTCCGTGTAAGCATCAATATATGGTAATTATTATTTGGTCTTAAAATTAAATAAATTGAGAATTGCAAAATTTTGTCCCTATTATTTTTTCCAACAATGTATATACATATATTTATTTTAAAGTTTTTGCAAACATTATTCGCAATTTTTATGTTCTGGACCGCGGTCAGATGGCGCTTTTGTATGATGTTGTTGGGCATTCCATTAGTAACTATTAGCAAAAAAAAATTTTGGAGCAGTTTAAGGCAGCGGGAGTTATGCATGCTTTAATTCATTATTCGAAGTACGCAGTATGTAAAAAAAAATTTCATACAAAAATAACAAGTCTGTAAAAAATGTAAGTAACTCCCGCGCCTTTAAAGTGCCCCAAAATTTTTTTTGCTAATAGTTACTAATGGAATTCCCAACAACATCATAGAAAAGCGCCATCTGACCGCGGCCCAGGACATAAAAATTGCGAATAATGTTTGCAAAAAAAAAATTATTTGCAGCTATAACTTTGAAAATAATTCGAATTTCGGAAAATTGTTAAATACGTATTTTTCTTTAAGCGTTGTCAGCCATACTACCCACTTTCATTAAAATACATGGCCGTCGAAAAAATTTTAGGTGGCTCAGTTCAAAAAATTCAACTTATAGCTTAGTATCCACCTCTCAAGAAACGCAAAAGTTCCATATAAAATGACGTACAAGAAATGCTCAAGAAATTTTTCTTGTGAAACTTTCTTGTGCGAGTATCGACCTCTCAAGAAATTTGATACACTTTTTTAATACTATTTTTCAACGTAATGCGAACACAGCAACACAGGTTTTGCCAAGAAATATATCATCGAGCATTTATTTCTTGAAGAAATTTTGACATTTGCTTACTCTTGTTGACATTTCTGTTTGCGTGGCGGAAAAATCAAAAATATTTGATTTTGAAAATGGAAAAAAAATCGCAAAAATAGAATCCACAACTTTTCTAATGAAGAAAAACGGAAATTGGTGTCTGCCATAAAGGAGTGGCCACGTATTTGGAGCCTTACGGATCCACAGCACAGCAACAAAAACGCTGTGGCTCCACATTAGTAATGCGCTAGAGAAAAGTGGTAAGTATTTCTAAATACAAATAAATTCAAATTCTTATTTTATTTGTTTCAGTGAGTGAATGCCAGACGGCTTGGATCAGCATGAGGGAGAGCTACCGCTACCGCGCTAGGGTATCAAATAAAGGCGCTAGCGGTAGCAATGGTGGTGAAAGTTTGCACGTGTCACATTTCCAAGAGAGCGTCGACTGGGAATTTGCGGAAGAGATGGCATTCCTGCCGAATATTTCGCAAAAAAGGAAGTGAGTGAAATTAAATCGGCTCAGCTTGTATATATTGAACCAAAGCAAAGGAGTTCTACACAAAAATGTTCTACATATGTATGTGCGTCTTTTTATCGGTGATTCTTATCGGTAAATTATACCACTTAAAAAGGAATATCTACTGAACTATAAGCGTCCGGTCGTGGTTCATTATATCCAAATTTTCACATTTTTTAATCAAAAAACTGATTCACTTATTTGTTACATTGAATATGTATTAATCATTTTACAGGACGTTCACAACTCAACAATCATATAGCGATGAGTCGAGGTCATCGCCTGTTTGCACAGGCTACGATGATACCAGTATGTCGCAAGCAAGTTCGCAATATGAATATGTAAGTACATGTTTTAATTAACATACCCACTAATATAATACATTCTCGGGGTGCTGAAATCTAGTAAAAAAAACTTCAAAAAAGAAGTTTAAGTGTGACTCCCAAGAACCGTAACGGTTATGAGTTTTATTAAAAAAAAAAATAGATTCTTAATGGTAATTTTTTCAGGAAGATAACTATTAATTTTGAGTAAAATATAAAATCAATTCCAAATGAATTTCAGAAATTTCCAAGTAAATTTTAGGAATTTCCAAACTTCACACTGCACTAAAGATTATGGCTTATTTTTCTTATCTGTGTTATAAAAGCTATTTATATTTTAACAGTTTGTAAAGCCATATATAATTCTCGGTTGTACCTACATACAATACTTTGTTCTTTCAGAATCCAACACCCAAAAAGCGTAGTCGGTCATCACGGTCCCCGGCAAAGAGGTGGGAGCGGTTCGAGGCGTTAGTGGAAAAGCAGGAGTAGTTAATAGAAAGGAGACAACAGGCGACCAAAAACTCCCACTATTCACAAGCCCTGACAACGTTTGATTGGTTGCTGAATCAACTCCCCATATCGGTCGGGGATAGTATGTGCATCACGTATAAAATATTAATAATTATTCATGCCACCGCCGTTTTTTAAATTATATTCTGTTCACGAATTATTATTAACATTTCATACATGATAAATAATCAATTATGGATAAAAAAAAGCCATGATCAACACTCCCTCCATTTTACTGAATAACTCAAAAGGAAAGAACAATAAATTAGAGTAAATTACAAATAAAAATATTGTTTTTCTATCTCCAATAAATGCTTTTATGTGCAAGTGATCGCATTGAGATCGTCGCAAAGAAAGACAAAAAAAATATTTTTTTTGCAATTAAGACTCGTAACATATATTTTTTTATAATTTGTTTTAATAACAATTGAATTGTTTGGTTTTTGTTGACGTTTGAAAAAAGGCATTTTGCCACTGTATGATAAGCTAGCGATATGTGTGTGTATATGTATGCAAACATATAATATTTATGTATTTATAATAGAAGGCTGCACGAATGGATTCGAAACGGCCAACAAAATATTCGCGGCCGTCCAATTACAGTACCTACTTGTTTCTGTCGTTTTAGAATAAACGCAAGTAGAGCACAACCATAAACAGAACCAATACAATACTTATTCGTAGCGACAATTACATGACCTTAAAAAGGTTCCGCAAATAGTGTACACTACTTGCGAATACTTCGAATATAATCGAAATATATGTATGTACATACATATTTTCATAAACACACATCCAGACGTTGTGTTCAGCAAAATTACGCTGCTAGTGTGAGTGTGTGTATGTGCATATGCATACACACTAGGGCGGGTCGATTGGTAGGGGCAAAAAAAAAATTAACAGGGACACATCGCAATTATAAAAATTTGGGTAATTTCAAGCCTTTTTGCCCAAGAAACCATATGTCTAAAATAAATTTCGAACCACTGCTTTTTACGATCTACATATTTCCAACTGTTCTATATATTTTAAAATAACTCGGTAACCAATACTTCGATTCTTTTGATTTTTTCAGCATTAGTTAGGAAACTTATTTGGCATATTAAGGTGGTTTTATGAAGGAAATAAAGTTCTCCCGCAATTTGCGGAACAACCCGATTTGGAATATAATACGGAAACCTATACCTAAAATTTTTCCTTAATATATTAAAATTTAGAGGTCGTGGAAATGCCTCCAAATTTCTTTCTCCTTTTATATCAGTGATGATACATAATTTTTTTCAAAGTCCTTAATGAACAAGAAAAACATTTCTTATCATTAAAAAATGGAACATATGTTTGTGGGGCTTTTATTTTTTGGTCCACCTTAATGCCATATGCACATTAAATAAACAAACAAACCAAAGAAGCAACAAGGTTTTGTGAATACTTCATAACATGGTTATTGTTATGTTCTATTCTATCGTGGCGAATAGTGTACACTAATCGCTCCAACAGAGCAAATAGAAATAGTATTTGTATTCCAAATGAAAAGTATGGGTTATATTCGTATCTGCATTGAAATTGTGCTGTGACTAATTGTACAATGCATAGAGTATTCGAAAATATAGAAGAGGCAAATGGTATTGTGCAGAGGTCTAATTTATAAATAACAATTGAATTGGTTTGTTTTTGTTGGTGAATATTGCCGATGTGTTAATTAAAGTAGATGGTCTAAAAAAACAATTATGATTATTTTACTTTTTCAATTAAAGTTTGTTTGATATTGGCAGACCTGGGTAATATCAAGTACCAGTACGACTTGTGACAAGTACATTTTAAAAGAATTGTACTAGTACTGGTACTTGCATTCCCAAATTTTCAAGTACTAGTACAAGTACAAGGAATTGAAAAAGAATTGAAGTTTTAGCAAATACTTCAAAGTAATTGAAAAGAATTGAAAGTACTTGAAAAGAATTGAAAAATCGATTCCAGTACATTTTTCAATTCTTTTCAAGTACTTTCAATTCTTTTCAATTACTTTGAAGTATTTGCTAAAACTTCAATTCCTTGTACTTGTACTAGTCTTGAATATTCTGAAAGTACTTGGTACGGACTCATTACTTCAAGATCAAAATATAAAGTATTTAAGTACGTAATAGTCCAATTACTACTCAGTATTACCAAGGAATGGATATTGGGTACCTTCAAAGAAATATGGCATTATTTTGCCAGGGAACAGAGCCGTCGGCAGAATTAACGTAGGTCGCTAGAACGTTACGGATGTATTTTCCATAATCTGAAGCCCTACCTCGGTAAGCATCTATATGATTGGAGAAGGCCCCACGTTGCTCGACTGTTTCCCATTCTCCCATCACCCACACCCCGTCATTGTTTTCGAACCCAGAAAATATATTTGGGTTATAAGTTTGTCGACACTTATTAATTAAAAAATTGTGCAGTAGGCAACATGCTGATACTATCGACTGTGCACGATCCGGATGAAAAAAAAAACCTTCCTCAGACAAAGCCATTTTCCACTCAAAATTCCAAACGTATTCTCAATACAGCGTCGGGCCCTACTTAGTCTGTAGTTGAAAATTTTTTGTTCGTTGGAAAAAGGCTTCGCGCTGAAGGATTTTATTATCCTCTTACATAAAGGAAAGGCGCGTTCGAGTCGCCTTCGCTTCCGTACGCACCAACATCTATAAACGTAAATTTATCATTTGCGTCGCATGTTGCCTTTAGCACAATGGAATGAAAACCCTAAAACAAAATAAAAAAATAATTGTATTTTATTAGATACATATTTAAGAATGCTTTTATTTCAATACTATTTTACCTTGTAATTATAAAATAGCTACATGTTTTCCATCGATTGCGCCAACGCAGTTTGGAAAATGCCATTGCTTCCGAAATCCATCAGCTACTTCCAAAAGTGTGTTCTCTGTCCAGTCCTGAATTTCGTTTTTCAGCGCAATACATATGGCCTGGCAAACGCCCGACACAATACGTCCAAAATATTGTTTGCTAATTCGGTAGCAGGAGGCAACATGTCTCTGTATATCTCCAGACGCTAAATATCTAAAAACAGATGTATAAAAGTAGTTTTACAAGCTGCACTAAAGTGGTTATGTGTGTATGTACGTATTTTATGGTTAAGTTACTCGAGACGAGTGAAAGTGTTCCACCAACAAATATCAGGTATAGAAAACTTAGCTACATTTAGATAATTTCAGACTTACTCCAGTACGGTTGACAATTTCTCTTTGGGTGGAATGAAATCATACGGCCGGGTATTTCGCTTTGGAGCCAGATATGGCTCCAACAGAGTAAATAATTCATCAAACACACCCGGAGGCATGCGAAAATTTTCAATAAACCATGTCGGATCGGCGCGTAAGCTTTCGAAATCAGAATTAAATCTCCCAATCTCATCTCGTCCTCGAAGATAAGGACTAAACCAGTGCCTGGGCCTCTGCCGTCGCTTCCTTACATCTTCTTCCATTCCTGCCATAAATATACCGCAATTTAGCAGTAACATAAGGTCATCCTCGTCGCTTTCCATGATTTCCTAAAATAACAACAAAATAAATCTATTGAAACTCTTTATTTAAAGCTTTTATTGTATATTTTTTTTACAAAATGATTTCTTTTGTTTAAGTTTTCAATGCTCTTCCTCATTTCACTTGGTATTCACGGTGGATTACTAAACGTCAAAATTTCTTGCCTACTACTATTTTTCACTCAAGAAATGAATCCAAAAATTTCTTGAGCTGTTTCTTGAGAGGTCGATACCAGCCTTATATGGATTTGTGTATACTCTTTAATATTTATTTTCTTTATTTTATATTTTAGTTTATGTAACAATTGTTTTTTGCTGTTAATAAAAAAGTTTCAACAATTTAAGGTGGAAATTAGTTTATTTATTCCATTCAGCCTATTAAGGTAACTAAATAATATTAAGATTTGAATAAGGATTGTGATTTGTAGATTTGGGGCAGGCGCGCCGGCGCGAAAAAGCACGCCGGCGTCGCCGCCGCCGCCGAAATTTTTTTGGAATGGCGCCGCCGCCGCCGGAATCACTGTCGGCGTATATGTCTAGTATGGTAATGTCAAAATCAAAACGAAATCACATCATGGTCAATAGGAATGGGCGAGTCCCAAACGAATTCAGATTACAACCAAGGCGAAATACCATTTTGACATTACACTCTACTAATTACAATAACAAATTACATTCGAAATTTCTGAATACACTTATGCGCCTACCTTCCTAGATCTGCCTTAGTTTCTTCTTTTTCTTCCCTTTCATTCACAATAGACATTTTTCACCAGGGATGTCATTACAAAATGCTCTAATCCGCTAAAATTTTGAGGACTACCTTAAGAGATATTCCGGATTACCTCCACTTAATTCTCAAGTTAAGTCCGAATTAGCTAGATATTCCGGATTATCGCTGCCGTCTGCAATGCTATAATACCATGTCTCCACATAACGTGTTTCGCTCTTTTTTTCTGCATTTTCTCTCTCAATCTTGTTTCGACACGGAAACCAGTGCCGAAACTCGCCAATTTCCATACAAATTTCTGAGAGCGAGTGAAGATTGAAACACTGTTTCATTCTGAATCATCTTGCCAACCTCGATGATATCGATGTCTTCTCTAATTTTGTATCGAAAATCTATCGAAATCTCACACAGACCAAAACAAAAACGGAAAATATAAGCAAACATACAAACATTTAAGAAGAGCAAGAAAGAGAAATGTTAAACTGAATCACGATCAGCCACGTGGAGACGGGTTATTTAGCGAGATGTTTTGCTAGATGTTTTGTTGGTGAAACAAGTTATGTGGAGACGGGCTTTAAGGGTAAATTTACCACTTCCAACGTTCCGCAGCAAAGACACCTACAGTCTCCAAATATCGTAAGAACGTAGAATCAAATTTACGGTCTTAGGCATTATTCCCCGACAGATGGCAATGAACAGCGGACAAATCTAAAAATACTGGGGCTCAACTCACCACTAATTTTGTATACTCTGTGGTAGGCTATAAATCCAATATTGCATAAAAAAATGCAAATATGCAAATCTCAAGCTAAAACTAAAACAAAATTGCCTTAACTTAGCTATAAAATACACGTTGCCAATCGAAGGAAGGTGTATATATATATTCATATTGATGCAACATCGTTATAGCACGGTGGCAGCACGGCATATTGGAGAATTTCTTTTCATTTGCATATATTCCCTCAGAATTTCCAGGGCTGAGTGGAATAAATTCCAAAATTATTTATGTCGTGAGAGCGCTCTCATGTTATTTTTTATTGTTGCCACCCTTCAAACGGCTGAGTTAATTTTCTCCATTTTCGATAATTCTTCTACTTCCAATTAGAGTAGAGAGTACGGGTTGGGAAAGAGCTCATACGATAAAAATAAGCTGTTTTGCGCCATGGGTACATTTATCGGTGATATTAAACCAATCAAAAGTAGCGTTTTTTTGGAGACGGGAGAATTCGCGTATACCACGTAAAACTTATACTTATGTACACGTAATTAGAGAAAAATACTTAAAGGCACACCTACCAAAATGTCTGCAAATGAGATTCAATTTTACCACTGTCGACACCAAAATGCCACCCAACCAACAAAAGCCATTAGACCTAGCAAAAACGAAAGTTTTATTTATATTCCAGAGTGAGTCGCTATTCTCTTGTTTTCAATACAGCCGAGAAAAAATCCAATAATCATGCCATCCGATTATGCCTCATCTACCGTACGAAAATGGTAGAAGAACGGCTTAGGGTAGTACAACTACATCAGTATTGCTCCAACTGCCTCTCCCCGTTTCATAAGTTGGAAATATGTAGTAGCTTAGACTGCTGTCGTCGGTGCGATGAAAGACATCACACCACCTTGCACTTTGAAATGCCCACTTCAAAGCGTCCCGAAGGGGACACCACATCTCTCGACGCTCTATCCATATACTTATCGGAACCGGTTAGATCATAGGCCCAGCAAGTCGAAGAACCAGAGGCAGCCGAAGAAGGTGAAATTAGCACAAATAACGGCACGGCAACCATTGAACGCACTACCTTCAGTCCACCCTTGCGCCATGAGTTGAACGGTTCGGCAGAAAATGGTTATGAATCGTCTCGGTGCCGATCCAACAGCCGCCGCGATACCACGTCAGCTAACCCTCGGTGCTCATCTCGCCGTCCGGCTGATAGACCATCTCCGTACCACACACAACGTAAGCACCTGCCACCAGGAAGAGCACTACAACCAGGCTTCCGTACCGGCGCCATCTCAAGTAACGTCGCCCCATTATCGCGACCATTCTGCGCTATTTTCCCCACGGCCGTCGTAAAAATAGAAGCCGGCGGACGGCTCCCTGTAGTGCGGACACTGATCGACCCCTGTACTCCCATCACTGTCGTCGATCGAGAATTGGTACGCGACTTCGGGCTGCCACATACGCTTGACCAATGTGCGTTAATATTAAACCCCTGCAACGATTCACTCATTTGACGATGTAAGCCACTCGCATAAAACGGCGTGAGCCGATCTGCATAACATTGGCTCAACATGTGAGCGAAAGAGCTTGTAAATAGAGCGTAAGTGTTTCTGCACTGCACGTCAACAAAAAGAGATATGCCCTCATTCACTCATAACTTGAAAAGCAATTGAGTTGAATGACAAATGATTCGTAAGGCAATAGATTCGAAAGGCAATAGATTCGGAAGGCTTGAAACATGCAACTGAGCTATGTATGTATGTATGTACATACGTAACGAATGCGAGTAAAAGAGGAATTATAATAGTATACATACATATATACATACATATGTACATTAGGGTGTCCCGAAATATTTTTTTTTGGATTTCCTTAACGCAAGACCCCTCAAAATTTGCGGTTTTGATCGCAAATTATGAAACAAGTTTTAAAAACTAAATACAATTAGATCTTCAGGGCTCTACCGATCTTCAAAGTTTTGCGGTTTTGTCATTCATGCAGAACGCCCACTCACCACAACATATATTACATCCGCATATTGTTTGCATGCTTACTTAATTCTTTTCGTTCTTATAAGTTCTATTCGCTTAATTTTTTATGCAACTTACTTTTAAGTGCAAAAATATGAATTCCATGTAGTTACAATGAAAATACTCGTACATACACATATTTTCTACAATGGGTTTTTTTCGGCTTCTGCATTTTATTTGCCTTTCAATCGTGGAGAATCAGTTCGATAAAAAAAAACAATACGGTTCTTTAACTAAAGCATAAAGTTCTTATTTACGTAAAGTTTAATTTTATAACGTTACGCATATTCTGGAATCAGAAAAGATTTAGAAGAGACTAATAGCCCTGGGCGAAGGTACTAGTATGTAGTGTTGTCACCGCAAAATGGGTTTTCATACGCTCAGTGTTCCCGCGAGTTCAAGAAAATTTGGATCGTAAAAACAGAATAATATATGTATATTGTTTTTAAGTATCATCTCAGAGAAAAACTATTAAAACTTCATATAAAATAAAATGCTTTAACTTCATAACGATATGTTATTTTTTATTATTTCTAACATGCAAAAAAAAAATCCATCAAATTCAAATATACATATATTGACACTAAAATAGGTGTACAAATTTTTCTTTGGCAGCCTTACAGAATTCGCAATTATGAATAATTGAATAATGTACTTTACTAAAACGAATTATGTTAAAATTATTTTATTTTATTTATTTAAACGAAAGTCATATCAGATAAACAAAAATCCCCTGAACACAGAAATAGGTTTGCAGCACTTTTTTTTTCAATTTTAAAAATAATTCAGTTAAAAATTCTTTATTCAATTAATTTTTTTAGGTAGTACAGTCATATGAAAAATAATAGGGACACTTGCCTTGAAATATTTCAAAGATCGATCCTGCTTCTAAACAATGGTCAAAACTTATACATTAATTTCTTGCTCAGATGTCTCCGAAGTAAGGAACAGTTATTTAATCGGCCATTTGTTGCGTCGTTTCATATTTTTTTTTTTCTTCATATTTGTTTTTATTGAATCTTTCTTGTTTAGAAAATAACAATAACAATAAATTATTTGTTGCCAATGCTACAAATAATAAGTTTCATAATGGCTGATGATTTTGTGGAGTGAGTTCGTTTCAGCTTGTGAAAAATAATAGGGACACCAAACTTCAATTAAAATTTTTTTCGAAAGGGTGGAGATTTTTGTAGATAATAGAAAACTAATTCACTGAGGGCCGTTTACTCAACCTCTGATTAACGCTAACCACGGTTAAAGTTCGGTTAAACATCATTATCGACTTCACCAAACCATGTATTTAATATATGGTCGATAATGCAGTTCATAACTTAACCGGACCTTTGTCCTCCGGTTAGCGTTAATCAGAGGTTGAGTAAACGGCCCTGAATATCAAATAAAGTTTTATAATATACTAGGTTTTTAACCCTATAATGCCATCAGGGACTCAGAATGGATCGAGGAAACCCCTGCACTATTCAACTTATAGCAAAAAGAAAAAATCTCCAAAATAAGTGTTTTTCTTGCCGGAAAATTTACGAAATGTGAAATTGCTTTGAAATAATATTGGAAAATGCTGAAAAATATAATCCAAAGGTATAAACACGCGGACGGAAGCCAAAAATATCCCCACTGGTTCAAAGGAATATTATAGTCGCAATCTCAAGCAGAAATACCAAAATTTGGACACAAAAATATATTTGAATTCTAAGTTTTTTAAATTAATTAAATGCAATAAATTTGTTTCTCTGTACTTATATGGTTATTTTCAATAATAAAATAACTTTTGAGTATGACATTTTTATTATTTTAGCTCTAAAGTTTAGGTTTCTAAATATATGAAATTAACAAAATTTCAGATCTCGGTAGAGCCCTCAAGATCTAATTCAATTCCGGGTTTTTTACTTTTATTGTGATCTGTATTCAATTACGCAACTTTTGATACCTCTTACAATAGCGTAGCTCGAAAAAAACTTTTTTTCATACATTAACGGGACACCCTAATGTACATACATAAATACATAAAGCGCTTTACTAAAAAAAAATGCGAAATAAGAAATACATAGTAAAATTGTAGCATTGGATACTAGCTCATACCTAAATTCATATATAATTAGTATATCAGCCAAATACTATTACTACAACTATAATAGTAAATATTTATTTTATTAAAATATATACATACACACATATACATATATACATATATTTCATTTAGTTTAACTAATCAATATAATTACAATAAAACAAATGTATGTATGTACATATATATGTTCATATGTACGTATATACATAAGTACAAGCTATCAAATTAATGTACATATATGTATGTATACACAAATAAGTAGAAACTTACTTCTTCCATTGCTGCGTCGTTTTACTTCACTGCATTCACTCAAACAAACTAGAATGATTCGGTTGATTCGTTTATTTTTCTAGTGCTTTTACTGTCCT
The DNA here is from genome assembly GCA_960531455.1 of Urophora cardui. Lineage (NCBI taxonomy): Eukaryota > Metazoa > Arthropoda > Insecta > Diptera > Tephritidae > Urophora > Urophora cardui. The sequence goes on along the minus strand of OY482673.1, from coordinate 87,583,207 downwards.
CTCGCACACTACTCGCAAGGCACAGAAAATATACTCAAGCCTGTGTGTTCATGGCTAAATGGAAATGAGCAAACTGCATTGTCACTCAACTCATGCTAGCATATACTGTCGTGCGAGTGCTGATCGTATGTTAAACCGAATCAAGCATAACATTGGCAATGACACCGAATCACACAGTGTTCAAAGAAAAGCGAGTGAGCTTGCGCAGGTCTTTAGTTAATATTACGAGGACAGTATGGGGTGACAAGGACAGTCATAACGCAAGCTCGAATACAAGCTCGGCATTACCGAATTAGCCCCTCCATACAGTTAAACGCCAGCATAACACAACGATTTCAATTCACTCGGCTGGCCGATCAAAATTTCTATCGATCGTCACCCATACGCTTTACGTTGGGCGCCGAAATTTACGCCAAAATAATGATTGAGGGCACACCACCAACTAGTCATGAGGGCCTCATTACTCAAGCCACGATTTTCGGGATAGTCGTATCTGGTGCTCATCAGCTCGACTGAATCGTATAGCCAAAGCATCCAAATTCAAAAATGAAATAAAATTCAATAAATACATATGTTTACGAAACCTGAAATGCCATATTAATCTATTTCGATACAAAATTGCAAACACCAATCGATACCACATACATACATATATATTTATCATTCCAAGAGATAAATAGCTGAAGTTTAAACTAACCGCTGTGGCAGTGACTCAAAAAAAAATCATACGCCAGAGTTTTTAAATTTATTTTAAAGAGTTCTGTCGAAAATTTCGCTTTCTTATTTTAGTTTAAAAATATAGACAATTTTTTAATAAAAATCGTTTTAAGTAGGATTTCTGAGCTTATGGAAAAAATCCGAAAAATCTTAGAAATTTCTGAAAGTGGATTAAAAATTTCAAAGTAAGGCCACAATTTATAGAAGATTTTGAGGAGATTTCTAAGTGTACTGTTATGTATCCAACCAATTTTAGTGTAAAAATTCTCAATGCTGTGAAAAATTCCGTCGATTTTAGAAGTTTTTTTTCTGTAGGGTGTTTGCCTTATATGTACGTGAGACCGTTCCAATTAAAATTTCCGAAAAGCCAATGAAAATTTTCAAAAAGTGAGTGTTGCATATTATTATATTTAAATTGAATGAGCTGCAAAATTGCATACTCAAAACTCTTCTAAAAAATTTAGCTTTAGGATTCTTAGCCCCTTTTTATGATAAGTATTTCCTTGACTTTGAAAAATTGGAAATACTAAAAATACGAAAGCAGGTAATTTTCCAAATAGGCCAATTTTTCATCCATTGTTGATAATTTCTGGCTTTGCATTTTTCCGTAGAGAAATTTACGGGTAATCGATCGGAGGCGATAATATAACTAAATTGCTTTTGAATTAAAAAATTAATAATATTTTTTCAAGAAAGGCCGATATGCTTGAAAGCTTCAAAATGGTGGGTCTTTTATTATGCTAGGTTGACGATTTCTTCAATAAATAATGATATTTACCTGAAGCACCCGAATCCATGATGTTTACTTTGATAACTGTCTTAAAACTGAAAGTATTGACGTTTAAAAATGGGTTACTTAAAATACGTAAAAAAAAAAAATCGAAAAAGTGAGAGAATAATAAGTTTCGACTAGCGGCAGGGACACCCCCGTTGTCTATAAAAGCCGAGAAGACCGGTTTATTATCGCCCGGTCTATTATAAACGTAGAGCGATTTTGGATTTTGTATTTGCACCGATTTTAAAATTTTCAATTTTGGCCGCATAAATTCGTAAAATCTACCTATGTGCAGCGTCTGCCCTTAAAAAACATCTTCCAAAAAAAGAAATTTTCAAAACCCCCCCCTTGCCGAAATCCTGGATCCGCGCCTGGGTCCACCCAATTAGTAGGAAAAATAAAAAGGAGCACACCTCCAATTGGGAGAGAAGCTCGGCTATAAAACTCGTCAGAGTTATAATAGCGCCATTGTATTATATTATATTATTATAATATCACTGTGCACGAAAAATTAACTTAACTTAACAGAGATGAGACATAGGAGTACCTGATGCTATTCTTTTTTCTAGGTTAGCTCTCGTTTAAGAAATATTTCACTTTGAAGTTTTGTCCGTCTGTACATATGTATGTATGTTCGTCGGGTTGAATGTAAACTATTCCGTCAGTTTGTGGGATATCAAATTGCTACTCGGTAGACGAGTATATTAATATGTGTAATTGATCGTTTGTCGGAATCGGCCGAATCGGACTACTATAACTTATAGCTCCCGTACAACCAATTGTTTAGAAATAGACATTTTGGGGTATAACTTATCCATTTAAAGAGATGAGGACCTCAATAATGTTACAGAATATTGTTAAGATCGGACCACTATAATATATAGCTGACGTACAACCGATTGTTCAGATATAGACATTTTGGGTGGATATACCTTCATTACTGGTTATTTTTATTTTCTGTGGACCTAGATTTTTTATACAAATATTTTCACCGAGGAGCCCCATAGTGAAGATATTCTACAACAAAAACATTCTGCGTTTTTAAATTGAAAATGGATTTATATTTGATATTATCCTTGTCAACAATGTCGTTTTAAAAAGGTGTCATTGTTAAACCATCAATAAAAGCGCCTTTACTTAACACTGAAACAATTTCAAATTGACGTTTCAATTTGGCTGCAAGTTCATAAGTCGTGCCAAGTATGAGACTCCGAGATGTGCGGACGTTTTTTTTTCATCGCTCCGTTGGTATTATTTTTTGTGGTGTTTAAAGCAGGGTTTGAATTGCTGACTGCGAAATAGTCAAAGCAACGAAATTGTTTTCTCAACGAACGAGTTTATTTGTTTTGATGCGTAGTTTAATAAGACCAGCCACACATGACGGCAGAAAACGCGCAGAACTTGGCCAGGCAGAAAACGCCGGTTTACAAAAACCCTCGATTTCCTTGTATTTTTTGCCAATGTGCACACATGGGGCGTTTTTCTTTATTCATTCCGAACGTTCGGAATATTCTTTTCTGTTTACTTATACCATAGAACGATCCGGATAATGCTATTCTGGATAATCTGTACGCATTCTTTTCATTCCGTATCTAGCATGGGATTCTGTCGATCAGCTGTTTGCATTCACGGTATATATATTGAGACGGTAATGCCAGTAGGTGGAAATGTCAAATACTGCTTACGTCACAGGACCAATAAAGCCGCGAACAACCAAACAAACAACTGTGCCAATTGCAAAAGGAAATGACGTATGAGGACCTGATACTTTTTTCTAAAACCGAAAGAAATATAGCGGCCTGCGAACTGACATGACCTTTTAATTGGATCATGGGTTGCATTCATAAGCAGGGCCTCGGAGCAAAATATTATTTACGTTTGGTCCGGTCCCAAAACTTTTTTCCTTTGGCCCCGCTCTTAGCTCCTAATTTGTTTCTTGCTCCGAGCTCCGCTGTCGGTCCGCTTTTTATTTTTTTTTTTGCTCTGGGGCCGCTTCACCTCCCACTTATAAAAAACATCTACTTATGTACCAGTGATAGAAAATGACTCGTGCTTGTGCACTTTTCAGCTCTAGCTCCGCTCCTGGAAAAAAGGCTTAGCTCTTCTCGCTCGTTTGCCCCGCTCCGTTCTGGAGCCCTGCTCATAAACAAAAGTAAAAATGGATTTGGAGAATCAAGGTAAGTTTTTACAAATTGCTTTTAATATTAAAAAAAACTTTGCAAACTATTTTATTGCTGACTTATGTATATGAAACCTTTATTTTTTAGCAAATGGGACGCAATTTAAATGGTATCCTGGGGATGTTAAATGCGTCATTGACTTATACGCAAAACACAAAGAAAAGTTCGACACCATGCAAAAAATGAGGAACAAGTAAAGAATACCGTCCGGTGAGCTAAAAAAAAAAAACAAAAGTGGGCATGGTCCGCCCTTTTGGCCTGATTTCAGTGATATACTTTTTTTTGGCGCAAACGATTTTTGAGGGAGCTAGAGGGGGATGAAGTTTAAAAAAACCCCTTTTTTAAAAGCCAATATCTTCCAAAATATTCACTCAATTTTTAAAATTAAGGCATCGTTGGAAAGCTTACTTAAATGCCTTTCATATGATGCATAAATATTTCCCCAAATTCCACAAAATTATTTATATTAAAAAGAACGTTAAATTACCTTTAATTTGATATATAATTTGTTACGAAAATTTTGTTAAAAACGTGCAAATCAATTCTTGTTAGTTATGTATAATATGAAGAAAGCATCTATAGCGCGGCCAACAGTACTTTTATACAGAAACCCGAAAAGCGTTGGCGGCCTTCGGCCGCGCTTTAAAAAAATAACCCTCAGCCGGCAGAATTCTACTTCCGCAATAGCATCTATGGGGAAACTTTCCAATAATGTCACACGCCCCCAAAAAAACGACTTCTACCGGGGGTTAGGGGAGGGGAAGGGTGTTCTGAATCCGTAAAATTTAGGCGCCGGACGTTTTCGAGGAATTTATGGTTAAAGTTTAGTAACTCTCCATATAAATACGATAGATAAAGAAAAAACTTTTGCGGAGAACGGATTTTGCGTTGGGGCCTTCGGCCGCGCTTATAAAAAAATAACCCTCAGCCGCCAGAATTCTCTTTCCGGAGTAATATCTATGGCCCGGTCTACAGTGCTTTTGCGCAGAACACTTTTCTGCGTTGGCGGCCTTCGGCCGCGCTTATAAAAAATAACCCTGGGCTACGCCATCCGTCCGGACGTGTGCCCTAACCGTGGCTACCGCCACGGTGATGTCCTTCTGCGTAGTACACCCTTCGTGTGTCAGAAAAGCCTACTGTACAACTTTTTTCATGCTTCTCTGTATACCTAAAACTACTAAAACATCTTTTCATTTCACGATAGCTAATTATATAGAAGTCTTGCTATAGAGAATGAAAGATATTTTTATGCTCTTTTAAATGAATATAATTTTTAATATACTTAATAACACAAAAAAAAAAAAAATTACAGTTTTTCCCTAAAAAAAATACCAAAATTTTAGTTTTTTGTTTTTTAACAAAATTTGTAAGGAATTTACGAAAATTTTGATACGTCATATGAAAGGCCTTTAAATAAGATTTCCAACGATACCTGAGTGAATATTTTGGAAGATATAGGCTTTTTAAAAAAAACTTTTTTTAACTTCATCCCCCTCTAACTCCCTAAAAAATCGTTTGCGCCAAAAAAGAAGTATATCACTGAACTCAGGACAAAAAGGCGGACCACGCCAACTTTTTGTTTTTTTTTTGTAGCTCACCGGACGGTATCCTTTACTTATGCCAAAAATGAAAGTTTGGGACGTTATTGCCCGCGAAATCAATCAAATCCGTGGTAGAAATTTAACCTCCGATCAATGCAATGGAAATTTTAAAGGTTTAAAGTTTATGTACAAAAAAGTACTAGACCATAGCAATACAAGCGGAATAGAAAAGATTGGGAGTATTTTAGTGCTATGCATTAAATCCTTTGGTTGAGGCCAGAAGTTATTCCCACGGCAACGTGTTCCACTACAGACAATGTAGTTCAGCGAAATCCTAATTACGACTTCAGTAATTATATTGTGGAAGATACCCCTCCTCCCAAGAAGCGAAAGATTGCTGACACGGACGATGCAAGGGATAAGCGTCATAAGGAAAAGAAGGCGAAAACTGATAAATTTTTAGGCTTATTTAAAACCCTTGTGGAACACGTTTTTATGAAGTGGTGGTATAAACCCATTTTTGCTTTTCCTTTGTTTTGATACTAGATATTTACTTGAAGTGAATTTATGGCTCTGCCAATTTTTTTTGTTTTAATTAATTATTATTTTAATTTATACCTTTAAATTAATGGTATATACTAGACATGGTGGTGGTGCACTAATTTCCTCCAAAAGTTGTCAATTTCCTATAATATTTAGTGGTAGTGGAAATGTAGTACACTAGAAATTGAGTGCACTACTCCCATGTCTGTTATAAGTGAATACAACAGTACAAAATATACATGCATATGTAAATAAATACATATGTCAGACTTGAATTTTAATTAATCAAATAAAATAAGATATACATAACTAAATTAATCTCTTTTGATATCTGTCGATCAGAAAACAATTCGACCCTGCTTTCCATTGAGGAAGCACGCCCCGAGAAAAATCAGTTTTTCAGGGGGATAAGTGCCATATTCACCCGTCTTTAGAGCACATCGCCAACGATGTAATTCAAGGCATTTGACTACTTCAATGCATAAGTCGGCTTTAGCGATGGATTGTGTATCCTTGGCTAGCTAGCATTACATTCCTAAAAATATTAGCTCTCTGACTTTTTGAGTTGGAAATTAAAAAAAAACGTATTTTTTCCATACCTGGAAAGATGGCGAAGAATATATTTATTTAATGTTTAGTACTACAATATGCGTGTAATATAATTTCTTTTTTCACTTCCACCTGATTCAGCATAATTCGAAGCTTGAATAATCTCGAAATCTTCCGGTCCAGGTAATGGTTCATTAAAAAAATCACCATGTTTTAAACAAAAGTTCTGTAAAATGCAGCACGAAATTATTATCAGTGGTATTAAGTCTGGCCGCCTGGTGTAAAGCTTTTGAAGTCGGCGAAATCTCACTTTAAGCAACCCAAAAGACCTCGCAATTACGACTCTTACAGAAGCGTGTATGTTGTATCGTTTTTGGTGCGCACTTAAGTCTCCACAATCTCTGAACGGTATTAGCAAATAAGACTTCAGCCCATAAGCCTGGTCACCCAGCAAATGCTGGCCCTGAGGTATGTAAATACTTCCTGAAATATAAGTTTCATACATTTATATGCGATAAATATGTGACTTTATATATGAATGACGGGAAAATTTGTATATAATGAACCACAATCCGATAAAAATTACTTTCTCCGGAGGGTAGGGGTGGTCTCACAGATCATAAAAAACAAAATCCCACTCGCCGGACGCTTATAGTTCAGGAGATATTCCTTGTTAAAGTAATGTATGTGCAGAACACCTTTTTGCGTTGCCGGCCTTTGGCCGCGCTTCAAAAAATAACCCTTAGCCGACAGAATTCTCTTTTTGGAGAACTTTATTATTATAATTTAATAATGTTGAAAGTGTTAAAATTAGATGAATTATCATCTACAGAATATTTCCTGAAAATTTGACTGCGAAATTCCCAGCAGTTTGTAAATAAATGAAATTGGTTCATTATATACAAGCTGAGCCTGAATGACTTTACCATCAACAATTTTCTTATAAACTTTTCACCTGCGGAAAAGGCACGAATCGTGTATGGATCCAGCTTCTCCCGCATAGCAGTCGATGAATTCCATTTTTTCATTGCAAATGCCCTGGAGTAGTACAGAATGGTATTTTTTTCGGCTAATGTATGAGTTAGGGTAAACCTTAGGCTTTGCTATTGGAATGTGACTGCCATCTATACATCCGATAACACCTGACGAAGAATAATGATAATAATAAAATTTAAGACTATTCACATCTGCGATCAAATCGATTTGGTCGGGTTGGGCTGTAGTATTTACACTGGCCCAACTATTTGGTCGAATCGGTGGTGGCTATTATTATTCACTCATTTGACGATGTAAGCCACTCGCATATAACGGTGTGAGCCGATCTGCATAACATTGGCTCAACATGTGAGCGAAAGAGCTTGTAAATAGAGCGTAAGTGTTTCTGCACTGCACGTCACCGAAGAGAGATATGCGCTCATTTACTCATAACTTGAAAGGCAGTTGAGTTGAATGACAAATGATTCGAAATGCAATAGATTCGGAAGGCTTGGAGCATGCAACTGAGCTATGTCTGTATGTACATACGTAACGAATGCAATTAAAAAAAAATTATAATAGTACACATACATATGTACATTAGATGAGTTTTTTTTTTGTATGGGATTCTTTAAACCTTCTCAGATCCTCCCTCCGGCACCGGAATATGAAAATAGGATATTTTAGAGTAAGTAAACTGAAAAAAAAATTTAACTTTTCCAAAAACTGGATGGAGCTACACCGAAAACCGCGAGAATTCCCAGAATTTCAAGGTATGTTTAGATTTATGTCTGAAAAAAGTTAGGATTTTGCACAAGAAAAAAAAAATGATACCCACCCATACGAAGAATTAACCGCTAAATCGAATGGCATATTCAGTTTTTTGGTACACTACCCAGGGATGGTGATAACGCGGCCTAAAGTGACCATTTTCTTTTTTTTCTCATGAATCTTCAACTTCTTGCCTATACTCTTCCCGAAAGCGAACGTTATTTTTTAACTAAATCACACGGTAGGCTGCGTTATTTAATGCGCTTTCCTGAAATGTATAGCTATTAAAAATCGAATAATATTTGGATGAGTTCGTCAAGTTTAAGTGAAGTAAAGTCGGGTATAAAAGGGTAACATACCTTAAAATTTCTCAATTTTTTTTTTAAATTTTGCTCTTGAAGACGGGTTTTTGGGTTATTAGTGATTGTTTTATTTTGTTGGATAACTCCACAAATGTAAAAAAAAAATTTGGAAGATCGAGACCGTGGACAGCGGAAAAAACCGTGGACCCGGATGGCGCCAAAATATTATTGGGCAATATTGGTATCAAATTAAAGGTCTTAACTAGGGCTTGCATATGGAACTTATTACATGCAAATTTCTTAGCCAATTTCCGATATACTGGCGAATAAGTGGTCCAGGATGACTACAGAATATTTTAAAGGATATCGGCAACATTTGAGTCTAATTTTTGACTTATATGTGTCGAAACGGTGGACACAGCAAAATGGATTGGCTTTACATTGAAGTCCTAGGTAAAATCTTTATTTTGATACCCATATTGCCCACAAATGTTTTGGCACCATCCGGCTCAACTCTTTGTCCGTTATCCGCGGTCTCGGCCTTTCTATTTTTTTTTTGCATTTGTGGAGTTATCCATCCACATAAAACTATCACTAAAAACCCAAAAAACCGCCTTCAAGAGCAAAATTGTTAAACAATTTAAGAAATTTTAAGATATGTTACCCTTTTATACCCGACTTTACTTCATTTAAACTTGATGAACTCATCCAAATTTTATTCGATTTTTAATAGCCATACATTTCTGGAAAGCGCATTAAATAACGCAGCCTACCGTGTGATTTAGTTAAAAAATAATTTCCGATTTCGGGAAGAGTATAGGGCAAGAAGTTGAAGATTCATGAGAAAAAAAAGAAAATGATCACTTTAGACCGCGATATTACCTTCCCTGGGTAGTGTACCAAAAAATGGAATAGGCCATTCGATTTAGCGGTTAATTCTACGTATGGATGGATATACATTTTTTTTTCGTGCAAAATCCTAACTTTTTTCATACATAAATCTAAACATACCTTGAAATTCTGGGAATTTGCGCGGTTTTCGGTGTAGCTCCATCCAGTTTTTGAAAAAGTTAAATTTTTTTTTCAGTTTACTTACTCTAAAACATCCTATTTTCATATTCCGGTGCCGGAGGGAATATCTAAAAAAAAACTCATCTAATGTACATACATACATATATACCAATGTATAAAAAAATACATAAAGCGCGTTACTAAAAAAATGCGAAATAAGAAATAGTAAAATTGTAGCATTGTATACTACCGTATACCTAAATGCATATATAATTAGTATATCAGCCAAATACTATTAGATAGATAGATTTCGTTGCAGTGGCGGATTAAAGGTCCAGAGCGCCCTAAGCAGCCACTTTCTCGGCGCCCCTGTACCGACCATAAATGGCCATCATAATACTATAAATTTTAACTACCTAGTTGTTTTACACCCTAACAATCAAAATCTTTCCTCTTTATAATATTAGTGTAGATGTAGATATAGATGATGTAAAAGCTTAGATAATTTGTTAATCTCTACATATAATAAAATTGTAACAGGTCGATGTCTGTACATTGCAGATATCGAGAAAAAAATGATTGGGGGAAGCATTATTAAGCCAGTAGAATCCAAATCAACCATTTTTAGAATTTTTGTCTGTCTGTCCGTATGTTTGTGGCCGTATCACTCAAAAAGTGCTCAATGGAATTGAACGAAATTGGATTGCTAGACGCTCAACTTAAAGTTTAAGGTATTATTTGTTTCGATATCGCGACCGGTTTCGGAGTTATCGGCCAATATGTGTACCAAAATGTGTTAGTACAATATGGGTATCAAACGAAAGGTGTTTATGAATGCTGCCATAAACCATTTGATTAATTTCAATACCTAAACTGGCTTCGGAGATATCTCATAAAATGTGAACCTTCTTAATCTCAAAATGCTTAATATGGCTATTTTGTTATAAGAAATAAAATAATGGTTACCTGGTAACCGACATACAGAGTGTACTTATGTTATGGAGCGATAAATTCTCCTCATTGATAAATTGCGAGGGAGTCGTCGAACCAGATACCACAATCCCTGACGATGGAAAAAACATTCCACCACCAGGAGCGGATTTACATAGGGGCAACATGGGCAGCTGCCCAGGGCGCCGTTTCAATAGGGGCGCCAAAACTAAGAGAAAGAAAAATTTTTTTTTTATTCATCAAAAAAAATTTTTTTTTTAATATTACAACAAGAATGAAAGATTTTTTCAATTTTTTACAGAGAAAAAATTAATCAAAGTACATTTCAGAACATTGGTACAGTTCTTAACCTTCGCCCCAGTGGGACTTACATATCGCTCATTTGCTGCATTTTCACTTTTCAAAATACACAACTTTTCAGGAAGGGCAATTTTGAGATTTGTATCTGCAGCGCTTAGTTTTCAACAAATCATAAAGAATTTTTTACTCAAATGAAGTATGATGTAACTAACTACTCTGCAGCATTAACTCAAAAATCACGTTTTTTATTTATGCCGGTCTTGCAGCAAATGAGCGATATGTAAACACTAATAGCGTCTTCGATTCTGAAAAAAAATGCTGCATCATTACAAGGCAACATTATCAACATGCGCCCTGTGCCCTAAGAAAATGTTGCACTTTTCATGTGATGTATGGAACAAAAATAATGCAACCCCTTGTTCATATTAAAGGCAAAAAATGCTGCCCTGTGGTCGGGGAGAGTGCGACATTTTTTTCAATAGAACAATCAACCCTCAAAAAATGTGTGGAATATATGTGGAATAGAACAAAAAAAAATTGACAGCCCGATAAAAGTGCAGAATAAGTGCGACATTTTGGACAGAATCGAAAACGCCATAAGTTTTGGCAGCTTGTGTGCAGTAAATGACGTGAAAGATTCAAATTTAATTGAAATTTCAAATTTAAAAATCAAGTAGGCATTGAAGTATTTTTTCGGGAAAATGCGCGAGCTCACTTTTTCAAAGGAAACTAAGATCTGAATATTTTCTGTTTCTGGTTAATTTGAATAGTTCGCGCCTCTATACAATGCACTGCGTACATTTTATGTAATCTTAAAAGTCGTTCCGAGTTAAAAACATCAAAAAAGTGTCAGTGAATTAATGTTAAATGAATAATGAAAAATAGAAGAATGAGTGCAAATATGAAAAATTTAAGCGGCGCAGCAAAGAAAAAACGTGCAGCCGAGAAAGTGCAGAAAGAAAAAGATGTACTGTCGAAAATCCCTAAACTTGATTGTTTTTTTCAAACTCCTCGAAAAGAAAATGACTCCGTTGGTGATCATAACCAAAAAGGTAAAAATGCATAAGTCAATTGATCGACAGCTAGGTTAGCCCAGGTAGATTCTGGGCCAGAAAGCCAGATTTCGCTACCTGGGAGGCACCCTACTGTCAAAAATTGTGAGTTTAGTTTCAGGACGAAACATTTTCACTATACAATTGTTTTTTAGATTCGTATGATGAACTGCAATTTAATGATATTGCGAAATCTGTGCCACCTAATAATGAGGGTTTAAGGTCAGATCATTTTGAAGGTTAGAAAATGGAAAAAAATGTGGTACCTATATAAGAATCGAATCAAATTTTTTCAATCCGTAAAATTTATCAGTAATGAAATGTCACCACACGAAGGCAAGCACGGTTTTTTTTTTGGAAATATTGGGGCGCGGCTTGATTTGTTTGCCCAGGGCGCTTCTAGAGGTAAATCCGCCCCTGTCCACCACCCGACTATGATGAAGTGAGGACAGCTATACCCCGGGTCCAAAACAATAAAGCTCCTGGAAAAGACGGACTACCTGCCGAGCTGTTCAAACACGGACGCGAAGAGCTGGTTGAAAGCAGGCATCATCTTAGAGTTGAAATCTAGTCTTTTTTGTTGGTACTTATTATTTACCAACAGAGTTGAAAAATAGAAGAGAAATTATACGCATACGAAGTCGCGGGCAACAGCTAGTATTTAATAAATTAACAAAATAAGTTTTGAATTATTTATTGAAAAAATATAAGTAAGTAGTAACAGAGCAAACAAAATTTAAAAAATTAAAAATCTCTGCGTCTACATTTTTGTTTCGCGAAATTGTCGATAACATCGTCGTAGTTTAATGACAGCAATAAGACAGATTCAATATTTAGTATTGCTAACGAATTTAATCTCTTATCTGTCATGGTTGAGCGAAGATAGTTTTTCACTCTTTTTAGGCAGGAAAAACTCCGCTCCCCACTGCAATTACTGACTGCCGTCGATACGCACATTCTTAAGGCTATGTTAATGTTGGGGTAAATTGTGTCAAGCTCTTTATTTCTCAGAACCTGTAATACCGCGTTCGTTGTTCGGGGCAGTTCTCCGTCTCGAGCTATCGTTGTTAAATAAGAACGTAGATGGATACATTCGTCAACAAAGCATTTTTCTAAATCATTGGAATACATTGTTACCAACCAACTTGCTCTATTTTGAACTTCTTCGGTGTTTAAATTCGTCAAATTGCATAAAAATGAAAATTTATTGCAAAAATTATTGTACGCTTTTCGTCTCTTTTCAAGTTCAACGACAATTCGGTCTATAATTACTAGATATACTGTCACTCGGAATGTTTCCCGACCCGATAATGAAGTAGTTATATCTTCAGCAGATTCATCTGCTGTGAGCTTTAGATAGGCGAGTGTGCAGACCAAAATTTTGGTTTGCACTCAAGTGTGCAGAAAATGGTTGCCAGAGTATGTAGTATATATTTATTTTCTCAATAGATCTCTACATATCGTAAGATTTATTGGCAAAGTGGAGATAATGGGTCGTATTAATAAACAAAAAGCAATTGCTATTTCTCAAATTTTTTGAAATTTGACAAAAATTTGTATGAAGAAACTTTCAAAATGTGAGAAAAAGGCTTGAAAAAATAATTGCTTTTTTATTAATATAATCTAATATTTTGATAATCGCCAAAGACGCAACAAACGCGCAATATTGCACAATATATCGATGCTTGTGCAATATAATCGATTTATCTATTATCGATCTATTAAAGATCAGCTTTAATTCTTAATCGTCGATATGTTATTTTCTTTATTTGTTTAAAAATTCTGAGCTCGCGCGCCCCTTTTAACTACGCGCCCCTAGGCAAGTGCCTAGTTTGCCTTAGGGATAATCCGCCTCTGTTTCGTTGAGGATTGTACTGCGACCACTAGATCTATTGTGCCCTCTTCTTGATTACATTACTTCATCTAACCTGAGCTCCTCCAGAAATCGAAGGATATCGCTCGGCTTTAGAGACTGAATGTGTCTCTGACCTGGCCAAGGCGTGCCCAGGAATTTTTCACGCTTCCTTGTCAAATACTATTACTACAGCTATATTAGTAAATATTAATTTTATTAAAATATATATGTACATACATCAGGGATGGGCACACAAACACATTCAAACAATCTCCGAAAATTAGTGTGTGTTGGTGCGCCTACTGTAGGCCAAAGTGGAAAACGACTAACAATAATCAGTCTGCATCATTGTGAATGGATACAAGTGAAATGACTCTGAGATGTGTTTAAAACAGGTCAAACAGCTGTGCTCAGCTGATTTTAAGAGTTGCTCATTTGGTATCAAGGGTCCCAATTTCTGGCTGAGTTGCATTCGATAGTGTCACAAAATTTAGAATTAAATAGTATCATTAACAAAAAAAAGTTGTATAAAAAATACCTTTTCATTGACTATTATTAAATAAAACCATATTTCTAGTAATAAGAGTTTGTTTTGTGTACAGGTTTATATTTATTTTGCGAAAATTTTGTAAACAAAATAATAGTTTTAAAAGTTTCTAAAAAGTACATCGAAATGCAACCATGTGCTAAAATATGCAACCATGCAAGCATCTTCGGGTTTTATTACGCAGCCATTTTTTATGATGGTCAGCAACATATTAATATTACAATTGTAATTGGGCCAATAATTTCCTTTATGTGCCAGTAAAATTCATTAAAAGAGAAATTTCCTATTTGAAATTATAAGAACATCCAATTTGTTTAAAGTATATGCAATACATAAGCGTCAACACAGAAGTTGCATTGAATTACTGCGGGTATAAAAATAGTATATTAACGTATGTATGTATGTGTGTACGTGTGTAGATTGGCACTGGAATTTGCAATACAGCTACAAGTTTTAAAATTATTATGTGGGTGAATACTGCAGCATTGGTGTCCATATCTTTGTATACAATGACCAAATCATCTATTGCCTTTTTATTGATATTTTCAATAATACTGCGATTGGAAAAAAGGTACGTATGTACATATACACGTATTATTTAATGAATAATGTAGAAAAATTAAAAGTTCGCTTTTAAATTGCAGAGCTTATTCCTTGTTTTTATTGTGGGTCTAATTGCAATCGGTATATTGATGTTTACCTACGCATCAGCACAGTTTAATGCACTCGGTTTCATATTTGTCCTACTGGCATCGCTCAAACATATTATATTGTGGCAAACAATAATAAACAACCGAAAAGGTTTCGACGCACTCGATTATCAAGAACATGCCGATTATACAATAATACGTTCCACCAATCCCGACTACAAAAAGGCTATAATTCGCATAAACATAACACGTTCCAATCGCCAAACTATTCAATACATAGCACACTCCGATACACATTTACTAAATGCGGCCGATTTGTTGGTGATAGACGAAGCGGCTGCTATACCATTACCTTTGGTAAAGAAAATGATGGGTCCGTATTTAATATTTATGGCTTCGACAATAAATGGTTACGAGGGTACGGGACGATCGCTGTTTGAAATTGATGTCGCAGCTGCAGAAAGACAATAATGCTCCACCGCCGGTGTGTACTTTTTTATTTTGTTAAAAAAAACAATTGTTTTTAAATAGTTTCTGATCTATTTGTTATTTTCTTTTAGATAAAACTAGAGGAATCCATACGTTATAGTGAAGGTGATGACATCGAATCTTGGTTAATCAATTTGCTTTGTTTGGATGCCACTACAGTGCCGCATATTAGTTCGGGGTGTCCAACGCCAGATGTTTGCGAACTCTATTATATCGATCGTGATGCTTTATTTTCATACAACAAAGCAGCCGAATCATTTCTGCATCGTTTCGATTTACGTCGCCTCACATTACAAAAACAGTCCAAATGATTTGCAAATGATGAGTGATGCGCCGGCACATCATCTCTTCTGTTTGCTGGGACCCATACAACGCAAAGATCAACTACCGGAAATACTTGTCGTTCTACAGGTGGCACTTGAAGGTGAAATTTCTTCAAAAACTATAAGCGAATCACTGGGTCGTGGTAAGAAGGCAAGTGGTGATCTGATACCAAGGAATGTTGCCGAACAATTTGGCGATAAGGAGTTTCCTAAGTTGGCCGGTGTACGAGTGGTTAGAATAGCGACACATCCCAATTATCAAAGGGTAAACTATCAATTTTCGTTATCATTTTTGCCTTTGTTTGTAGCAAATCCTAAGTTTCCCAATCTCCTTTACAGATGGGCTATGGTAAACGTGCTATTAAGCTTCTGCGTGATTAATATCAAGGCAAATTTACAGATCTTAGCGAAAATACTCCAATTGAGGATTGAAATAAAAATAAGCGGATTTTATCGCAGTGATCTGCTCGTATAGCGTATTCATGCGATGTTGATGAAGCCGTTGAACAAAATCCACATCATAGATGTTCCCTTGAATCATATTCGTCTTGCAAAAGAATCCAAATGCTAGCAGGAATGATTCAATATTTTTATAACAGTGTTATTGTACTAATTTAATATTAAATGCAATTACATATATGAAACTGCGCCTACATTGTTAATTGAAGCAGTGGCAATAAAAAACGTTATTGTACCTTAGTTGTAAGATTTTATATATAAATATAAATAAATAAATATAAATTGTTACTTTCTAATTAAATATTGGTATGAAATTAAAGGTAAACATGCTGCCATGGAAAGTTGTTCGCCCAAAAAATTTAATATTTTGATGAAATTTGGAATGCAAGTTGGTATACAGACTGAGACGGTTGGTATCGCTAATTGGGACCATGACCATGTCCACTTTTCCTATATAGTCATAACTCAGAAGTCGCAGCAGATATCGCACGTTTGGTGGTTATGAAAGCCTCACCTAGGCGATTATAAAGTTTAAACCGATAAGCAAAAATATAATTTTAACTTCACTTTTAATTATTGTTTTGAATGTACATACATACATATGTATAGGAAATAATTCTTACCTGGAATCTATCACTGGAGGAAATGGATAGAAAGGTGCTCCCATATCACAGCCACAGATGCATCGCCTCATTATCTGAAAATAAAGATAAAATATTATTTAATAATGTAATTAATAATATATTTATTGGAACAATACTTATCTTTCAAAAATTTTTCACGAACATTTCACGAAGATCTTCACTGAAAAAAAATGCACTCAGGGTTGCATAAAATAGGTTTTTCACACAAAATAATTTAAAGTTGTCCATTTTGCAATCATCAATATAATGGGTTGTAATTATAATGAAATTTATGTCGGTTCGATTGTTATTATTATTAGAAGCACCCTTTTGACACAACTTTAAAAATTTTATACTGATAAATGAGTCGATTGTCAAAACATATTAAAATAACCTAAGTCTACGAGCCGAAATTTTTCAGATTTTTCATATAATAAATTAAACAAGTCAGTGGGCCTAAAGAACATCAATTACGATGTATTGTGGAACGATTTTCCGTCATCCCTTGTCAAAACTAAAAGTTACTAGTCTCAAGCAACGAGGTTTGTGAGAGTAAAGTGATATTTGCTCTCAATGAGAAATGTTAGCAAAAAAGTAAGGATACACGAAGTTATCAAAATTTGCTAGTTTTACATGTTTTGTAATAAACGAGGTTTGTGAGAGTAAAGTGATATTTGCTCTCAATGAGAAATGTTAGCAAAAAAGTAAGGATACACAAAGTTATCAAAATTTGCCAGTTTTCCATGTTTTGTGATAAATTGGCTTACTGCTTCCATTTTCACCTTTTTTTTAAATATAAGCATATTGTTAATTTGATTTGATTTGCGTCAAGGCAAATTCATTATGGTAATGGCAGGGCGAATTCGGCAATATTTTGTTTTTCTTTTTTACTTATGTATGTATGTCAAACCCTTTGTTGGACTTCAAAAATTTTCAGTTACTTGTCAAATTTTTTACTAGCCCTGCCGGGTTGTTAAATTTTATTCACCTCACATCTGTCAAAAATTTCCATTCCAAGGAACTTTGCTACCGATTTACACAGGCCCATAATGTGGAAGCAAACGTATCATATTAATTTTTTATAACTAAAATTTTTATTAAATACAATTAAATCTAATTATATATGTGCAAAAAATTTACTTTTATCAATCGAACTTACAGCTATTGTTTACAAAATAAAATATATTACATAAAATTCATTAGAAAAATAATTTGGTAATAAAAACAGTTTGTATTCAAGCAAAGCTTGAGAAATAAATACTTAGCATGAACAAACTCACTCAAAAATTTTGTTCGATGTTCAAAATTACTATAAACTAAAATAAAGCTTAAAGAGTTGTGGCGTTTTGATATTAAAAGCAACTTTATTTATTTCAATATTTGTTCATATTGTAATACAATAATATGGAAAAAAAAATTTGCGAAAGTTTTGAAACACGGTAACACTTCCTCAGATTTCATCAGGGTTTATGAGGTGCAGAATCTCCACGAAACCCTGAATTAGACAAAAACGAGAGCAGCAACCCTAAATTTTTGAGAAATATATATGTATTTTTACAACAACCACCTCCGGCCGCCATGCTGAACTGCCCTTCAAAAATTGACGCCATGCTGGTCTGCCCTTCAATTGTGATGGCAGATCGACCATATATCGACTTTTTTAATCGATTTTCGATGAGCTAAGTCACTGTACGTTTTACACTATGGTCTGCATGCAGATGTTGAGCGAGCAGGGTCATGCTGCGCACGCTTTGCGAAATTATGAAATAACGTACGTATACAAATACATACGTATGTTATATACAAACTCTTCATAGTTTTGTTTGTTGTCTGGCATATGCAAATAAAGGAAAATAATTTCAAACGACAATCACCTAGCGACCACTAGCTTTCACGACAGTCGGTGGCAAATAAATTATTTTTGCTAAGCGACGATCGACTGATCCCATCGTAAGCGCTCGTTTTACGCTTTTTATGTCTTTAGTAGTGACAATCGGTGTGTATACGTGTGAATCGCAAACAGCTGGTCTGCCCGCGGGCAAGAGGCTGCGCAACGCTGCTATACATACATATTAAGTTGGAGTGAAATTTTTTTTTGGAAATTCAATTTGTTCCAAAGGCAGAATGGCACCTTTCTTGCCCAGAAATAAGCCTGTAAAATTTGATTGACCGCCTCACAAAGGTTCAAAACGTCATCCTATCGCCATAAAATTTTTTGGGGTTCATTAACTCGTATAAAGACAACTTTTTATTGCTGGTACGTTAAAAAAAAAAAATCCCCATATGTTTTCACTCCACCTTAATATATATAAATACAATGTACTTTTTATTGGTTGTATTCTGTACTTCATCTGAAGTCACTAAAAGCACAAAAATTTGCGAAAATAGGAGTGGCACCGGCTCCGTTTAGAAGCAGGAATATACGACATTTCGGAACCAAAAACTCGACAAATAATTGATATATTACGACGAAACTTAGTGTATACACTTTTATGGCTTGCTCAAAATGCTCAAAATTTTAGCAAAATCGGTTGACGACCACGCCCAATTTTACAAGCTTTTATTTAACTTCACTTTTTGTATGGGTGTATGTCGTGGAATTTTGCAACGAACATTTAAGATACTTCTAGTTGAGCTAGGTACTTGAAATTTGGAACATAGTTGAGGACCCGAAGGCAATGCAATGTGAAATAAAAAAAAATCCGATAGATGGCGCTGGTGTCGAGATATTTGTAAAATTCGTATTTACCGACCGAATTTGTTCATATTCGGTATATATGTTGCCTATGGGAAAGTTAATACATCCGTGGAAAAAAATCGCCGCTAGGTGGCGCTGGTGTCAAGATATTTGTAAAATTCGTATTTACCGACCGAATTTGTTCATATTCGGTACATATATTGCCTATGAGAAAGTAAATACATCCGTGGAAAAAATCGCCGCTAGGTGGCGCTGGTGTCAAGATATTTGTAAAATTCGTATTTACCGACCGAATTTGTTCATATTCGGTATATATATTGCCTATGAGAAAGTAAATACATCTGTGGAAAAAAATCGCCGCTAGGTGGCGCTGGTGTTAAGTTATTTGTAAAATTCGTATTTACCGACCGAATTTGTTCATATTCGGTATATATATTGCCAATGAGAAAGTAAATATATCCGTGGAAATAAATCGCCGCTAGGTGGCGATAGTGTCAAGATATTTAGAAAATTAGTATTTATGAACCAATTTTGTTCCTATTTTGAACACGTATTACGAAGTAATCTATTCACAAAAGAGTATAGTAAAACCACTTAAAAGACTCCACAGGAATTGGATAATAAAAAAAACTGGCTGAGCAGAAACCATCAAAATGTTAAACATAGTGCACTTCATATTAAAAACTGTTGGACTATATTGATAGTGGGTGTGTTGACAAATATTAGATGTAATATGCATTGTAAAACTAAAAAGGCAAAAATAAAACAAAGTAAAAAAATTTTTTTAAAAAGCTTTTATTTAATATTAATATAAAAATTTACTAAAAAGGAAAAAAATAAATTTTTAATATTTTTGAACAAAATTTATATTAGTCCTTAATTCATTTGGATCTTAATTTCAATCTCAGCATACCTTTAACGTATTTCTTCAAAGCATTTCTGTATATGTATCAACATATGTAAATAAAAGCGCGGGTACTCATTAGATATTCATGTTATAAAACAGTATTGGTGAAATGGAAGGAAGCGATAAAAACTTTAAATTCCAATTACGTAAGATATGCATTACGTAAAGAACACCCGCGCTTTTATTTATGTTGATACATATACAGAAATGCTTTGAAGAAATACGTTAAAGGTATGCTGAGATTGAAATTAAGATCCAAATGAATTAAGGACTAATATAAATTTTGTTCAAAAATATTAAAAACTTATTTTTTTCCTTTTTAGTAAATTTTTATATTAATATTAAATAAAAGCTTTTTAAAAAAATTTTTTTACTTTGTTTTATTATATATGAAAACTATAACCGGTACTAATAGAAACATTGGGCCGTATTAATAAAAACCAAGCAAATGCTTTTACTCGGGATTTCGAAAATTTGACATTACCTACTTAATTTGTATGATTGACTTTCAAAATTTGAGTAAAAGGTCAGAAATCTTAAGCAAAAGCAAATGCTTGGCTTTTATTAATATGACCCATTGTAAGCGAAATCTTTGTCAAATATAAAGATAATTCATTGAAATTTTGTGGCATGAGTCCCACAATAGGCCGGAAACAAAAAACAGAAAAACTTTTGAAAATGGGCATGACACCGCCCTTTTTGGATTCTTGTTTTTGCATATAAAAATTTTAAATTTTGACAGGTTATTTTGAAGCACCCTGTTATTGTGGGCCTATGAATTTTCTTCCACAAAAAGTTTAAATAATTACCTTTCAGATGCAGTTTAAATCTTTGAAATATCTCTATTGGTTCAAAAGTTATGATTTTTGCAACGAAAAAAAAAAACCAAAAGGCACCGTTTTACTTCCCTTCATTCATGTGCACTCAAACAAACTAGAATTATTCGGTCGATTCGTTTATTTTTCTAGTGCTTTTACTGTTCTCTCGCACACTACCCGCAAGGCACAGAAAATATACTGAAGCCTGCGTGCTCATGGCTAAATGGAAGTGAGCGAACTGCATTGTCACTCAACTCCTGCTAGCATATACTGTCGTGCAAGTGCTGACTGTCTCTTAAACCGAATCAAGCATAACATTAGCAATGACACCGAATCACACAGTGTTCAAAGAAAAGCGAGTGAGCTTACGCAGGACTTTAGTAGCTATTCATACAAAAGCCGCTGTGGTGCAGTGGGTAGAGTGCTCGCCTGTTATGCCAGAGGTCTCGGCAAAACACGGTTCGAGCAAAACACCAAAAAAATTTTCTAATTAGTAAAAATCCAATTATTAGATTTTTTAAGAGCAGCGGTCACCTCTCGGCAGCAGTGATGTCATTTTCACTTCGATCGAAGTATTTCACTTCACTTTTATGCCCGTCACTTCGACACTTCCTCTTTCCCCAAATCACTTCGATTTTGACCAATCAGAACTAACTTACTTTTATAATTTATTCTTACAAATTCTAATAAAAGTTCCATATGCAAGCATGCAAGAGGTAAATGTTTATACAATCACAAGATATGGCATCCCTAATTGAGATGAATAATCGATTTTTTAAAAGCTTCTCTTATCTCTAAGGTTTTATCGTTTTTTTAAGAGTTTGGCACAGGGCCCCAGAGCGGAGTTCGAAGCAAAAAAAAATTGGCAAATAATAGCCCGTGCACAATTCATTTTAAAGCAAAGCGAAATTCCAGATGCTTACTACAATTAACACTTTGACAATTTCCACTTCACTTTTTTGCTTTGATTTATAACACTGATTTTGTGCAAAATATTTGGGGAATCGACTTTTTTCTGCTTATTTCAAATATTATTTTTTACTCTTGTTAATTTTACGTAGTTGTGCGAAATCGCTAATATAAATGTAGATAAACAAAGAATACACACACACATGAATTAATTTATTTAATTTTATTTCTTTTGAATTTTCAAAATATAAATAATGAAAACAGCCAAAAATAGCATTAAAATAACTATTTGCTAATTTTTACCATTTTTCCGTTTCTTGATTTCCAGTTCGTTATGCGTAATTCATTTTTATACTCAGCTGTACTAGTACACAGAGTATTATAGTTTTAATCACATAACGGTGGATTGTAACAGAATGAAATAATCGAGGTAGATATAGACTTATATATATCAAAATGATTAGGGTGAAAAGAGAAATCGATTGAGCCATGTCCGTCCGTCCGTCCGTCCGTCTGTAAACACTCTAACTTGCGCAAAAATTGAGATATTTTGATGAAATTTGAAATGCAAGTTGGTATCGAGACTGGGACGGTTGGCATTGAAAATGGGCGAAATCGGACCATGACCACGCCCACTTTTCCTATATAGAAAAAATCGGAAATTTGGTATCTCAGTCACTAATATAGCTGGAGCGATGAAGTTTTACCCACGTATTGAGCTCAGGCTCCTATGAAGAAATTTGATAAAAATTTTTATTAAGGGGAAAACATTGAAGGTTTTATAAGCCATAACTCAGAAACCGTAGCAGATATATCGATGAAATTTGGTACGCGTGATTTACTTACATAGGCAAAGGTTTTGACGGAAAATTTTTAAAATCGGTTGACGGCCACGCCCTCTTTTATATATGTGTATTATAAAGTGACCTAACAAAAACATTTTAAGCGATATCTCTGTCAAATATAAAGATATATCATTGAAATTTTATGGCAGGAGTCCAACTACGGACATAAAAAAAAAAACAAAAATTTTGGAAAATGGGCGTGGCAGCGCCTCTTTTTAGAAGCAGGAATATACGGGATTTCGGAGCCCATAACTCGACAAATAATTGAGATATAATGACGAAACTTGGTGTGTACACTTTTATTACTTGTGTTAATACATGTTCAAAATTTTGGCGAAATCGGTTGACGACCACGCCCACTTTTATATATGGGTATTATAAAGTGACCTAATAAAAACATTTTAAGCGATATCTTTGTCAAATATAAAAACAATTCATTGAAATTTTGTGGCATGAGTTCCACAATAGACCGGAAACAAAAAATGGAAAAATTGTGGAAAATGGGCGTTGCACCGCCTCTTTTTAGACGAAGGAATCTACGAGATTTCGGAGCCCATAACTCGACAAATAATTGAGATATTATGATGAAACTTGGTTTATACACTTGTTGGGGTAAGTGGAAAAAAATTTCAACAACTATTTACAGCGAAGGTTGAGTGTATAGCTATTTCACGAAAAACCATTTTCGATCATCAGCACTCTTTTCGGAAGTGGATGCACCGGGGATTGAACCCGAGTCCATTCCAACTTCAGCCGCAATGACCCAACGGATAAACACACTCGGCCATTGAGACTCTGTGCAAGCTGTTGGATTTTCCCCACTTTTGCCTTTTTCATTTTCAACATTAACGTTAGTGTGTATATGCTTTTGCATATATTCTCCACAAACGTGCTGAATTTTTGTTGTAGGCAGTTCGCAATGAACATTGTTGTTGGTATTTATTTTATGTATATACCAAACAACGTTAACAATTTTACTTGAAAGAGTTTTTAGTGCTTAGCACGAAATTTTTATTTTTAATTCAATTTTTAATTGTTGGGGTAAGTGGAAAAAAATTTCAACAACTATTTACAGCGAAGGTTGAGTGTATAGCTATTTCACGAAAAACCATTTTCGATCATCAGCACTCTTTTCGGAAGTGGATGCACCGGGGATTGAACCCGAGTCCATTCCAACTTCAGCCGCAATGACCCAACGGATAAACACACTCGGCCATTGAGACTCTGTGCAAGCTGTTGGATTTTCCCCACTTTTGCCTTTTTCATTTTCAACATTAACGTTAGTGTGTATATGCTTTTGCATATATTCTCCACAAACGTGCTGAATTTTTGTTGTAGGCAGTTCGCAATGAACATTGTTGTTGGTATTTATTTTATGTATATACCAAACAACGTTAACAATTTTACTTGAAAGAGTTTTTAGTGCTTAGCACGAAATTTTTATTTTTAATTCAATTTTTAATTGTTGGGGTAAGTGGAAAAAAATTTCAACAACTATTTACAGCGAAGGTTGAGTGTATAGCTATTTCACGAAAAACCATTTTCGATCATCAGCACTCTTTTCGGAAGTGGATGCACCGGGGATTGAACCCGAGTCCATTCTAACTTCAGCCGCAATGACCCAACGGATAAACACACTCGGCCATTGAGACTCTGTGCAAGCTGTTGGATTTTCCCCACTTTTGCCTTT
This sequence comes from Urophora cardui, assembly GCA_960531455.1. Classification (NCBI taxonomy): domain Eukaryota; kingdom Metazoa; phylum Arthropoda; class Insecta; order Diptera; family Tephritidae; genus Urophora; species Urophora cardui. Next base: position 87,558,727 of record OY482673.1, on the reverse strand, counting down.
TTCATTTTCAACATTAACGTTAGTGTGTATATGCTTTTGCATATATTCTCCACAAACGTGCTGAATTTTTGTTGTAGGCAGTTCGCAATGAACATTGTTGTTGGTATTTATTTTATGTATATACCAAACAACGTTAACAATTTTACTTGAAAGAGTTTTTAGTGCTTAGCACGAAATTTTTATTTTTAATTCAATTTTTAATTGTTGGGGTAAGTGGAAAAAAATTTCAACAACTATTTACAGCGAAGGTTGAGTGTATAGCTATTTCATGAAAAACCATTTTCGATCATCAGCACTCTTTTCGGAAGTGGATGCACCGGGGATTGAACCCGAGTCCATTCCAACTTCAGCCGCAATGACCCAACGGATAAACACACTCGGCCATTGAGACTCTGTGCAAGCTGTTGGATTTTCCCCACTTTTGCCTTTTTCATTTTCAACATTAACGTTAGTGTGTATATGCTTTTGCATATATTCTCCACAAACGTGCTGAATTTTTGTTGTAGGCAGTTCGCAATGAACATTGTTGTTGGTATTTATTTTATGTATATACCAAACAACGTTAACAATTTTACTTGAAAGAGTTTTTAGTGCTTAGCACGAAATTTTTATTTTTAATTCAATTTTTAATTGTTGGGGTAAGTGGAAAAAAATTTCAACAACTATTTACAGCGAAGGTTGAGTGTATAGCTATTTCACGAAAAACCATTTTCGATCATCAGCACTCTTTTCGGAAGTGGATGCACCGGGGATTGAACCCGAGTCCATTCTAACTTCAGCCGCAATGACCCAACGGATAAACACACTCGGCCATTGAGACTCTGTGCAAGCTGTTGGATTTTCCCCACTTTTGCCTTTTTCATTTTCAACATTAACGTTAGTGTGTATATGCTTTTGCATATATTCTCCACAAACGTGCTGAATTTTTGTTGTAGGCAGTTCGCAATGAACATTGTTGTTGTTATTTATTTTATGTATATACCAAACAACGTTAACAATTTTACTTGAAAGAGTTTTTAGTGCTTAGCACGAAATTTTTATTTTTAAATCAATTTTTAATTGTTGGGGTAAGTGGAAAAAAATTTCAACAACTATTTACAGCGAAGGTTGAGTGTATAGCTATTTCACGAAAAACCATTTTCGATCATCAGCACTCTTTTCGGAAGTGGATGCACCGGGGATTGAACCCGAGTCCATTCCAACTTCAGCCGCAATGACCCAACGGATAAACACACTCGGCCATTGAGACTCTTTGCAAGCTGTTGGATTTTCCCCACTTTTGCCTTTTTCATTTTCAACATTAACGTTAGTGTGTATATGCTTTTGCATATATTCTCCACAAACGTGCTCGTGGGGAGTTTGTTCGCGAATTTATTCAGTTTTATATGCAATGCACCGATGCCATCGATGCCCCAATTCCGTACAACCGTATAATTAACCGTACTGTGGAGTCTCCTTTTTTGTGGATTGGGCAGAGCAAACTTAAGTTCCAATCGTCGGGCATGCGCTCGTCCGATCATAGGATTCGGGTGGTACATTTTCTCCTTCAGCAATTTCACTGTTGCCATTATCTAGCAAGGAGGAGAAGTTATCCCTCCACAACTTAAGTATGCTCTGGACATCAGTTACCAGATCGCCGTTATCATTCCGGCAGGAATTTGCCCCGGTCTTGAAACCTTCAGTCATCCGCCTAATTTTTTGATAGAATTCGAGCATCGTTCCTACCCGCCAGCATCTCAAGCTCTTCACACTCGCGCCTTTCAGCCTCCCTTTTCTTCTTTCGAAAAAGGCGCCTCTCTTCCTTCTTCGCCGTTCGATAACGCTCCCATACGCTTCGCGTTGCGCCCGCACACAATGTAGCCCTGTAGGCGGCGTTCTTTCTTTCCGAGGCATCGCGACATTCCTTGTCGTACCAGTTGTTTTTGTGGGCTCGCTTGTATCCTATAGATTCCTCAGCGGCGATACGAAGTGAACGAGCGATGTGTTCCCATTCCTCAGATACATCGTTTGGTGAAGGATTGCTCTCAGAGAGCAGGAGTGAGAGCCGAGTGGTGTATTCATTGGCTGTCTGCGTCATGTGCAGCCTTTCGACTTCAAACTTTCCTTGCTGTCCTGTTGGCACATTCTTTGCTGCACAGAGGCGCGTGCGTACCTTGGCTGCTAAAAGATAGTGGTCGGAGTCGACATTGGGACCACGGATTGTGCGCACATCTAGGATGCTGTAGCTGTGTCTGCCGTCGGCCATGACGTGATCAATTTGATTTCGCGTTTTTCGATCAGGGGACAGCCATGTGGCTTGGTGTATTTTTTTGTGCTGGAATCTGGTACTGCTAATGACCATGTTTCGTGACCCGGCGAAGTCGATCAGCCTCGTCCCATTGGGACTGGTTACGTCGTGGAGACTGAATTTCCAACTGTGCAGCCAAATATACCTTCCTTACCCACCCTGGCATTAAAATCGTCAAGCACAATCTTAATGTCGTGACGGGGGTAGCGGTCGTAAGCATGCTCTAACTGCTCATAGAAAGTGTCTTTGATCGCTTCGTCCTTCTCTTCCGTCGGGGCGTGGGCGCAGATGAGAGATATGTTGAAAAATCTCGCTTTGATGCGGATGGTGGCTAGACGCTCGTTCACTGGCGTGAACGACAGTACTCGGCGGCGGAGTCTCTTTCCCACCACAAAACCAACACCAAATATACGCTCCTCTGCATGGCCATTGTAATATATAGCGCAAGGCCCGCATTTCTTCTTGCCTTGCCCCTTCCACCGCATCTCTTGTATGGCGGTGATGTCAGCTTTCACTCTTTCGCGGACATCAACCAGCTGGGCAGAGGCACCTTCCCAATTAAGAGTCCGGACGTTCCAGGTGCTTACCCTCAAATCATAGTCCTTTAAACGTTTGCCGTGGTTGTCATCAGAAAGGGGTGGTCTCATCCGAGGCTTTGTTGTTGTTTTCATTGGATAGGATTTTTACGTGGCGAGCCGCTTGCTCCAAGACAGACGCCCGCTCGCAGCCGCACCTTCTGGTGAACAGACGCTGCAGTTATTCCCCTCAACAAGCCCTTAAACCGAATATGTCGGAGTGGCCTTGTCGAGTTGTCGCCTTTTCACTTTAGTTCACCACCAAACGGGTGTTCGGTGGCTATCCAGAGGACACTGCGCGGAACTCGTGAGCCGCTTGCTCCGCATGCAAAAGAATCGCTCTGGCCACCCCCAGGTGGATGGCAGTCAGAAGCTTTCCCCACTTACGTGGACTTCTACACACGGAGCCATCCTCCTACAGCGCTTCCAAAACCGATCCTTCAAATGTTTGGAAATTCTCCACTGCTTCCTCAAACAAATTTTCTCATCGCTTTCGTATGGCGTCTGTGTTGAGTTCACACATCCCAATAAAAAATGGTTCGGTGTTAGCGGTTCATCGCTGTCGGGCGATATAGGTATATCTATTAACGGGCGGCTATTTACGATATTTTCCGCTTCTATCAATACGCTGCGGAAAGTCTCTAGACGTGGAGCTTCTTTCAGCACGCGTTGTAATATTCTTTTCACGCATTGGACCAGACGCTACCAACATCCACCAGCAGACGGATTAGCCGGGCAGTTAAAATTCCATTCTATACCATTTTTTGACGTCTCTTGTTGAATTTGCTCAAAATCGAATAGTTGGTGTTCTTTCTTGAGCTCACGTTGGGCTCCAATAAAGTTGGTGCCGTTGTCGCTCCGAATGTTGACAAAATTTCTCAAACAAATTATGAATGCGTCTGTGGACAAATCTTCAGCAATCTCAAGATGTACGGCTCTGATTGTCAAGCACGTAAATAACGCAACCCATCTCTTTTCTCGGCGGCGACCCACGGCAACAAAAAACGGACCACAGTAATCAACGCCTGCATATGAGAATGGTCGCACATATGGTGTTAAACGGTCGGGTGGTAGCTGACCGATCAGTGGTATGGTAGGTTTTGAATTTGCACGGATACAAACTGGGCACATTTTTCTCACGGCTGTTAATAAAGAGAGAGCTCGGGGTATCCAAAATCGTTGGCGCATTTCGTTAATGGTAAGCTTACTATTCTGGTGGTGGTTCTTTCGATGAAAGTGATCCATAATCAGTATCGATAAATGATGATTACGTGGAATGATTATCGGTCGACGAGCGGAATCGGGAAGACAATATGCGGCATCTATGCGGCCGTTGATACGCAATATTCCATTCGTGTCTAACATTGGTGTTAATTTGAACAATGTACTGGTCTTTGGAAGGTGTTCTTTAGCATGTAGTTTATCGATTTCTGTTTTATAAAATTCGTACTGAGCGTGACGGCATACAATGTTTTCGGCATTCTTTAGTTCCTCTGATGACAGTTCCCCTCGAAGGCGTATTTTCCATTTTGAGTTGCTTATGAAGCGTAATACCCATGCAACCACTCTCAAAAGCTTCGTAAGTGTTGAGTATTTACGGAAATCTACCAAAGAAACATGATTTGTGATAAAAAGTGAAATTTTCTTACACTCTTCTTCTGGGAGAACATCAGATTGCAAAGGCGAAGACTCGACTGGCCATGTATCTTCATTTTCATGTAGGAATGCTGGACCTGTTATGTTTTTGATGTTTTGACTTTCGTTGCCTCATCTGCTACGTTCATGTTTGATGGAAGCCAACGCCATTGACTCACATTAGTGTTGGATAGGATTTCTGATATTCGGCTGGCGACGAACTGCTTGAAATCTCTCTTTGTTGAACGGATCCATAGCAACACCGTTTTAGAGTCACTCCAAAATGTTACGCTATTCATACTTCGGTCAAGGCACTGTTCTATTAATGTTCTAATTCGACTCCCCAAAACGGCGGCTTGTAGCTCTAAACGTGGCACGGTTGTTGAACGTTTGGGGGCACATCTGGATTTGGCTGCTAGAAATGTGACATGAATATCCTTGTCTAGTTTAAGACGTAGATAGGCTACTGCGGCATAAGCGGCTTCGCTAGCGTCCACGAAAATGTGAAGTTGTAAGTCTGTTGCAGTAGAGTAAATCGGTGAATAACATCTTGGCACTGAAAAGTGCTTGATCTCTCGAAAGGCTTCCCACCATGAAAACCATCGCGCTGCTAGGTTAGACGATATATGTTCATCCCAATCAATTTGGTGTTTCCAGGTATCTTGCAAAATCAGTTTGACTCCGACGGTGGTATTAGCCAGTAAACCGAATGGATCATAAATGGCCATAGCTCGTCCAAGTAATTCGCGTTTAGTGGGCGGCCTTTTACAGTTAATGACTTCGTGTGGTATTTTGTGGAACCTGAAATGAAATTCCAAAACATCATCTCTGGAATTCCAATACATACCTAGCACTTTGTCATTTGTGGACTGATGTTCCATGCTGACGACATCTGGGAGTGTGCCTTTGTCATTGTTAAGCTGATACTGCAAACCCTTGCAGTTAGAAACGAAATTTCGCAAATGAAACCCAGCGGCGGAATTGATTGAGATGGCTTCGTTGATTACGTCTTTGGGATCTTGTGCGTTGTCGAAACTGATGACAAGATCATCCACATAAGTATTTTCGATTACAGCTTTGGCATATTCTCGCTGAAATGGGTGGCGTTCAAATTTTTGATATATTCGGCACAACACGGCGAACAGGCGGCACCGAATATCATCGAAGACATGACATAAACTTGTATTGGTTGCAATTGATCACCATGTCTCCATAAGAAACGTTGTGATTGTCTATCTTGTTGGCGAATTTTAACTTGTGAGAACATTTCTTGTATATCCCCAGCGACTGCAATTGAGCGTTGGCGAAATTTAAACATAATAGTCGTGTGGTTGGGCGCGTTCTGGTCCTTTTAACAGGACAGAATTTAATGAAATATTTGATGTAGCTGCTGCGGCGTCAAATACTATCCGCAGCTTGTTGGGTTTGTGACAATTGACCACACCAAAATGTGGCAAATACCAGGTTGCTGGTCCTTCTTCTTTTGATTCTTGAACTGTTAGTAATTGTGCGTAGTCTTTCTTGATGTATTTGTTAATTTCAGCAATGTAAGTTTAAGCATACTTCGGATCTCTTGCCATCTTGTTTTCGACGTTAATCAATCTTCGCTTGGCCATTTCGTAGATTTGTGGCAGCTTGATGTTGTCTCTACGCCACGATAACCCTACCTCGTAACGTCTACCAATGTTGTGTACAGTATCTTCAAGAATTTTTCTGGCCTAATGTCTTCAAACGATTCAAGTGGCGTATCAGGACTCTTCACTACTAAGCTGTCCAAACTGAAGTATTCCTCGAATATCTGATGAAGATGCCGATTCGTGAAAGATTTACGAACATGAAAAAAGTTAGCACTAGGACCCTCCCTAGTATGCGTTGGCCCATAGGCTACCCAGCCCAATTTAGTTTTAACTGCTATAGGTCCATTAGGCTCGGAAGTAATTTGGTCTCTTGAAACACATAAGTGGCTGTTGTCGAGGCCGATCAACAAAGTCGGCTTGATGTCTAAGTAGTTTTCTATTGGCAAATTACGAATCTGGTTATAATGGTTCCGATCGAAAGACTACTTTGGCAAATCGAGTTGCTTAACAGTGTACACGATCTTCAGCTTAAGGTTCACCACACGCGATTTTTCTGTGATTTGTTTGTTGTTATACCATTGCAAAGTGAATGGCGTACTACGACCTTTGCAACCGAGATCGTTGGCTATATCTTCCTCTAGAAGTGTTATCGATGAACGCTCATCGAACATTGCGTATACTGTAGTAATTGTGTTGGGACCTGTAACAACTACTGGCAATATTTTAAATAAACATTCACCATGGTTATTATCGCGGCAGTTTAACAAATGTTTATCGTTTTCGTTTTCTGAAGATGTGGCTAAAGATTGCGTATCAGACGTATTAATTGGCTGATGCAAAAGAATATGGTGCATTCGCTCGCACCCAGCGCCGTAGCCAGGAATTTTTTTCGTGGGGGTTGTAGATTTTTTTCTTTGTTTTTTTTTTTTTTGGTAATATAGAACCTATGCACTAAATAAAAATAATAAAAACAAATCGGGTTTCTAAAGTGATATTTAGAAGAAACAGTTTTTTTTACAAAACTTTTGATTTTAATTTCGAGTTTTTATAAGAAGTTTTAAAAATAAGGAAACTTTTATTCATTTAAAAATTAGACCGTTCTATTGCAAACACGATGAAAACTTTATTTTTGGTGATTTTATCCAAGTGAAAAAAAATAATATTTTATGGAAGAAAAACTCGGTTAGATTACCCAGCTGTATTCAGCAGTAAAAGTCCGCCCCAAGATTTTTAGCTTATGTTGAGACCCTAACTTGTTTTTTTTTTGCAACTTTGTTGTTTAACATCCGATTTTTAAAAATTAATAGATATGTCATTATTTTAGTCTTTTGAGCAGGGTTTGAAATTATTTTCAACTTTTTTTAATTTCCATTGAATTTCATTTTCATTTGAAAAGTAAAAAATAAACAGCGCAGCAGAAGTATAACAAATAAAAAGTTCTACTGTACTGCAACTGCGCAGCCTTAAGTTTCAAAAAAAATCCGCGTGTAGCACAGTACACGTGATAGAAGTTAACTTCTTAGTTAATTTAATTACAATTGATAATTCGATAAAAAAAAAACTCACCAGTTTCATCTAATTGGTGCTTCGTTGTGTACACACCAACATCTTATTTAATAATTTTTTAGTGTAGAAAATGCTAGGGGTCGTGGGTTCGAATCCCAGCAAAGTCACTTTGAAAGTTCTTTAAATTAATTTTTGTTGTTTTTTTTTAATTCCTAAATTAAAATTCGATAGGAAAATTTTGAAAATATTTATCGGTTGTACGGAATTGGGGCATCGATGGCATCGGTGCATTGCATATAAAACTGAATAAATTCGCGAACAAACTCCCCACGAATTAAAGTATTAGCGCAACGAGTGCGCAAGAGTAGACCGAGCGAGTAAAATAATTCGATACCTTGTGCTGATAGTTTTATTTATGGGGAGTTTATTCGTGAATTTATTCAGTTGCATATGCAATACACCGATTCCATCGATGCACCAATTCCGTACAACCGCTAACTATTTACCAAATTTTCCTATCGAATTTTAATTTAGGAATTAAAATAAAAAAACAACAAAAATTAATTTAAAGAACTATCAAAGTGACTTTGCTGGGACTCGAACCCACGACCCCTAGCATTTTCTACACTAAAAATTATTAAATAAGATGTTAGTGTGTACAAAACGAAGCACCAATTAGATGAAACTGGTGAGTGTTTTTATTGTTTCTAATCGAATTTTCAATTTTAATTAAATGTAATTACGAAATTTTAAAAATATAAAAATATGTTGTCCATAAAAATAATTTCTTGTCCATTTATTGATGACCAACCATCATAAGTCTCCGAACTTATACATACATATGTATGTATGTATGTATGTACATACTAGACATATACGCCGCCGATTGACGCCGCCGCCGCCGCGCCGATTACCTTCATAATCGGCCGCAGCCGCCATAATCCGTGAAATCGGCGTACCGGCGCGGCGGCGTGCGCTGGCGCGCCATACCCGTATGGAGCGAGATGTGTACATATTTTCCTAGTTTTGCTAACTGCTAAAGTTCTTCAAAATTAAAAAAAAGGAACCAATCGACGTGTTTTGACCTCAGGAACACGAAGCTGAATGCGGAAATGATTTATTTTTTGCCGGTTAAAAGTTATTAACCAAAACTTTAACTGTTCCCTACTTTACTAGCCTCAGTCCTAAAGAATTTAAGCTACTGGAAAATTTCAGTTCGTTGGCTTACATAATTTTTTCTCAGATACGGAACTTTTCTGGGATCTCTTCCATTTAGTCCTACTTATCGAGGTCTGTTGCTAATTGTTCTACTCAAAACTGCACCATTTCAACCCTCCTTGATATCATTAGATGCCGAAAATGATCCCAAACATGCCTCCAGAATCGAAAACTCATAGTTTGAACGTAAGAAAGTTGCTGTTTTTGAGTAGCCCTCACAGTTGTCGAACCTCAGCCCTATAGGGAATATTAAAGAAGACGATGGGGGATCAAAAATGGAAAAATAAGCAAGAGTTATGAAAAAAAAATTAAAGAAGCTTGGTACTTAATACCAGTTGCAAATTGCGCTGATTTGGTCAACCCTATGCCACGAAGAAGTAAGGAAGTTATAAAAAATAAAGGAGCTTCAACTAAACATTAGTTTAAATCTGGCTGCAGCAATAATGTTGTAGTTTATTTGAAAAAACAATCGAATTTAAAGTTATTATTATTTCCAACTTAAATTATACATTTCATTATTTTTATTCATAAAAATTAAATTACACAGGCTGACAAAATGAGACCGATTTTTTGACCACAAACCAGACCATACTTTCCTAAAGGTTTTCGATGCGCTGAATTCAAATCTGGACGCAGAATTGCTCTATCACGTCAGGATTTTGAGATATCCTAACCTAAATATGCAAAAAAAACACCGTTTTTGCCTATTTTTGAGGTTATATATAAGCGACAGATTATTTTTTTTAAAAAAACGCACACATAGCATCTTAAAGAATAAGTCTTTCTCTTACGAATGGCGTTGAGTTTGCTCAAATATCTTTTTTTTTCGCTAAGATGGAGCAATTGAAATTTGCAGACTTATCGTAATAGGTATGTGTTCTACTGCATCATACCTACGTTAATTCATATAAACTTTAAATTGCTCTATCTTAGCGAAAAAAAAGATATTTGAGCAAACTCAACGCCATTCGTAAGAGAAAGACTTCTTCTCTAAGATGCTATGTGCACTTTTTTTTTTAAATAATCTGTCGTTTATATATAACCTCAAAAATAGGCAAAAACGGTGTTTTTTGCACATTTAGGTTAGGATATCTCAAAATCCTGACGTGATAGAGCAATTCTGCGTCCAGATTTGAATTCAGCGCATCGACAACCTTCAGGAAAGTATGGTCTGGTTTATGGTCAAATTTCTTGTCGGCCAGTGTTATTATACAAAAACCACCCCAGAGTCATTGAAGCATGTCCTCTCCGTGTAAGCATCAATATATGATAATTATTATTTGGTCTTTAAATTAAATAAATGGAGAATTGCAAAATTTTGTCCCTATTATTTTTTCCAACACTGTATATACATATATTTATTTTAAAGTGCCTTATATATATATAAATATGTACATATGTAAATATATGTATGCATGTTTATTATCATACAAAATAAGCAAATGAATTTAAATTTACCCTTACATTTGGATTTGTGTATATTCTTTAATATTTATTTTCTTTATTTTATATTTAAGTTTATGTAGCAATTGTTTTTTGCTGTTAATAAAAAAGTTTCAACAATTTAAGATGGAAATTAGTTTATTTATTCCATTCAGCCAGCGATATTAAGGTAACTAAATAAAATTAATATATGAATAAGGATTGTGATTTGTAGATTTGGGGCAGGCGCGCCGGCGCGAAAAAGCACGCCGGCATCGCCGCCGCCGCCGAAATGTTTTTGGAATAGCGCCGCCGCCGACGGAATCAGTGTCGGCGTATATGTCTAGTACATACATATATATGTAGGTAGGTACATGCATATGTAGTTTCTTATTTTACATTAATTAATTTAATTTAATTTAATTTAACATTATTGGGTATGTTAGTGTTTAGCACGAAATTATTATTTTTAGTTTAAATTTTTATACTTTGGAATAAGAGGAAAAATCCAATAAGCTCATACAGCGATGGTAGATGTGATAGCTATTTCGAAGAAAAACCACTTTCTTCATCATCAGACATCTTCTCGGGAGCACACCAGGCTTTGAACCTACGCTCCAACCATTAATTACATATCGACCCCTTTGTGCGACTTTAAATTGAAATTTCGATTACAAACAAAAAAAAACACTCACCAGTTTCATCTAATTGGTGCTTTGTTGTGTACACACCAACCTTATTTAATCATTTTTAGTATAGAAAAATGCTAGGAGTCGCAAGTTCGAGTCTCAGCAAAGTCAAAATTAAACATTTTTTAAATTAATTTTAATCATTTTTTTTAATTTCCTAAATTCAAATTCGATAAGAAAATTGTGAAAAATCTTAACGATTGTAGAAAATTGGTGCATCGATGGAATCGGTGTAATGCATATGCAACTAAATAAATTCGCGAATAAACTCCCCACAAATAAAATTATCAGCACAACGAGTACGCAAGAGTGGTGGACCAAGTAAAGCTACTTCGACACGAAAAAGCAACTCTGAGTGGTTAAATTAGTACATTCACTCCAGTGATGCCATTTTCACTTCGATCGAAGTTTTTCACTTCACTTTTTTGCCTGTCACTTCGACACTTAATATAATAATACAATGGCGCTATTATAACTCTGACGAGTTTTATGGCCGAGCTTCTCTCCCAATTCGAGGTGTGCTCCTTTTTGTTTTTTCCCTACTAATTGGGTGGACCTACAGTTTTATGCCGGCTCCGAACGGCGAAAGCATTTTTTGTGAGAAGCTTTTTCATGGCAGAAATACTCTCGGAGGGTATGCCGCCCACTGCCGAAAGGTGACCGCTGCTCTTAAAAAACCCAATAATTGGATTTTTACTAATAGAAAAATTGTTTTGGTGTTTTGCTCGGACCGTGGTTTGAACCCGAGACCTCTGGTATAGCAGGCGAGCACTCTACCCACTGCACCACAGCGGCCAATTCGACACTTCCTCTTTCCCAAAATCACTTCGATTTTGACCAATCAGTAGCCCGTTTCTGTAACCTTGCGATATGAATTATAACGCAAAATACAACCCTGAATCTTGGTTATCGCAAGGTAGTGTTTCTGTATGAGTATTTTCGATATTTCTTGCGTTATTCATATCACTAGCTCTGAAGGTCGTGATATTATACGTTAAAACGAAAATGAGTGAAGTTCGTTGGTAACTATTTAAAATTTTTTGTTTGCTAATTAATTTTTTATTTTATAGAAAAAAACCAGGAGTGGAAAAATTGCAAAAAACCAAAAAGTTAAACTTTTGGAGCTGATGAAGGCCAATAAAAAAGTGGCAATGGGGTCTTTTAGCGGTCCCAATAGTGCCTCCATGAGCCACAATGTATGGGAAGCCGTTGCTCTGGAGCTAAATGCAGCGGGGGGAGCTTTCAAGACAGCCGATCAGTGGAAAAAAGTGCGTATATACTATGGAACTAAACGTAATGTATACATACCTGTATCGAAATATTTTATTTATAGAGTTGGTCCGATTGGAAGTGTAGCGTCAAAAAACAGGAGGCAAAAATTAAAAAATTTTGTAACAGAACCGGCAATCTTCCGGCAAGCGAGGGACCTATTCCACTCGAGGGAATCGATGTGGAAGTTTTGGAGTTCATCCCCTCAGATTCAATAGACGGAGATGGCAGAACAAAAGAAGCTGGATTTTCTGAGGTAAATATACAAAGGTTCAGGTATAAGTTCGACAAGACGAATGTTTTTTTTTTTTTTGATTGTGTCGTGAATCCAAAAGTTTACTGTTGTTTGTTTATATATGTGCGTTTCCTGCGTTACGGACATTCCTTTCAGAAACACTTTTTGGGCATAAAATCAAAAGTAGGCTTTGGAATTAATACCATTTGATTATTATTAACGCAAACAGTAGCTACTCATGGAATACCAGTGAAAGATTTCTCCTAAGACATTTACCTTTACCTTTACCTGGCCGCTGTGGTGCAGTGGGAAGAGTGCTCGCCTGCTATGCCAGAGGTTTCGGGTTCAAACCCCAGTCCGAGCAAACAGCAAAAAAAGTTTTCTAATTAGTAAAAATCCAATTATTGGGTTTTTTAAGAGCAGCGGTCACCTCTCGGCAGTGGGCGGCATACCCTCGGAGTGTATTTCTGCCATGAAAAAGCCTCTCACAAAAAATGCATTCGCCGTTCGGAGCCGGCATAAAACTGTAGGTCCACCCAATTGGTAGGAAAAACAGAAGGAGCACACCTCGAATTGGGAGAGAAGCTCGGCCATAAAACTCGTCAGAGTTATAATAGCGCCATTGTATTATTATTATTAGAATTAACTCTAGTTAAGTTTTTTTTATTGAACTGAATTCTGTCCAACAATGTTTTTAGCTCCATTTAACTCGAGTTATGTAAGTGTTTTTAATAAACAGAAAACACAAATAAATGTGTCCACATAACTCTAGTTAGGATGTTTTAATAAAATGATTTTCATACAATACTAGACTTAAGTGAAGATAAGTTACTTTAACTGATGCAAAATGTTTCTATTTGAGTTAGGATAATTTGTATATTTTAATAACTTTTTAACTATTACTCCGATTTAAATGGGGATAAGATCCCATCGATCTGGGATTTTCCTCCAAAGATTAACACTATAACAATAACTCAATTTCGCACTATCTCGAGTTAGGCTACTTTAATTTGCGGGCGCAGAAATAATAATATATGTGGCTATTCATTGGTATTAATAAAAACTTTGCTATCGTAACATCTAATGATTTTATTTGCAGACAAATGAAACAAAAGAAAATGGTCCAGAATTTTTGGATCTCACCATAGAAACTCCAAAAATGACTCCAAACGCGACTTCAAAGACGACTCCAAAATTAAATACAAGCTCTACCACACTCGACCCAGCCCCATCTCAGTCGACCCCACGTGGCTATAATACTTTCGGCAGTGCTTACACCGAAATAAAAAGGCATATGGAAGAGCAAGACAAAAGCCAAAGGGAATTCAATAATGAGCAACAAAAATTCAATTGCGAAATTTTAAATACGCTGAAAGCCATTCACGAAACCCTCAAGTCAATAGACACGTCGTTAAATCCACAATCGCTGAATAATTAAACTACCATTATTTTTCCATAAATTACCATTTTTCTTTTCCATAACGAATCTTCTTTCACTCAAAAATTAACGCTATTCCGGTTTTTCTCTGAGTCAATTCTCTTTAAATTTCCTATTTTGGTAAATTTCCAAAATTTGTCTACATAATTCTATATCAAAAACCATTGAAATCAATTTGAATCACTGTATTCAAAATTCTAGAAAATTCGAGAAACTTTTTAAAAGTTACCACGAGTTTTAACAATTTTTTTTTAGAATTCTTAGAGACTTTTGAGTATGCAGTTTTGCATACTTAAGTCTTTAAGAATTTTAAAAAGTTTCTCGAATTTTCTAGAATTTTGAATAAAGTGATTCAAATTTATTTCAATGGTTTTTGATATAGAATTATGTAGAAAAAATGTAGAAACTGACCAAAATATGTAAAATTGATAGATCACTTTATTAAAAACTACTTTGTTGTACATGCGAATGACTATCAAATTAGAGAATTATTTTTAGTTATGAGCTATTGAATATTGAAACAATATTTATTTATATTTATTTATTTGAATTAATTATATTAATTTAATTTAATTAAAAGTTCCTGTAAATATAAATGCCTTACTTAAATCGTTAAATCGTGTTGTTTACTGGAACTATATATTCTGCAATTCTGTTGCAAAATTTTTCCACTCAACATCAACACCTGAAATATTTTCTTCCATGTTTCATTGATATCACATTTGACTTCATCATCAATTATAATATTCCAACGAGATCGTGAATAAGCGACAAACAAGCACGGGCGGTAGTTGGGTGTTTTGTGATAAATTAATGGCAATGCTACCTGCACCAGTACTTGCTGATATTTTATGAGATTTTGCTTCATAGCATCTGCCATCAATTTCAATAATCTGGGCTGCGCCAGATGTACGCATGAGCTTCCGGAACTGCTGTTCGTGTTGCCGCTGACTGTTGATGCATCGGTGGATACGTTAAAATATGGATTATTGTTGGCTCTTTCTGTGAATGAAAACAAAATGTTAGTTCCGCATTAATTTCAATGTAACCAAAAAGAGTTACCGTCCAATGGCGCATACGCGGTGAGATTCTCCGATGTGGACTACTTTTTCAGCTTTGACTGCTACTGCGGCTGCGATTGCTACTACGACTGTTTTCACGTAAATGCTCCTTCTGCATTTTTGCTTCAATTGGGTTTTTGACGATGTTCATAACATATCTTTGGTTTCCTAGTGCATCTACGTTTTGCACCACAACACCTTGTATACTGAAAATTAGTTAACTATTTGTGGATGCATCTTCAGGAAATTTATTTATTAGTGCAGATGATTTTAATAGTGTGTGTTTGCAGGTGTTTATTGGTATTATATTATATTAGAGGTGTTATTATTACTGCCAACGGATACAATTATCAGTTCCTCGAATCCTGAATGAAATTTTGTGCCAGAGTCAATATTTGAACAAAAATCGATAAACACAAACTTTTGTATGGACGAAAAAAGCAAACACTTAACTTATTCTGGGTTCATTGAACAGACCTATTAGATTAATTGAAATAATGTCTAACTATCCTCTCCCGAACCATACGTCCTTGTTGTAGTAAGCTGTCGTTTGGGCGGTCTTCCTCAAGAAACTACTTCTACTTCTGCTGGATTTGCATTCACGTTAGCTGTGTCTGGCATGCTTTGCCTATGTTGCAGTCGAAAATTGTGCAATGTTAGACACGCGTTTATGATTGCGCCTGCATACTGAGGATTCACTAACACTCCGCGCTCATGGGACAAACACGCAAACACTTTCTTTAGAACGCCGTTTAGTCTCTCTACGCAGTTTCGAGCTCTTATGTGTGCAAAATTAAAATTGTTTTGGCTAGTTGTTGCCGGATCGCGAAACGGTGTTATAAGCCATGGCTGAAGCGGATATCCGGAGTCACCAATAAGCCAACTCGTATTCGCGCCTAGGCTGTATTGCCTTTCCAAAAACTCTTTACAAACGCTATTTTCCCATATAAATGCATCGTGGGTACTTCCACCAAAACGTGCGTTGCCGGCAAGTATACGTAGATTGTAATCGCAGATTAACTGCACGTTTTTTGAAAATAATCCTTTTCTATTTATATAGCAATTTTCAATGTCAGCTGCCGGCTTCTTGAGTTTTACATGTGTGCAGTCAATAGCGCCAATGCATCCGGGGAAACTGGTAGCAGAATAAAATCTGAAAAAGAAATTAACTTGTATAAGTGTATTTCATTTATACACTCAGCTTCAATAATAATAAGTGTGCAGCATAATTAATATTTTTTTTTTTGCTGAAGTCTGGTTCCGAATCCAACACATACCCTAATAATTAAAATCTTCGCTTCTAGCTTGATTCCACTTGGTTATTTTGCAAAAAAATTTGCTCTTAACTAGAGCTTAACTGGCCAAAGTGGCAAGGTTAAACTTAGATCAGCTTTGACTGGAGTTTAAACCAGAATTGAAAAGTTGGCCCTAAGTCTCTTAAAGTACTTACGTTTGTTTTACGGCATCTTGCTCATCCACCGTAGTAGGAAATTTGATGTATCTGCACATTAATTCCATTTCTATAACGTGTGCAACCTCCTTAATCGATCTACTGACCATCGTTTTGCTCAAGGAACAAACGAAATCCTGCCCAACATCTCGAAGAAATGAGCCAGTTGCAAAATAATGCAGTGCTGACAGCATCCTGAATGCCTTTGGCACAAACGTCGTTCTTTGTCCGTCCTTCATGTAAGCTGATTTCGTTGAGCAAAACGATCGCTGCTTCTTTTTGGAAGCGAAAGAGCTCTTCGAAGCGTAATTCAGGCATCTGAAAGGGGCCCATTGCATCCCGTAATTGGCGTCTGTGGAAGCGCAACATGTTTCTTTGGTCAGTTGCCAGAGCAAATAGTGCAGCCGCAAACATTTTTTCCTACGGAAAAAAAGCAATGTAACAGTTTGCAGGGATTAATTAATTCTTTCTATGCATGTATGTACATATTTACTTACCTATAGCTTCTCGGTGGACTGAGTCTTCGAAGTTATGAGAGCTTTGGTAATTAAACCCAAAAGTACCTACAAATGCGATCAACATTTGATGAAAAACTGAATGAAGGTTTGAATAAAAACTTACGGCAGCACGATTACAAAATAATAATTTGTATGATTTAATTATTAACAATTTGGAAATTCACTGCACTTTGTTATTATACTTTTTTGCTATTAATGACAGATGCTATGTTCCATTTCGATTGTTCCATCGATATGATAAAAACCAGCTGTACTAGTACACAGAGTATTATAGTTTTAATCACATAACGGTGGATTGTAACAGAATGAAATAATCGAGATAGATATGGACTTATATATATCAAAATGATCAGGGTGAAAAGAGAAATCGATTGAGCCATGTCCGTCCGTCCGTCCGTACGCACTCTAACTCGCGCAAAAATTGAGATATTTTGATGAAATTTGGAATGCAAGTTGGTATCGAGACTGGGACGGTTGGTATTGAAAATGGGCGAAATCGGACCATGACCACGCCCACTTTTCCTATATAGAAAAAATCGGAAATTTGGTATCTCAGTCACTAATATAGCTGGAGCGATGAAAGTTTACCCACGTGTTGAGCTCTGGCCCCTAGGAAGAAATTTGATGAAATTTTGTAAAATGGGCGGTGCCACGCCCACTTATTAAGGGCCAAACCTTGAAAGTTTTATATGTCATAACTGAGAAACCATTGAAGATATATCGATGAAATTTGGTACGCGTGATTTACTTACTTAGGCAAACATTTGGACGGAAAATAGTAAAAATCGGTTGACGGCCACGCCCACTTTTATAAATGGGAACTATAAAGGGGCCTAATAAAAACATTTTAAGCGATATCTTTGTCAAATATAAAGATAATTCATTGAAATTTTGTGGCAAGAGTTCCACAATAGACCGGAAACAAAAAAATAGAAAAATTTTTGAAAATGGGCGTGGCACCGCCTCTTTTTGGACAAAGGAACCAACGAGATTTCGGAGCCCATAACTCGACAAATAATTGAGATATTATGACGAAGCTTGGTTTATACACTTCTATAACTTGTGTTAATAGACACGCAAAAAGTTATTGAAATCGGTTTAAGACCACGCCCACTTTTTAACAAAGATATTTCTGGAACACCCTTTGGGAATTTGTAACATGACATCTTTGTAACTAGAAGTCATAAAGGAATGAAATTTTGCACAAAGAATAATATTTGTATGCTGTTGGATGACTTATAAAAATATTGAAAATGGGCGTGGCTACGCCCACTTTATGCAGCACTCGCTCTATATAAAATACACCGTGATTCTATCAGACGAAAACAAACAATGAAAGCATACAGCTGAGTATCTAATGTTCGATTCCACTCGAACTTAGGCTTCCTTACTTGTTCAAATATTAATTTTATTTAGTTACCTTAATAGCGCTGGCTGAATGGAATAAATAAACTAATTTCCACCTTAAATTGTTGAAACTTTTTTATTAACAGCAAAAAACAATTGTTACATAAACTAAAATATAAAATAAAGAAAATAAATATTAAAGAATATACACAAATCCATATGTAAGGGTAAATTTAAAATCATTTGCTTATTTTGTATGATAATAAACATGCATACATATATATATATGTACATATTTATATATATATAAGGCACTTTAAAATAAATATATGTATATACAGTGTTGGAAAAAATAATAGGGACAAAATTTTGCAATTCTCTATTTATTTCATTTTAAGGCCAAATAATAATTACCATATATTGATGCTTACACGGAGAGGATATGCTTCAATGACTCTGGGGTGGTTTTTGTATAATAATTGAATTTTTATGAATAAAAATAATGAAATGTATAATTTAAGTTGGAAATAATAATAGGGACAAACTATAAATTCGATTGTTTTTTCAAATAAACTACAATATTACTGCTGCAGCTAGATTTAAACTAATGTTTAGTTGAAGCTCCTTTATTTTTTATAACTTCCTTACTTCTTCGTGGCATAGGGTTGACCAAATCAGCGCAATTTGCAACTGGTATTATGTACCAAGCTTCTTTAATTTTTTTTCCATAACTCTTGCTTATTTTTCCATTTTTGATCCCCCATCGTCTTCTTTAATATTCCCTATAGGGCTGAGGTTCGACAACTGTGAGGGCTAGTCAAAAACAGCAACTTTCTTACGTTAAAACTATGAGTTTTCGATTCTGGAGGCATGTTTGGGATCATTTTCGGCATCTAATGGTATCAAGGAGGGTTGAAATGGTGCAGTTTTGAGTAGAACAATTAGCAACATAGTACACAGAGTATTATAGTTTTAATCACATAACGGTGGATTGTAACAGAGTGAAATAATCGAGGTAGATATAGACTTATATATATCTAAATGATCAGGGTGAAAAGAGAGATTGAACCATGTCCGTCCGTCCGTCCGTCCGTCCATCCGTTTGTAAACACTCTAACTCGCGCAAAAATTTAGATATTTTGATGAAATTTGGAATACAAGTTGGTATCGAGACTGGGACGGTTGGTATTGAAAATGGGCGAAATCGGACCATGACCACGCCCACTTTCCCCATATAGTAAAAATCGGATATTTTGTATCTCAGTCACTAATAGAGCTAGAGCGATGAAATTTCACCTACGTATTCAGCTCAGGCCCTTATGAAGAAATATGGTGGAATTTTGGAAAATTGGCGGTGCCACACCCACTTATTAAGGGGCAAACATTGAAAGTTTTATAGGTCATAACTCAGAAACCGTAGCAGATATATCGACGAAACTTTGTACGCGTGATTTACTTACTTAGGAAAATGTTTGGACGAAAAATTGCCAAAATCGATTGACGACCACGGCCAAATTTATATATGGGAACTATTAAGGGGCATAATAAAAATATTTTAAGCGATATCTATGTCAAATATAAAGATATGTCATTGAAATTTTGTGTCATAAATTCAACTATAGACATAAAACAAAAAATAGAAAAATGTTGGAAATAGGGTGTGGCACCGCCTCTTTTCAGACAAAGGAATCTACGAGATTTCGGAACCCATAACTCGACAAATAATTGAGATATTATGACGAAACTTGGTTTATACACTTTAATAACTCGTGGTAATACTCAATGCTCAAAAATTTAGCGAAATCGGTTTATGACCACGCCTACTTTTTAACAAAGATATTTCTGGAAAACCCTTTGGGAATTTTTAACGTGACATCTTTGTAATTAGAAGTCATAAAGCGCTGCAAATTTGCACTAACAATAATATTTATATGCTTAGTTGGATGGTTTATAAAAATTTTGAAAATGTGCGTGGCTGCGCCCACTTCATGCGGAACTCGATTCATATAAAATACACCCTAATCGAACAAACGCAAACAAACAATGAAAGCATACAGCTGAGTATCTAATGTTCGATTCCCCTCGAACTTAGGCTTCCTTACTCGTTAGTTTTGATTTATGTAAATACAGAGAAAATGCAATGAATTGAGATTTAAAAGGTGCCTTTGTTTAATGTGTGCATACGTAGGTCCACTCCCCAAACATAAATTTAAGTAAAAATTGTCTGGACGAGTTTTAAGTCTTTTTTTTAATTTTCCGTTGGATATTGAAAACCCCCCCCAAAATTTTTTTCTGTGTGCGCCACTGTCTAGGTTGAAGTTGTCAACTATTGTTTCAATGATCTCCGCTAGCAAAACTGCACCGCATAGTTCCAATCGTGGAAGTGAAATCGTTTTTACGGGTGAAACTCATGATCCAATTAAAAGGTCATGTCAATTCGCTGGCCGCCATATTTCTTTCGGTTTTAGAAAAAAGTATTAGGTCCTTATACGTCATTTCCTTTTGCAATTGGCACAGCTGTTTGTTTAGTTGTTCGCGGCTTTATTGGTCCTGTGACGTAAGCAGTATTTGACATTTCCGCCTACTGGCATTACCGTCTCAATATATATACCGTGGGTGAAACTCTGGTTTTCGCAATGAGTAAATTAGTATGAATCTGGATTTGGGATTTAACTCGTAGAAAAACGCACGCAGCATAGGCCTTTTCTGAGGCGTCGCTGAAACCGTGAATTTCTATTTTATTTGTTGGAGTAAAATATACCCAACGGGGGATTATGATGTCGTTGATTGCTATGTAATCCCGCATAAATTATTGCCAACGTTCCATCGTGGTTGTGGAAACTATTTCGTCCCAGTCTGTACCCTCTAGCCAAATGTTTTGCATTATGATTTTGGCAACTATTATTACTGGGGCGAGTCACCCTAATGGATCGAAAAGTTTAGCTATCGCAGATAGAATTGATCTTTTGGTTACTACTTCACAATCTTCAATTGGCTTGGCTGTAAAATAAAAGTAATCGGAAAGGGCGTTCCATCTGATACCTAATGTTTTCACTGCACTTGTGTCGTCGAATTCTAGAATATCTTCACCTAGACAATGTTGTTTTGGAACCCCTTTTAGTATTTTGTTACAATTGGGCGTCCATTTTCGTAATAAAAAGCCTGCTCAACCTAATGCTTCCGCTATTTCGTCTTTGGCTTTTATTGCCGAATCAATAGTATGACCCCCGGATAGCACGTCATCGACATACATGGTATTTTTTAAAATATGGGATGCAATTGGATGGGAATTTCTAACGTCATCTGCTAACTGGTGTAGAGTGCAGATTGCCAAATAGGGTGCGCAATTGACTCCGAAAGTCACCGTTTTTAATTCATAGGAACTTATAGGATCTGTGGTATTCTTACGGAAAATTATGCGTTGAAATTTTATATGGCCCTCTTGGACCCATATTTGACGGTACATTTTCTCTATGTCGCTATTGAATACGTATCGAAATAATCGCCATTGTAGGATTAAGAGAGGTAAATCCGCCTGAAGAACTGGGCCTACATAAAGAATATCGTTTAATCTAGTTACATTAGAAGTGGGACACGACGCATTAAAGACGACTCTAACTTTTGTTGTAGTGCTTTCCTCCTTAGAGCGCTTTCACATTACTCGGTGCGGTATCGGATCGACATTTTTGGTTTTTACCGAAAGTAAATCGAAACCTTACCGACCACATGTATATCAATTGGCGCTTTCACATTAGTGTTGCATACATGAAATCGGAGCGGATTAATTTCGGTATACCGCACCGCGGTAAGTCCGGTCAGTAAAATTTGAGGAATTGCTGCATACATTTTTGCGGCGTAAGAAAAGAAGAAGAATAAAGTCAGTGAAAATCTCGTTTCGGCTATAAATTTTGCAAGTTGTAATGCCTTCGTCTTCACTGAAAGACATTATTGTTATTATTGAGTGATTTGTTGAATTCTAAAATTTAATATTTTTAATTTCGTTTTCCAATTTTCTGTCGAAAGTATTCCCACAAGTGTGAAAAACACTGCAACGCGGACTCGTTTCGGTAAGATGAAAATACCGAAAAAAAAATGTCGATCCGAAGTCGTACCGAGTAATGTGAAAAGGCTCTTAATGACTGAATGGTGAGGAAGGAAATAGCAATCTCTTGTGTCTGGATGAACGCAGGAGGGAATTTTTTGCATATGCCCCAGAGTTTCATATTTAGTTAGTACTCTATTGTATTCCGCTTGAAGTACGGATTTTTCGCTAATCCATTCTCATTCCTGTAAAATTGAGCGCAAACATTCCTTAAAGAAGGACCTAGCTGAATATTGTTTGGGTATTCCTGTTTAAAAATCACTGTTCACAGTGATCGCTGCTATGGATCAGCCATGGTTCAAAATTAGGTTTTCGCAATACGACATACGTACGTACATACCAGTAGCTCGATTCACTAACTTTTTTAATCACATTTGTTATCGTTAAGTTAGCTCAACAACATTTTTAACAACTTTGCTATTCACTTACATTTGTCTATTCAAAACATTGTTAAACCAAAACAGCTGTTTTCCTTAACATCTGAAAAATTGTTAAGTTATCGAGGTTTTAGTTTACGTGGTTAAAATTATTGTTATAATTAGTTTTAACATTTAAAGCTTTTTAATGGCTTTCGAGATAAATATTGAGCATTTTTATAATGATGAATGTTTGAATGGCGGGGCAATGGATTTTTCAATGGATCCATATCTTTTGGTGGTGTTAGGTATGGGTCGTTCGCCTGAAGTGCATCTGCAACGTATGAATTTGGAACAAGCATTGGATTTGGATCGGCATGGCTTATTGGAACGTAATTACTCAAGCCGACGTTGCAGGATAAAGTGCCGATAATCCGGGTGCTTGGTTGTTCCATTGCCATTTTCAGTTTCACATCGTTATTGGTATTCCACGTTGGCTCACGCAAAGATTGGCCACCAATACCTACTGGGGTTCCGCCGATCCCCATGTGGTGAGGGGCGAAAGCGTAATGTATTCTGAAAGATCCGTATGTATGTATGTGTCCACATATTGTTGTATGAGAATTAAATAAAATTTTAATGAAATTTTTGTAAAAGTTGGGAGTTAATAATTGTTTATCGAAATTTTTAGATAAGTATCCATTATTGAGGTAGTTGGTTAGTGGTCACAAACACTTCACGTTGCAGAATTACACAAACCAGAAAATGTACTATTTTGGCAAAAATAAAATAATAACTCTGTATTTTCCAGTCAGTATTCATTTCAACGACTCATTTATTAAAACTCATAAACTAAAAAAAAACAGAAGCTTACAAGAAGTATGTTCATAGTTTTCGGTACGAGGATAATTTCCCATTGCCCTTGTGGTGTACTCCCCTACAAGACGTGGGTAAGGAATTCACGAACACAATCACAGCTTTTCAGGTGTTCACTAACACACCTACAGTATTTTGGCTCCTATACTCTACTCGAGTTAGAGCAGTGCCGCTATGAAAAACACACATGAGCGAATGAGACCACAGATTGGTCATATGTAGTGAAATTAAAAAAAATAAATAGTAGGCCGCGATTGACTGAAAACTCTGTGGAAAAAATTAGAAAAAGTAATAATTGGAATTGTGGAAAAAATTAAAAATATTAAAGATAATATTGTTGGAAAAAATTTAAGCGGTTTGCTCGTAAGTAGCATTGAATATGATGGCTATGTGCTTTTGAAGAAGTGGAGTGTGAATGGTGGTTTGATGAATGTGCAAAAGAAAATAAGAAAAAAAATGTTTTGACGCCTCTCCAAGAAACAAAGGGAAAAATTAATATCGAAATTGGTTTAGTCCTCCTTAAGTCTGCAAACCACTTCCATACAAACATATGTAGCTATTATTGTGCCGTGTGCGGGTAAAGGTAAACTGGTGTCCTGTTTCGAAATGTCGTTGTATCCACCAAGACACTCGCCGAAGGTTTTGTTGAGTGCGGGGAAAGTAACATTATATATATCGTCGTTTAAAGTGCATTTTTGCGTAAGAGGTATTTTCATTTTCGAGTAGCGGACATTGGTTGAATTTTACAGGAGAGCAAAAAAACTGTTTCATTTCAAAACCGTTACTTCTTTCTGCGTACAAACTTAAATTTAAATAGTTACGTAGATCAGTTTGTTAGCTAAAACATCAACTTAGTGTAGAAAAAGAAACAAATTGAATTATTAGGACTCTTTTTTTTCATGTGCGGTTGTGCAATTTTTATTTGGCACAAAAATCACGCACAAGCGGTTATGAAATGGCAAAATGGACAATATAATTCTTTTTTTTAGTTTTATAAAGAAAAAAAAGTAACAAAACTTAAACTTATATTAAATTTAAAGCTAAAATTAATATTTTTAATTAAGAAAACGTAATTTTGTTTACACATTGCTGGAGAAGTCGTAAGGTAAATGTGGTAAATTGTCATAAAAGCTATGACAATCGTAGGGCATTACTTGTTTTAAGTATTTTAAATCTTGATATTTACTTTTTGCAATTTTGAGGTGACTTGTGGATTGGATTACGAACATCCGTGTTCTATCTGGTTTATAACCTGACTTGAATGTCTTATAAATTTTCGCATAAGAATCATGGCCTACAAAAAACATGTTTTTATCGCAATGTAATAAATTAATTTTTATACACAGCTGTAATAATAAACAGATTTAAATATTTTTATGAAATTTCGTATACAGGCATATCTATATGTTTGTTTTCTCGTTTTTGGGAATAAAATTGAATATGACAAAATTTCATTGTAGTTTTTCAATGCAAATTGACTTAAATTTTAAGGTTTTATTGAAACAAAAAAAAAAAACGTCCAGGAATTATAATTTTTCAGAAATTTGAATCACCCTAAAAACAAAGTGGTTCTAATTTGTGAGCGTCTACTGTACCACGATAGAGAGAAGACCATAAACAGAAAAATTTTGGAAAATGGGCGTGGCACCGCCTCTTATTAGACAAAGGAATCTACGAGATTTCGGAGCCCATAACTCGACAAATAATTGAGATATTATGACGAAAATTGGTGGACTTATTTCTACCACTTGCGGTAGTATATGTGCAAAATTTTAGTGAAATCAGTTTATGACCACGCCTACTTTTTAGTAAAAATATTTCTCGAATGCCCTTCAGAAATTTGTAACGTGACATCTCTGTAAATAAGAGTCATAAAGGGATGAAATTTTATAATAACAAGAATATTTATACGTTTAGTCGGATTATTGATACGAATTTTCAAAATGGGCGTGGCTGCGCCCACTTTATGCGGCACGGGCTTTATATATATTGCACCGTGTTTCCAGCAAACGTAAAAAAACTATGAAAGCTTACAATATTTGGCTCCACTCGAACTGAGGCTTCCTTTCTTGTTTTGTTTTTTTAATTTTTGATACCTTTAGTCATAATTTGGTTGGGAAAATTGTAAAGATTGTAGCAAAAAACGTAGTATCAGAGCTCACCAATTAGAAACTTCATTTAATTTGCTTAAAATAATACCTGCTTGATATTTACCTGACATTATTTGTTTAAAATATTTAACTTTTGCTCCCTTTCATATAAATTGGCCATTTAATTTATTTATCTAATAACATATAACTTCGCTTGTATGAATGAACTGAAATTATACGCGGTAATGCTGCCAAATTTTAACAATACTCTTCATAAGCGATTATGAAATTTACTGTTATTATGCGTTTTTGTTGTTAGAATTGCAAAGTTTTGGTATGGATCGATAGAGCTGAGCGTCAGAAACTCAGGGTAGGAAAATCTCATTTTTGGCAAAAATGTCCCTTACTCGAAAATGAAAATACCTCTTACGCAAAAATGCACTTTAAACGACGATATAGTATATTCCAAGCCCCCTAAGCCGCTGGGGGGTTTGACATGTCGTCGTAGTTGTTGTTGTTGTTGCTATCTATAATTATATTTATCAGAGCTAGTGATAGCGTCAGCAAACAAGAGCCAAACTTTAATAAAAACAGATCACAGGAGGACTATACATAAACTAGACGAGAAGTTAGTATTATTGCAAATACAATACAGTCGCGAAGAATAATAGAGCTTCGGATAAGATTTTGCAGTAGTCGAACTACTAGGGTTTCACAGTAGAGGTGAACCATCTGTGGACATTGAGGCGGAAGCAAACTAAATTTTGGACTTGAACCCATACACTATATATATCATCTTCGACTGCAAATTGAGCCTACTTTGATCTCCATAGCTATTACACACACACTGCCTCAATATTATACAATTTTATTGCTCTCATCTTACCATCAATATCATCCGAAAATTAAATAACAACTACTACTGGCAGTGATATCATTGCAGTAAGTTTGAAACTCCAAAATCGAAATCTGCAAATCTGAAAAAAGGTTCTACAGCGGGAGGACAATCAATTCATTAACCATGTAACACCACGGCAAAAATAAGTTTCATAAAGTTGTCGATTCTTCAAAAATACTTATAATACATATTTTTTTATTTAATTTTTTTAGTATTTTAATATCGGGCCGTACGCTGAGGCAACAACAAGCAATTTCTATGTGGTGGATGCAAATGAGAGCGCCACCAGCAAATGTTACAGTGTCCTGCTTTGTTTATGCTATGCTGTTTATTACTGATCTAATTAATTACTATTCCTCCTTTCTTTGCAGTGCATTGATGGTCAGAGCAGAAACAAATTTTATTGAATGTAATACGCACAAACATTTTGCAAAGTATGTAGTGAATAGCCAATGCTCCGGATCGTTCTATGGCACATTGATTTGAGTGTGTAAACGCCGCTTTATCTTACACAAAGAATAAGAAATAAAAAACGAGAACAAAAACAAAATATTGGATTGGACGGAATTTTGTTAATTGGTAAATCATTTCAATTATTTTAGTTTATTCTTCATAATATATTGACAGCGGCACCTTAAAAGGAGGAATTCGATTTAACTGGCAGAGGATAGGTGGATTTATATACGAGTCCATCATAAAGGAATTCACCCACAATGTATACGGCAAGATATATGTATATAATTTGTGATCACTCAAAAATATGAAACAAAGCAAACATATTTAAACGTTTCGATGCTCTTACGCTGAGTCCATGTCCGAAAATTGCTGCCGGTTCACAGCTGATTGATGATGGTTGTGGTGAGCCAAAGATCGTGTAATTGAAAAGCAGTGAGTAAGTAAGTCGATAGAGAGATACAATAATTGGAACAGAATAAAATATAAGGCCTAATACATAAAAATTTCTACATTATAGGATACCGATGGTCCAGATAAAATTCAACAAGACGACCGCAATGCAATTAAATCCCCAATTGTGACGCTAAAGTTACGTTCACCCGCTTTGCAAAACATCTAAACGATGCTGTTAGTATAATTGGTGAACACGACTTCCCCAAGAAATGGCCACATCTTATCGATAAAATGGTTGATAAATTTGCTACTGGCGATTTTAATGTTATCAACGGCATTCTCCAAACGGCACATTCCCTCTTCAAACGCTATCGCTAGGAATAAGGAGAATCCTGCTGCTAACTGGTGCACCAAGGATACATCATTTATTTGGTAACATCGCTTGTATCGCGTGGTGGCACAGAAGCATGGTATTACACAAGCATCGGAGTTGGTGCCATTGCCACAATTTTGTGCACAACACATTATACCCGAATTGGAGCGGCCGAATAGTAAGTTTATTATAAGAATTTGGAAATTTTACTAACAAATATTTTCATTTTTCATATATAATGTATAGGTGCTCAAATAGGCCGGTGCTCAAATAGGCCACCATCAAGTTTGTCATGGTTTTTCGAAGTCTCTTGGCCTACAATCCACGACAGAGCGTTGTGGTGCACAGCTATGCTGCATGTGCTATAGAAAAGGTGTTGATGATGCGTGATGAAAAGTTCCTTCAGTTAAGGGCATAATGATTCTTGTTATATTTATTAATCTTTTTATTTTCCTATATTTGCTTTTTTTACAGCTATTATGTGTAGTTTTTCAACACTAGAGGAGGCCACCATGCCATACATGGCTGTAGCTTTGCCGCGTCTCAATGAAATTCTTACTTTTGTTGCAAAATATCCATCACGCCCGCACTTCAATCATTCTCTCTCTGAGACCTTGTCATTAGCTATAAAGTGAGTTTGTTTTTAGTTTTCTAATTTTTGTGCATTTTTAAAATTTTAAGAATTCCCTTTCAAGAATTGTGTACAAAACCGAACCTGCCGCCGTTAGCTCCTTCGAGGAAGCACTCTTCTCCGTTTTCAAGGCATTTTTCAGCAAGATATTTCGGAGTTTATGCCCTACGTTTTTCAAATGCTTTCGCATACCCGAACCCTATTGGCGCTCTTCCCTTGTCTACTGGTGTCCGTTTTGTGGGATCGACCCGGTAATGTTACGCCACTTATACGGTTAATAACTGCATTCATTAGGCAAGATTCGGCATAAGTAAGTGAGTTATTTATTTATTAAAATGCTAGTTTAATTGTAAGAAATAGGTAATGAAAAGAATTAGGAATTTTAAATTATCTGTGAAATTTAGTTTAATTATAGCAAATAATATAAGAATCTAGAAATTGTAAGTTGTTTATTAAAATAGTTTATTTATGTATAAGAAATAATGTAAAAAAATAGAAATTTATTTATAAGAAATATTGTCAAAGTTAGAAATATTAGTTTATTTATTAGAAATAATGGGCTGTATTAATAAAAACCAAGCAAATGCTTTTACTCAAGATTTAAAAAATGTGACATTAATTTGTATGAGCCAAATTACAAAATTTGAGTTAAAGGTCTGAAATCTTAAGCAAAAGCAAATGCTTGGTTTTTATTAATATGACCCAATGTTTAAATAATAAATTGTAAATTATTTATTAATATTAGTTTAATAATAATAAATAATGTAAACAATTAGAAACTGTAAGTTATTTAATAAAATATTAGTTTATTTATAAGAAATAATGTTTAGATAACAAATTGTAAATTATTTATTAATATTGGTTTAATAATAATAAATAATGTACACAATTAGAAACTGTAAGTTATTTAATAAAATATTAGTTTATTTATAGGAATTAGAAACTGTAAGTTATTTAATAAAATATTAGTTTATTTATAAGAAATAATATTTAAATAACAAATTGTAAATTGTTTATTAATATTAGTTCAATAATAATAAAAAATGTAAACAATTAGAAACTGTAAGCTATTTAATAAAATATTAGGTTATTTATAAGAATTAGAAACTGTAAGTTATTTAAAAATATATACTAAGATTTTTTAAGTTTCAAATTTGTAAAAAATGTATTTATGTAATTAAATTTATTTAAATAAATTTATTAAAATTAAAATATGCCTTTCATTTGAAGAAAAGAAGAGGAAGATTTGGGTAACCGATACATCGGTTAGCTAACCAACGTATCGGTTACCCCGTGTTGTTGTTGTTGTAAACATATGTTAGGTTAGGTTAGAGTGGCTGCCATAGGGGCACACTTAGGCCAGTGCATAGGCCCATTGTGATACCACAAGAAGAAAAACAGATTACTCCTCCTTTTTAAACCAGTTTGATAACCTAATGAAATTCACCAGGTCCTTTATGTCGACAACCGCGACTTTAGATAGGCTCTCCAGGAAAGGTGTCCCAAGAAAGCGTAGTCTGGCGCTGTTAAAAGCAGGGCAATGGCAAATGAGGTGTTCGATTGTCTCCTCTTCCTCATCATCTTTGCAGCTTCTGCAGCATCTACGGTAGGGTGCACCCATCTCTGCGTGTTTCTCGATGAGGCAGTGTCCTGTGAGCACCCCTACAAGGTTCGAGATAATCCTTCGGCTCATAGTGCGAGGCTTTCCCAGCCTTAGGAATGAATATAACCGAGACGCGTCTCCACGTATTCGGGATATGATTGAATGCAAGACAAGCAACGAATATGCGTTGAAGCCAGCTTGCTGATGTCCCCAGGGTATATAGGAGTTGTGCAGGAATGATCCCGTCTGGTCCCGCAGCTTTATAGGGTTTGAAGCTTTTGATTGCCCACCTAACCCGTTCCTCAGTCACAGGTATATTAACAGCGATACCCGTTGATGGTATCGCCAGTCCATTTCGCGAGCTACCAGGAAAGTGTGTGTCCAGCAGCGGCTCTAGAGTTTCCTTTTCTGAATCCGTCCAGGATCCATCAGGCTTCCGAAGGTAGCCCAATGACGTTTGTGTTCTTGAGAGCACGCATCTAAGTCTTGCCGTCTCATCGACGCTTTCGACTCCGGTACAGAAGTTCCTCCAAGAGGTTCTCTTCGATTGTCTCAGGGCTTTTTTATAAGCCCTTAGATTTTCTTTATATTGCAGCCACTCGGGCTCATTGTCGAGTCGTTTGGCTCTGTTGAATTGCTTCCTGCAAGATTTTCGAAGTGAGTCCAGTTCGCAGGACCACCAATGAGGTTTCCGCTTGCCCCGCGGTCTTGGTTCCGGACAAGCTATGTTAAAAGCGTTTGAGAGTGCATTAGTGAAGGTACCGACCAGATCCTCCAATTCCCCTGTCGACGAGGGATTACAGGGTGGAAGATCCGGCAGCCCCTTAACAAATAGTTCATTGTGAAGATCCCAGTTCGTGTTACGTGGGTTCCTTTTTAAAACTGATTGTTGAATGGAGAAATCTAAGATTATTTCTATATATCGGTGGTCAGAGAAAGAGTGTTCATCAAGAACGCGCCAGCGTTTGACACCCTCATAAGTTTTTTCACTACATAAAGTGAGGTCTAGTACCTCTCTTCGATTTTTAGTAATAAATGTTGGTTCATTACCTATGTTACACACTACCATGTTAGTTGTCAAAAAGTAATCAAAAAGTGACTCACCCCTTTCATTTGTGTCAGAGCTGCCCCATTGTACATGATGCGAATTTGAGTCCGCTCCGATGAGTAGATGGCCGGGGCAATATTTGGCCACCAGGTCCATCATCAAGCCTTGTGGTGGAGGTGTGCGTGAATCATAGGGCATAACACGATGCCAGAGTTACCGGTGTGCCCTTGATCGTTGTGCTGGCCGCAGTAATGTCGCCGTCGCTAAAGTTAGGCAAGAGAAACATTGTTAGCTCGTACTTAACCAATATACAGGTTCTTATATTACCTTCAACACAAGCTCGGATGAGCCTGTATCCAGTGGCCTCCAGTCCGCAAATCCTCAGGTTATTCACCCAAGGTTCTTGGATGAGGACCACATCAACGTCGCCTTGAGAAAGGCGACTGATGAGAGCGGCTGATGCCGCTTTAGATCGGTGGAGGTTTATCTGTAGCACTCTCATGAGTGTCCACAGCCCCCACCCCCTCAACCACCGTGACGTCGGCAGCCTCTTCGTCGCTG
This sequence comes from Urophora cardui, assembly GCA_960531455.1. NCBI lineage: Eukaryota > Metazoa > Arthropoda > Insecta > Diptera > Tephritidae > Urophora > Urophora cardui. Next base: position 87,527,113 of record OY482673.1, on the reverse strand, counting down.
TCCAGCAGGACATCCTCCATTGTCAAATCATGCAGAGCATCTGCACAATTTGACGTGGCGGACTTCATGCTGTCCACGTCGGAGAGATCCGCCTCCGCTTCGGGCGCCTCGATGTCCGAGTCCACCGAGGTTTCCGGAGCGGCGGCGCGCTGAGCGTCGCCACGGTACACGTGAATTATGACATCCCCGACGCCATATTTCACCCTACCCTGGCACTGTTTAAGTGGCTCGAGAGCCTCCTTATTCAGCGCCAGGACCACCTCTCTTCTCGGGCCCACTGCGCCTTCGACTCGAATGACGCTCCAATTCTGCATAGGGAGGGATGGGTTCATAACCTGCAGCATTCTGAGGATCCTCTCAGGAGCTGCTGGGGTTACAGGAACCCATACCCTGGCCCTAGGCCGGACCGGAACGTCCTTCCAGTCGACGACCTCTAGTCGCGCACCGGGGTACACCTCGCCGACCCTCGCGACCGCAGCCTTATACAGGCTGACGGTCCTTGCGTCGTCGCAAGCGAGCACCTTGATTTGGCCTTGATACCATCCCGCGTCTCTACCACGTGGGGGTGGTCCTGGAGACGCCAGCACGACGTCAAGAATGGCGTCGGTGATGGCAGCCAGGACCCACAACCACTTGTCCTTCGGGATGGCCCCACGGTCATTTCCACGGTCCAGGACCCCAACGAGGATCCTGTCCCTGGCAACCTCGGCGAAGGTCGGCTTGGGCACACCGGCGTGCTGCTGTAGCCGCTTCGGATGGGGCTTTATCTGGGAGAAAGCTCGCCGTACCAACACTCGATGGACCGCCCGCATCAGTGAGGTCTGGGCGGCTCGCCGTTTCCAGCGCTGCCGTTCCAGCGCTCCCACTGGAGTTGGGATCCATCAGCGTCGATCGTCCCTACCTTCTCCTTTGGCTCGGTGTGGCCAGGTCGTAAAACCATTGCCACCGCCTCGGCAAAAAGGTTCGCCGTTCCAGCACCTGGGAGGTGTTCAGCATCAGCAGGAGCTGGATGGTTCGCCGTCTCCAGCGCTACCATTCCAGCGGTCCTACTGGTGCTGGAGCCCCCCAAGCCGCCAGTCCAAGTTGTTGTTGTTTGGTGAGAGGCAAGCCTCCCACTCCCATGTACGCCATGTAGGCGCGAAAGCGTCCTTGGCGCTTGCGCCGACGCAATCCTCCTCCGAGAGGAAGAGGACGAAGATTTTTTTGTTTTATTTTTTAAGTTTGAGTTTGAATTTTCCATGTAAAAAGGGCCCCAAATCGAAGCCGCTATCCTTCCCCGTTTCGTGCAGTCACTAAGGATCCCAGGTTATGTGTGAAATCAGGGACAGCCTTGGGAGGTTGGAACCCCCGCCGTCATGTGGGGGGCCCAGAGCCATCCGTGCAAAGACAGGAGTAATCTCAACTGCACCTGCACCGCCAACTTAACGGCGAATAAGCAAATAACTGTTATATAAATAACAGAAGGACATCACCGTGGTGGTAGCCATGGCTGTGACACACGACCGGACTTGGATAGCGTAGCCCAGAGTAATTTTTATAAGCGCGGTCGAAGGCCGCCCAAGCTGAAGGGTGTACTACGCAGAAGGATATCACCGTGGCGGCAGCCACGGTTAGGGCACTCGTCCGGACGGATGACGTAGCCCAGGGTTATTTTTTTATAAGCGCGGCCGAAGGCCCCCAACGCAAAAGCTGTTTCCTTCTGCGTAGTACACCCTTCAGCGTAGGTGGGGTCTGGTACGATATGTCGAAAATTTTAATGTCGATCCCGCCTTCGGCCGCGCTTTTAAAAAATAACCCTCAGCCGATAGAATTCTCTTTTCGGAGTAATATCTATGGCCCTGTCTACAGTACTCTTGCGGCCATTTCAACTCGCAAAGTGAAATAAGACCTTTAGAACCTTATTTCACATTTCAAGTGAAATAAGACCTTATTCTTAATAAAGGCTTTATTCCTCAATCGATAGCAATATAAGGCCTTAAAGGCCTTATTTCAAAAGGCCTTATTACACCCCGCCCTTGGATACACCTGTCCCCATATTTACTGTAGGGTTACGTACTTTAATATGCGTATACATACATTTGTACAAACAAACTTGATGCCTCTCTGACCAAACATACATACATACCTACCAGAATACGTATGTATGTGCATGCGTATCCAAATTTCTTTACAAAAATATTGAAAAATAATCAAACAAAATGAAAAAATCATAAAAAATCAAAAACAATAAAAAAAAATATTTTGATTATTTTTGATTTTTTATGATTATTTTTTATTTTTATTTTTATTTTTTTAATGGTAATCAATTAAAATTACTTTTTTCTACAAAATAATTAAAATAATGATTACCAATTAAAAAAAAAAAACAATTTAATTGATTACTAATCCTAATCGGAATTTAACAGGTCCGTAGCTTGATTCTCTAACTTTTAACGATTTTACAATAGATATTTTTAACAATAACAAATGTGGTTTTCGTTATCGATTGTGCGATTCATTAACTTTGCCTTAACCACAATTAACAGCTGTTGTTTGGAATTTATTCAAAGTAAGAAAAAGTGGCATCTCTTGTCAATATTTACGAAAAACACAAAAGGGAATGGCAGAAAACAAACAATTTTTTGGCCCGGCGGTGTTCATTTTAGTATATTTAACAAAGGTAAGCATTTAAACATTTATTTAATGATTTTAATCATTTATATTCTTGTTATTTCTAATTTCAGAATGGCTTCTATAAGTACAGCAGCAAAAAAAAGGAGTCGGGCCTCAGCGGAGCAAATGACGGCAATGGTGGACAACATTGTGGCCAAATCTTGTTTCTGGTATTTCTTTCGCCAGCTGAAAAAATTCAAGAAGGCTACCAGTGAAATTGTATCATTCAAACAGGTCTACGAAACGTCGCCAACTAAAATTAAAAATTTTGGTATTTGGTGGCGTTATCATTCGCGTTCCGGCACCCACAACATGTACCGAGAATATCGTGATTTGACCGTTGCAACGCGTAGGTGGTGCTGTGACGCAGTGTTATCGTGATATGGCTGCCCGTCATCGTGCGCGTGCTCACTCCATCCAAATCATCAAGGTGGAAGCGATTCCGGCCAGAAAGACACGTCGAGTACATGTTAAACAATTCCACAACTCGACGATTAAGGGCCGGTTTCACCATCTCCGGTTAATTTAATCGCTGGTTAGTTTGACGTAAATTGTATGGCGAGCTGTCAAATAAATTGCTTAACCGGGCAAAAATCTCTGGTTAAGGGCCGTTTACTCAACCTCTGATTAACGCTAACCAGAGGACAAAGGTCTGGTTAAGCTGTGGGCTGCATTATCGACCACATGTTAAATGCTTGGTTTGATGGAGTCGATAATGATGTTTAAACGGACTTTAACCGTGGTTAGCGTTAATCAGAGGTTCAGTAAACGGCCCTAAGTGCTTAACCGGAGATGGTGAAACCGGCCCTAAGGGCCGTTTACTCAACCTCTGATTAATGCTAACCGGAGGATAAAGGCCCGGTTAACTTATGGACTGCATTATCGACCACATGATAAATACATGGTTTGATGAAGTCGGTAATGATGTTTAACCGGACTTTTACCGTGATTAGCGTTAATCAGAGGTTGAGTAAACGGCCCTAAGAGCGCTTTCACATTACTCGGTGCGGTATCGGATCGACATTTTTGGTTTTTATCGAAAGTATACCGAAACCTTACCGACCTCATGTATTTCAATTGGCACTTTCACATTAGTGTTGCATACATGAAATCGGAGCGGGTTAATTTCGGTATACCGCAACGCGGTAAGACCGGTCAGTAAAATTTGAGGAATTACTGCTTACATTTTTGCGGCGTGATAAAAGAAGAAGAACAAAGTCAGTAAAAAACTCGTTTCGGCTATAAATGTAGCAACTTATAATGTCTTCGCTAGAAGACATTATTGTTATTATTGAGTGATTTGTTGAAGTTAAAAATATTGTTTTGCAAATTTCGATGTTTATTTTCCTATTTTCTGCCGATTACACACCGAAAGTATTCCTACAAGTGTGAAAAACACAGCAACGCGGAATCGTTTCGGTAAGCTGAAAATACCGAGCAAAAAAAATGTCGATCCGATGTCGTACCGAGTAATGTGAAAAGGCCCTAAGTTCCCATTGGAGCAAAGACCCTACTAGACGGGTATTCGTAACTTTTTCAGTTATTAATTCGTTACTGGTCACTCACCGATGCGGCTTTGTTTCAATTAGTTTTGTTAAAGCGACGGGAAAAAGATAACCAATTTCCCCGTCGGTCTCCGTGTACGTGTGAGTGCTCTATCTCACTCTTACCCATTGTATTGTTAGACTGTTGCTCTCTTTCTGGTTTGTTTACATTTTTCCTATGTTTTAGTTATTAGGTCGGATATATATTCGTCACTGCTAACATATGTTTTAGGTGCCAAAAAGGTTAGTGATGTGTTAACTCGATGGCCGATCTTTGGAAATGAAGCCTCTCACCTCTCACTCTCAATCTCCTACTTTTCCTTCACGTTTGGTGGCACTGTTAACCCCAACCATCTAGGACGGGGAACAGATATAGTAGGTGAGGACCACACCTCCATTTTGACCTTGCTTTGTCTACGGACTTTCTCTGGCTCTTCTATTCGGATTAGTTTGCTTCGGGCTGGCGGGCGTGGCAATCTGACACCTGAGTATGTGGGGGTGACACCCCACAAAAATGGCTGTCAGGCTAATGTCGCCGTTAAGTTGGCGGTGCAGGTGCAGTTGAGATTACTCCTGTCTTTGCACGGATGGCTCTGGGCCCCCCACATGACGGCGGGGGTTCCAACCTCCCAAGGCTGTCCCTGATTTCACACATAACCTGGGATCCTTAGTGACTGCACGAAACGGGGAAGGATAGCGGCTTCGATTTGGGGCCCTTTTTACATGGAAAATTCAAACTCAAACTTAAAAAATAAAACAAAAAAATCTTCGTCCTCTTCCTCTCGGAGGAGGATTGCGTCGGCGCAAGCGCCAAGGACGCTTTCGCGCCTACATGGCGTACATGGGAGTGGGAGGCTTGCCTCTCACCAAACAACAACAACTTGGACTGGCGGCTTGGGGGGCTCCAGCATCAGCAGGAGCTGGATGGTTCGCCGTCTCCAGCGCTACCATTCCAGCGGTCCTACTGGTGCTGGAGCCCCCCAAGCCGCCAGTCCAAGTTGTTGTTGTTTGGTGAGAGGCAAGCCTCCCACTCCCATGTACGCCATGTAGGCGCGAAAGCGTCCTTGGCGCTTGCGCCGACGCAATCCTCCTCCGAGAGGAAGAGGACGAAGATTTTTTTGTTTTATTTTTTAAGTTTGAGTTTGAATTTTCCATGTAAAAAGGGCCCCAAATCGAAGCCGCTATCCTTCCCCGTTTCGTGCAGTCACTAAGGATCCCAGGTTATGTGTGAAATCAGGGACAGCCTTGGGAGGTTGGAACCCCCGCCGTCATGTGGGGGGCCCAGAGCCATCCGTGCAAAGACAGGAGTAATCTCAACTGCACCTGCACCGCCAACTTAACGGCGACATTAGCCTGACAGCCATTTTTGTGGGGTGTCACCCCCACATACTCAGGTGTCAGATTGCCACGCCCGCCAGCCCGAAGCAAACTAATCCGAATAGAAGAGCCAGAGAAAGTCCGTAGACAAAGCAAGGTCAAAATGGAGGTGTGGTCCTCACCTACTATATCTGTTCCCCGTCCTAGATGGTTGGGGTTAACAGTGCCACCAAACGTGAAGGAAAAGTAGGAGATTGAGAGTGAGAGGTGAGAGGCTTCATTTCCAAAGATCGGCCATCGAGTTAACACATCACTAACCTTTTTGGCACCTAAAACATATGTTAGCAGTGACGAATATATATCCGACCTAATAACTAAAACATAGGAAAAATGTAAACAAACCAGAAAGAGAGCAACAGTCTAACAATACAATGGGTAAGAGTGAGATAGAGCACTCACACGTACACGGAGACCGACGGGGAAATTGGTTATCTTTTTCCCGTCGCTTTAACAAAACTAATTGAAACAAAGCCGCATCGGTGAGTGACCAGTAACGAATTAATAACTGAAAAAGTTACGAATACCCGTCTAGTAGGGTCTTTGCTCCAATGGGAACTTAGGGCCTTTTCACATTACTCGGTACGACATCGGATCGACATTTTTTTTGCTCGGTATTTTCAGCTTACCGAAACGATTCCGCGTTGCTGTGTTTTTCACACTTGTAGGAATACTTTCGGTGTGTAATCGGCAGAAAATAGGAAAATAAACATCGAAATTTGCAAAACAATATTTTTAACTTCAACAAATCACTCAATAATAACAATAATGTCTTCTAGCGAAGACATTATAAGTTGCTACATTTATAGCCGAAACGAGTTTTTTACTGACTTTGTTCTTCTTCTTTTATCACGCCGCAAAAATGTAAGCAGTAATTCCTCAAATTTTACTGACCGGTCTTACCGCGTTGCGGTATACCGAAATTAACCCGCTCCGATTTCATGTATGCAACACTAATGTGAAAGTGCCAATTGAAATACATGAGGTCGGTAAGGTTTCGGTATACTTTCGATAAAAACCAAAAATGTCGATCCGATACCGCACCGAGTAATGTGAAAGCGCTCTTAGGGCCGTTTACTCAACCTCTGATTAACGCTAATCACGGTAAAAGTCCGGTTAAACATCATTACCGACTTCATCAAACCATGTATTTATCATGTGGTCGATAATGCAGTCCATAAGTTAACCGGGCCTTTATCCTCCGGTTAGCATTAATCAGAGGTTGAGTAAACGGCCCTTAGGGCCGGTTTCACCATCTCCGGTTAAGCACTTAGGGCCGTTTACTGAACCTCTGATTAACGCTAACCACGGTTAAAGTCCGTTTAAACATCATTATCGACTCCATCAAACCAAGCATTTAACATGTGGTCGATAATGCAGCCCACAGCTTAACCAGACCTTTGTCCTCTGGTTAGCGTTAATCAGAGGTTGAGTAAACGGCCCTTAACCAGAGATTTTTGCCCGGTTAAGCAATTTATTTGACAGCTCGCCATACAATTTACGTCAAACTAACCAGCGATTAAATTAACCGGAGATGGTGAAACCGGCCCTTAATCGTCGAGTTGTGGAATTGTTTAACATGTACTCGACGTGTCTTTCTGGCCGGAATCGCTTCCACCTTGATGATTTGGATGGAGTGAGCACGCGCACGATGACGGGCAGCCATATCACGATAACACTGCGTCACAGCACCACCTACGCGTTGCAACGGTCAAATCACGATATTCTCGGTACATGTTGTGGGTGCCGGAACGCGAATGATAACGCCACCAAATACCAAAAATTTTAATTTTAGTTGGCGACGTTTCGTAGACCTGTTTGAATGATACAATTTCACTGGTAGCCTTCTTGAATTTTTTCAGCTGGCGAAAGAAATACCAGAAACAAGATTTGGCCACAATGTTGTCCACCATTGCCGTCATTTGCTCCGCTGAGGCCCGACTCCTTTTTTTTTGCTGCTGTACTTATAGAAGCCATTCTGAAATTAGAAATAACAAGAATATAAATGATTAAAATCATTAAATAAATGTTTAAATGCTTACCTTTGTTAAATATACTAAAATGAACACCGCCGGGCCAAAAAATTGTTTGTTTTCTGCCATTCCCTTTTGTGTTTTTCGTAAATATTGACAAGAGATGCCACTTTTTCTTACTTTGAATAAATTCCAAACAACAGCTGTTAATTGTGGTTAAGGCAAAGTTAATGAATCGCACAATCGATAACGAAAACCACATTTGTTATTGTTAAAAATATCTATTGTAAAATCGTTAAAAGTTAGAGAATCAAGCTACGGACCTGTTAAATTCCGATTAGGATTAGTAATCAATTAAATTGTTTTTTTTTTTTTAATTGGTAATCATTATTTTAATTATTTTGTAGAAAAAAGTAATTTTAATTGATTACCATTAAAAAAATAAAAATAAAAATAAAAAATAATCATAAAAAATCAAAAATAATCAAAATATTTTTTTTTATTGTTTTTGATTTTTTATGATTTTTTCATTTTGTTTGATTATTTTTCAATATTTTTGTAAAGAAATTTGGATACGCATGCACATACATACGTATTCTGGTAGGTATGTATGTATGTTTGGTCAGAGAGGCATCAAGTTTGTTTGTACAAATGTATGTATACGCATATTAAAGTACGTAACCCTACAGTAAATATGGGGACAGGTGTATCCAAGGGCGGGGTGTAATAAGGCCTTTAAGGCCTTATATTGCTATCGATTGAGGAATAAAGCCTTTATTAAGAATAAGGTCTTATTTCACTTGAAATGTGAAATAAGGTTCTAAAGGTCTTATTTCACTTTGCGAGTTGAAATGGCCGCAAGAGTACTGTAGACAGGGCCATAGATATTACTCCGAAAAGAGAATTCTATCGGCTGAGGGTTATTTTTTAAAAGCGCGGCCGAAGGCGGGATCGACATTAAAATTTTCGACATATCGTACCAGACCCCACCTACGCTGAAGGGTGTACTACGCAGAAGGAAACAGCTTTTGCGTTGGGGGCCTTCGGCCGCGCTTATAAAAAAATAACCCTGGGCTACGTCATCCGTCCGGACGAGTGCCCTAACCGTGGCTGCCGCCACGGTGATATCCTTCTGCGTAGTACACCCTTCAGCTTGGGCGGCCTTCGACCGCGCTTATAAAAATTACTCTGGGCTACGCTATCCAAGTCCGGTCGTGTGTCACAGCCATGGCTACCACCACGGTGATGTCCTTCTGTTATTTATATAACAGTTATTTGCTCATTGGAATTCTCATATGTTCTCGCGTAAATAAATAGAGGGGTTATTGCACATTTCAAAAAAGGTCTAATTGCGTTTTAAATGTGAGATAAGACCTTTTTTGAAAATGACAAAATAAAGGCTTTATCTCACTTTAGTTGCGATATAAGGCCTTAAAGGCCTTATTTCAAAAGGCTTTATTACACCCCGCCGTATCCAAGTCATTATGTATTATGCGGTACAACTGCACTAGTTCAAATGTCGAAAAATTTAGAAGTATAAAATTTGTATAGACCTTGGCTCGTTGAAAGTTCTTCGTACTAGATGCGAATACAAAAACTTCCTACACCTGGGGAAGATTCATTTCATGGTCCAGGATAAGGACAGGACAGAGCGAATAAATAATTATCAGTATGACTGGGATTACCTTTACGCAAATTTATTTGCAGCATAGCAAATCGTCTACTGCTTTATTATATAGTAGGCATGCGAAGCGGCATACAAATCCCCAAATAATTCTATTATGGGAAGCATGTGTATGTCGTAAACGCATCTATGGCCTTGAAGGGATTTCTTGAGGCAAAGTCCTCCACTTTATGGGAACAGAATGCACGATGCTCAGAGTGTTTGTTTACAGGAAATGAAATGTTTATTCACGTATGGTTAAGCCGAGGTACTTAACTCATTTTTGACTAAAGGTTAATGTTAAATATTTTTTAATATTTATAAAAATTAAAAATGAATTAACTAATACAAGAAATATGCATAGATGTATCTGAATCAGTCATGGGCTCTCGAGCTCCAGGGAGCTGGTCGGCTACACACATGAATCGTGTGTACGCTGATAGCAAGCTACCCACTAGGCCCATTTCTGAGGTGATGCGATTTTTTTTTCATGCCAGGATACTTGTTTTTGTTAGATATTCCACAGGTACTCCTAAAGTATGTTAAACTGCACGTACAAATTGAGCACGGATTATTTCTTCACTGACCAAAGTAGGAGTTAAGAAGAGTAAGCCGAAACAGAAACATTTATACAAATGAAGTACATAATAAAGTACACTTAAGCTACTGTTCCATATGAACATAGAATTAAATATAATCAGAATAGATATGTAACGTTTCTTTTCCTCGTTCATGTATATTACAAAGTCTTCGATACAGTTGAAGACAGCCGCAATCTTACTTGTTTTTAACTATATACCTAACTACGAGCACTTCTGTATTAAATTCCAATATACGAGTTACTACTACAGCGAATGTAACACTCAAATGTTTGATTTGGTCACATAAAAAAAAATTTCAAAAGACGAAAATTAATTTGATATAAAAGTGCATCGTGCACTCTGCTAGAAAACATTTTTAGGGACAAATTATTTCATACATAATTTAATATGTGTACACAAACTATTGCACAAAAATGTTTATGCCTCTCTGAACAAATATACATAGTACATACCTTTTTTTACGAGGAGGAAGCATCTAAAGCCTTTACCCTGTCAGTGCTGGACTTTAACCGCGCCAAACCTCCTACTGTAACCGTATAGAACCCTCCCGGTACTACCACCAAGCCACAGTCGGGGGTTGGGTTGAACACCAGGCTTTAAGTCCGTAATAGTCGCGTTATTTTCCTCAGTCTACCTTAAAAGGCTACATACATACCTTTATACGTGCAAATGTGCATATTTCTTTACAACGATATTGATAAAAATAAAAAAAAATAATAAAAAAAAATCATAAAAATCAAAAACAATCAAAATATTTTTTTATAATTATTTTTGTGTATTTTTGATTTTTTATGATTATTTTTCATTTTTTTTGAGTTTTTATGATTTATTTTTTATTTTTTTTATCAATATCGTTGTAAAGAAATAATGGTAATTGCAAAATAATCATTAAAATTTGAAAACAATTGGTAATTAATCATTAAATGGGCAGTTGAAAAAATAATCAATACAACCGGTAATTATTACGATTAATAATCATTATTTAACAGGTCTGATACATAAATACACACTCCATATAAATTGTTTGTGTATTCTGTGGTGCCTCTGTCAAAATCATAGCCCGCCATTGTAGAAATCATATTTCGTCAAGATCAAAATTCACATAAGTTTGACATAAGCACCACAATATGAATAGAAAAAGTAGAAAAAAGTTAGCAATCAGCTGTTTAGTAGGTTAACCCACGGTATATATATTGAGACGGTAATGCCAGTAGGCGGAAATGTCAAATACTGCTTACGTCACAGGACCAATAAAGCCGCGAACAACCAAACAAACAGCTGTGCCAATTGCAAAAGGAAAAGACGTATGAGGACCTGATACTTTTTTCTAAAACCGAAAGAAATATGGCGGCCAGCGAACTGACATGACCTTTTATTTGGATCATGGGTTAACCCATGATCCAATTAAAAGGTCAGAGCCTATACACACTTGCGACTCAATCTATTTAGTCGGGCTTTGATTTGCATGGGAATGTATGGAAGCATTCACACTACATTCAATTAGTCGAACAACTGAAACAGTTGGATTTGCATACAACAGTCCAATTCGACTAAATCGATTGAACCGCAAGTGTGTATAGGCTCTTAGGGCCGTTTACTCAACCTCTGATTAACGCTAATCACGGTAAAAGTCCGGTTAAACATCATTATCGACTTCATCAAACCATGTATTTATCATGTGGTCGATAACGCAGTCCATAAGTTAACCGGACCTTTGTCCTCCGGTTAGCGTTAATCAGAGGTTGAGTAAACGGCCCTTAAACGTATATCGTCACAAGTACGACGGATCCGTCGCCGCAACGTACCAAAATTGCCCAACAGTGAACTTTTGGTATACGTCAATCCGGCGCTATGTCAGCTGATTGCTTTTGATTGTTAACCTTTAGCTACTGTTGAATTTCACTTTTTTTGTTTTTTTCTCATTTGTAAAACATTCCTCCTTAAAACCAAAATGGTCAATAATTACACTGGATCACAAAAAGAAATTTTTTGTCTGTACTCTGAGCGCGACCATCCTATTTATATGTAAAATCGGTCGTTGATTCCGAAAATCGGGTTCATTTTTAATTCTATGGGATGGTTTTTGAGATATCGGCAATTTACCGTTATTTGGCCAATAGCTCCACTTAATCCTGTATGCCTCTTTAACGCAGTGAGCTATCTTCCTTGGAGTGACACCCAACGAAAGAAAATTAAATTTCCTTTTCATCGCTGCTATAACATTTTTCGCTAACTCTTATAGTTTCTGAAATATTGACGATTCAATTTGAATTTTTTCGATTTTTTACGATTTTTTGAAGAAAAAATTGACTTTGTCAGGCAATATCTTTAAAACCAATGTCTTCACCTTCGGTTTTACTCCTTTACGTGAAGCTCCATTCTATTGGGAAAAAGATAAGCTATCAACGAAGAAAATCCATGGTAAAATGGAAAAGTTATACACTCTTAGAAATTTTCGTGTAATTTTGCATACAAAAAGGTAGGTTACTTTTTTCCTACCTTATTATGCGCAAAATCGCACACTGAAAAATTCAACAGATAAGCTGTTTAAATTTAAACAATAAAAGTGTAAAGCCTACACAAACAAACTTTAAATCTAAACACCAATCGAGTAATAAATTGTAATTTCGCATATAAGTTAAACAAAATTACAAATTCACTATGTAATTTTACTCCACTCAATTGTAATTTCGCGCACGAGATTTGGAATTACAATTTCTGTATGCAATTTTAATCCAAAATGCGTGTAAAATCGCATGATATGCTCACTTTTGCTGAAAAGTGCGTAAAATTTCGTTTAGAACTGTAAATTACACAGTTGTAGTGTAAATCTACGAAAGAAATGTAACTAAAAATTACATATATTTTGGTAGCATATTTACACGCAGTTTTTAGAGTGTAGGCGATCAAGTAAATACATCCAAGTCGCGCAATGCCTCTGCACGGGTATATTCTATGCATGTTGTACCAATACCTACACATTTGCAGTAGCAGCACGTTGGCAGCGCAGTAGATAAAAGCCCATTTACGGGTATAACATGCATAGAATATACCCGTGCAGAGGCATTGCGCGACGTGCCTGTATTTACTTGATCGCCTATAACTTTTCCATTTTACCATGGATTTTCTTCGTTGATAGCTTACCTTTTTCCCAATAAAATGGAGCTTCACGTAAAGGAGTAAAACCGAAGGTGAAAACATTGGTTTTAAAGATATTGCCTGACAAAGTCAATTTTTTCTTCAAAAAATCGTAAAAAATCGAAAAAATTCAAATTGAATCGTCAATATTTCAGAAACTATAAGAGTTAGATAAAAATGTTACAGGAGCCGTGAAAATGAAATTTAATTTTCTTTCGTTTATTGCCACCCTAAGGAAGATAACTCACTGTGTTAAAGAGATATACAGGATTAAGTGGACCCATTGGCCAAATAACGGTAAATTGCCGATATCTCAAAAACCTTCCCATAGAATTAAAAATGAGCCCGATTTTCGGAATCAGCGACCTATTTTACATATAGAAAGGATGGTCGCGTTCAGAGTATTTTTTGGCTGTAGAGCAGTGTTATCAGGAGATGTGAAGTTACTGAAATCTGAATTTCAAGAGCGCAACTTAAAAGAGAAATTACAAAATATTCTAAAGAGTTAAATTTTTGCCACCACCTCTGTAGTTAAAGGTTAATCAAACAGCTGATTTATGTATATCCGTCAACCTTTCCTATGTGGCGACCTCTCCGTCAAGTACATGAGCTGTCAGTCACATACGTCGTCGTAGACGGATCGACGTATGCTATGTGTCGGGGCTATTAGCCTTAGGATCAGCGTTCCCACTTAAACAATTTTAAATTTACCAAACTACAAATTAAAAGTAACCAAAACTAGAAACAAGTATCAAAATAAATTGATAACATAGGCATATGTCCTATTAACGTTAGAGCTATTTAGTTGGAAGCGAAACAATATACATATACGGTTAAGGCTGGTATCGACCTCTCAAGAAACAGCTCAAGAAATTTTTGGATTTATTTATTGAGTAAAAAATAGTAGTAGGCTAGAAATTTTGACGTTTAGTAATCCACCACATTGAATAAAATATAAGAAATCGATGCCAAATATGCCCTTGCATCATTAGAAAAATTGTGCATTCTATTTTTCGTTTCTTTTTTGCCATTTTCACTAACGATTTGCACGATTTTTTTTCAACACGCAACAAACGTCAAAATTTCTTTAAGAAATAAATGCTCGATGATATATTTCTTGGCAAAACCTGTGTTGCTGTGTTCGCATAACGTTGAAAATTAGTATTAAAAAAGTGTACTAAATTTCTTGAGAGGTCGATACTCGCTCAAAAAAGAAGAAAATTTTCTTGAGCAATTCTTGTACGTCATTTTATATGAAACTTTTGCATTTCTTGAGAGGTCGATGCTAAGCTTTAACAAAAACTAAAATATATCAATTGTTTTCAGAGTCCAACATAACTGTTAAGTTTTTTCTAAGTGTCCTAAAACAACAGTTTCATGTAAACGCAGAAGCATAACAGTTGAGCAACGCCGGTAACAGTTATTGTTTACAGACTAGCTGTTTCCCTCAGTGGGAAACCTTTATTTTTAATTTTTTTATTGTTGAGCAGCGAAAAATTTCTGTCGCGAAAGGACGGATATTCCGGGCAGAGAAAAAATAAAAGTCCTTTGTGCATGTATGTGTCGTACGCACGTACATGTGCCACTCCGTTGAGGATGAACCCTGCAGGGAACTCAATAACTAGTGAGCAAAATTTCTAGTTCAGAACTAGCGAAAAGGTGTCAAAGGGGAACTAGATCAATTGTAGTTAGACCCTCACCAGTTCAGAAGGAGTGAATTGAGTGACCATTATAAGACACACTTTGATTTGTATTCAATTTCGAAGTGACACAAATTCTATGAAAATTTTTCGTTCGTTCAATTGCCGTCGGCCTTGTATATTTCTGCAATTCTCAGATGTTTAGTGAAGCATTTTATATAAAGAGTTTTCTATTTGCATCTTGTATGAAATGAAATGTTCCCCTAATTATGCTTTTCCGATCCCTCAGGCTTATTTTTAATTTTTTTTATTTTATTACTTTTTAAATATTATTGTAAATTTTTATTAAATAAACAAAAAAAAATTTTATTAAAAAAAAAATCAAAAAAAATTATCATCCACCTTGACACCGACAGGATTCGAGCCCGCGCCCCTCAGATTGAAACGCACATGCGTTAGCCAGTCGGCCATCGCGACACTTGCATGAAGTGTGTCAAAGACTGCACTTAAGCGGCAGATGTAAAACTGTAGAATTCGTAGGTACTTGTAGCTGGTTCAGAACTAGCGAAATTGTGCCAATAAACGAACTAGTGTAAACTGTAGAATTTAGTACTAGTTCGGAACTATCGAAAATGTAGTGCAGAGAGTGACAATTGACACCGCCTAGGACATCGCCGTGTTAAATTCGCCAGTTGATAACTTGCAAAAGAGATTTAGCTCGCACTAGTAGTGTCGAAAAATGCACTAGAGGCGACCTAGTTCCGAACTAGAGATTTTCCCTGCAGGGAACATATGAAATACATATGTATGTATGCATGTAGGTATGTAATTTTACTAAATGGTACGCCGGTATGCCTGCGATCTGGTGGAATGGAAATCAGGTAATGCAATTTTTCATGTTTATTATACATTATTTAGGGGATTCACAACCTGTCATATTGCGTCATATCGTCATAAGTCATAATATTTTGTTGTTGCATTCTAGGCTATATGTGTACTAAATAAATACAACTCTGCACGATATGTTTTTGAGTCGTCGTATTTGATCAGCTGTTTTTGTTTACTTCTTCACAGGGCTTCGGAAAAGTCTTTTATAACTATTTCCGTATAATATTTCAATATGACATATGACTTTATGACACTTTGTGAATGACCTAATTGAATCTTTCGTTTAACATTTTTTTGCATATACAGTGCACTCGCGAAAACTCGAACACACTGACTACTTTAAAACTCGAACAAAATGCAGACCTCTTAATATCATGTTCAGACATAAAAATTAATTAATTAAGATTTGGTGTTCAGACATATTTCATTTACTTGGCCCATTTAACAGGTCGGCTCAAGATACATACACACATACACGCCGTGAGCTGAATATCAAACTCTCGTGACCTAAATGTCAAAATTGCAGGGGGGCCGAAATATTTTGACATTCATCTCACAATTTTTACCAATCGTAAACACGAATGCATGTATAAAATAAGCAGATATAAAAACAAATTTGATAGGTGATGAAGAAGAACAAGAATGCAGCTGATCTGACGAACCAACCTGTTTAGTGGACACTGACGCTAATCACATTTCTCTTTTCATGACATTTCATTTTACTTATGAAACAAGCCTTTTAACAGGGTTGCATGCAGAATTGTTCTTCATTAACAACTCATTAATTTCTAATGAAGCATTAACTTTTGTATGGTAAATTGAGAATCATTGGGCTTGAAAATTGAATGAAGGCTCTTAATGTTCAATTAAGGTTGTGTCTGAACATAACATAAATTCCGATTAGGATTAGTAATCAATTAAATTGTTTTGTTTTTTAATTGGTAATCATTATTTTAATTCTTTTGCAGAAAAAAAGTAATTTTAATGATTACGATTAAAAAAATCAAAAATAATCAAAATAATTTTTTTTTTTTTTAAGAAATTTGGATACGCATGCACATAAGTATTCAGGTAGGCATACATGTTTGGTCAGAGAGGCATAAAGTTTGTTTGTACAAATGTATGTGAACGCATATTAAAGTACGTAACCCTGCAGTAAATATGGGGACAGGTGTATCCAAGTCATTGTGTATTCTACAGCGACAACTGCACTAATTAAAATGTCGACAAATTTAGAAGTACAAAATTTGTATAGACTTTAGCTCGTTGGAAGTTTTTCGTACTAGATACGGATACAAACCCTTCCTACACCTGGGGAAGATTCATTTCTAGGTCCAGGAAAAGGACAGGGATTATGACGAATCTTTACGCAAATCTATTTGCAGCATAGCAAATCGTCTACTGCTTTATTATGTAGTAGGCATGCGAAGCGGCATACAAATTCCCAAATAATCCTATTTGAGGAAAAATGGGTATGTCGTGAATGCATCTGTGGCCTTGGAGGGATTTCTTGAGGCAACGTCCTTCACTTTATAGGGTAAGGAAGATCGCGTGCTTGTATCATTGTTCCGCGATCAGCAGAATGTACGATGCTTAGAGAATTTGTTTACAGGAAATTAAATGTTTATCCAGATGTGATTAATCCGAGATAATTCTCTCAGTTTTTACTAAACATTAATGTTATATATTCCTTAATATTATAAAAATTAGCTAATACAAGAAATATACATTTCTTTATTTATTGATGTATCTAAATGTTTAAATTGCAATAAATTTTTATTAGAAAACAGCACGATGGTATTGAGAATCTATGATTCCATTGTCTCCGTATGGCCCCAAAAAAGCTAGGTACTATGGTTTTGGCATATAAATGTAGGGAGTGTGAGCTTAAAATGTAAAAGGGAAGAGGATGTATGAGAAAACTCAGATGTGAAAACAACACTTTGGTAAATGTCAAAAGTGACCACAATAATGTTGCCATATGTTATAACCCAAGGAGGTTGCCATATTTAATAAGAAAGTGATTTCTCAGCACAAACTATTGTACAAAAATGTGTATGCCTCTCTGAACAAATATACATACGTAAGTAGCACATACCCTTTTTTGTTTTTCGCGAGGAGGAAGCATCTAAAGCATTTACCCTGTCAGTGCGGGACTTTACCCGCACTAAACCTGCTGTCGTCGTACCGAACCCCCTCTCCCCCACGGTACTATCATCAGGGTACCTTCGGGAGGTTGGTTGAGCACCAGTCTTTAATACTATGTTCATGCTGGATTTGAAACGCAACATTTTGCATTTTTGAAGATGGCTTTTCGAAAAGTGTTCATGCTGCCGCGTTTTGTAAATGCGCATTTGAGAAGTTCGAAACAAACGGAGCTAATATCCCAGATTACGCAATCAGGTGTTGAGGTTTATTTTTTGTTTTGTCTAATTAAAAATATAGAACAAGAATTTGCAAAATATGTAATAATATAATATACTAATTTTGCAAGCCAAACGTACCAACCGCTTTGGTATTAATTTTGATCTCTGTTTTGTTTACTTTCGTTCATTACATGTAGAGTGACGTCATCATGGAGCTCGTGTGCCCATGCTCATGCTGCTCTATATGCGTAATCTTGTAGGTATTTCGTTCTTGTATTGCCATAGTGTTGCCACTATTTTCCATTCGAATGGCAAATTTTTTCGAAGATTTCAGGGTTGCTTTCTGCGTTATATTCAAAACGCAAAAAAATAGTTACGTTACGTTGCATATTGGTGGTGGCATTTGTATGGAGAAATGTAACATTTAATGTTGCGTTTTGGACTAAACGCAAAAATGCCTCCGAAACGCAAAACGCAGGCTCACCATGAACATGCTACATACATACCTGCATACGTACAAATGTGCATCTTTCTTTACAACGATGTTGATAAAAATCAAAAAAAAATCTTAAAAATCAAAAAAGTCAAAAATAATCATAAATAATCAAAAATAATCAAAAACAATCAAAATAATTTTTTTTTGATTATTTTTGATTTTTTATGATTATTTTTAATTTTTTTTAATTTTTTTTTTGAAATTTTTAATGGGAATTGCAAAACTATCATTAAAATTTGAAAACAATGGGTAATCAATCATTAAATAATCAATCAAACCGGTAATCATTACGATTAATAATCATTATTTAACAGGTCTGACAAAATGTAACTACTCTAAAATTCGAACAATTATTTTCTTTTTTTTTTTCATGGAAAAACATGTGAGAAGCTGTCGTTTTGCATGTGCTGTAACGGCCGATATTTAAATTTTTGTCGTTATGTGTGCTTTTGTTTCATTCTAAGGCGCCGCACTGGCTAGGTTTCGTGCTAATTACGGAACTTTTCTTTTAAATTGATTGATATTTGTCAGTGATACACGGGATTTTGCGCGGTTAAGATCAAATTTATTTGCGTTATATAATAGGACGAAAACTAAATGTTTTGAGTTTAGCAAAAAAGGCTGAAATAATTAACGAGGCCAAGAATCGCGTTAGTATCACAGCTCTATCCAAAAAATATGACACTGCCAAGTCCTCAATTTGTGGAATTGTGAAAAATGCAAACAAAATAACACGCTATCGGGCCCTCGAAACGTAAAAAGCTTTACAAGTGGTTTTTATTACAACGCAGCAAGAATTATCCTATAAATGGATTAATTTTGAAAGCTAAGGAGTTACATGCCAAATATAGCGATGGATGGCTACAAAATTTAAAAAAACTGCATGACAGGATTGATTTCAATCTCAGGAGGAAATAAACAAGAACGCATAAGTTCATCCGAAGCCGTAACAATTTTCAACAAAGCTATAGCATTAGCAACTGCTGAAAAAATTAATAATAATAATATAATACAATGGCGCTCTTATAACTCTGACGAGTTTTATGGCCGAGCTTCTCTCCCAATTCGAGGTGTGCTCCTTTTTGTTTTTCCTACTAATTGGGTGGACTTACAGTTTTTTGCCGGCTCCGAACGGCGAATGCATTTATTTTGAGAAGCTTTTTCATGGCAAAAAAACATTCGGAGGGTATGCCGCCCGATGCCGAGAGGTGCCCGCTGCTCTTAAAAAATCCAATAATTGGATTTTTACTAATTAGAAAAATTTTTTGGTGTTTTGCTCGGACCGTGGTTTGAACCCGAGACCTCTGGCATAGCAGGCGAGCACTCTACCCACTGCACCACAGTTAATGTGCTACAATTACTGCGCGAAAAGGCTGTATTGAATGCGCTAGAAAATAAGAAACATCAAACCAAGATCACTGCTTTTTTCGGTGCCGTGATTTAATCCCAAGTGGCATAATCCCAAGTAAAAAATTTGGGATTATGTCACTCACCATGGTGTGACATAATCCCAATTTTTTTACTTGGGATTATGTCAACTATGTGGGAGTGACATAATCCCAAATAAAAGGGAGCCAGAATACCAAATCACTCGAGTAGGTACTAGTGCGAAGCACAATCGCGATTTTTGCTTCCAAATTTTAATTTTTTATAGACATATGTACATATTTATATACCTATCGATCTATTAAAAAAAAAAAAAAAGTACCGCAGGCGAAAATTTGGAATCAAAAATCGCGCGATTTTTTCTTTCAAATTTTCATGTTTTTATAGACATATGTATATACCTATCGATCTATTAAAAAAAAAAGCGCCGCACGCTAAAATTTGCAATCAAAATCGCGCGATTTTTTCTTCCAAATTTTCATCTTTTTATAGACATGTATATACATATGTATATACCTACCGATCTATTAAAAAAATAGCGGCGCAGGCGAAAATTTGGAATCAAAATCGCGCGATTTTTTCTTCCAAATTTTCATCTTTTTATAGACATATGTACATACATATGTATACACCTATCGATCTATTAAAAAAAAAGGGGCGCAGGCGAAAATTTGGAATCAAAATCGCGCGACTTTTTCTTCCAAATTTTCATCTTTTTATAGACATATATACAATGTACACAAATATTTATATACCTATCGTTTCATTGAAAAAAGTCTGTATATATGTAAATATATTTAATTTTAATGTAATTTTTTAGTTTTAAAGTAATTTTTTGAGAACATGTGTATTTAAGTACATACATATTTCATCTTATACATATACTCAATGTGTTATTGTATACCAACATTAACTTTATTGTCAGCTTTAATTTTTTTGCTTAATGTAATAAAATCTAAGAAAAAATCTGAAATGTTTTTTTGGGCTTGAAAATGACATTATCCCAATTGGGATTATGTCACTACGTCTGGGGTGACATAAGCCCAAGTAAAAAAGTTGGGATTATGTCACCCTAGGGGGAGTGACATAATCCCAAATAAAAAATTTGGGATTATGCACCTTAGGATTATGTCAGGGTACCCTTTTTTCTAATAATTTGTAAGCAATATTAGTATTTGCTAACATTTTTTATTAAATAAACTGGCGAATAGGAATTGCCTGTATGCCGCAATGTCTGAATTTGGTTTCCCTGCTAAACTTATACGGCTATGCCAAATGACGTTGACTAACACCACCAGCTCCGTCAGAATTGGGAAGGACCTCTCCGAGCCGTTCGAGACCAAACGAGGTTTCAGACAAGGTGACTCTCTTTCGTGCGACTTCTTTTTGATGCTGGAAAAGATAATACGAGCTGCAGAACTTAACCATACAGGAAGCATTTTATACCACAAGAGTGTACAACTGCTGGCGTACGCCGATGATATCGACATCATTGGCACTAACACTCGCGCCGTATGTTCTGCCTTCTCCAAGCTGGATAAAGAGGCTAAGAAAATGGGTTTGGCGGTCAACGAGGACAAGACGAAGTACCTCCGGTCATCACACAAAGAAACAGCACGCCTTGGCAGCCACGTCAATGTTGATAGCTACAAATTCGAAACTGTTAAGGACTTCGTCTATCTGGGAACCAGCATTAACACCAAGAATGATGTCAGCACGGAGATCCAACGAAGGATCACGCTTGCCAATAAATGCTACTTCGGACTAAGAGCCTATACACACTTGCGATTCAATCGATTTGGTCGAATTGGGCTGTTGTATTCACACTACGCCAACTATTTAGTCGAATCGGTGGCAGCTATTCACACTAGAGACTAAATAGTCGGGTGATTGACAATGATATACATTGACAATTTTACACAGCAAATTTTACATTAGTGGTCTTCGTATAAAGTGATGAATTATTAAATTGCTTTTATCACTTTATCTGTATTCTTACATGAAAGCACCTTCTTGTCATCTGTCAACTTGATTAATAAATAAAAAATAATAAAATAAACAAAAAGTGCATACATTGTGTGGCTTTCTTTCTTATTAAACTAGCAACTAGCTGCCAAGTAAATGAAAAGAGAAAAACGGAAGGAATTACGCTCATAAAGAACGAAACGAACAGAAGTACAAGAAACGGAAAAATAGTAAAAATTAGCCATTAATAATTTCATTTTCATTATTTCTATTTTAAAATGCGATTAATGACATATTTGAAGAGAACAACAATATCAAGAAACACATGAAAACGGAAGTAAATATCCTTAGTTAGATAATTCTAGTTAATAAGAAACGAAACTTTTGTTTTTTTTTTTAAACATTTTGAAAATATTAATTGAAATATTCAATCTCTTACGAAAAGTGAAATAAAAGTAGTGCTGTCAGCATGGCAACTCTTTCCACTACGAATATCACTGTTGTTGTTGTAGTCGTTCGACTAAATTGTCTCTAGTGTGAATACGTAGAAGCGCGCCTTGCTGATCAAGCAGTTGTCCGACTGTTTCAGTTGGAATGAAATTGGGCTGCAAATCCAACTGTTTCAGTTGTTCGACTAATTGAATGTAGTGTGAATGCTTCCATACATTCCCATGCAAATCAACATTCGACTAAATCGATTGAGTCGCAAGTGTGTATAGGCTCTAAGTATGCAACTGAAAAGCAAAGTCCTCTCTCGACAAACAAAAATCACACTCTACAGGACGCTCATCGTTCCAGTCCTCATGTACGGCACAGAAGCATGGACAATTTCAAAATTATATGAGATGGCACTTGGAGTATTCGAGAGAAAAGTTCTTCGTAAGATTTATGGACCTTTGCGCGTTGGCGTGGGTGAGTATCGACGATTTAACGATGAGCTGTACGAGCTTTACACAGACATCGACATTGTTCAGCGAATAAAGATCCAGCGGCTGCGTTGGGCAGGTCATGTCGTGAGAATGGACGAAGGCGCTCCGGCCAAGAAAGCATTTCTATCGAAACCCGCTGAACGCAAAAGAAAAGGGAGACCTCCACTGCGTTGGGAAAATCAGGTGGACAGCGATGCTGCCTCCCTAGGTGTTCCCAAGTGGCGCCATGCTGCACGAAACAGAAGCAATTGGCGCGTTCTGTTGGACTCGGCCAGAATCGTCTAGACGGTTAAGCGCCAATCAAGAAGAAGAAGGCAATGAACTACAAAACATGAAACCAGAGAATCTCTTTTATTAACTGTTAAAACGAATACATACATACAAACATATTAAAAATACATAACGTTCGAAAACTTGAACATTTCGATAACCCGGACAGGGTTGGTTTTCATTAGTTTGAGTTTTCGCGAGTGCACTGTACATACATATGTATATATGTAACGACCTCTTTTTATACATATGTATGTAGTTTAGGTGTCGCCTTTTATTAAATTTTAAGTGAGAGGCGGTAAAATCTTAATACCAAAGTAAAACAATAATAATATAAAATAGTTATGTACACATGTATGCACCTACGTACTACTAAGCTTAACTATGATAATATGATATGTACACCCAAAAAAAATAGTGTGAAATCAATCCAAAATCAACAAATTTTGTGGTTAATTTTTTTCAACACGATGCTTAGTGTATGCCATCTTGTAATCGTGTAAATTTAACACTACTGTCAAGTGTTAGTTTAACAGGATGACAACTGTAGAATTAACACTAAAAAGTATTGAGTCTTCCTGTTGATTTTACAATTTTAACTAGTTAATGTTACAATTTAAGCTGGTTAAATTAACACGAAATGGTCCTGTTGAATTAACAATAACATCTTTTTGATTTTACCTTAAATTTATTTTTAAATTAACTAGAAAGTCTTATTGATTTTACAATTTATTTTTTAAATAAAAAAACATATAAAACATAAAATATACAATCATCAGATCAATAAAGCATATTCGAGTACATCACCCGCACAACCGACCAAATTGAAAGCGTCCTTCTCATACGAATATTTTATACATGGGCGATAGTACTTACTATCACTGGCACCGAGTAATGTTTGGCCGCTAATGCAACGGTATATGCACCGCATGCTGCGTGAAAGACTCCATTCGCTAAACATCTCTTCGTGGTAAAAATTGCAAACTATGAAGAGGAAAAATAAAATATTGAACATTAAGAACTTTTAGAAACTAAAATGCAATCCACTTTTAACTTACCTGCGAACTAAAAATATAAATGGAAAAACCATTATCACGCACTGCCAATGATTCTAAACTCCCATCATTGCCACGCACAAAATTTTCTTTTTGTTAAAAATAAATTATATTCATTTGTGTTTTGCACGAACAGCAGAACTTCAAACGTTGAAAAAATTGTGTATGTTTCAAAAAAGTTTTGACGTTTTTTTTTAACACTTTTTTAAATTATATTGACACTATCATCGTGTTAAATAAACCAAAATTCCAAATGACGTTTATGTTTGAACATTGTTTCGTGTTATATCAACCAACTTTTATTGTTAATTGTGGTTCTTATTTTTTTAACATTTGTTTTCATGTTGTATTAACACTAAAATTGGGACGTCATTTTTCTAACATTTTTTTTTTAGTTTATATTGACACTATCATCATGTTAAATAAACCAAATTCCAAATGACATTTAGGAATAAAATTTTATATTTGAATCATCTTGTATATTTTAAAATTTCTTCATGTTGTATCAACAATAAAACTTGGTTGAATTTACCAAATTTTCAGATGACAGTTACAAAGCCAAAATCATGTTTAAAACATCGTGTAATTTGAAAAAATTGTTGCTGTTCTATGTGTAAAGATCGATCGTGTTAATTTTACATGAATCGTGTTGATGATTTTTTTCTGAGTGTATGCATGTATAAGAATTGTAGAAATATTCTAAGCCGACGGCAAATGAACTAGTGCCTCTTTGACACATTTTCGCTAGTTCTGAACCAGAAATTCTGTTTTCTAATTACTTATTAACTGCCCTGCAGAGTATGTAAAAAATTCAGACACATGCCTTAATTATTAAATACCTATATTAATATGTACATAAATATGTAAGTAACGAATCTAACATCAAATTATATTTTAATACATATAATATATAATATAATAATACAATGGCGCTATTATAACTCTGACGAGTTTTATGGCCGAGCTTCTCTCCCAATTCGAGGTGTGCTCCTTTTTGTTTTTCCTACTAATTTTAATACATATATTATGTATTAATTAAATAATTCAAAATAATATTCCTGTCCATACCAGCTAAGTTACAAAATTGGTTATTTTAAATACAGCCATACTACGAATACAAATTTTCTTCCTTCCATTTGCACACATGCGTATGCGCACGAACGTACATGCATATCTACATATGCAAACATATTTTTCAGCAACACTTTTCTTTATCCCTCTGTTTTTAACTGTTATCAAAGGACGGAAAAAAATAAAAGTCTCATTGAAACCGTCACTTGCTGAGGGCAACAGAAAGAAGATCATTGAGAGAGGTTGCTCACGATGAGAAACACTTTGAGTGTAAGAGTTTTCTGTTTCAGTCGGAGGGAAATACTTTGCGCTCAGCGTTTTTGTGTTTCCGTCAGACTGAAATGGAATGAAAATAAGTGTTAACTGTTAAAGTTGAGAGATCAACTTTAACAGTTAACACTTAAGGCTTAAACACATCCAACGTCGAGTAAAATATCGACCCGTCGTAGCGTTATATCAACATTTAAAAACACGGCCAGATATGAGGAAGAACAGGACCAAAAAGCTGTCGAAAATCGCCTGACGAAAATTCGCCAGAATAGATTTATTTCTAATGTGGTCGCTGGCTCCTGTCAAATAAATTATTTGGACTTAAAAGCTTTTTAATGCTTAGTATGAAAATTATTTAATTTAATAATAAATACACTCAACATTCACTGGAAAAAGTTGTTGAATTTTTTCCATTTACCCCCAACAATAAATTAATTGGAATTTGATAAAAAAAATACAAAAACAATTTGGATAACAAATATTTTATAGTTTGGAATTCCAAAAAATTTAATGTAACCAAATCCGCACACAGAATTTGTGTGGGTACTTTCCTAAAATGTGTCAAAATTCTCTGAAGAAGAGGAAGAAATTGTAAACAGTGTTGCCACAGCCTCAAAAAATTTGGTATCACAAATTGATACATTTATGTTTTTTTTGGTATCACCGAAAAATGTTTGAAAAAAAAAATTTAAATTAATAAAATATGCTGCTTTTGGGGTTCTAACACAGAAAAATTTTTGAGAAAAAATTAAAATTAATAAAGTAAGCTACTTTCGTGGTTTTAACGATATCGTTTTGTTTTTTTAAATATAAAAATATAGAGATAATACTTAAATTTCACATGCAAATAAATATGAATACTTTGGTACTGTACCGAGTAATATAAAAGTTCTATAAAATACAATGTGTCAAACGAGCTGGGTGATCTAGTTGCCAGAGCTGATTCTGGAATTGATTTAGAGTCATTGAATCAGTTCTTAAATATTTGTCGCGCTGACCTCCTTTAAGTCAAAATGCCTGCGGAGTGGTCCAACCAAAAGTTTGATAAAAATAAAATTTGTTCTAAGCCAAAATAAGAATTATCTACGTATCATTCATATGTAATTGTGCTTAGGTGTGTTTTTTTTTTTATAAATTTAAGTACTCCCTCATGAAGGCGATGAAGGTATTCCACACAGGATTACTGTGGATGGGTACGTAGATTTTGACCCAGAAAGATTATGTGGTCCTTTCAACCCGTTATCACCAAAATAATAATAATAATAATAATAATAATAATAATAATAATAATAATAATAATAATAATAATAATAATAATAATAATAATAATAATAATAATAATAAACCCAACGTTTTCCCTCCACCCACCCAACCGCACGAGCTGCGCATCCGCATGACGTACGGATATTTTAAAATAAAATTTGGCCAAGGTGTTGAGTGGTAGAAGTTTATTAAACGTCGAGAACTTATACTGCTCAGCTACAGAAAATATAATTCCATCAGCTGGATATACATGTGTACATAGAATAAAATATAAAACTACAAATAAAAGTAATAGGCAAAAATAGAATAGTCAATTAGAGCGAGAGATTTGTTGTCACTTGTTAAGAGCGCACAACAGAATTTTTCTTATCAGATAAACAGAGTCTGATATATCGAAATGAGTAGAATAATCATTAAAAGATTTACATAAGCAACGAAGTGGTTCGTGTAATTCAAAATTAGTTCTACACTGCTTTAAAAAGATAGGTTGAAAATGTCTTGATGGTCGAATAGGAACATTTAAGTTTATTTCGGCTAGGAGAAATTGACTGCTTATGGATCCTTTCAGTAGTTTAACCAGAAATATTACACCTAAAATTTCCCTGCGGCTTGATAAGGTTGGAAGATTAATAAGCTTCAAGCGACTAGTGTACGAGGGAAGATTTGTCCGTGGGTCCCAATGAAAGTTCCTTAACGCAAAAAGTAAGAACTGTTTTTGAATTGATTCCAGTCGATCGGAATGAACTTGATATTGCGGACTCCAGATTATTGAAGCGTATTCTAGTATAGGTCGTACTAATGTTGTAAACAGGGCTTTAGTTACGTAAGGGTCATTAAATTCCTTAGACCAACGTTTTACAAATGCTAGGATACTTTTAGCTTTGTTTACTGTAGCATTAATATGCAGGTTAAAGGGGAGCTTACTATCAAATCTTATTCCTAGTTCGACAAAATTGTAAACCTGTTCCAAACTATAGTTATTAATTGTGTAAGACGCAGGTTGAAGGATCTTCCGTGAAAAGCTCATAAATTTACATTTACTAAGATTGAGTGGCATAAGATTAATATTGCACCACTTAGCGAAGCAATTTAAATCATTTTGTAGGGCAGATCTTTCCTCCAAAGAAGAGTAAGACTTGAAAAGTTTCACATCATCGGCATACATCAGAAGTTTTGAGTTACAAATAGCATAAGAAATGTCGTTTATAAACAGCAAAAACAGAGTCGGACCAAGATGGCTGCCTTGTGAAACTCCTGAAGATACGTTAATGATGTTGGAAAAAGCATTTTTAAAAACAACTCTTTTGTGTTCTATTAGTGACATATGACGCAATCCATTTTAACAGAATAAGTTGAAAACCAAGAAGATCAAGTTTATGGATAAGTAACGCGTGATTGACCTTGTCGAAGGCTTTGCTGAAGTCAGCATAAATTACATCGGTATTAGCATTATTCCTAAAACCGTTGGAGACATGAGTTGTAAATTCTAGTAAGTTGGTAACAGTTGATTTACCTCTACAGAAACCATGCTGCGAACTTACTATTGATGAGGAAATGGAATGATTTAGACAATTGGTGACAATAGCCTCAAATAACTTTGGGATAGCCGAAAGCTTTGCTATACCGCGATAGTTTTCGATGGAAGATCTACTTCCAGATTTATGTAGAGGAATTATAAAAGATTCTTTCCACGCTTTTGGGAAAATTCCTGACTTCAAAGACAGATTAAATAGTGTGGATAATGGCTGGTAAATATACTCGGCGCATTTGTTTAAAAATATTGAAGGAATCATATCTGGTCCGTAGTTTATGGACTTCTTTATTGTTTTAAGCAAAAATAAAACCTCTTCGGGATCTATAGAGCGCTTTCACATTACTCGGTGCGGTATCGGATCGACATTTTTTGTTTTTACCGAAAGTATACCGAAACCTTACCGACCAGATGTATTTCAATTGGCACTTTCACATTAGTGTTGCATACAAGAAATCGGAGCGGATTAATTTCGGTATACCGCAACGCGGTAAGACCGTTCAGTAAAATTTGAGGAATTACTGCAGACATTTTTGCGGCGTAATAAAAGAAGAAGAACAAAGTCAGTAAAAAACTCGTTTCGGCTATAAATGTAGCAAGTTATAATGTCTTCGTCTTCGCTAGAAGACATTATTGTTATTATTGAGTGATTTGTTGAAGTTAAAAATTTTGTTTTGCAAATTTCGATGTGTGTTTTCCTATTTTCTGCCGATTACGCACCGAAAGTATTCCCACATGTGTGAAAAACACAGCAACGCGGAATCGTTTCGGTAAGCTGAAAATACCGAGCAAAAAATGTCGATCCGATGTCGTACCGAGTAATGTGAAAATGCCTATAAAAGGGCATTCAAATGTGTTATTCTGAAAAACTTGATACGGGTATTCATTAAAGCTAACATTAGTATTGGAATAATTTGATTCAAAGAAGAGGGCAAAAAGGTTCGCGACATCTTGGCTATCACTATCACGATATCTCATAGATGATGGGAATCCCATTACTCTACGTTTCGAGTTTACAAAACCATAAAACGATTTCGGGTTGGAAAAAATGTTCTTTTTCATTTTAAATATATAAGACTTATAGCACTTTTTGTTCAGAAGTGAGTACTTATGACGCAGAACTGAGTATTTCATATAATCCTTTTGAGAACCAGTCTTCTTATATATTTTAAAGAAGCGCGATTTTTTATTTTTTAAAGCTCTTAACTCTCTAGTGGCCCAAAGATACAAAGGTTCATTATATTTGCGTTTATGTTTCGGTACGTATTTCTCAAAAAGGTTAAGAATCGTGTTATTGAAATGCAAAACATTTAGATCGACGTTTCCATTATAGTCTGGCCATACCAATCTTGAGAGTTCTTTATTAAGTTTATTATAGTTTGCTTTAGAAAAATTTTAACAAAAACTAGACTCAGAGTTAAACTCTTTTACGTTACCACGGTTATCGTTATTTATAATTTCGTAAACCAACTCTAAAGGAGGATGGTAAACATCAACAGGTGATACCAGGGCATTAGCCCTGTTTACAGTATAATTGGATACATCATCTACAAAAATTAAGTCAAGCATTTTCCCAAACTCGTTTCTAATAGTATTGATTTGATGTAGACAGAGGTCAGATATTTCTTCAATGAAAGTGGTATTGTTAATATTAGATGTAAGTGGCACAGTATTGTGATCAGCAATGCGCCATGAAATGTGGGGAAGATTAAAGTCTCCTAAGACGATTATTGAATCTAACTGTGTCATTCTAGAGATAAGAAATTTAAGTGAAGAAATAAGTTGTAAATATACTGATAGATCAGACGAGGGAGGAATGTAACATATTGCAAAATAGTGTGACCTTTGCCGACCTTAATGCGGATGCATTTAAATTCAAAAGGTAGAACGAGGTTTACATCAATTTCTTCAGATGGTATTGAAGAATGTACGGCTAGCAATACACCTCCGCCGACTCTGTCTAAACGATCATTCCTGTATACTTGGTACATGCTACTAAATATTTCGGAATTAAATGTATGTGGTTTGAGCCATGTTTCAGTAAAACAAATAATATGAAAGTTGGATTCAACCGTTTTCAAGTATAAGTTAGTTAATTTAGTATTCAGACCTCTCACATTTTGATAGTAAATATTCAAATCGGATTTAGATACTAGTTTTTTGGAACGGAAGAAATTTTAGCTAAATTTGTATTATGTCTGTGTTCGAATTCACGGACAAAAGCTCCGGACGGCCAAAAAGACGTACTCAAAAGGGCATCAAAGTCACTTAAAGGTACATCAATTTTAAACGAGGCAACATTTCGGTTGTAATTAAATTTAAATTTTTTAATAAACAGATTATCAGTTTTAATTTTAGATGAAGGTATTTAAAAAAAAAAAATATTTATATTTCGAAAACTATCGGCCTCCGGACTGTTCCGACTTCAGATATAGGATCGGAGGACGGTGCAACGCCCCTTTTATAAACGGTTTTTACGATCGGTAAAGGAAAGCATGACCACGAAAAAAAAACCATGAAGGCATCAATTTGTATACCATAATTTTTGAGGCTGTGGCAACACTGTTCTTAAGCGTCATTTTTGACACTAAATAGCATTTCGCACAAATGTGTTTGTTGAACTTTTGCCTTCATCTTCAGTTTGACATAAAATAGCATTCTACCCAAAATCTCACCAAACAGACCTAAAATCGGCCGAACGTAACCACGTAACCAAACGAAAAACACAGCTATTCTACAATCCCTCGGAACTCCGATCGCGGCGACGCTGACTGCTACGACAAAACGAAAATTGGTATTCTGGTTTACGACGTTTCGAACATAAGTGTTGTTAAGTGTTAAACTATGTTCGAATCAGTGTTAGATAGCGTTTATGCGAAATAATATGCATTATTTGACAGCACATTTGTATTTTTGACAGCAAATTTATATTTTCAGTAAGTTTTAGATTAAATTTTCAGAAAGAATATATTAAATGGTTAAAAAATGGATTCCATTGCTGCACCAGCTTATTTAGTGGAAAAATAAATGGAAGAACAAAGGAATTTGGACATTAATTTTAATTCAATTTTTTAAATTATTGCTTTCTATTATAAAAAAAAAGTGCCAACATATATGAAAACGGCATTTATAGAATACTGTCACCAAGTTTCATGCGATAATACCTTGTAATTCGGAAATTAACACCGGCTAAGCTTGGATAGAATGAACCAATTTTAAATACTTTTTGGTTGCTTGTTTTTCCGACAGGGTAGGAATATGATGTATTGTGGAACGATCCTTCGTCATCCCTTGACAAGGGATGACGGAGAACCAATTTTATTTATTTACAAACTACTGCGAATTTTTCAGTGAAACTTTCAGGAAATATTCTTTGGAAGATAATTCATCTACCTTTAACGCTTTCAACTATTATTAAATTATAATATTAAAGTTCTCCAAAAGGAGAATTCTGCCGGCTGAGGTTTTTTTAAAGCGCGCCCAAAGGCCGGTGACACAAAGAACTCTTCTACACACACATTGCTTTAACAAGGAATATCTCTTGTGCTATAATCGTCCGCGGTAGCGACTTTTTTATGATCTGCGATAGGATCGTGGTTCATTATATACAAATTTTCCCTTAACACCAGTGGTACATTATTGCGATTCCCACTTTAACTATTAGTAATTTAAAAATAATGAAAAAAACTGGACTCCATGAACTCAAGGGCAATGAAAATGCCAACTTTAGTGAAAATAACATTTACAGCTTATTCCAACAAAGTTTCATGCGAAAACCTCTTGCAGTTGGTTTGTTTTACACTATTTATAGTGATATGTTATACTGATGCAGTGCATGGATGACGCTCCACACTGGTCGCATATCAACAAGATTTTATGGATCGCAAAACATAAAAGCAAATTTGAGATCCAGGTTGCGATCAATCAAATCATGAATATGTACATATCGTGTAGCAGGAATTTTGTGACTCGCCAGGACGCGTTGAGCATGAACGGATATAGAAAGTGAGCACGTTTCTTCGATTTGTTAGTTTCTCGTGCAAATGTTTGTAATTCATGTTGCAAGGCGATATTTTAAATCTTTAAAAAGACACAGTCAGGAAAAAATGCTTAAATGAGTACATCTTGGCACAGAAATTATGCCCGAGTTGCGCTACCCACTCATCTTACATGATCGTAGTAATAATACACAATTAAAATTATTTTCAGAAGCTTTTATTAAACAATAATATATAAATATTGCTAAAAAGGATAATAAATTTTATTATTAAATAAAAGTTCAATACATTGAAACTCCTTGTACTTATTTTCCTCTATTCAGTCTATTGTACTAAAGCAGATTCCTTTTGTTCACTTATTTTGCAAAGAAAAGGCCTGTAGCATAGCTAAACCAAGCCCGTTTTGTATAATAATGTTGCATAAATTTGAAAATCATAGTTTAATTACATTAAATTGGTAATATTTCCAAAAATAATCAAAATTTCTATTGCCTCCGACACACAAAAGCTGACGGAAAGAATCGCTCCGATAAACTGTCAAAAATCCGATCCATCGTGAACCAGAATGCCGATTTCCGAACTTCGAAAAAATCTGACGTTCATCGGACGTCAATCGAATTGCAGAATGCCATTTGATCCAATTCACCTCCGATGAAAGTGGAACGTAAACCGGAATAGATGTGCAGGTGTACCCAATTTTGGTAAAAAGTAACCAAAGTGGCAACGCTGCTTGGGATCAACCTTGGTGCAGCGATGTCGTTCCAAAATTTATGAGCGGAGTGAAAATTGACATATAGCGGAGTGTTTCGGGGTGACACACCAAAGAGCGGAGTGAAATTGCGGAGGGATGTCAAAAATAAGGAAATCAATAAAGAAATGTAAATATGGGAAAGCAAACGCAAAATTTTGTTTTCGAATTAAAGAACATATGTATTTATTAGAAATGAATTTAATTAAATTAAAATTTGTGTTTTTATTCATAGCACATTTGTTTATAAACTTTTGTATACATGCATTAGATAAATGTCTTAGATATAAAGGTACAAGTATGTACATATAAGTATGTAGGATAATTTTTTTTAAAATAAATTATGTATTTTGTGTTTTTGTAAAGACAATTCTGCCCTTTTATGACCATCAGAATTAATAATAATAATAATAATAATAATAATAATAATAATAATAATAATAATAATAATAATAATAATAATAATAATAATAATAATAATAATAATAATAATAATAATAATAATAATAATAATAATAATAATAATAATAATAATAATAATAATAATAATAATAATAATAATAATAATAATAATAATAATAATAATAATAATAACCCACGCCCTCGAATCCCGCCCGACCGCACGAGAGGCGCACCCGCATGACGTACGGATATTTTTTATTTACATAAAACGCCGAGGTGTTGAGTGGCAGGAGTTTGTTAAGCGTCGAGATCTTAAACTGCTCAGCTACAGAGAAATAAAATCATCAGCTGAGTATAGTACATTTGAAGTTTGTCTTGAGAATTATAACAGAATAATCGCTACTATGTGTTAAGATAAGACAGTATTTTTTCCCTTATAATGAAAAGTGAGTCCGAAATAAATAAAAAAAAACTGGAATAGGAATTAAAGCTCTTACATAAACCCCGGAAAGGTTCATTTAATTCAAAGTTTGATTTACACTGCTTTAAATAGATAGGGTTGAAGTGTCTTGTTGAACGAGAAGGAATGTTAAAGTTTATTTCAGCTAGCAAGAAAGGAGAAAGAATTAAGCCATTCAAAAGCTTAACGATAAATATTACCCCTAACATTTCTCGTCGACTTGCAAGAGTCGGAAGATTAAGGAGGTTTAAACGGCTAGTATACGGTGGAAGATTGTAACCAGAATCCCAAGGCAAATTTCTTAAAGCAAAAAGCAAAAACTGTTTTTGGACTGACTCTAAGCGATCAGAGTGAATCTGATAGTATGGATTCCAAACTATGGAACCATATTCCAATATAGGTCTTACTAAAGTTGTAAAGAGTGTTTTAGTTATGTATGGGTCGCTGAATTCCTTTGACCAACGTTTTACAAACGCTAAGACACCTCTTGCCTTATTTGCTGTATCATTAATATGAATGTTAAAACTAAGTTTGCAGTCCATTATTACACCTAAATCCACAAACTCATTTACTTGTTCGAGACCTAAGCCATTTATTGCATAAGAAGCTGGCTGTACGGTTTTCCGGGAAAAGCGCATGAATTTACATTTATTGAGGTTAAGTGGCATTAAGTTAGTGTCACACCAAGAAACTAAGGAATTTAAATCTTTCTGAAGCAAAGTTCTATCATCAAATGAAGAGATTGATCTAAAAAGCTTTACGTCGTCCGCATACAATGAAATTTTTGAGTGTTTAATTGTAGTAGTTATATCGTTAATGAATAGCAAAAACAGAATCGGGCCAAGGTGACTGCCTTGAGGAACGCCTGAAGTAACATTAATAATAGACGAGTAAGCATTTTTGAAAATCACCCTTTGTGTTCTATTTAAAAGATATGAAGATATCCATTGCAAAAGGCTGGGCTGAAAGCCAAGAAGATCAAGTTTAAGAATCAGCAAGGAGTGATTGACTTTATCAAATGCTTTGCTGAAGTCCGTGTATATAACATCAGTGGGTAAGTTTTGAGAAAATCCATTAGAAACACTAGTGGTAAACTCCAGTAGGTTTGTGACCGTTGATTTATCCTTACAGAAACCGTGTTGGGAATCACAAATTAATGAGGACGTTGAATGAGACAATCTATTGGTAACTATTGCTTCAAATAATTTAGGAATAGCCGAAATATTTGCTATACCTCGATAATTTTCTATGTAGGACCTACTCCCGCTTTTATGAAGGGGGATAATGAATGACTCTTTTCAGAGCATAGGGAAATGCCTTGTTCTAAGGAACTATTGAATAGTGCAGTTAGTGGTTTAAACAGGTTTATGGCACATTTTTTTAGAAAGCATGTTGGTATCTGGTCAGGACCATAACTAAATGACTCTTTTAATGATAATAAAGCTGATAACACGTCATCTGCAGATATATATGGTTTGCAAATTGATGTATTAGGAGATAATCGATATGGATAGTTACGAAATGGAAGTTCTTCTATGTTGGAATAATTATGTTTGAAAAATTGTGCAAAAAGATTGGAAATTTCTTGACTATCACTTGAAGTATTGTCTTGATATCTCATAGCAGACTCTCTTGGAGTTTACGAAACTGTAAAACGATTTTGGATTACGAATAAAATTAGACTTAAGCTCAGCATACTTTAAGTAGTCGGCATGCAAGCCCGATTTCTTGTATGATTTGAAAACCCGGGATTTCTTATTTTTTAAAGTTTTAAGCTCTTTTGTGAACCAAGGTTGTACTCACGAACACGTTTAGGCACAAGTTTTTCAAATAGGCAATGAATAATTTTATTAAAAAGTAAAACGTTTTGCTCGACATCGTTATTAAATTTTGGCCATGTTAAACTAGCTAACTCATTATTAAGTTTTTTAAAGTTGGCCTTGGAAAAATTATAATACGTACTTGTGTTTGCTGAACTAGGAATGCAGCCACTAATATTGTTTACAATTTCGTATGTAATCTCTAGAGAAGGGTGGTATAAGTCCTCCGGTAGAACAAGAGGGTCACAGCGGTGAAGGTCTAAGATTTTCCCGAACGCATTCTGAAATATGTTCACCTGGTTGAGGGAAAGATCCGCAATCTGATCGAAAAAGCTATTCATGTCCGATCTCGATGAGTTCGGAATAATATTCTCCTCTGAAACGCTCCAAGAAATGCACGGAAGATTAAAATCGCCTAACACAAGCATAGAGTCAGAGGAGTTCATCAGCGCGTGTACATCTTTAAGCACAGATGCTAATTCCATATACACGCTTATATTGCAGGCTGGCGGGATATAGCAAGCAAATAAATAAATCCAATCCTTTGCTTGCTTAATTCGAATGCAAATCGACTCCACACCACCAATATTAGGTGTACTGACCACCTCAGAATGTAATGAGGACTTTACAGCAAACAAGACACCACCGCCGATTCTGTTTACGCGATCATTTCTATACACCTGATAATGGTTACAAAAGATTTCAGAATCAAAAACATGGGGCTTAAGCCATGTTTCGGTAAAAGAAATTACATTATAGACGCAGTCAATCGTTTTTAAATAAAAATCACTTAATTTGGTGTTCAGGCCCCTGATATTTTGATAGAAAATATTTAATGCGGAATTTAAGGTTATACTCAGTTTTTTGAAGCAGTGCGAGAAATTTTCGCCGTATTGTGACCATGTATTTTAGGCCTGTTTTCAAACTCGCGAACAAAAGCAGCAGGTGGCCAAAATGAACTGTTCAGTAAAGTTTGATAATCTGGAGGAGATACATCAATTTTAAAAGAAGAAATGTCTCTTGTGTATGAAAAGTTGAATTTTTTGATAAAAATATTTCCAGTAGAGATTTTGGACGAAATATAGCCCTTTAGATCATCCGCGGTTGTGTCTTTATCAAACCTAGATACGAATATTGATTTCTTCGGAGGAACGACAACCAACTTATTAACAATTGGTTCAGTCGTTTCGGGCATAGTTGATTGTACCGAAATACTTTCGAGAGGTGCATTAGAAGACCTAGAATTTGAAGATGAGTCCTTTGTAGAACAAGACTCCACAGAATGCGGATTCGGTGAAGCTAAGTCAATAAGTTCCTCCTGTGGTTGTACAGGATTTAACTGAAGATTTTTCAACACTGGCACATTACGTGGTGCAGCAGTGGAATCACCCGTCGTACCAAGTAAAGAAGGTAAAGAATTGCCATGCCTTTCCAAATTAGAAATATTATTTCCCAACAATTTTACACAAATTTTACAGAAGCTTTTCTCATCTTTGTTTTCTAACCAACTAAATTTATCTTCCATTTATCGATGAATTTTTGTTTGAATGGCTTTATTTTCACTGTCTTTGGTGTGAAAATCGCTGAAAACAGCGGCACTACAATTATTTACCATGCATATGGTGTGGAAATAATTCATAGCAGCAGCACTACAATCACCCGAAACTATAGCAGCATCGAAGTCACCGTCTGTGGTGTGCAAATCATTCATAGCAGCAGCACTACAATAATCGGAAACTATAGCAGAAATAGCAGCATCGAAGTCACTCGCACAGACGCACAGTGGGGGCACCTCCATACAAACGCGGCCAAAAATAGTAATAATTGAGCTAGAATCTTGAAACTCGGAACTTAAGCTTTTTTGGTTGAAATTAGTAAACTGTGCAAATTTGAACAAAATCCACCCACAAATACGCCCACCTCCCATATAACGGTATTTTTGAAATTTCAGCATTTTCCTAACTATTATAGCTAAAATGCTCAATTTTTATTAGTGTATACACTTTTGAAATATAAATCAAATGCATTTATCATTTTGGAAAAGGGTTAAAGCACTTCACCGTTTTTAGATTTAAAATATATGCACTTTTAAGTATTTTATAAGCATTTATCTAAAATTTTCATACAAAAAAAAGCGCATTTTAAAAAATGTTATACCAGAAATGAAATTACACTTTTCTAAAGGATTTCCGTGTGCTCAACCTGAATCTGAAGTCAAATTTTCCAGATTAGTTCTAGTTTCTGAGATATTCATGCCCAAATAGGCAAAAAACGCGTTTTTTGGCTCTATTCCCTGCTTAATATCTTTTATGTAATTAATTTCCTCTCAAATTCGATTAAACCAGTTGAAAGCACAATCATTACCCTTGAAAACATCGTTTAGTTTCTTCGAATATCTTAATTAGAATTGGAATTATCAATGTTTAAGTTTCATCATTTTGACAAATATTCCCCATACAAAATAATTAAAACTTTTTGAAGCATACTTCTGGGCATTTTGTATGGGAAAAATGTACGAAAACTTAAAAAACACCTTCCATAAAAAACTTCATAAAACAAAATGGAGCAAACGAATTTCTACGATTTTTTCACCTGTTTATAAAAGACATTTAGGACTATCAAATATTAAAAAATTGAGGAGGTCATATTATTTGTTTTTTTTTTTTTTAATTTCATTTTAAAGTTTTACAATTTTTACACATTTTTTTTTTATATTCCAAAAGAAAAAAGCTGCCAAATTAATTAACGCTGATAAAAAAAATTACCTCATAATTTTAAAGTATGCACCATTTGTTGCAAGACGATAAAGAAATATTCGATTATTCGGCTAAATATAAACGTTTTTCATAATGTCAAAACTAACATAATTAATGCGTTTACAAAAACGCAGTTTTAGGCAAATGGGAAAAAAATTATAAAAGCAAATGGAGCAAGTGGATTTTTAAAATGCAAATGCAGTTTGATTAGGAATATATTGTTTCAAAGCATAAAAAAAAATTGAGGAGGCCATATTTTTTGTTTTTTAAATTTTTTTGTTCAAAGTCGAGCAAAATTTTTTCTCACCGACATTTTTTGTCAATATTTGAAAATTAATATAAATTCAATAGTGAACGCTATTTACAACCAGGTTATAAATTCTAAAAGAGAAAATTATTATCTATATAATGATGTATCACTCGAGTTCGTATGTTAAAAATTAAATGAGATAGATCATTTTGTATGAGGTGTGTTCATTGAGAAATAAAATAACCTATTTTTTGCTCAACTTTGGGCACCCTGTACGGCTAAACGAAAAGAGACTCAAAAATTTTTATATAAGTTTTTTTATTAGAATTTGATATATCTGTCGATCTCTATTTAAAAAAATGGTTTTACTCATACTTTAATTTTGAATTTATTTTTGGCCGCAATCACCCATTGTGAGACGGCAGCAGCCACAGGATCCAAATCGTATACATAAGTATGGTCATTTGCAACAGCTACATCATAGGCCCATTTCTGTGTTGTAGCAGCAGGGGAATTTTCTTCTTTGATAAAATAGCTGGAAAGAGAATATGAGGTTATGAAATATGGAAAAGTATCCTTTAGAAATATAACTTACCTGTCAATGTACCTTTTTTTGCATTTGGTTCAGGGCAAACTTTTCTGATGAAAACAAAAAAATGTAAAAACCAGCTAATGTGTTTTTATAAATTTTAACTCATCTATTTATTTTAGTGCAATTGATTTGAAATTTTCCATGGAAACGCGCACATCTCATCATATTATCATCCAGACTTTATATGTACATATTGAAGACTGCAAGTATTGCCAGTACCGTGTGCCCGGCAGCATCCAATATGTACATAACTACGTACATATGTATGTACCCAGGACATGGGTTATTACGCGGCTACGCGTGTGATATAAGTGCCGGGTATTACTCGCATTACCCAGGCGCTTGCCTTTCATCAGTCCCAATGCATGCGTATAAAGTTATGAGGAAAATGATTGCTATTGCAAGCCTTGCAATCAAACATTTTTCAATCAAATTTGATTTACGATGAAAATTTATTACAATACAATTATTGCTATTGTAATTTTTACAATGAAAATGATTTACGTTTGAACTTTATTGCAATGCAAAATTTTGTAAATTATTGTAATGAAATGATTTACGAGAAAAGTGTATTGCAATGAAATTTTCTTAAATTATTGTAATTGTAATTTTTACAATTAAAATGATTTACGGTGAAAGCTGATTGCAATGAAATTTTTGTAAATTATTGCAATTCTAATTTCTGAAATCAAAATGATTCATGGTGAAGGTCGATTGCAATAACATACTTCTAAATTTTTGAAATTTTTATTTTTGCAATCAAAAAATTTGCTAGCAATATGATTTACAATCAATGTTGCTTGCAATAATATACACTTTTTATGATTGCAATACATTCTGATTGCAGCTTTTTACAACTCTGGTTGGTATAGCCCAATGACGATCGTGAATACAATATAAGTTGCTCTTCTTCTTTCTGTTTTGTAGGTTGTTGATTTTACATTCTTGCACATGTTATTCGTGGAATAGCTGGCGTTTACGCTCTCTCCGGGAATTGCGGTTTAGGAACTCAGTCTTAATTTCTTTTGGGAATTATGAATTGGTTTTTTCAATTCCCAATTCCGGAATTGCGTTTCTGTCTTGATTGCTACGACCATGTTATTATGGTCCCTTTTCTTACAACAACCACATCCGGCCGCCATACCAATCTGTACCCCCGGAAGTCGCCGCCATACCAATCTGTCCCCGATTTTGACATTTGCCGATAACATATCGTCTTTTTTTTATCGATTTTCGATGAGCTGTGACAGCCCCGACACATAGCATACGTCAATCCGTCTACGTCGACGTATGTGACTGACAGCTCAGGTACTTGACGGAGAGGTCGCCACATAGGAAACGTTGACGGATATACATAAATCAGCTGTTTGATTAACCTTTAACTACAGAGGTGGTGGCAAAAATTTAACTCTTTAGAATATTTTGTAAGTTCTCTTTTCAGTTGCCCTCTTGAAATTCAGTTTTCAGTAACTTCACATCTCCTGTAATTATTGACCATTTTGGTTTTATTGAGGAATGTTTTACAAATGAGAAAAAACTCGAAAAGCAAATTGCAAAAAAAGTGAAATTCAACAGTAGCTAAAGGTTAACAATCAAAAGCAATCAGCTGATATGGCGACGGATTGACGTATACCAAAAGTTGACTGTTGGGCAACTTTGTTACGTTACGGCGACGGATCCGTCGTACTTGTGACGAGCTATATTTAAATGCCCATAGTTTACTGGGCTGTCAGTCACATACGTCGACGTAGACGGATTGACGTATGCTATGTGACGGGCCTATGAGACTTGTAAATTTTGACAATGGTGAAGTCACTGTTCCATAGTGTATAGCATACAGGGAAATGGCTCTGGGATGCGTAGTCGAAATTCGATAAAAAAAAAGACGATATGTCATCGGCAAATGTCAAAATCGGGGACAGATTGGTATGGCGGCGACTTCCGGGGGTACAGATTGGTATGGCGGCCGGATGTGGTTGTTGTAAGAAAAGGGACCATAATAACATGGTCGTAGCAATCAAGACAGAAACGCAATTACGGAATTGGGAATTGAAAAAACCAATTCATAATTCCGAAAAGAAACTATGGCTGAGTTCCTAAAACGCAATTCCCGAAGAGAGCGTAAACGCCAGCTATTAAACGAATAACATGTGCAAGAATGTAAAATCAACAACCTACAAAACAGAAAGAAGAGCAACTTATATTGCATTAACGATCGTCATTGGGCCATAACAACAACTTCAAAATCAGCTGAGCACAGCTGTTCGACCTTTTTAACACACATACCAGAGTCAACTCACTGTTCTCCGTACACAATGCACTGTTCTCTATACACAATGCTCGCCCATCACTATGTTATTATTTATCCGTGCATGTGTTAGAAAGCGCTTTAATGGCTAGCGACTTACTAAAGGATACGAAATTGAATGAGAGGATTATTGGAGAATTCCAACAGTTAAGAAATGAGCAACGACATTTAGTAAACAATATAAATTCGCTAGAAATGGATCTGAAAGAGCACAGGTTAGTTATAATATGGAACACTATGATAAAAGTAACAAGAATACTGTATTTCAGAACCGTAATAGAAACCTTGAATACTGTGGATTCTGATCGAAAATGTTTTCGTCTTATTGGTGGTGTTTTGGCGGAACGAACTGTTAAGGAAGTCTTGCCACAATTGATTGAAAATAAAGATTTCATTGAAAAGACTATCATTCGCGTAAACTTGGATCTCACCACGAAAGGGCAGCAAATCAATAAGTTCAAGGAAGAACATAATATTAAGATACGTGGGGAGCAAATTTCCGAAGCACAGAAAAATGAAGAGGATAACACGGCGGAGAATCGCAATGTTTTAGTGTCTATTTGAGCGATGTGCCGGGTTTAGCTAAATCCACTACTTGTTTTAAAATGCACAATATATACTTCGAATTAAATGAAAATTAATAGGAATGTTCCCAAGATGTTAATTTACCTAATAAATCAATGATACTTTAGGGAAAATTTTCCAACCGTCTACCACGCGTTGGAAAAAAGTTATTGAGCGTTGTAGAGGAGGTACTCCTAATTCTAAATGTATAATTCCTGGCTTCCGGAGGTGTATAGTTTTTAAATAATTTGTGGTTAAAGTTGCAAAAAGTCAAATTTAACCTCACTTTTCTCTGCGGAACAATGAAATAGAAGGAACAAGTGCAGAATAGCTACATTTTTGAAACTTTGCCCCACCCTAAAGCTTAGTATCGACCTCTCAAGAAACGCAAAAGTTTCATAAAAAATGACGTACAAGAAATGCTCAAGAAATTTTTCTTGTGAAACTTTCTTGAGCGAGTATCGACCTCTCAAGAAATTTAGTACACTTTTTTAATACTATTTTTCAACGTTATGCGAACACAGCAACACAGGTTTTGCCAAGAAATATATCATCGAGCATTTATTTCTTAAAGAAATTTTGACGTTTGTTGCGTGTTGAAAAAAAATCGTGGACATCGTTAGTGAAAATGGCAAAAAAGAAACGAAAAATAGAATGCATAATTTTTCTAATGATGCAAGGGCATAGTTGGCATCGATTTCTCATATTTTATTCCATTCCGGCCATCAATATACCACAGTTTACCAGTAATATAAGGTCATCCTCGTTGCTTTCGATGATTTCCTGAAATAACAACAAAATAAAACTATTGAAAACATATATTTAAAGCTTTTATTTAATATTTTTTAAGAACTTACTAATTGCTTATGTTTACAAAAAGGTTTATTTTGTTTACGTTTTTGATGCTCTTCTTCATTTAACTTGGTATTCACGGTGGATTACTAAACGTCAAAATTTCTTGCCTACTACTATTTTTTACTCAAGAAATAAATCCAAAAATTTCTTGAGCTGTTTCTTGAGAGGTCGATACCAGCCTTAACTCCCCACCAATATATTTGCACCAAAAAAAAATTATATTTTTAAACTCACCTTGAGAAGCTTTATCGATCCCAATATAAATTTTGTCGATTTGCAAAATGTAGCTACCAATATATACCAAATATAAACACAGGTGTTGCCACACGCAGTCGACTATTTCATAAGGCCGTCGCACACGGGCCGAGCGTGCTCAAAATTCAGTTTTTAAATAATGAGTTTTTCAACAAAATAAAAACACAGTATTGTTCCCTATAAAATTCTACACTTCTGG
Organism: Urophora cardui; assembly: GCA_960531455.1. Lineage (NCBI taxonomy): Eukaryota > Metazoa > Arthropoda > Insecta > Diptera > Tephritidae > Urophora > Urophora cardui. Next base: position 87,483,830 of record OY482673.1, on the reverse strand, counting down.
CCCAATTTTCAGCTTTCTATCGTTTTTCTGTTGGGAGTTATCCATACACAAACATGGCAAATTTTCCAAAAAATAATTTTTTTCCAAAGTGTGAAATTTTAATGTGTATTTGAAATAGTTGGTGTAAGAGAAGGATATAACATTTTATTATTCTGCTTTTTCCATAACATTAAGTGAAGCTTACATAATCGATGAGTGTTTTTTTTTTGGAACTAGATGCTTTTAAAAATTAATTTTTAGTATAAAACTAAAGGTACCTCTTTTTTTTAAATATAAAAAAGTAGCAAATGTAAAAATGCAGCAGTAAAATATGGTCCTTTGTGACAAAGAATCCGAGTTCAGAACCAAAAGCAAAGTGCGCATTTTAAAAAAAAGTGAGTTTAAAAATTGCATTCCAATTTTAGTTAAAAAAAAAAACACCTATATCTGGTTGAATTTGATTCTGTTCTATCTTAAATTTAGTTGATCCATTATTTACTGGTTACTTTAATTACAAATTGTGGTTAAGGCTAGTTGTCAAGCCAGGTTTCTTTAATTTAGACTTGTAAGTTGGATTACAATATGAGTTCTTTGAAGCACAAGTTGTGTTACTCCAATTTTGTTTTTTTTTCATGTTAGGCATGAAAATGTGTGGGGAAATACGTGTTCTGCTTAAAACGCTAACGGTGAAATTCCTAATTCCCATATAAACATACTTGTGACCACAGAAAATTTTTAATATCTCGAAACAAACAATTGGAGAAAACCATTTTTGTATACATACATATCAGAGCTGTAAAAAGCTGCAATCGGATTGTATTGCAATCATAAAAAGTGTATATTATTGCAAACAACATTGATTGTAAATCATATTGCTAGCAAATTTTTTGATTGCAAAAATAAAAATTTCAAAAATTTAGAAGTATGTTATTGCAATCGACCTTCACCATGAATCATTTTGATTTCAGAAATTAGAATTGCAATAATTTACAAAAATTTCATTGCAATCAGCTTTCACCGTAAATCATTTTAATTGTAAAAATTACAATTACAATAATTTAAGAAAATTTCATTGCAATACACTTTTCTCGTAAATCATTTCATTACAATAATTTACAAAATTTTGCATTGCAATAAAGTTCAAACGTAAATCATTTTCATTGTAAAAATTACAATAGCAATAATTGTATTGTAATAAATTTTCATCGTAAATCAAATTTGATTGAAAAATGTTTGATTGCAAGGCTTGCAATAGCAATCATTTTCCTCACAACTTTATACGTATGCATTGGGTCTGATGAAAGGCAAGCGCCTGGGTAATTCGAGTAATAACGGGCATTTATATCACACGCTTAGCCGCGTAATAACCCATGTCCCGGGTACATACAAATGTATGTAGTTGTGTACATATTGGATGGTGCCGGGCACACGGTACTGGTAATATTTGCAGTCTTCAATTTGTATAAAGTCTGGATGATAGGATGATGAGGGTGCGGATGGGGATAAGGATATATATTAAACTGGGTTGGTCCCCATACGAAATAAAAAAGTTGTAAAAGTCCGCCCCTAAATTTGAAGCTTATGTTGAGAGGGTTAAGGGACAAAAACAAAATTTTTTTTTTGATCCCGCGAAATACCGCCGAAATTGTTTTTTTCTGGTAACTTTGTTATTTATCATCCGATTTTTAAAATTGATACGTCATTATTTTCGTATTTCGAAGCTCTATATTTTCTTCTAATGTCCTTTTGAACTCTGAAGTCAAATAACAAAGTTACAATAAAAAACTATTTCGCGGGATCAGAAAAAAAAATACAAATTTTGCCTTTAATCTTCTCAATATAAGCTTCAAATATAGGGTCGGACTTTTACAGCTTTACATATACTGAATTGCTTAAAAAAATTAGTTAAATAATAGCTACGTTAAATATTCGTCGTGACGTAACTTCTTTGTTTATTAATTTAGTAAAACCGTTTCAAGGTAACATTGTCATGAATTTTGAAGCACTTTCATTTGGCAAAACTTATCATGGACATTCAAATAAGTTAGCTGACCCAACTATGTGAAAACGACTTCAGAGCTCAAAAGGACATTAGAAGGAAGTGTAGAGCTTCAAAATACGAAAATAATAACGTATCAATTTTAAAAATCGGCGGTATCTCGCGGGATTAAAAAAAATTTTTTTTGTGTCCCTTAACCCTCTCAACATAAGCTTCAAATTTAGGGGCGGACTTTCACAACTTTTTTTTTCGACCCTATCAATATATATTTATTTTTGTACCATTTGCTTTTTCATTTACTACCGGATATCTCATTACTGTCATACATATGTATGTATGTATGGTTGTTTAACATAAATATATATATACTTATCCCCATCCGCACCCTCATCCTCTTTCTCATCATCTTATCATCCAGACTTTATACGAATTGACGACTGCGAATATTACCAGTACCGTGTGCCAATATGTACATTAGGTTACATAGAATATTTTCTCAACCTCACCCCCTAGGTCAATGCTAATATAGTCCAAGATACCACATATAAATTTTTGTCCCGATCGAAAACCGTTAAGGGGTGTCGCACAGATGCCAAATTCCAGAAAACTCTATGGAGGCTCTAAAATTTAAGTTAAATTTTTTGCATATCTAATGCACAAATCGGTTGTCCTGTACTCAAAAATACTAAATGCAAATTTTGGTCTCGATCGGTGGTTAAGGGTTGTTGCAGATGGGTCAAAGTTCAGACTACCATATAAAGACCAAAGAATTTAATTAATTTTTTTTATCTAATGGCCAAAGTCGATAGTCTTGTACTCAAGGATACCAAATATAAATTTTGGTCCTGATCGGTTAAAGGGTGTCGCCCGTGGTCCCATATGGTTATCTAAACTTTGACATGCGACGCCCCTTAACCGTCTCCGATCGGGACCAACATTTTTTTATGGTATCTTTGATCATGCTGTTAACGATGTAGGGGGTGAGATCGAAGAAAATCGCTAATCTAATTTTAAGGACACCCTAACGTACATACATGCATATGTACCCGGGAAATGGGTTATTACGCGGCAAACCGTGTCATATGAATGCCGGGTATTACTCGAATTACCCAGGCACTTGCCTTTCCTCAGTCCCAATACATTCGTATAAAGATATGAGGAAAATGATTGCTATTGCAAGCCTTGCAATCAAACATTTTTCAATCAATATGATTTACGATGAAAATTTATTACAATACAATTATTGCTATTGTAATTTTTACAATGAAAATGATTTATGAGAAATGTTTATTGCAATGAAATTTTTGTAAATTATTGTATTGAAAATTTGTACAATCAAAAAATTTCAATAAATTTTATTGCAATGAACTTGATCCCCTAAGATTTCAATAAACGTTTATTGCAATAAATGGAAGGTAAATTATTGCTGATTGTAGTTATTTTACAATCAAAAATTTTTTACAAATGTTTATTGCAATCTATGGAACACAAATTATTTCAAACTGTAATTTTTACAATTAAAAAACTGCAATAAATTTTCATTGCAATAAAACTGGTAGAACAATCAATGATTGCTGGGACGATTGATTGCAGCTTTTTACAACTCTGATACATATGTACCTGCACCTGCATATTTCATCAATGGGTTAATAAATAGCCGCTAATGTGTTAATACAATACACATTGGCTATTTTTGTACAGGCATACTAATATAATACAATGGCGCTATTATGACTCTGACGAGTTTTATGGCCGAGCTTCTGTCCCAATTCGAGGTGTGCTCCTTTTGTTTTTCCTACCAATTGGGTGGACCTACCGTTTTATGCCGGCTCCGAACGGCGAATGCATTTTTTTTGAGAAGCTTTTTCATGGAAGAAATACTCTCGGAGGGTATGCCGGCCACTGCCGAGAGGTCACCGCTGCTCTTAAGAAACCAATAATTGGATTTTTACTAATTAGAAAATTTGTTTTGTTTGCTTGGACTGGGGTTTGAACCCGAGACCTATGGCATAGCAGGCGAGCACTCTACCTACTGCACCACAGCGGCCACCATACCACAGACATACTAATTTTGATTTAAATAATTTGTTTACAGATCTTAAAAAAACTGGTCACCAATGGGTTAATTCATGACCGTTTTAATGGGTTAAGATTCCAAAGATTACTAGTTTTAGTGTAGATACAACTAATATGATTTAAATATTTTAATCTATGAATTAAGTGAAAAAATTTGGTTAAAAATGGGTTAATGCGTGGTCGTTAAGGGGTTAAAATTCTTGGGATTTACTATTTTAGTATCGATATACCGATTCTGATTCAAGAAAATTAAACTCGAAACTAAAATAAAAAACATAGGTCACCAACGGGTAAACTCATGACCGTCAATGGGTTAAGATGCTATAGATTAACTGCTTTAGTGCAGATAAAGCGATTCTGATGTAAAAAAGTTGATTTCAGAATTTTGAGCGTCCTCATATATATAAGTGGCCCCACTGTGCGTCGTCGCAGTGGGAAACGAGTTGGGGCGTATTGAATTTTTGGAACAAGTGCAGAATAGCTACATTTTTGAAACTTTGACCCCCCCTAACTCCCCACCTATATATTTGCACCAAAAAAAATTATATTTTTAAACTCACCTTGAGAAGCTTTATCGATCCCAATATAAATTTTGTCGATTTGCAAAATGTAGCTATTCTGCACTTATGCCGAATTTTTCACAAAGTAGCGCCTTCCCGGTATTCTCGGTGAGTTTTTAATTTAGTTTAGTAGTTACGATCACTTTTAATTAGCCATGGGTAATGGCGCAATTTTTTTTGGCGCTGATACAACACCAGCGCCAACCGTGGCGCCGCGCACTGTTCTGGCGCAATAACACCTTTAGCAGAATTGCCATGGAATAATCGATAAATAACACTTGTTCGCTTCTGTTTACCATCCCCATTTTATTTCTTTTGGCGCAAAATTAATTTTAATTTTCATAATCATTTGGAACATATTCCGTATATTTGTGAAAATATGCTGGAAATTAGAGTCACTTAATTAGATCACTATCAAGCATACATAATTGTGACGGTGTCAAATACGGTGTGCTGTTATTGGCTCTGTGGTGGTGCCATTTTACACTAGCACTATATTGGTGCTGGTGTTAGAGCACGAAATTGAGTCGGTTTTATATTGCAAAATTGAGTTGGCGCATTTCCCAAATCGGAGTTAGCGCAATAACGCCAGGGTTGGTGTTAGCGCAATTGCGCCGGGCAGCGCAGTGTTACCCATGCCTACATACCACCGGGTTTCATTTTAACTTCGACATATTTCTATAAATTTATCAATAACTGAGTTATCGGTCAAAAGCGATTGCACAAAAACCCCTACAGGAATCGCTGATTTTTTCTACTAACACACACTAAATCTCAGTGCTGATCAGGTGATGACCAAAATACTGACAATCTCTGATTTTTTTACTAACACACTCACACTCTAAATGTCAGTGCTGATTACGTACTGACGAAAACTGTGACATTCTGTAGATTGTGAGACAGATATATTTGAGTTCATTATTATTTTACCTGTGTAAGAATAGTTTATCCCACATTAATTAATTGTCAGCACTGACTGCCTGATGAAGCAGAAATGATAGCAGTACCGTTAGCTCTTTGAAATTCCAAAAAAATCAAACTGACGCTGAGGAAAAATTTAAAAGCGCTACATTTTTGCTAATTATACCTATCAAAAAATCAAAAAGATAAGTATAAAAACCGACACTTTAAATAAAAACAAAAAAATAACATATATATTATTACACAAGAGTTCAAACGAATCGTTTAATTTCGACGACTGGATCGAGGAAGACGCTCAACCTGAAATTGGTAAGTGAAAAACAACTTATAATAAAATTTTTTCTTACACATAGCACTATTAACTGATAATTTCATTATTATAGCTCCTCAATCTATTAAAAGACGGAGAACTAACGTTACTGGTTTTAATGACCCTCATAAATATCAATCCGGGGTGAATGGAAAGCAACTTCAACAGTCCGTGGTAATGCAACCAAAGCAATCTTTTGCGATCCAACAACAACAGCAATCTCAGCAATATGTGGCGATTCCACAACAACAGCAACCACAGCATCCTATGGCGCTGCAACCATTCCCACGACAGCCGGTTCTACGTACCGGAATGACTCGGGGTTCCCCCGACTAAGGGCTGTCATTTCAGTCTAACCCCGTTTAGACCGGCACACACGATTCACAAACTGCGTCCATTTGAGCAGACCCATGCAGCTGGTCTGCTCAAAATCCTCCTATTAATGTCGGGTATAGAACCCAATCCCGGACCTGTCGAGTATTTCTGCTGCGTATGCCGGAACAGGCTCCACCGTAACTCCACATCAGTCAGGTGTAACACCTGCAACGGATGGAGCCACCTAAGAAACTGCTCCGGCCTAGCTTCGCACAGACAGTAGACTACACAATTTGTAGCACCATGCTGCTCACGCCAAGCGACACAAACAATGCCGCAAGCCCCATCTGGGCACACAGCACTTAGCTGTAAATCAAGGCGCAGCAACTTCCACCGCACCAACAACGAGACAGGCCGGACCGGGGCAGTTTCCGACGGGCTCTCGTGCCCTTCTACAGCCAGTCATCTGGCTATGTTCAGTGTGCAACACCAGGATACCTGCGAACATGACCTCAGTAAAATGCAACTCGTGCAATAGCTGGTGTCATTTTCGCAGGTGCTCTGGGTTGCACACTACAAGAGATTGGACTGCGAACTACATCGCACCATGCTGCCAGGCTGGATTAACATCGGTGCATCCGATGCAAGCTCCCGCAGGAAGACAACCGCCCACCTACGGGCAGCAAACAACTCAACACCAGCCTGTAAGCTCAGTGCAGCAGTCGCTCACGCCCAGAGTCACGTCCACCCCTCCGCGTAACTTCAAGTTCCTGCAATTTAACTGCAATGGTCTCGCTGGAAAGATCGCAGAGATCACAGACTTCATGAATCGGCATGGAATACCTATAGCCGCGGTCCAAGAAACCAAACTAACACCTAATTCGGCATTACTTAGTCATGCTGAATATAATATACATAGAAAGGACCGCGCAAGAGGTAATGGTGGCGGACTCGCGTTCATAACACACAACGCCGTGCATTACCGTCTCATCGAAGCAGACATAGCCCGCGTGGACACTACCCTAGAATGTCAGGGCATAGCAGTCCGAGCCGGCGATGTCGAACTGCAGATATATAACATATACGTACCTCCAGCCTCCTGCTGCCCGCCTCAATACCTTCCTGTAATCAGCTCGCTGTTGACGGGAGATAATAGGCTGGTAGTAGGAGACTTCAATGCTCATCATGAGCTTTGGCAATCGGCTCTGTCAAACGACAGACGAGGCCTATATCTTGCGTTGACTCTAGCATCAGATCACCTTCCCTTATTCATCTCGATAGATATGCCTGCCGACTTCATGACGACAGACAAAAGGACCTCGATCGGAGGTGGTTAAGGGTTGTTGCAGATGGGTCAAAGTTCAGACTACCATATAAAGACCAAAGAATTTAATTAATTTTTTTTATCTAATGGCCAAAGTCGATAGTCTTGTACTCAAGGATACCAAATATAAATTTTGGTCCTGATCGGTTAAAGGGTGTCGCCCGTGGTCCCATATGGTTATCTAAACTTTGACATGCGACGCCCCTTAACCGTCTCCGATCGGGACCAACATTTTTTTATGGTATCTTTGATCATGCTGTTAACGATGTAGGGGGTGAGATCGAAGAAAATCGCTAATCTAATTTTAAGGACACCCTAACTTACATACATGCATATGTACCCGGGAAATGGGTTATTACGCGGCAAACCGTGTCATATGAATGCCGGGTATTACTCGAATTACCCAGGCACTTGCCTTTCCTCAGTCCCAATACATTCGTATAAAGATATGAGGAAAATGATTGCTATTGCAAGCCTATTCCTCATTCCCTACAGGAATCGCTGATTTTTTCTACTAACACACACTAAATCTCAGTGCTGATCAGGTGATGACCAAAATACTGACAATCTCTGATTTTTTTACTAACACACTCACACTCTAAATGTCAGTGCTGATTACGTACTGACGAAAACTGTGACATTCTGTAGATTGTGAGACAGATATATTTGAGTTCATTATTATTTTACCTGTGTAAGAATAGTTTATCCCACATTAATTAATTGTCAGCACTGACTGCCTGATGAAGCAGAAATGATAGCAGTACCGTTAGCTCTTTGAAATTCCAAAAAAATCAAACTGACGCTGAGGAAAAATTTAAAAGCGCTACATTTTTGCTAATTATACCTATCAAAAAATCAAAAAGATAAGTATAAAAACCGACACTTTAAATAAAAACAAAAAATAACATATATATTATTACACAAGAGTTCAAACGAATCGTTTAATTTCGACGACTGGATCGAGGAAGACGCTCAACCTGAAATTGGTAAGTGAAAAACAACTTATAATAAAATTTTCTCTTACACATAGCACTATTAACTGATAATTTCATTATTATAGCTCCTCAATCTATTAAAAGACGGAGAACTAACGTTACTGGTTTTAATGACCCTCATAAATATCAATCCGGGGTGAATGGAAAGCAACTTCAACAGTCCGTGGTAATGCAACCAAAGCAATCTTTTGCGATCCAACAACAACAGCAATCTCAGCAATATGTGGCGATTCCACAACAACAGCAACCACAGCATCTTATGGCGCTGCAACCATTCCCACGACAGCCGGTTCTACGTACCGGAATGACTCGGGGTTCCCCCGACTAAGGGCTGTCATTTCAGTCTAACCCCGTTTAGACCGGCACACACGATTCACAAACTGCGTCCATTTGAGCAGACCCATGCAGCTGGTCTGCTCAAAATCCTCCTATTAATGTCGGGTATAGAACCCAATCCCGGACCTGTCGAGTATTTCTGCTGCGTATGCCGGAACAGGCTCCACCGTAACTCCACATCAGTCAGGTGTAACACCTGCAACGGATGGAGCCACCTAAGAAACTGCTCCGGCCTAGCTTCGCACAGACAGTGGACTACACAATTTGTAGCACCATGCTGCTCACGCCAAGCGACACAAACAATGCCGCAAGCCCCATCTGGGCACACAGCACTTAGCTGTAAATCAAGGCGCAGCAACTTCCACCGCACCAACAACGAGACAGGCCGGACCGGGGCAGTTTCCGACGGGCTCTCGTGCCCTTCTACAGCCAGTCATCTGGCTATGTTCAGTGTGCAACACCAGGATACCTGCGAACATGACCTCAGTAAAATGCAACTCGTGCAATAGCTGGTGTCATTTTCGCAGGTGCTCTGGGTTGCACACTACAAGAGATTGGACTGCGAACTACATCGCACCATGCTGCCAGGCTGGATTAACATCGGTGCATCCGATGCAAGCTCCCGCAGGAAGACAACCGCCCACCTACGGGCAGCAAACAACTCAACACCAGCCTGTAAGCTCAGTGCAGCAGTCGCTCACGCCCAGAGTCACGTCCACCCCTCCGCGTAACTTCAAGTTCCTGCAATTTAACTGCAATGGTCTCGCTGGAAAGATCGCAGAGATCACAGACTTCATGAATCGGCATGGAATACCTATAGCCGCGGTCCAAGAAACCAAACTAACACCTAATTCGGCATTACTTAGTCATGCTGAATATAATATACATAGAAAGGACCGCGCAAGAGGTAATGGTGGCGGACTCGCGTTCATAACACACAACGCCGTGCATTACCGTCTCATCGAAGCAGACATAGCCCGCGTGGACACTACCCTAGAATGTCAGGGCATAGCAGTCCGAGCCGGCGATGTCGAACTGCAGATATATAACATATACGTACCTCCAGCCTCCTGCTGCCCGCCTCAATACCTTCCTGTAATCAGCTCGCTGTTGACGGGAGATAATAGGCTGGTAGTAGGAGACTTCAATGCTCATCATGAGCTTTGGCAATCGGCTCTGTCAAACGACAGACGAGGCCTATATCTTGCGTTGACTCTAGCATCAGATCACCTTCCCTTATTCATCTCGATAGATATGCCTGCCGACTTCATGACGACAGACAAAAGGACCTCGATCGGAGGTGGTTAAGGGTTGTTGCAGATGGGTCAAAGTTCAGACTACCATATAAAGACCAAAGAATTTAATTAATTTTTTTTATCTAATGGCCAAAGTCGATAGTCTTGTACTCAAGGATACCAAATATAAATTTTGGTCCTGATCGGTTAAAGGGTGTCGCCCGTGGTCCCATATGGTTATCTAAACTTTGACATGCGACGCCCCTTAACCGTCTCCGATCGGGACCAACATTTTTTTATGGTATCTTTGATCATGCTGTTAACGATGTAGGGGGTGAGATCGAAGAAAATCGCTAATCTAATTTTAAGGACACCCTAACTTACATACATGCATATGTACCCGGGAAATGGGTTATTACGCGGCAAACCGTGTCATATGAATGCCGGGTATTACTCGAATTACCCAGGCACTTGCCTTTCCTCAGTCCCAATACATTCGTATAAAGATATGAGGAAAATGATTGCTATTGCAAGCCTATTCCTCATTCCCTACAGGAATCGCTGATTTTTTCTACTAACACACACTAAATCTCAGTGCTGATCAGGTGATGACCAAAATACTGACAATCTCTGATTTTTTTACTAACACACTCACACTCTAAATGTCAGTGCTGATTACGTACTGACGAAAACTGTGACATTCTGTAGATTGTGAGACAGATATATTTGAGTTCATTATTATTTTACCTGTGTAAGAATAGTTTATCCCACATTAATTAATTGTCAGCACTGACTGCCTGATGAAGCAGAAATGATAGCAGTACCGTTAGCTCTTTGAAATTCCAAAAAAATCAAACTGACGCTGAGGAAAAATTTAAAAGCGCTACATTTTTGCTAATTATACCTATCAAAAAATCAAAAAGATAAGTATAAAAACCGACACTTTAAATAAAAACAAAAAATAACATATATATTATTACACAAGAGTTCAAACGAATCGTTTAATTTCGACGACTGGATCGAGGAAGACGCTCAACCTGAAATTGGTAAGTGAAAAACAACTTATAATAAAATTTTCTCTTACACATAGCACTATTAACTGATAATTTCATTATTATAGCTCCTCAATCTATTAAAAGACGGAGAACTAACGTTACTGGTTTTAATGACCCTCATAAATATCAATCCGGGGTGAATGGAAAGCAACTTCAACAGTCCGTGGTAATGCAACCAAAGCAATCTTTTGCGATCCAACAACAACAGCAATCTCAGCAATATGTGGCGATTCCACAACAACAGCAACCACAGCATCTTATGGCGCTGCAACCATTCCCACGACAGCCGGTTCTACGTACCGGAATGACTCGGGGTTCCCCCGACTAAGGGCTGTCATTTCAGTCTAACCCCGTTTAGACCGGCACACACGATTCACAAACTGCGTCCATTTGAGCAGACCCATGCAGCTGGTCTGCTCAAAATCCTCCTATTAATGTCGGGTATAGAACCCAATCCCGGACCTGTCGAGTATTTCTGCTGCGTATGCCGGAACAGGCTCCACCGTAACTCCACATCAGTCAGGTGTAACACCTGCAACGGATGGAGCCACCTAAGAAACTGCTCCGGCCTAGCTTCGCACAGACAGTGGACTACACAATTTGTAGCACCATGCTGCTCACGCCAAGCGACACAAACAATGCCGCAAGCCCCATCTGGGCACACAGCACTTAGCTGTAAATCAAGGCGCAGCAACTTCCACCGCACCAACAACGAGACAGGCCGGACCGGGGCAGTTTCCGACGGGCTCTCGTGCCCTTCTACAGCCAGTCATCTGGCTATGTTCAGTGTGCAACACCAGGATACCTGCGAACATGACCTCAGTAAAATGCAACTCGTGCAATAGCTGGTGTCATTTTCGCAGGTGCTCTGGGTTGCACACTACAAGAGATTGGACTGCGAACTACATCGCACCATGCTGCCAGGCTGGATTAACATCGGTGCATCCGATGCAAGCTCCCGCAGGAAGACAACCGCCCACCTACGGGCAGCAAACAACTCAACACCAGCCTGTAAGCTCAGTGCAGCAGTCGCTCACGCCCAGAGTCACGTCCACCCCTCCGCGTAACTTCAAGTTCCTGCAATTTAACTGCAATGGTCTCGCTGGAAAGATCGCAGAGATCACAGACTTCATGAATCGGCATGGAATACCTATAGCCGCGGTCCAAGAAACCAAACTAACACCTAATTCGGCATTACTTAGTCATGCTGAATATAATATACATAGAAAGGACCGCGCAAGAGGTAATGGTGGCGGACTCGCGTTCATAACACACAACGCCGTGCATTACCGTCTCATCGAAGCAGACATAGCCCGCGTGGACACTACCCTAGAATGTCAGGGCATAGCAGTCCGAGCCGGCGATGTCGAACTGCAGATATATAACATATACGTACCTCCAGCCTCCTGCTGCCCGCCTCAATACCTTCCTGTAATCAGCTCGCTGTTGACGGGAGATAATAGGCTGGTAGTAGGAGACTTCAATGCTCATCATGAGCTTTGGCAATCGGCTCTGTCAAACGACAGACGAGGCCTATATCTTGCGTTGACTCTAGCATCAGATCACCTTCCCTTATTCATCTCGATAGATAAGCCTGCCGACTTCATGACGACAGACAAAAGGACCTACATTAACCATAACAAAGCGGACTGGGACAACTGGACGACATATACAGAGAGCATATTTGGTGCCCTCTCCGCTCCGACTGATGTGCTCGGCGGCGAAAAACAATTCCGCAAGGTCATTGCCAAAGCTAATGCACGCTTCATCCCGGCTGGAGGAATTCCTGAAATTCGACCAAACTTCCCGGGTGAAGCCACTACATTAGCCAGGGAGCGAGACCAGATCCGCCACACCGACCCGGGAGACCCCCGCATAAAGGACCTCAACCGGGAAATTCGGGCGTTGGTGGACGAGCACAAAAGATCGAAGTGGAGGGAGCACCTTAAATCCTGCAACCTCTCTGCTGGGGTTGCCAAGCTCTGTACCACCGTGCAAGCCCTGTCTAACCCGACGAAGCCTAAGGACAAAGTGTCCATAACCTTTGGAGGTGAGGCTGAATCGGACCCGAAGCGATGTGCGAACCAATTCGGTCGACAATTTCTACTACATCCTCCGGTAGACAAGGCCAAGCGTCGAATTTTCAGAAGGATGCGCAAACTGCCAAATAATGATGCGCACCTTGACATCTCCAGCACAGAGGTTCAGGAAGCCATAAAAAAGGCGAAATCGTCAAAATCGATCGGACCAGACGGAATCTCCATGTTGATGCTTAAACACTTAGGACAGGCGGGAGTAAGATACCTAAGTGAGGTCCTTGAGTTATCACTGACCACCCTTGTCATCCCCAATATCTGGAAGATGGCACGGATGGTCCCACTACTCAAACCGGGAAAACTTGCTAATGAGGGTGAATCTTATCGACCAATATCACTCCTCTCCCCAGTAGTGAAGATACTCGAGGCTATCTTGCTCCCATATTTTAACAGACATCTGACTCTTGCGACTCATAAACATGGCTTCCGTAAAACGCATAGCACAACAACAGCTCTAAACGCCATAAACACTCAGATAGTTCGCGGACTAAACCAACGCCGCCCATGTGAGAGAACGGTCCTCGTGGCACTAGACCTGTCGAAAGCATTCGACACGGTCAACCACGCCACACTAATGGAAGACCTCGAACAAACATCCCTCCCACCAAGGCTGAAGCGTTGGTCCGCCAACTACCTGAGTGGTCGACAGGCATCGGTACAGTTTAGGAACATAACATCTAAGGCAAGACGAATTAAACAAGGGGTGCCGAAGGGTGGTGTCCTATCCCCACTATTGTTTAACTTCTACATCTCTAAACTCCCTCCCCCACCAGAGGGAGTCAACATTGTTTCCTACGCCGATGACTGTTCGATAATGGCAACAGGCACCGACATTGACGACCTATGCTCTAAAATTAACAACTATCTCCCCGATCTTTCCAGCTTTTTCAATTCGAGAAATCTGGCTTTGTCACTTAGTAAGTCCTCCGCCACCATATTCACGACATGGACGAAGGAGGTGAGACTTGAGTTGGATATCCAATAACAATAGGATACCAACAACAAACAACCCTAAAATTTTAGGTGTGACGTTTGACAGTCTCGCCTCTTTCTCCGCGCATACGACCGCGATTGCCAATAAAGTACAAAGTCGCAACAAGATTCTCAAATCGCTAGCCGGCAGCACATGGGGCAAGGATAAAGAAACTTTAATAGCGACATACAAAGCAATCGGCCGGCCGGTCCTCAACTATGCGTCGCCAATATGGTCGCCGGGGACTTGCACCACCCAATGGACAAAGCTACAGGCGTGCCAAAACACCGCACTTAGGACTGCCTCAGGATGCCTCCAGATGACTCAACAACACCACCTTCACGTTGAGACCCAAATGCTCCCAGTCAAAACTCACAACAACATGCTTGACAAACAATTTCTACTGGGATGCTATCGCATAGGTCACCCAAATAGTCATCTTATTGAGCCTGAACCACCTCCTCGTCACATCAGGAATCACCTTCTTGATCACCACAAAGAGGTGGAAAAATACATCTCACAACCGCTCAACCAGACATCCTATAGGCAAGCCCTCAACAACATCCATAAAGACACAGTCAACAGCTACGTGTCCGTCCGTCCGGCATACCTTTTGATTAGAGACCAACCCCCACCAGTAGCAGAAGAAGAAAAAGAACTACCGCGAGAGACACGAGTTGCACTCGCGCAACTCCGTTCCGGATACTGCAGTAGACTAAACTCTTACAGGTCCCGAATTGATTCCAGCATACCGAATGTATGCCCAGCATGTGGAGAGTCACCACACGACACCAAACACCTCTTCACATACCCAACTAAACCAACTCATCTAACACTAATGTCCCTTTGGACACATCCCACTGAAGCTGCAACATTCCTGGGCCTCCCGTTAGATGAAATTGACGATAGTTTGTGAAAAATGTGTGTTGCCTAGGCGGGGCTTAGTACTGCTAACACAACAACAACAACAACATGGCGCTGCAACAGCAACAATCTCAGCAATATGTGGCGATCCCACAACAGCTGGGGAGCTTGACACTGATTGATCCTATATTGCGAGGTACTATTTGCCACTTTTTTTTCGATATATGTACATAAGTAGCTTTTAAAAGTAACTTTATTTTTAATGTAAATAAGTACTTAAATATTAATTTTTTTCCATATATTTTTTATTGTGTCATTCTTAACCCTTTGTTTTCAATTTCTTTACCCGTGGAGGAAAAAAATCGATTGGCACATATTTCATTCATTTAGTCCTAAATAAGCATAATTTGTAAGAAAATTAAAAAAAAATTAATTAGTTTAGGTTTTGAAATTTGTACGATATATCGTACAAAGTTCGTGAAATGAGCCAAAATCTTGCAAATATGCTGCTTGCTTTTATAATTTGTTTAGACTTTTTTAAACAAACATTTTTTAAAGCAACGAAATAAAGATATTTTTAATATTAAGCTTAAAAATTGTGACTTCTATCCAGATTTAATAAAATTCATACTTAAATACATAATTATTATATATAAAAAATACATATATACATTAAAAAAAATTTAGTAAAGACAAAATAAAAAAATATAATTTTAAACTTAAAAGCTGTAACCTCAATACAAAATTCATTGCGACACATATTTTTAAATTGTAATTTAAGTTAAGGATATAAAAATATGTATGCACTGAGAGAAAAAACGTTATATTTAGCGTTCAAAAGAATTACTTCCCTGTATTGAACACTTTCTTTGTTTTGAGCAAATTTTCCTTAAAACATGTTAAAAGGATTATGAAATAAAGTTACTTACATGGTTTCATATACATCAAAATAAGGAAAAATTTCTTAAGCGTCATTCCATTCCCAACTTGTCCTTGTTTTGAATATTTGATTTTCTTAATTTGATAAGTTGAATTTTCAAACAAATCACCATTGCAACGAATATGTTTGAATATTTTTAAGATAATTTACTGAAAACAAAGAAAAATAATGTATTGGAACGCGTGTTCAAAATAATAAAAAAATATATCTTAGATCGCGAGAAGTTTTTTTAGTGTATGCATATGCATGTATTTATTCGATAGGAAAGAAAAAAGATTTTATTTCTAGTGTTTTTTTAAATACATAAGTGAATATTGAACGGTTTTGTACTGATTCGACTAACGGACGAACTTTATAGAATTTGTCAATAAAATGTACACTGAAAAAAAAATTACTCAGATTGTGGAAAAGTGGGAATGATTCGGCGCTAAAGAAAATTTTCATTGTTTTGATGTACAATTTTCTTTAAAACGATGGTTTTATTCCTTGATTTGAAGAAAATTGTACATCAAAACAATGAAAATTCCCACTTTTCCACAATCTGAGTAATTTTTTTTTTTTGAGTGTAGATTCTGTCGTAACAGTATGAAGCTTTTTAGTGACATCGTATCCTTAAAAATCTGTATTGAAATCGTAGGATACCAAAATGTTGTCATTCTACCACGTCGCATGCAACCTATGGCTATTTGTAATTCAATTAAAATTTTAGTTTAAAAATTTTGAGTTTGTTCAAATTCTGAAACTTCATTTTGCGCTGTGTATAACTATCTAAAGCAGCTACGTGCCACGCAACGTCGAAAAATTTGCGTTTGAATTTAACGTAACAAGCAGCACTGAGCAGCAACTTTCGCGGATTTTGTACGATATATCGACCAAATTAATTATGTACGATATACACTTTTTTTGCGCAGGTCTCAAATTAATTTTTACGTAAATTTATTTTATTTAATATTTTTATTATATTCGGTAGGGCATTGTATACACAAAACTTCATAAATTTTGGGCACCTTTGCTTTTATTAAATTTATAAAAATCGATTTTTATGGTGACTCCTAGAACAATTGCATTCCTGAAAGGGAGCATGTGAAGAATATGTTTTTTTCTGAGAAACTTTTTACAAAAATTATATAATTTCTGGCTGTATTAAATAGGGAAGAGTTCAAGTTAATATAATATTGCTTTCTTTGGCAAAAATAGTGCTTAGTTTTAACAAAAAAATCATGTAAAGGGACACGAAAAATTTGGTCGATATATCGTACAAAATTAAGCAAAGGGTTAAAGAATATGACAATTTTTATGAAATCCAAACCTAACTGTCACTGCCTCAAATAACATTCAGAATAAAATCAACTTTATTTAATGTAAAATAAATACTTAAATATGAATACTTAATTATAAATAAATATTTTCGCAGTATTAAACAAAAACAGCAATGTATTATTTTTGGCAATTGTCAGTCGTGATAGGTTTATGATCAGTACTGACAAATTTTACCAAACAATCACTGATGATAATTTAACAGTCAGCACTGATCCAAAAAATAGCATGAGAGTGAGCAGTACAGGTGTATACTTGATTATAAATTTGTTAGAAGGAGATAAAAACTCACACGTACACAATTCTTGATCATTTTTGTGCTATCCGCCTTAAGAAAATGAGAAACTTTGTACTGAGCGCTGATAGTTAAACTGTCAGCCCTGATCATCAGATGATCAATCAAATGACTATCAGTGTTCCGGTAGGGAACCTTAATATTATTTTTGTATGTATTTGCATAGGGAGCATTTGACATTTGTTCGGGGCAATGGAGCGCAGCGCTGCGAAGAGCAAGGACCTAAAATCATTGGAAATAGCGGAGTTGGAGCTAAAATCACTTACATATGTATCAGAGTTGAGCAAAATTGTTTCGAATAACGAATAATAGGTAGATCAATAATTTTTTTTTTTTATCTTTATTTGAATAATAAATAATTTCGCTTACTACAAAAAGAATTATTCGTAATACATAAATACTTTTTATTTACATAAATTTTTGTGATAAAATCGAAACCATGTACACATGTATGTATGTTCTTCAAATGCTGTTTTTTTTCTACCCAGAATTTTTATTTATTGGGTCGTATTCACAAAAATATAGCATATGCTTTTACTCAAGATTTCGGAAATTTGACTTAATTTGTATGAACCAAATTTCAAAATGTGAGTAAAAGATCTGAAATCTAAAGCAAAAGCAAATGCTTGGTTTTTATTAATATAACCCATTATTTGAAATAGCCTATAAAGTTCCGAATAATTTAACTTTAATTTAGTAACTAATTTATCTAAATAAAAATTAAAAAAAAAATTTTATTCGAATAATTATTTAAATAAAAATTTATTCGAATAATGCCTAAGTCTGGTAGACATGCATCACTATTAATTTTTGTTTGTGTTATTTATTTAGTTTTAATAAGTTTTTTTCTTTTAACCGATTTAGCACATTGTAAGAGGAGGACAAATTTCATATGGGCTCGTCATTTATTGATACATCTCGCAAGATGACAGCGAATAGTTTTTTATTATCGCATTTATTTTAAAAATCATCGCCCACCGGTCGAAATACTATATATATTTTTGAATTTCCATTACAATATGAAAATTTCACTTATATTTATCACATCCACATTTTCTCTACTAACAGTTTTTATACATTTAGTATAAACTTACTTCCTATACCAGTTTGGTAAGATGAACGAACATTTTGACAGTTTTTCGTGCCGAAATTTGCCGCAAGTATTTGGTTGCGGCGATATTAACAAAATATCAAAAATTACAATAAAAGTTTAAGTAAATTATGTAAATGCATGTATGAAGTTGTAATAAGTGTTAGTGAGTGTGAATATATGTAAATACATTAATCAACCGGTCGCGAGAAGCCACAAACATGGCGTGGGTCCATTGCATTTTCCACCGCGATTGAATTGCTGTTATATGCAAAGAAAAACTTCAAAGAAAAAATTGTGAAATAATGATAAGAGTGATTTACGTGTGTATGTAGGTTTTGGAAATTAAAATATATTTTCACCCAAGAATTATAATGCATTTTCTGAAGTTGATAACTATTGTTTGACTACTATAAAAAAGCAACTAACGAATTATGAATGTATATTTCTAACAATTTACCATTTCAGTAAAAACTTTCGTCTCAATAAAGGCGCATTCAAATAAGTATTGCAGGTGGTGGAAGGTCGACTTCAGTATAATGCGCCCGCCATATTTATTTTCAATAAATCCTTCAGGAAAAGTTCTGCGAATGATAATTTTACTAGTTATAACACTCCCGACTACGCAAAATTACTGTAAATCTCTCCAGATCTAATTCCAGAAAGGGAGTTCTGTCGGCTGAGGGTTACTTTTCAAAGCGCGGCGCAGTGCATAAGGTGCTCTACGCAAAAATACTGTGTTATTAATGAATTATAAGTTTCCGCAAGATTTCGTTTGCATTTTAGTGATCTATCAGAAACGAAAAATTCCGGTGCCGGGTACCGGTGTTATTGAAATTTTCCCCTGTTTTTGTATACAATTTGCTTTTATGTAGTTCAAAATAATTCTATGAAAAACAGAAAAAAGGACAAGGTAAAGATTTATTTCACGCAAAATTAAGGCTATTTTTTTTATTTTCAGCCTCTAATTAAATTTACGCTTGTTTACTTATGGCCTTTTCACATTACTCGGTACGACATCGGATCGAGATTTTTTGCTCGGTATTTTCAGCTTACCGAAACGATTCCGCCTTGCTGTGTTTGGGCCTTTTCACATTACTCGGTACGACATCGGATCGACATTTTTTGCTCGGTATTTTCGGCTTATCGAAACGATTCCGCGTTGCTGTGTTTTTCACACTTGTGGGAATACTTTCGGTGCGTAATCGGCAGAAAATGGAAAAACAAACATCGAAATTTGCAAAACAAAATTTTTAACTTCAACAAATCACTCAATAATAACAATAATGTCTTCTAGCGAAGACGAAGACATTATAAGTTGCTACATTTATAGCCGAAACGAGTTTTTTACTGACTTTGTTCTTCTTCTTTTATCACGCCGCAAAAATGTAAGCAGTAATTCCTCAAATTTTACTGACCGGTCTTACCGCGTTGCGGTATACCGAAATTAACCCGCTCCGATTTCATGTATGCAACACTAATGTGAAAGTGCCAATTGAAATACATCTGGTCGGTAAGGTTTCGGTATACTTTCGGTAAAAACCAAAAATGTCGATCCGATACCGCACCGAGTAATGTGAAAGCGCTCTATAGATCCCGAAGAGGTTTTATTTTTGCTTAAAACAATAAAGAAGTCCATAAACTACGGACCAGATATGATTCCTTCAATATTTTTAAACAAATGCGCCGAGTATATTTACCAGCCATTATCCACACTATTTAATCTGTCTTTGAAGTCAGGAATTTTCCCAAAAGCGTGGAAAGAATCTTTTATAATTCCTCTACATAAATCTGGAAGTAGATCTTCCATCGAAAACTATCGCGGTATAGCAAAGCTTTCGGCTATCCCAAAGTTATTTGAGGCTATTGTCACCAATTGTCTAAATCATTCCATTTCCTCATCAATAGTAAGTTCGCAGCATGGTTTCTGTAGAGGTAAATCAACTGTTACCAACTTACTAGAATTTACAACTCATGTCTCCAACGGTTTTAGGAATAATGCTAATACCGATGTAATTTATGCTGACTTCAGCAAAGCCTTCGACAAGGTCAATCACGCGTTACTTATCCATAAACTTGATCTTCTTGGTTTTCAACTTATTCTGTTAAAATGGATTGCGTCATATGTCACTAATAGAACACAAAAGAGTTGTTTTTAAAAATGCTTTTTCCAACATCATTAACGTATCTTCAGGAGTTTCACAAGGCAGCCATCTTGGTCCGACTCTGTTTTTGCTGTTTATAAACGACATTTCTTATGCTATTTGTAACTCAAAACTTCTGATGTATGCCGATGATGTGAAACTTTTCAAGTCTTACTCTTCTTTGGAGGAAAGATCTGCCCTACAAAATGATTTAAATTGCTTCGCTAAGTGGTGCAATATTAATCTTATGCCACTCAATCTTAGTAAATGTAAATTTATGAGCTTTTCACGGAAGATCCTTCAACCTGCGTCTTACACAATTAATAACTATAGTTTGGAACAGGTTTACGATTTTGTCGACCTAGGAATAAGATTTGATAGTAAGCTCCCCTTTAACCTGCATATTAATGCTACAGTAAACAAAGCTAAAATATCCTAGCATTTGTAAAACGTTGGTCTAAGGAATTTAATGACCCTTACGTAACTAAAGCCCTGTTTACAACATTAGTACGACCTATACTAGAATACGCTTCAATAATCTGGAGTCCGCAATATCAAGTTCATTCCGATCGACTGGAATCAATTCAAAAACAGTTCTTACTTTTTGCGTTAAGGAACTTTCATTGGGACCCACGGACAAATCTTCCCTCGTACACTAGTCGCTTGAAGCTTATTAATCTTCCAACCTTATCAAGCCGCAGGGAAATTTTAGGTGTAATATTTCTGGTTAAACTACTGAAAGGATCCATAAGCAGTCAATTTCTCCTAGCCGAAATAAACTTAAATGTTCCTATTCGACCATCAAGACATTTTCAACCTATCTTTTTAAAGCAGTGTAGAACTAATTTTGAATTACACGAACCACTTCGTTGCTTATGTAAATCTTTTAATGATTATTCTACTCATTTCGATATATCAGACTCTGTTTATCTGATAAGAAAAATTCTGTTGTGCGCTCTTAACAAGTGACAACAAATCTCTCGCTCTAATTGACTATTCTATTTTTGCCTATTACTTTTATTTGTAGTTTTATATTTTATTCTATGTACACATGTATATCCAGCTGATGGAATTATATTTTCTGTAGCTGAGCAGTATAAGTTCTCGACGTTTAATAAACTTCTACCACTCAACACCTTGGCCAAATTTTATTTTAAAATATCCGTACGTCATGCGGATGCGCCCCTCGTGCGGTTGGGTGGGTGGAGGGAAAACGTTGGGTTTATTATTATTATTATTATTATTATTATTATTATTATTATTATTATTTTGGTGATAACTGGTTGAAAGGACCACATAATCTTTATGGGTCAAAATTTACGTACCCATCCACAGTAATCCTGTGTGGAATACCTTCATCGCCTTCATGAGGGAGTACTTAAATTTATAAAAAAAAAACACACCTAAGCACAATTACATATGAATGATACGTAGATAATTCTTATTTTGGCTTAGAACAAATTTTATTTTTATCAAACTTTTGGTTGGACCACTCCGCATAGCAGGCATTTTGACTTAAAGGAGGTCAGCGCGACAAATATTTAAGAACTGATTCAATGACTCTAAATCAATTCCAGAATGAGCTCTGGCAACTAGATCACCCAGCTCGTTTGACACATTGTATTTTATAGAACTTTTATATTACTCGGTACAGTACCAAAGTATTCATATTTATTTGCATGTGAAATTTAAGTATTATCTCTATATTTTTATATTTAAAAAAACAAAACGATATCGTTAAAACCACGAAAGTAGCTTACTTTATTAATTTTAATTTTTTTCTCAAAAATTTTTCTGTGTTAGAACCCCAAAAGCAGCATATTTTATTAATTTAAATTTTTTTTTTCAAACATTTTTCGGTGATACCAAAAAAAACATAAATGTATCAATTTGTGATACCAAATTTTTTGAGGCTGTGGCAACACTGTTTACAATTTCTTCCTCTTCTTCAGAGAATTTTGACACATTTTAGGAAAGTACCCACACAAATTCTGTGTGCGGATTTGGTTACATTAATTTAAATTTTGAAAAGAGCTTTTCGGCCGATGAAAATTAAAAGGCAAATTTACATTCCCTTCATTCTCCTACGCGTTTCGACGGTATTCTCGTCTTCATCAGGGAGTAGACATTCAAAGATTTTAAACGAAAAATTTATCACAACACATCTATCTTTTTACATTATTTTCGCGAAAAATTCTGTTGTGCGCTCTTAACAAGTGACAACAAATCTCTCGCTCTAATTGACTATTCTATTTTTGCCTATTACTTTTATTTGTAGTTTTATATTTTATTCTATGTACACATGTATATCCAGCTGATGGAATTATATTTTCTGTAGCTGAGCAGTATAAGTTCTCGACGTTTAATAAACTTCTACCACTCAACACCTTGGCCAAATTTTATTTTAAAATATCCGTACGTCATGCGGATGCGCCCCTCGTGCGGTTGGGTGGGTGGAGGGAAAACGTTGGGTTTATTATTATTATTATTATTATTATTATTATTATTATTATTATTATTATTATTATTATTATTATTATTATTATTATTATTATTATTTTGGTGATAACTGGTTGAAAGGACCACATAATCTTTATGGGTCAAAATTTACGTACCCATCCACAGTAATCCTGTGTGGAATACCTTCATCGCCTTCATGAGGGAGTACTTAAATTTATAAAAAAAAAAACACACCTAAGCACAATTACATATGAATGATACGTAGATAATTCTTATTTTGGCTTAGAACAAATTTTATTTTTATCAAACTTTTGGTTGGACCACTCCGCATAGCAGGCATTTTGACTTAAAGGAGGTCAGCGCGACAAATATTTAAGAACTGATTCAATGACTCTAAATCAATTCCAGAATGAGCTCTGGCAACTAGATCACCCAGCTCGTTTGACACATTGTATTTTATAGAACTTTTATATTACTCGGTACAGTATCAAAGTATTCATATTTATTTGCATGTGAAATTTAAGTATTATCTCTATATTTTTATATTTAAAAAAACAAAACGATATCGTTAAAACCACGAAAGTAGCTTACTTTATTAATTTTAATTTTTTTCTCAAAAATTTTTCTGTGTTTGAACCCCAAAAGCAGCATATTTTATTAATTTAAATTTTTTTTTTCAAACATTTTTCGGTGATACCAAAAAAAACATAAATGTATCAATTTGTGATACCAAATTTTTTGAGGCTGTGGCAACACTGTTTACAATTTCTTCCTCTTCTTCAGAGAATTTTGACACATTTTAGGAAAGTACCCACACAAATTCTGTGTGCGGATTTGGTTACATTAATTTAAATTTTGAAAAGAGCTTTTCGGCCGATGAAAATTAAAAGGCAAATTTACATTCCCTTCATTCTCCTACGCGTTTCGACGGTATTCTCGTCTTCATCAGGGAGTAGACATTCAAAGATTTTAAACGAAAAATTTATCACAACACATCTATCTTTTTACATTATTTTCGCGAAAAAAGATAGATGTGTTGTGATAAATTTTTCGTTTAAAATCTTTGAATGTCTACTCCCTGATGAAGACGAGAATACCGTCGAAACGCGTAGGAGAATGAAGGGAATGTAAATTTGCCTTTTAATTTTCATCGGCCGAAAAGCTCTTTTCAAAATTTAAATAATTATTGAAATCTATGGTCTATTACTAATACAAATTGGTTACATTAAATTTTTTGGAATTCCAAACTATAAAATATTTGTTATCCAAATTGTTTTTGTATTTTTTTTTATCAAATTCCAATTAATTTATTGTTGGGGGTAAATGGAAAAAATTCAACAACTTTTTCCAGTGAATGTTGAGTGTATTTATTATTAAATTAAATAATTTTCGTACTAAGCATTAAAAAGCTTTTAAGTCCAAATAATTTATTTGACAGGAGCCAGCGACCACATTAGAAATAAATCTATTCTGGCGAATTTTCGTCAGGCGATTTTCGACAGCTTTTTGGTCCTGTTCTTCCTCATATCTGGCCGTGTTTTTAAATGTTGATATAACGCTACGACGGGTCGATATTTTACTCGACGTTGGATGTGTTTAAGCCTTAAGTGTTAACTGTTAAAGTTGATCTCTCAACTTTAACAGTTAACACTTATTTTCATTCCATTTCAGTCTGACGGAAACACAAAAACGCTGAGCGCAAAGTATTTCCCTCCGACTGAAACAGAAAACTCTTACACTCAAAGTGTTTCTCATCGTGAGCAACCTCTCTCAATGATCTTCTTTCTGTTGCCCTCAGCAAGTGACGGTTTCAATGAGACTTTTATTTTTTTCCGTCCTTTGATAACAGTTAAAAACAGAGGGATAAAGAAAAGTCTTGCTGAAAAATATGTTTGCATATGTAGATATGCATGTACGTTCGTGCGCATACGCATGTGTGCAAATGGAAGGAAGAAAGATTGTATTCGTAGTATGGCTGTATTTAAAATAACCAATTTTGTAACTTAGCTGGTATGGACAGGAATATTATTTTGAATTATTTAGTTAATACATAATATATGTATTAAAATATAATTTGATGTTAGATTCGTTACTTATAGGGGCGTCAGAATGAATACTTTTCCGTCAATCCAGCAATCCGTTTAACTGACAGCAGAGTGGAATTACATGTATTTGAATGAAGATCGACACAATCAGTACTTCAACTTTGCCGTAACAAATATATGAAATTGAAGTATGTGTCAGTTAAACGCTGCTGGATTGCCGGAAAAGTATTCATTCTGACGGGCCCATTACATATTTATGTACATATTAATATAGGTATTTAATAATTAAGGCATGTGTCTGAATTTTTTACATACTCTGCAGGGCAGTTAATAAGTAATTAGAAAACAGAATTTCTGGTTCAGAACTAGCGAAAATGTGTCAAAGAGGCACTAGTTCATTTGCCGTCGGCTTAGAATATTTCTACAATTCTTATACATGCATACACTCAGAAAAAAATCATCAACACGATTCATGTAAAATTAACACGATCGATCTTTACACATAGAACAGCAACAATTTTTTCAAATTACACGATGTTTTAAACATGATTTTGGCTTTGTAACTGTCATCTGAAAATTTGGTAAATTCAACCAAGTTTTATTGTTGATACAACATGAAGAAATTTTAAAATATACAAGATGATTCAAATATAAAATTTTATTCCTAAATGTCGTTTGGAATTTGGTTTATTTAACATGATGATAGTGTCAATATAAACTAAAAAAAAAATGTTAGAAAAATGACGTCCCAATTTTAGTGTTAATACAACATGAAAACAAATGTTAAAAAAATAAGAACCACAATTAACAATAAAAGTTGGTTGATATAACACGAAACAATGTTCAAACATAAACGTCATTTGGAATTTTGGTTTATTTAACACGATGATAGTGTCAATATAATTTAAAAAAGTGTTAAAAAAAACGTCAAAACTTTTTTGAAACATACACAATTTTTTCAACGTTTGAAGTTCTGCTGTTCGTGCAAAACACAAATTAATATAATTTATTTTTAACAAAAAGAAAATTTTGTGCGTGGCAATGATGGGTGTTTAGAATCATTGGCAGTGCGTGATAATGGTTTTTCCATTTATATTTTTAGTTCGCAGGTAAGTTAAAAGTGGATTGCATTTTAGTTTCTAAAAGTTCTTAATGTTCAATATTTTATTTTTCCTCTTCATAGTTTGCAATTTTTACCACGAAGAGATGTTTAGCGAATGGAGTCTTTCACGCAGCATGCGGTGCATATACCGTTGCATTAGCGGCCAAACATTACTCGGTGCCAGTGATAGTAAGTACTATCGCCCATGTATAAAATATTCGTATGAGAAGGATGCTTTCAATTTGGTCGGTTGTGCGGGTGATGTACTCGAATATGCTTTATTGATCTGATGATTGTATATTTTATGTTTTATATGTTTTTTTATTTAAAAAATAAATTGTAAAATCAATAAGACTTTCTAGTTAATTTAAAAATAAATTTAAGGTAAAATCAAAAAGATGTTATTGTTAATTCAACAGGACCATTTCGTGTTAATTTAACCAGCTTAAATTGTAACATTAACTAGTTAAAATTGTAAAATCAACAGGAAGACTCAATACTTTTTAGTGTTAATTCTACAGTTGTCATCCTGTTAAACTAACACTTGACAGTAGTGTTAAATTTACACGATTACAAGATGGCATACACTAAGCATCGTGTTGAAAAAAATTAACCACAAAATTTGTTGATTTTGGATTGATTTCACACTATTTTTTTTGGGTGTACATATCATATTATCATAGTTAAGCTTAGTAGTACGTAGGTGCATACATGTGTACATAACTATTTTATATTATTATTGTTTTACTTGTTTATCAAAAAGTGACTCACCCCTTTCATTTGTGTCAGAGCTGCCCCATTGTACATGATGCGAATTTGAGTCCGCTCCGATGAGTAGATGGCCGGGGCAATATTTGGCCACCAGGTCCATCATCAAGCCTTGTGGTGGAGGTGTGCGTGAATCATAGGGCATAAACACGATGCCAGAGTTACCGGTGTGCCCTTGATCGTTGTGCTGGCCGCAGTAATGTCGCCGTCGCTAAAGTTAGGCAAGAGAAACATTGTTAGCTCGTACTTAACCAATATACAGGTTCTTATATTACCTTCAACACAAGCTCGGATGAGCCTGTATCCAGTGGCCCCCAGTCCGCAAATCCTCAGGTTATTCACCCAAGGTTCTTGGATGAGGACCACATCAACGTCGCCTTGAGAAAGGCGACTGATGAGAGCGGCTGATGCCGCTTTAGATCGGTGGAGGTTTATCTGTAGCACTCTCATGAGTGTCCACAGCCCCCACCCCCTCAACCACCGTGACGTCGGCAGCCTCTTCGTCGCTGTCCAGCAGGACATCCTCCATTGTCAAATCATGCAGAGCATCTGCACAATTTGACGTGGCGGACTTCATGCTGTCCACGTCGGAGAGATCCGCCTCCGCTTCGGGCGCCTCGATGTCCGAGTCCACCGAGGTTTCCGGAGCGGCGGCGCGCTGAGCGTCGCCACGGTACACGTGAATTATGACATCCCCGACGCCATATTTCACCCTACCCTGGCACTGTTTAAGTGGCTCGAGAGCCTCCTTATTCAGCGCCAGGACCACCTCTCTTCTCGGGCCCACTGCGCCTTCGACTCGAATGACGCTCCAATTCTGCATAGGGAGGGATGGGTTCATAACCTGCAGCATTCTGAGGATCCTCTCAGGAGCTGCTGGGGTTACAGGAACCCATACCCTGGCCCCAGGCCGGACCGGAACATCCTTCCAGTCGACGACCTCTAGTCGCGCACCGGGGTACACCTCGCCGACCCTCGCGACCGCAGCCTTATACAGGCTGACGGTCCTTGCGTCGTCGCAAGCGAGCACCTTGATTTGGCCTTGATACCATCCCGCGTCTCTACCACGTGGGGGTGGTCCTGGAGACGCCAGCACGACGTCAAGAATGGCGTCGGTGATGGCAGCCAGGACCCACAACCACTTGTCCTTCGGGATGGCCCCACGGTCATTTCCACGGTCCAGGACCCCAACGAGGATCCTGTCCCTGGCAACCTCGGCGAAGGTCGGCTTGGGCACACCGGCGTGCTGCTGTAGCCGCTTCGGATGGGGCTTTATCTGGGAGAAAGCTCGCCGTACCAACACTCGATGGACCGCCCGCATCAGTGAGGTCTGGGCGGCTCGCCGTTTCCAGCGCTGCCGTTCCAGCGCTCCCACTGGAGTTGGGATCCATCGGGCGTCGATCGTGCCTACCTTCTCCTTTGGCTCGGTGTGGCCAGGTCGTAAAACCATTGCCACCGCCTCGGCAAAAAGGTTCGCCGTTCCAGCACCTGGGAGGTGTCCAGCATCAGCAGCAGCTGGATGGTTCGCCGTCTCCAGCGCTACCATTCCAGCGGTCCTACTGGTGCTGGAGCCCCCCAAGCCGCCAGTCCAAGTTGTTGTTGTTTGGTGAGAGGCAAGCCTCCCACTCCCATGTACGCCATGTAGGCGCGAAAGCGTCCTTGGCGCTTGCGCCGACGCAATCCTCCTCCGAGAGGAAGAGGACGAAGATTTTTTTGTTTTATTATTTAAGTTTGAGTTTGAATTTTCCATGTAAAAAGGGCCCCAAATCGAAGCCGCTATCCTTCCCCGTTTCGTGCAGTCACTAAGGATCCCAGGTTATGTGTGAAATCAGGGACAGCCTGGGGAGGTTGGAACCCCCGCCGTCATGTGGGGGGGCCCAGAGCCATCCGTGCAAAGACAGGAGTAATCTCAACTGCACCTGCACCGCCAACTTAACGGCGACAAATTTCGATGTTTATTTTCCTATTTTCTGCCGATTACACACCGAAAGTATTCCTACAAGTGTGAAAAACACAGCAACGCGGAATCGTTTCGGTAAGCTGAAAATACCGAGCAAAAAAAATGTCGATCCGATACCGCACCGAGTAATGTGAAAGCGCTCTTAACCATCTCCGGTTAAGCACTTAGGGCCGTTTACTGAACCTCTGATTAACGCTAACCACGGTTAAAGTCCGTTTAAACATCATTATCGACTCCATCAAACCAAGCATTTAACATGTGGTCGATAATGCAGCCCACAGCTTAACCAGACCTTTGTCCTCTGGTTAGCGTTAATCAGAGGTTGAGTAAACGGCCCTTAACCAGAGATTTTTGCCCGGTTAAGCAATTTATTTGACAGCTCGCCATACAATTTACGTCAAACTAACCAGCGATTAAATTAACCGGAGATGGTGAAACCGGCCCTTAATCGTCGAGTTGTGGAATTGTTTAACATGTACTCGACGTGTCTTTCTGGCCGGAATCGCTTCCACCTTGATGATTTGGATGGAGTGAGCACGCGCACGATGACGGGCAGCCATATCACGATAACACTGCGTCACAGCACCACCTACGCGTTGCAACGGCCAAATCACGATATTCTCGGTACATGTTGTGGGTGCCGGAACGCGAATGATAACGCCACCAAATACCAAAATTTTTAATTTTAGTTGGCGACGTTTCGTAGACCTGTTTGAATGATACAATTTCACTGGTAGCCTTCTTGAATTTTTTCAGCTGGCGAAAGAAATACCAGAAACAAGATTTGGCCACAATGTTGTCCACCATTGCCGTCATTTGCTCCGCTGAGGCCCGACTCCTTTTTTTTGCTGATGTACTTATAGAAGCCATTCTGAAATTAGAAATAACAAGAATATAAATGATTAAAATCATTAAATAAATGTTTAAATGCTTACCTTTGTTAAATATACTAAAATGAACACCGCCGGGCCAAAAAATTGTTTGTTTTCTGCCATTCCCTTTTGTGTTTTTCGTAAATATTGACAAGAGATGCCACTTTTTCTTACTTTGAATAAATTCCAAACAACAGCTGTTAATTGTGGTTAAGGCAAAGTTAATGAATCGCACAATCGATAACGAAAACCACATTTGTTATTGTTAAAAATATCTATTGTAAAATCGTTAAAAGTTAGAGAATCAAGCTACGGACCTGTTAAATTCCGATTAGGATTAGTAATCAATTAAATTGTTTTTTTTTTTTAATTGGTAATCATTATTTTAATTATTTTGTAGAAAAAAGTAATTTTAATTGATTACCATTAAAAAAATAAAAATAAAAATAAAAAATAATCATAAAAAATCAAAAATAATCAAAATATTTTTTTTTTATTGTTTTTGATTTTTTATGATTTTTTCATTTTGTTTGATTATTTTTCAATATTTTTGTAAAGAAATTTGGATACGCATGCACATACATACGTATTCTGGTAGGTATGTATGTATGTTTGGTCAGAGAGGCATCAAGTTTGTTTGTACAAATGTATGTATACGCATATTAAAGTACGTAACCCTACAGTAAATATGGGGACAGGTGTATCCAAGGGCGGGGTGTAATAAGGCCTTTTGAAATAAGGCCTTTAAGGCCTTATATTGCTATCGATTGAGGAATAAAGCCTTTATTAAGAATAAGGTCTTATTTCACTTGAAATGTGAAATAAGGTTCTAAAGGTCTTATTTCACTTTGCGAGTTGAAATGGCCGCAAGAGTACTGTAGACAGGGCCATAGATATTACTCCGAAAAGAGAATTCTATCGGCTGAGGGTTATTTTTTAAAAGCGCGGCCGAAGGCGGGATCGACATTAAAATTTTCGACATATCGTACCAGACCCCACCTACGCTGAAGGGTGTACTACGCAGAAGGAAACAGCTTTTGCGTTGGGGGCCTTCGGCCGCGCTTATAAAAAAATAACCCTGGGCTACGTCATCCCTCCGGACGAGTGCCCTAACCGTGGCTGCCGCCACGGTGATATCCTTCTGCGTAGTACACCCTTCAGCTTGGGCGGCCTTCGACCGCGCTTATAAAAATTACTCTGGGCTACGCTATCCAAGTCCGGTCGTGTGTCACAGCCATGGCTACCACCACGGTGATGTCCTTCTGTTATTTATATAACAGTTATTTGCTCATTGGAATTCTCATATGTTCTCGCGTAAATAAATAGAGGGGTTATTGCACATTTCAAAAAAGGTCTAATTGCGTTTTAAATGTGAGATAAGACCTTTTTTGAAAATGACAAAATAAAGGCTTTATCTCACTTTAGTTGCGATATAAGGCCTTAAAGGCCTTATTTCAAAAGGCTTTATTACACCCCGCCGTATCCAAGTCATTATGTATTATGCGGTACAACTGCACTAGTTCAAATGTCGAAAAATTTAGAAGTATAAAATTTGTATAGACCTTGGCTCGTTGAAAGTTCTTCGTACTAGATGCGAATACAAAAACTTCCTACACCTGGGGAAGATTCATTTCATGGTCCAGGATAAGGACAGGACAGAGCGAATAAATAATTATCAGTATGACTGGGATTACCTTTACGCAAATTTATTTGCAGCATAGCAAATCGTCTACTGCTTTATTATATAGTAGGCATGCGAAGCGGCATACAAATCCCCAAATAATTCTATTATGGGAAGCATGTGTATGTCGTAAACGCATCTATGGCCTTGAAGGGATTTCTTGAGGCAAAGTCCTCCACTTTATGGGAACAGAATGCACGATGCTCAGAGTGTTTGTTTACAGGAAATGAAATGTTTATTCACGTATGGTTAAGCCGAGGTACTTAACTCATTTTTGACTAAAGGTTAATGTTAAATATTTTTTAATATTTATAAAAATTAAAAATGAATTAACTAATACAAGAAATATGCATAGATGTATCTGAATCAGTCATGGGCTCTCGAGCTCCAGGGAGCTGGTCGGCTACACACATGAATCGTGTGTACGCTGATAGCAAGCTACCCACTAGGCCCATTTCTGAGGTGATGCGATTTTTTTTTCATGCCAGGATACTTGTTTTTGTTAGATATTCCACAGGTACTCCTAAAGTATGTTAAACTGCACGTACAAATTGAGCACGGATTATTTCTTCACTGACCAAAGTAGGAGTTAAGAAGAGTAAGCCGAAACACCGAGTAATGTGAAAGCGCTCTTAAAGTAAAAGGATTGCTATGATCTCTCAAGAACTTTCTTTCGTTCAGAGAAATCCTTTGCTCCTCCTCCTCTACTAATAAAGCTGCAATCGCAATAGAATCCATTATTTTATTATTTAAATAAATTGTTTTTAGTAAAATAAAGTAAAAATGTATTTGGTTTCATCAAAAAATAAGAAACCTGAGAAAAACCCGCTCAATTTCGCATCAGCATTTGGTAACGCTGATTGGAACATAGTTCATATAGTTGGCAACTCTTAGCTTCGAACGGCCGGGGTAGATGATACGAATTTCGAAGAGTTCGGCATCGTTGCTTTCGGCGTTTCGGTTGTTCGTGAAATTGGCAAAAATTTTTGTGAGCGGAACTAACAAAAAAAAACTTTCGCTCCGATGTCCTGATAGTAAAGAAACGCAAGATGATTGTGGCGATGCACCTACATAAAGCAAAATGCAACTACATCCAGCAGTTGATTGTGACGGGGCCATTGTGTATGCTATACTCGCTGGTTATAATAGCCGTAACGCAACGGATGGAGCTGTCACTTTAATATCTAGTGTATGTGAAAGGCATGCGAATGATTATAATGAACGGTAGAAAACGGCGACAACCCTAAGCATCTGTTGATTTTAGATTTCTTCCGTATTCTTACGGCAATTTGACAGTTCTCTTTGCAGTGACAGAACATAATGCCGTTAGCAAAAAATTTTTTTACATTTTATAATATAAAAATTAGCGAATTTGACGAAAGACTTAATAACGGCGTGCGTCGTTATGGAATCACCAACAAATTGGAAGTTTTCTGTTTTAAATTGGCAAATAAAGCACAATATTTACAGCTGTGGCAAATGTCAAAGACGGCAGTTAACGCACTATTATAACTACCTTATGTTTGTCACCGTTCTATATCGGTACGGCTTCCGTCCCGTCCCGGCTATTATAACCAGCGCAATACACTATGGACGGGCTATTAGGTATGATAGTCGAATAGATGCCACATTTCAAAAAATATCGATATATATCGCCCAATCCTAGCTTGCTCAGTTGTACAGGAACGGTTTCAGTTTTGCTTTTAATGATTAAATATGTTTACCTTATGGACGTTTGTCGAGGCAACTTTGCTATGTTTGAATGCAATCTGTGTTTTACATGAAGAACGTTTTCTTGTTAAATGTAAGCTAAGTTAAACATGCTACTTTGCAAGGATTTCATATGCATATATGTATTTACATTGTCAACTTTTAAACATTGGGTGAGTTTCTAAGAAAAACCTGCTCCGCAACTGTTGAGCTGAAGGCAGATGCTACATTATCAATATATATTGATGAAATCTGTGGATCGCGATTCATATTGACAGTGTAGCATCGAGTATTGATGGATCGCGATCCTGGATCGCGAATTTTTAGAAATTTTGCGATCCGCGATCCGGATCGCAATATTGACAATATGGATTGACTGTGTAGCATAAAAATTTTGCGATCCATCAAAATGCGTGTATATTTAGAAATTTAGAAATCCGCGATCCGGATCGCAATATTGGGTAAAATTTTAGACGACGATCCCCCGGCTAGAAAAAAAACGGTTTTTTTAGGAGGGTAGGGGGGGCGGAGGGGATCACAAAACTGAAGACCCCACCCTCCGGAGGCCTATGGTTCCCGAGATATACGTCGTTAAAGTTCCGATATTTCCCATATAAATTTCACCGAACACTCGCCAGGGTTGCCGTTGGGTGTTGCCGTTTGGGGGAAAAATGGTGTAACACCAAATTTAAATAAAAATTATCAAAAACTTTTCTGCGTTGGCGGCCTTCGGCCGCGCTTATTTAAAATAACCCTGGGCTACGCCACCAAAGTCCGGACATACTGCCCAACCGTGGCTACCGCCACGGTGATGTCCTTCTGCGTGGTACACCACGCGATTTGTTATTAAATTTTGGTATTTTTAAATAAAAATTATCAAAAACTCTTCTGGGGGAAACTTTCCAATAATGTCACACGCCCCCAAAAAAACGACTTCTGACGAGTGGTAGGGGAGGGGAAGGGTGTTCTGAATCCGTAAAATTTAGGCGCCGGACGTACCTCGTTTTCGAGGGATTTATGGTTAAAGTTTAGTAGCTCCATATAAATTCGATAGATAAAGAAACAACTTTTACGCAGAACACTTTTCTGCGTTGGCGGCCTTCGGCCGCGCTTATAAAAAATAACCCTGGGCTACGCCATCCGTCCGGACGTGTGCCCTAACCGTGGCTACCGCCACGGTGATGTCCTTCTGCGTAGTACACCCTGTGAAGTCGCTATTACCAACATTTTTAATAAAAGTGATTTTAACGCAATATTGTTAAATTTATTAAATATATTAGTAATATACGTGTTGTGACTAAAATAAAAAGTGAAATTTGTTTTGTATTTGAGGAATTGGGGTTGTTATTGGTAAAAATTTAACAACTTTAACAAATTCCGGGAAAACTAGGTACGTCCGGCGCCTAAATTTAAATTAATAAATTCATAACCTACTCCTCCTCCCCTACAACCCAGTAAAAGTCGTTTTTCTCGGGGCGTGTGACATTATTGGAAAGCCAGCCCCTCTTCTGCGTTGGCGGCCTTCGGCCGCGCTTATTTAAAATAACCCTGGGCTACGCCACCAAAGTCCGGACATACTGCCCAACCGTGGCTACTGCCACGGTGATGTCCTTCTGCGTAGTACACCGCGCGATTTGTTATTAAATTTTCGTATTCTTAAATAAAAATTGTCAAAAACTTTTCTGCGTTGGCGGCCTTCGGCCGCGCTTATTTAAAATAACCCTGGGCTACGCCACCAAAGTCCGGACATACTGCCCAACCGTGGCTACCGCCACGGTGATGTCCTTCTGCGTAGTACACCGCGCGATTTGTTATTAAAAATTTTCATATTTACGTGCCTTTTTCTTACTTACTTACCTCGATATGGCAACACAAAAAGTACTGTATAATACAACCCTGCATGTAGTCAGAAACACAGAAGCACACATAACTCGTCGCGGTTAGTGAAAAAATGTAAACAAATTAATAAAAGCGAGTTTTTTATAATAAAAACGTAAAATTCTCCCGAAAATATAAATAAAATCAAAGTTTAAATGTAATTAAAAGTTATAAAAGTGAAAACTTGTACAAAAAGTATCGTTCCAAAGGCAGTTGAATCAATTTTCCCACATGAAATTTTGCTTTTGGGAAGGGTGAATTTAACAATAAATTACATGAATTGTGTAATTAAAAAATCTGTGAAAATGATTTATTTAGTTAAATTAAAGCTAGAACTTGCATTTTAGTCACATTCTAACTGATTTTCGTGGTGAAATTGCCATTATTTCGCATTTTCAAAAAGTGGGTATCGACGTCGAAACTCTAGCCCAATATTGACAATACGGATTGACTGTATAGCATGAAAATTTTGCGATCCATCAAAATGCAGGTATTTTTAGAAATTTTGAAATCTGTGATCTGGATCGCAATATTGGCAATAAACGAATTGAAAGTGGGAAAAGGACGGAAGTAAAATATTTTGAATCTCAGAGGGAGAAAAATATCGCAATATTCATATTGAACGTGTAGCACCAGTTTGCGATTCATCAAACCATCAATATGAATCGCGATTCAAATATCGCGATTCATATTGATAATGTAGCATTTGCCGAACAGTTGCCAACAGTTGTGTAGCAGTTGAGTTAAACAGCTACGTCTTAGAAACGGTTTGATGAATTTATCAGCTGTTTGGCTTTACACAACATGTTGAGCTCAAGTAGCGAAGAAAATTTGTGATGCAAAAAATGGCGAAAAGTTGCCAACTGTTGAGCTGAGCGGAATTACTCAACAGTGCGTTGCTAAGACAAACACTCAACAGTTGCACAACAGCTCAGTCTTAGAAACTCACCCATTTATTGGGGAAATTGGTCGGCTTTACATTAAGGAACCAGGGGTGTAGAGAGCCTCTCACATATATCAAAATGGAAATAGAAACCTGCCGGAGGCTTAGAGCCTATACACACTTGCGACTCAATCGATTTAGTCGAATGTTGATTTGCATGGGAATGTATGGAAGCATTCACACTACATTCAATTAGTTGTACAACTGAAACAGTTGGATTTGCAGCCCAATTTCATTCCAACTGAAACAGTTGTACAACTGCTTGATCAGCAAGGCGCCCTTCTACGTATTCACACTTGAGACAATTTAGTCGAACGACTACAACAATAGTGATATTCGTAGTGGAAAGAGTTGCCATGCTGACAGAACTACTTTTATTTCACTTTTGGTAAATTGTAGAGATTGAATAGTTCAATTAATATTTTCAAAATGTTTAAAAACAAAAGGTTCGTTTCTTATTAACTACACCATTTCCAGATGGATTTTAGAAAGCGTTAACTGGATTTTAGAAAGGGGAAATTGGATTTTAGAAATGTCAATTGGATTTTAGAAAGGGGAAATTGGATTTTAGAAATGTCAATTGGATTTTAGAAAGCGTTAAAAGGATTTTAGAAAACAAAATTGGATTTTTGAAAGCGTGAATTGGATTTCAGAATGTGCGTTTATAATAAATTTTACACAGAATTTTTCGAATAGAAATTCTTTATTGCGTATGAAAGTATAAATTAATAATTATATAAATTTTCGAAAATCCAATTTACAGTTTCTAAAGTCCAATTTCCCTTTTCTAAAATCAAATCGACATTTCTAAAATCCAATTTCCCCTTTCTAAAATCCAGTTGACGCTTTCTAAAATCCTTCTGGAAATGGTGTAGTTATAGACAAGAATTATCTAACTAAGGATATTTACTTCCGTTTTCATATGTTTCTTGATATTGTTGTTCTCTTCAAATGTCATTAATCGCATTTTAAAATAGAAATAATGAAAGTGAAATTTCATGAAAATTATTAATGGCTGATTTTTACTATTTTTCCGTTTCTTGTACTTCTGTTCGTTTCGCCTTTATGAGCGTAATTCCTTCCGTTTTTCTCTTTTCATTTACTTGACAGCTAGTTGCTAGTTTAATAAGAAACAAAGCCAAACAATGTATGCACTTTTTGTTTATTTTATTGTTTTTTATTTATTAATCAAGTTGACAGCTGACAAGAAGGTGCTTTCATGTAAGAATGCAGATAAACTTTAACAATTTAATACTTCATCACTTTATATGAAGACCACTAATGTAAAATTTGCTGAGTAAAATGTGAACATTGGCAACACTATGTCATTGTCAATCGCACGACTATTTAGTCTCAAGTGTGAATAGCTGCCACCGATTCGACTAAATAGTTGGAGTAGTGTGAATACAACAGTCCAATTCGACCAAATCGATTGAGTCGCAAGTGTGTATAGGCTCTTATAGTTCACGAGGTATTTGTTGGTAATTATTTGGTAGTTGGATGGGTCATTACTTATTACCCCAGGGAAAAAGTAGAGGATACCGAGGTCGGCTTTCCATTATTCCAGCACGCCCTGGTATAAGTAAAGGATACCGTCCGGTGAGCTACAAAAAAACAAAAAGTGGGCGTGGTCCGCCTTTTTGTCCTGAGTTCAGTGATATACTTTTTTTTGGCGCAAACGATTGGGGAAATTTTCCAATAATGCCGCATGCCAAAAAACGACATGTACCGGAGATTAGGGGAGGGGAAGGGTGTTCTGAATCCGTAAAACTTAGGCGCCGGACGTACCTCGTTTTCGAGGAATCTATATTATTAATACGCTAACATAAATTTTGTTCCATCTTCTCCGTCGAAACTACTGAACCGATTTTAAAACTAAGCACACCATTAGAAAGGCATTGCTCTCAAATAGAACTGCACCAATTTTCATGAAAATTGGTTGGAAAATGCGTCCACAATCGTCGTTGGAAAATTTCCGTGTGGTTGTTGTTGCATGCTTTTGCAGACAACAGAGCTGTATCAATTCGCAAGCATACCTGACTTTGTGCGTTTTCACCAAACTTATTATGCAATTGTGAACATGTTTGGCTGGATGTGGTGTGTAGTTTCAAAGAAGTAGAAACGTAAAAAGGTAGCAAAAGCACTACAACAAAAACACAAAGTCAAGGACTAAAAAGATACGAAATAATAATTAGGAAATAAATTGAGTAAAGAAAAGAGCAGAAATAGAATGAAAGAAGTAGGTAGGAGAATTTGGAAGACGAGTAACGACAATAACACCAACAACAACAACAACAAAAACAACAAAAACAAAAAAAAAGAGGCAGTAAAAGTAGCAACAAAAGGAGCAGCATCAACAGGAACAAGAAGAAAATGGTAGATAACAGTGACAACAACAAACAATTATACAAAAACTATAGTTGCACTTTAGTCATAAGAAAACATCTAGAAAGACTGTCGAGTTTCGACAGTAGGCAGCACTCTTGTATATTATTAATACGCTAACATAAATTTTGTTCCATCTTCTCCGTCGAATCTACTGAACCTATTTTAAAACTAAACACACCATTAGAAAGGTATTGCTCTCAAATAGAACTGCGCCACTTTTCATGAAAACTGGTTGGAAAATGC
The DNA here is from genome assembly GCA_960531455.1 of Urophora cardui. NCBI lineage: Eukaryota > Metazoa > Arthropoda > Insecta > Diptera > Tephritidae > Urophora > Urophora cardui. The sequence goes on along the minus strand of OY482673.1, from coordinate 87,444,956 downwards.
GTCCACAATCGTCGTTGGAAAATTGCCGTGTGATTGTTGTTGCATGCTTTTGCACACAACAGAGCTGTCTCAATGCGCAAGCATATGTAGCTGACTTTGTGCGTTTTCACCAAACTTACAATGCAATTCTGAACATGTTTGGCTGGATGTGGTGTGTAGTTTCAAAGAAGTAGAAGCGTAAAGGTAAAGGTAGCAAAAGCACTACAACAAAAACATAAAGTCAAGGAATAAGTAGGATAAGAAAGAGTAAGTTGGAAAGAAATTGAGGAAAGAAAAGAGCAGAAATAGAAATAAAGAAGTAGGTAGGAGAATTTGGAACACCAACACCATAATAGTAGCAGTGACAGTACCCAATAAACACAACGGATTCGCCTCGAATTCGCGTCGGATTCGCTTTCTCTGATTATATTATCGCGGCAATAGTTCGCGGCGATAGATCGGCGAATCCGAATTCGTAGGCGTGTCACCTATCACTAGCGATTCGAGAATTTGTTCTTTCTCGGATCGCTGGCGATTCGAATTTTTTATCATTAGCGATTCGAGAATTTTTAATTTCTCTAATCGTTGGCGATTCGAGATTTTTTAAAAATGGCGTTTCGAAAAATTAAAAGTTCAGAGTTTGGTTTACTGCTGTGGGTTAAATCCGAGTTCAGGTATAAATGTAAAATTTCAGAACTATAATGATTTTTTAGTGCAAAATAACTTAAAAAAAATAGAAAAAAATGATATCGCGAAAATTGATTTTCCCGAACTTGCCGCGAACTCGAGGCGAGTCCGAGAAATTACGTTCGCGAAAATATTCTTTCTCGAACTCGCCTCGAATTCGCCGCGATATCATCCTCGCTTCTGTGTTTATTGGGTAGCAACAAACAATTATACAAAAACTATAGTTACACTTTAGTCATAAGAAAACATCTAGAAAAACTGTCGAGTTTCGACAGTAGGCAGCACTCTAGTTTATGGTTGAAGTTTAGTAACTCCATATAAATTCGATAGATAAAGAAAAAACACAGTGCTTTTGCGCAGAACACTTTTCTGCGTTGGCGGCCTTCGGCCGCGCTTATTTAAAATAACCCTGGGCTACGCCACCAAAGTCCGGATATACAACATAACCGTGGCTACCGCCACGGTGATGTCCTTCTGCGTAGTACACCCTTCAGCGTAATATCTATGTCGCGGTCTACAGTACTTTTGCGGCCATTTCAACTCGCAAAATTGTACAAATACTTACCTTGTACCTATGTCAGTTGTGTGTGTGTGTGTAAAAATACGTAAAAATTTAACAACTTTAACAAATTCCGGGAAAACCAGGTACGTCCGGCGCCCAAATTTAACAAATTCAGAATCTACTTCCCCTCCCCTACCATCCAGTAAAAGTCATTACTTTTTTTTAAAAAGCCTATATCTTCCAAAATATTCACTCAATTTTTTTTCGTTGGAAAGCTTATTTAAAGGCCTTTCATATGACGTATCAAAATTTTCGTAAATTCCTTACAAATTTTGTTAAAAAACAAAAAACTCAAATTTTGGTATTTTTTTTTAGGGAAAAACTGTGATTTTTTTCTTTTTGTGTTATTAAGTATATTAAAAATTATATTCATTTAAAATAGCATAAAAATATCTTTCATTTCATATACTATTCTCTATGGCAAGACTTCTATATAATTAGCTATCGTGAAATGAAAAGATGTTTTAGTAGTTTTAGGTATACAGAGAACCATGAAAAAAGTTGGCTTTTCTGACACACGAAGGGTGTACTACGCAGAAGGACATCACCGTGGCGGTAGCCACGGTTAGTGCACACGTCCGGACGGATGGCGTAGCCCAGGGTTATTTTTTATAAGCGCGGCCAAAGGCCGCCAACGCAAAAAAGTGTTCTGCGCAAAAGCACTGTGGACCGGGCCATAGATATTACTCCGGAAAGAGAATTCTGGCGGCTGAGGGTTATTTTTTTTATAAGCGCGGTGGAAGGCCCCAACGCAAAATCTGTTCTCCGCAAAAGTTTTTTCTTTGGTAATTATCTAGTTTACGGCGCAACGACTAAAATAGTTCCTTCTTTAAAAAGAGGGGTATCAATCGACGCATTTCGATCTCAGGAACACGAATCAGAAGGCGGAGCTTGACTTTTTTATTTCAATAAAAAGTTATTAACAAAAAACATTATCATTTTTTGCTTGCTCATTACACACACATGAACACACAAATTCAGCTTATTTCTTTACCATGGGATGATACATTCTTCATATTTACTACATCACACCCAAAATTATTTAATATGTTGCAAATAAATACTATTTTTTAATAAAACCAAAGTAAACAATTTAGATTCTTTCACTTTTTTCGAGCGATAATTGAACTGTCACAAAGTTAGTTGGCAACGCTACGCACTATATTGATGAAATTGGCGTAGTTTCTTTACTTGTACTTTGGGTTTAACTAAAATATTATATTTATTTGCAACATATTAGCACATTTTGGGCGTGAAATGGTAAATATAAAGAATGTATTACCAAATGGTAAAAAAAATAGTTTGAATTTGCGTCTTCGTGTGGGTGTAATAAGCAATCGAAAAATGAAAACGTTTTTTGTTAATAACTTTTTATTGAATTAAAAAAGTTAAGCTCCGCCTTCTGATTCCTGCTCCTGAGATCTAAACGTGTCCTTTAATATCCCGCTTGTTAAAAATTTACGAGTTTTAGCCGTTGCACCATAAACTAGATGATTACCTTTTCTTTATCTATCGTCTTTATATGGAGAGTTACTAAACTTTAACCATAAATTCCTCGAAAACGAGGTACGTCCGGCGCCTAAATTTTACGGATTCAGAACACCCTTCTCCCCTACCCCCCGGTAGAAGTCGCTTTTTTTGGGGGCGTGTGACATTATTGGAAAGTTTCCCCATAGATGCTATTGCGGAAGTAGAATTCTGCCGGCTGAGGGTTATTTTTTTAAAGCGCGGCCGAAGGCCGCCAACGCTATTCGGGGTTCTGTATTAAAGTACTGTTGTCCGCGCTATAGATGCTTTCTTGATATTATACATAACTAACAAGAATTGTTTTGCACGTTTTTAACAAAATTTTCGTAACAAATTATATTTCAAATGAAAGGTAATTTAACGTTCTTTTTAATGTAAATAACTTTGTATAGTGTTAATGTCATTTCAACAAAAAAAAAAAAAACAAAAAACAAAAAAAAATTACCAAAATTAAAGTTTTTTTGCTTTTTTACAAAATTTGTGTGGAATTTGGGGAAATATTTATGTATGATATGAAAGGCATTTAAGTAAGCTTTCCAACGATGCCTTAATTTTAATGAATTGAGTGAATATTTTGGAAGATATTGGCTTTTTAAAAAAAGAGTTTTTTAAACTTCATCCCCCTCTAGCTCCCTCAAAAATCGTTTGCGCCAAAAAAGAAGTATATCACTGAAATCAGGCCAAAAAGGCGGACCACGCCCACTTTTGTTTTTTTTTTAGCCCACCGGACGGTATTCTTTACTTGTTCCAAATGACTTACGCAGGGCGGTAGAGGGGCTCTCACAGATCTCAAAACTGAAAACCAAACTTGCCGGAGGCTTATAGTTCGCGAGATATTTGTTGGTAGTTTATTGGTAGTTGGATGGGTTCATAGATGTTACCCCAGAAAGAGAATTCTGCCGGCTGAGGGTTATTTTTTTGAAGCGCGGCCGAAGGCCGCCAACGCAAAAAGGTGTTCTGCACACAAATATACATAGTGCGTGTTTTTATAAGTGTCTTCATACGGTAATACTGCACAGTTTTGGGGTTTTGTTTTGTAAATTTTACAACTGACAAATATCTCCGGTCGACGGGACGGAACAAGGGCAGAATAGCTACATTTTTGAAACTTTGACCCCCCCTAACTCCCAACTTATATATTTGCACAAAAAAAAAAATTATATTTTTAAACTCACCTTGAGAAGCTTTATCGATCCCAAAATAAATTTTTTTCGATTTGCAAAATGTAGCTATTCTGCACTTATGCCGACGGGACTTTTGGATTTTGAATAAGCAGGACCTCCTCTACAACGCCCGACAAGTCCTTTTTTTCAACGCGTGGTAGACTGTTGGAAAATTTTCCCAATTTAAGCATTATCTTTATATTTTCATATTATTAAAAAAACGATATCGTTAAAACCACGAAAGTAGCTTACTTTATTAATTTTAATTTTTTTTCTGAAAAGCATATTCTATTAATTTTAATTTTTTTTTCACATTTTTCGGTGATACGAAAAAACGATGAATGTATCAATTTGTGATACCAAATTTTTTGAGGCTGTGGCAACACTGTTCACAATTTGACATATTCTAGGAAATTACCCACACAAATTCTGTGTGCGGATTCCTACAAATAGCTAGACTTTTTTCTCGCTCACATCCTCTGATCCTCTCGCTCTTTTGTGGTAAAATTCCTGCAACTCATTCACTTTCCTACCGTCAACAAACGCTATTTATGTGTTCGGTGAATGCACTAAAAGTGTAGGGTAAAACCATGATCCAATTAAAAGGTCATGTCAGTTCGCTGGCCGCCATATTTCTTTCGGTTTTAGAAAAAAGTATCAGGTCCTCATACGTCATTTCCTTTTGGAATTGGCACAGCTGTTTGTTTGGTTGTTCGCGGCTTTATTGGTCCTGTGACGTAAGCAGTATTTGACATTTCCGCCTACTGGCATTACCGTCTCAATATACATATACCGTGGGGTAGAACAATATCAGACATTTGTCACAGACGTTTTAGGTAAAGGCGTCAAACAACGAAAATTAACGAATTGCTAATGCTAGCCACACACCTTGCAATTTTTTATACAACTTGAGCAAGTTGCGCTGGAAGTGCACGCCCCCAAAAAAACGACTTCTACCTGGGGGTAGGGGAGGGGAAGGGTGTTCTGAATCCGTAAAATTTAGACGCCGGACGTACCTCGTTTTCGAGAAATTTATGGTTAAAGTTTAGCAAATCCATATAAATTCGATAGATAAAGAAAAAACACAGTGCTTTTGAGCAGAACACTTTTCTGCGTAGGCGGCCTTTGGCCGCGCTTATAAAAAATAACCCTGGACTACGCCATCCGTCCGGACGTGTGCACCAACCGTGGCTACCGCCTCCCTTCTGCGTAGTACACCCTTCAGCGTAATATCTATGGCCCGGTCTACAGTACTTTTGTGGCCATTTCAACTCGCAAAATTGTACAAACACTTACCTTGCACATTGGTCCCAAATCCAAAATTTTTGGCATAAACCCAATTTTTAAACTTTTAAGTGTTCAAAAAAGGCATGCATTTTGCAATAGTACATATACTATTGCACCTAAAAACCAATTTAATTCAATACATCTGGCTACCATTAGTTTCTGACAAGCCATCAAAGTCAGCTCTTTCGCCACAATAATATTAAAGTTTTTTCGTATTTTTTTTTGCTGTGAACTTTTTAATATTGGAAAATTAAGCTTGATTGAAAACAAGTGCACATTTTTATGGATAACGTAGGAAAAAGTAATTAGAATTTACTCTTACCAAGTTTTTCCATGTTTCTAAGTGTATTAGGGTAGCTTTGAAGTGCTTTGCGAAAGGTATATTATGTTAAAAAAAATTTATAATTTTTTTGTTTCGTAGACAAAAAGTTATATAACTACACAATTCTTCACAAAAGTAAAGCCGCTATATTATTAAGTAAAGTGTATTTAATAAAGCCATGCAAAAATATTATTGCCGTTTTTAAAAAATTCGATATTTTTCCAGTGAACTTCTATCTCAGCAATTCCGCGCTAATATAGTATGATGTCGCTGTCTTAACCACAAAAAGTGAGTTGCGGACGTTACTTATTATACTATTTCGTAATCTGCTATGAAACACGCAAGTTTTAAGGGGTCTTGCGTTAAGAAAACCCTCAAAAAAGTATTTCGACACACCCTATTAGTGGCTAATTTTTTCGAAATTTAAATTCGCTTATTTATTTGAAATTTACCTTAACATACATAAATATATAGAACTCTGTATTCAATTACGCTAATTTTGGCACCTTTTGCGATATAGTATCTCAAAAGGAAATTTTTCTCATACCTGGAAGGACCACCCTACTGGCAGTCACGGTGGGCGTGGTCTGATTGATCAGATATTTGCTATTTTTCTTCCATATGCCATTGCTATAGGATTTGTCAAATTTCAACTGCGTAGCTGTATTAGTTGAATTTATGCCAAAAAAATGGAATTGGGACCAATGTGCCTTGTACCTATGTCAGTTGTGTGTGTGTGTGTAAAAATTGGTAAAAATTTAACAACTTTAACAAATTCCGGGAAAACCAGGTACGTCCGGCGCCTAAATTTAACAAATTCAGAACCTACTTCCCCTCCCCTACCATCCAGTAAAAGTCATTTTTTTGGGGGCGTGCGGCATTATTGGAAAGCCGACCCCTTTTTTAACAGAAATATAACTATTATACGTGGCCTTTTCCCATATCATTGCCAATAAAGAAAGAAAGTAGGAAAGAAACTAGCAACAAATTTTCTATCAGATGTCGAAGGCAGGCAATAGCTCAGCGGTTAGAACTGTAGTTATTGTACTGCAAGGTGCGCAAGTTCGAGTCTTGGCAGAAGCAAAAGTAACCTGATGAGTCTTAGAGGGATCTAAGGTGAAACAGCTGTAGTTACATCCATGCTTAAAAAGTTTTTTTCTAGTTTCTAAAAAATAAAAAATAAAATATAACCTGGGCCTGTGCTCGTTAAATTAAATAAATTAAAAAAGAAAAAGTTTCTTGGCTCTCCTGAAAATTTTTGAATTTTTAGTTGTGTTTATTTATGATTTAGGGTGCGATATGTGTGTCAGTTACGTTTGCACCACAGCTTTTGCGTTGGGGGCCTTCGGCCGCGCATATAAAAAAACCCTCAGCCGGCAGAATTCTTTTTCAGGAGTAATATCTATGGCGCGGTCCACAGTGCTTTTGCGCAGAACACTTTTCTATGTTGGCGGCCTTTGGCCGCGCTTATAAAAAATAACCCTGGGCTACGCCATCCATCCGGACGTGTCCTTCTGCGTAGTACACCCTTCAGCGTTGTTGTACAAACAATTTTGTGCAAACGTAATTTTGAACCGTAAAATATGTTTGTTGGGTGATATAAAGCCTGAGTGGTGACGACAAAACACACGCATATTTGTGTGTGTGTATAGTGTTTTGCATAAAGGTTGTTCTCTCTCTGTGATTTTGGCCTGGCAAATTTGCCGAGATGACATAAGTGTGATAAATTTGCCGAGCACAACAACAAAATACACGTCTTGTCAAATTTGGAGCTTCGGAAATTTCTCATACCCCAACCCGTGATATTTGATATCATGAGAAAAATATCACGGGAAATGCAACCATGTTATTACATTCACAATAGTCTTCTATGAGAAGTGAGTTTAAATTTATGTTTCTAGTTCTTTTCTTTTAAGTATTTTATTTTATTCAGATAAAAAATTAATTAATCCGAAATTGAAGCAATCTAAGCAAAGCGACAACAGTTGTATAAAGAGTGGAAGGAATATGACCAACATGCTAGTTCACAATGAAGTCAGTTCGAATTTTATTTTCTTAAAAGTGCGCTCTCTCTCTGTGTGAAAATTTCTCAAGATATCATGATATCTCGGCAAAAAGATTAGACAGAGAGAACAACCTTATAGTAAATTTCACAACTTTAAGAAGGACTATTGGGCTAAACAGAATCAGTACTTCTCCGTCATGACGGACAAGGAAGAAACTGACAGCTGAGTAGACTGTGTATATTTTGCTCGTGCAACGCTACATTGGCAACGTATCAGTCGCGGGATCTGGCATACTTTGCCAATTTACTATTTTGCCGTACGTCAGTAATATAAGACTAGCTGGACCCGTGCGCATCTTGCGCAAAAAATAACAAAACATACGTGGCGCCAGTCGGTATGATTTGTGCTGTCACGCCCATTTTAAAAAACTTATTATTTATTTGGTTTGGTGGAACTTATGGAACTTGCAATGAACTACCTATATGTTTGACAAAGATATCGCATAAAATGTTTTTATTATACCTATGTATATAGGTATGTGCATTATATTTTTATATAGTTTACATATATTTTTATGTACATATATGTGGTCCCTGCCGACTTGGGTAATTTTTTTCCACACGTTTGCCTTGGCAAGCAAATCAGTGGTCGAAGCTTAATCGATTTATCTGCTACAGTTCCTGAGTTTTGACTTATATATCTTTGAAAATTTGCCCCTCTTGGCCCATTTTTTTTAAATTTCAGCATATTTCCTCATAACGGCATAAGGCCATTACATGGATGAAATTCCATCACCCGGGCTTTATTAGTGACTTAATTATCATGTTTTACGTGTTTTTCGAAATACATACATATGCCTTATTTTTAAGCCCAACCTTCTCTGTTCCCATTAGAATCTGTGTACCAAATTTCATTAAAACATTTCTATTTTTGCGCCAGTTAGATTATGTACGGCCGGCCGTTCAATCAAATTTTTCCTGATCGTTTTGATTTATGTAAGTCCATATCTATCTCAATTATTTTATGGTCTTATATACAACAGTTATTTTGTCAAAAGTATAAATACATATACATATATTGCACTACGTACAGCTTTGTATAAATAAGCACATCCCATGCTGAAAAACCCCCATTCAGCGTAAGTATGAATACACACGTGTTCGCCTAAAATAATGTGATGTTTACATACAAACATACAGCTGAAGCTTGTAAAAGTGTTTTAAAATAAACACGACTATTCATCTGGAGCGACATGTACATTTGAAATTTGTATTTAACATTGCACTCTTGTTAGAATAAAATAATTCTGAAGGCATAGTTTTAGGCGCAAATCTTTTAGTTTAAAACATTTTATTTTTACAAAATGCTATTAGAAAAAAAGTACCACGCCCAATAAAACACCGCTTCGCATGCATAGCTAACTAATACCTTTAAAACGATGCCTTACTTATTAATTTTGGTAAATTATTTGAGCAGAAAAAGGGATATTTATAAAACACCAATTAGAAATAATATATATGATGTGTTCGGTGAAGGCATTAGAGTACTCTAGTGCAGAAAATTGCGTTCGATAACTCGCTATTGTACTAAACTGTGCAGAACTGTGTTTTGTAACCAACTTAAAATTAAATACTAGTATTAAATTAATACTATTAATACATATTCCATGCGATTTTGCTCTTACCGTAGCCATACACGGTGCGACCGTTGACCCAACTCGGTTGCAATCGAGTTGGACTGTTTGGCTACATATGGTGAAATTTATTGTGCAACCATGTTGTACAATCTCATTTTGTAAAAAATTACTTTGAGTGAACATGGAATAGGATAATATTGCGTTTGTAGGAAGAAGAAGAACGTACAGCAAAAGTACGATAATTAAAAGGAAAAAAATTGCAAAAAAAAAAGTGGTTCCTGCGAGCTTTCCATTTTGCGTTATTTATTCTACAAATATTTATGTTTTTTGTGTTGAATTCGCTTATTTTTACTTATTTTGGGGAAATTTTCCAATAATGCCGCACGCCCCCAAAAAAAACGACTTCTACCCGGTGGTAGGGGAGGGGAAGGGTGTTCTGGATCCATAAAATTTATACGCCGGACGTACCTCGTTTTCGAGAAATTTATGGTAAAGTTAAGCAACTCTCCATATAAATTCGATAGATAAAAAAAAACACAGTGCTTTTGCGCAGAACACTGTTCTGCATAGGCGGCCTTCGGCCGCGCTTATAAAAAATAACCCCGTCCGGACGCTACCGCCACGGTGATGTCCTTCTGCGTAGTACACCCTTCAGCGTAATAATATCTATGGCCCGGTCTACAGTACTTTTGTGGCCATTTCAACTCGCAAAATTGTAAAAAACCCTTACCTTGTACCTATGTCAGTTGTGTGAGTGTGTGTAAAAATTGGTAAAAATTTAACAACTTTAACAAATTCCGGGAAAACCAGGTACGTCCGGCGCCTAAATTTAACAAATTCAGAACCTACTTCCCCTCCCCTACCATCCAGTAAGTCATTTTTTTGGGGGCGTGCGGCATTATTGGAAAGCCGACCCTAAAAAAGACGGCTGCAAGTTCATAAGTCGTGCCATTGTTCACAGTTTCTAAAGCACTTCATATTTTTAAATGATTTATAGTGGGAGTGTCTATTAACAAATATATGTACAATTTTTTATGAAAATATTTATAGTTTTTGCTGCATTTGATAATAAAAATCCCTTCGGTTGGAACCTCATAAGTCGTGCCACGATTCCAGGAAAACTGATTTTTTAGGGGGCGTGGCGCATTCCCCCGATTCTATATCTGAAGTCCCAACGGGTAGGAAACAAATAGTTTTGGAAATATTAATGTTTAAAGTTGCGTAAATTGTCACACTGAACAACCCTTTTTTGTATGCAAATCGATTGATCTGTTGGTCTAGTGCTGCCACACAACAACAAAAAATCCAAACAAAAACAGCAATCAGAAAATGTCTAAAATGGGCAAAGAGATTTTATAAAAGTTATGCGTATAATACCCTTATGCGTTGGCGGCCTTCGGCCGCGCTTCAAAAAAATAACCCTCAGCCGGTAGAGTTCTCTTTCTGGAGTAGAATCTAAGATGTATCCACAGTAATTTTGAGTAGAACACCCTTTTGCGTTGGCGGCCTTGGGCCGCGCTTATAAAAAATAACCCTGGGCTACGCCATCCAAGTGGCTACCGCCACGGTGATGTCCTTCTGCGTAGTACACCCTTCAGCGTATTAAATTTCTTAGCATCTGGCAACTCTCTTCGCATTAATCAACTGACAGTTGGGTGTATTCAGTGGTTGAGTGTATGTTAAGTTAAAGCTGCTAGTGAGAAGTTCTCGGTAAGAAATAATTTAATTCCGTATTTTTGCAATAAAATTGTGAAAAATGTGTATAAATGGAATAATAAATGGAAATACCAGCTAAAATGTCAAACATTATAACAAAGTGAAATTTCAGTGTTTTCAGTGAAAGAAATACAAAAATAGAGGAAGGGATTTTTATTAACAAATGCAGCAAAAAACTATAAATATTTTCATAAAAAATTGTACATATATTTGTTAATAGACACTCCCACTATACCTCCTGTAAATTTCATTTAAAAATATAAAGTGGTTTAGAAACTATGAACAATGGCACGATTTATGATCTTGCAGCCATCCCTTCCTCTATTTTTGTATTTCTTTCACTGAAAACACTGAAATTTCACTTTGTTATAATGTTTGACATTTTAGCTGGTATTTGCAAGTCCATTTATACACATTTTTCACAATATTATTGCAAAAATACGGAATTAAATTATTTGTTACCGAGAACTTTTTACTAGCAGCTTTAACTTAACATACACTCAAATACTGAATACACCCAACTGTCAGCTGATTAATGCGAAGAAAGAGTTGCCCCGATGCTAAGAAATTTACAAAATTACTGTGGATACATCTTATGCCGTTTTCGTTTCTGGAAAAAATGTTGCCCTGCTTGATTTTCTTAGCCATATTGTAAGCTTGTGTGGTGATTTCAGCGAATATTGACCTCTAGCTAAGTCAGAGGGCATCATTATCTAGAAAACCAGCCATTGAAACGAAGACAGGTTACGTAATTTGATAATTGAGATATTAAAGGGTAACATTTTATGCCAGAATCGAAAACGCCATTAGATTCTACTCCAGAAAGAGAATTCTACCGGCTGAGGGTTATTTTTTTGAAGCGCGGCCGAAGGCCGCTAACGCATAAGGGTATTATACGCATAACTTTTATAAAACATCTCTTTGTCCATTTTAGACATTTTCTGATTGCTGTTTTTTTTGGATTTTTTGTTGTGTGGCAGCACTAGACCAGCAGATGAATCGATTTGCATACAAAAAAGGGTTGTTCATTGTGACAATTTACGCAACTTTAAACATTAATATTTCCAAAATTATTTGTTTCCTGGTCGTTTGGACTTCAGATATAGAATCGGGGGGGGCGGTGCCACGCCCCCTAAAAAAATCAGTTTTCCTGGAATCGTGGCACGACTTATGTTATGGATAGCGTTAGACGTCGATTACGATCTACAATCGAGTGGAGCAGCAATGCATGGCGGTCGGCATGATCTAGGGTTGCACTGTGGCTAGTCATTGTCGGCTGGGCGGGGTTCTTGCCTACATTGCTGTCCTGCGCCATAAACAGAAAAAATTCATATCATGCCTTTTCAAACCAATAACGAGAAAATCACACGAAAACAACATCCGGTTTGGCCGGATGCCACGGACGGACCGTTGAAAAATTCAAATATTCAAAAGAAACCGAAAAATCCAAATTCAAGAGGCCAGGCGTCAGTTAAATTTAAATAAATGCGAACCGAGGAAAAATTTTAAAATTTGAATATGAATTTTGAATATATGTACGTTAAAGTCAGACGGACGTTAGCAAAGCATTTAAACCAAAATTTAAATCTGGCGGAAATACTGACACTCAACGAAAATAGATAAGCGGACGTTAAATTTAAATAATCGCGGACGGACGAGAAAAGAATCGTTGCACCAAAATTTAAATTTGAATGTATGTTGAAGTCGATGTGCACTAAAATTGAATAACCACTGCAATAAAAAAAAACTGTCAAAGTGAATTTAAATTTGAATATATATATCGCAAAAAAAATCGTTAAATTTGAATTCAGATTTGAATCAACCGGAACGACCGGTTATTAACGGGCACCTGAAAATACATAGAAGAAAGCTTAAATTTAAAACATATGGAAAATCAAAAAAAGTTAAAGGCCGAACTCACAAGGGGGTGGCGTTGCTGATGTTGTTGCAGCGTCGGTGCTTATCGACCCACCCTCATCCATGGTCATCAGTGCACCTATGTTTTGATAACCCCGTGCCTGAAATCCCTATGCCTTTTTAAATTAGGGTGGTCAACATTCCCATTTTTAAATTAACAATTTTATTTACTATTCATTTGTAAAGTTCACCAAAAATACATAAGTAAATTCTTATTCTACGCGAGCCTGCTAGAAATTAATTTACAAAGAAAATGGAATGCCAAACATACATGTACATAATGGCCATATAGGACCAAAACTATCTTAGGTTGCACATATGTATATATGTAGATATACTAAAATTATTTTAGAAAGGTCTGTTATACTCAGCTTATATTTATGCTCACTCGTTGCGGCGTTATTTCAAAATTAAATCGATACAAATCTTATTTTAAATTAGACTAATTTGAAAGAGTTTTTAGTGCTTAGCACGAAATTTTTTTATTTTAATTCAATTTTTTAATTATTGGGGTAAGTGGAAAAAAATTCAACAACTATTTACAGCGAAGGTTGAGTGTATAGCTATTTCACGAAAAACCATTTTCGATCATCAGCACTCTTTTCGGAAGTGGATGCACTGGGGATTGAACCCGAGTCCATTCCATCTTCAGCCGCAATGACCCAACACACAAACACACTCGGCCATTGAGACTCTGTGCAAGCTGTTGGATTTTCCCCACTTTTGCCTTTTTTCATTTTCAACATTAACGTTAGTGTGTATATGTTTTTGCATATATTCTACCCAAACGTGCTGAATTTTTGTTGGCAGTTCGCAATGAACAGTTGTTGGTATGTATTTTTTTTTATATACCAACAACGTTAACAATTTTACTTGAAAGAGTTTTTAGTGCTTAGCACGAACTTTTTTTATTTTAATTCAATTTTTTAATTGTTGGGGTAAGTGGAAAAAAATTCAACAACTATTTACAGCGAAGGTTGAGTGTATAGCTATTTCACGAAAAACCAGTTTCGATCATTAGCACTCTTTTCGGAAGTGGATGCACTGGGGATTGAACCCGAGTCCATTCCATCTTCAGCCGCAATGACCCAACGCACAAACACACTCGGCCATTGAGACTCTGTGCAAGCTGTTGGATTTTCCCCACTTTTGCCTTTTTTCATTTTCAACATTAACGTTAGTGTGTATATGCTTTTGCATATATTCTACCCAAACGTGCTGAATTTTTGTTGGCAGTTCGCAATGAACATTTGTTGTTGGTATGTATTTTTTTATATACCAACAACGTTAACAATTTTACTTGAAAGAGTTTTTAGTGCTTAGCACGAAATTTTTTTATTTTAATTCAATTTTTTAATTGTTGGGGTAGTGGACTAATTAAATTAATCTGGATGCTAAATGCAAGAAGAGGGAAATGTATTGGAAAGGATTTATTTCCTCTCTCCAGGACAAGATATACAAGTATATAATATAAAAAAAAGGAAAAGGGAGTTGGGTACGGGAACTTTTCTGTTAATGGTTTTTATGTAATGTTATTTGCGGCCTATATGTACATGTTATCTTTGTGGTTTATTTTATCCGGTTCTTTAATTCACTCTGAGCTGGTAACGTTTCCCTACACAACCTCTTCACCTTATTTCACTTTACAACAGCAACTACACCATTTCCAGATGGATTTTAGAAAGCGTTCACTGGATTTTAGAAACGACAATTGGATTTTAGAAAGAGAGAATTGGATTTTAGAAATGTCAATTGAATTTTAGAAAGGGGAAATTGGATTTTAGAAAGGTCAATTGGATTTTAGAAAAGGGAAATTGGATTTTAGAAATGTCAATTGGATTTTAGAAAGGGGAAATTGGATTTTAGAAATGTCAGTTGGATTTTCGAAAGCGTGAATTGGATTTCAGAATGTGCGTATAAAATAAATTTTACACAGAATTTTTCGAATAGAAATTCTATATACGTAATTATATAAATTTTCGAAAATCCAATTTACGGTTTCTAAAGTCCAATTTCCCTTTTCTAAAATCCAATTGACATTTCTAAAATCCAATTTTCCCTTTCTAAAATCCAATTCACATTTCTAAAATCCAATTTCCCCTTTCTAAAATCCAATTGACATTTCCAAAATCCAATTTCCCTTTTCTAAAATCCAATTGACATTTCTAAAATCCAATTTTTCCTTTCTAAAATCCAGTTGACGCTTTCTAAAATCCATCTGGAAATGGTGTAGTTGTATATACTTTAAAAAAAAACCCTTACATAAGTACGCCCCTTTGTCTTCACTCACCACCCGTCTCGGTGCACCTTTGGTGGTGGTGTCACCGATTTGCTGTTGTTGTGCCAAACCCAATTTGTTGTTGTTGTTGCGGTGGCAAAATCCTACGGCTCTTTGTTGTTGTTGTGCCAACCCAATTTGCTGTTGTTGTTGCGGTGGCAAAATTTTACGGCTGTTTGTTGTTGTTGTGCCAAACCCAATTTGCTGTTGTTGTTGCGGTGGCAAAATTCTACGGCTGTTTGTTGTTGTTGTGCCAAACCCAATTTGCTGTTGTTGTTGCGGTGGCAAAATTTTACGGCTGTTTGTTTGTTGTGCCAAACCCAATTTGCTGTTGTTGTTGCGGTGGCAAAATTTTACGGCTGTTTGTTGTTGTTGTGCCAAACCCAATTTGCTGTTGTTGTTGCGGTGGCAAAATTTTACGGCTGTTTGTTGTTGTTGTGCCAAACCCAATTTGCTGTTGTTGTTGCGGTGGCAAAATTCTACGGCTGTTTGTTGTTGTTGTGCCAAACCCAATTTGCTGTTGTTGTTGCGGTGGCAAAATTTTACGGCTGTTGTTGTGCCAAACCCAATTTGCTGTTGTTGCGGTGGAAAAATTTTACGGCTGTTTGTTGTTGTTGTGCCAAACCCAATTTGCTGTTGTTGTTGCGGTGGTTATTGGTGTTGGTCTTGTTGTTGCCGTATTTGCAATTGTAAACGCGGCAACACCGGCAACCGATAACGCTGTTGCTGCTGCTGCTGATAATAACAATAATCGTAATGTTGGCGAAAATGTTGCAAATAACAAATTTGGCTGAGGTACTGTTGTTCAATTAAATGTTGTTGTTGTTGCTGCTGATGTTGCTGATATTGTCGATTCAATTCATTGGCTGTTGCTACAGTAATTGTGGCTTTTGCTGACTCACCAGGAGCTGCTTTTGCTGTTGCATGTTCACTATTCATTTTCCTCACACCACACCAACCAATTTTGCATGGTGAACATCTTTAATTTTAGTGGCAGAGCAATTTCATTGATTTTACATTTGTTGTCTTTTGATTTGAATTGCCATAATTCAAAATTTTAATTTTATTTGCTTTTGCATAACATTCATAGTACTTTACTTTCTTTACATGTAATAGATATTAAGGCTTAAAATTGCGTTTTCATACTATCAATTGCAGATAAGCACAATTTAATTTTAATTGTATTTATGTTGAATTTTCACTTCAACATATTTTAGCACTTTACACAAGCATAAAAAAAAAATTCTTATCAGAATTAAAATAAAAGCTCAGACTTTTCCAACGAGAAACATTCTCCACCGCCTTTTTCCAACTCTGGCCACCGCTGTACTAAAAATTTTCTTATTAGAACGTGCCTTCCACTTTTTCTTATTAGCCTGGAAGAATCCCGTTTCCTTTCGTTTATGTATGGCATGACAGTGGCGTAGTGTATATATGTTATATGGGGGGTGGGAGGATTCGTCATCAGATTAAGTTCATTTTTACACCATGTACTACTATTCATCAAAGAAGCTTGCATACTGAATTTCAGCATTGTAACTTAATTATTTTCCAAAATAATTGCAATTTGATGGTTTTTCGCGACACCCGTTATATGGAGGGTGGGAGAATTTGTCATCAGATTAAGTTCATTTTCACACCATGTACTAATATTCATCAAAGAATCTTACATACTGAATTTCAGCATTGTAACTTAATTAGTTTGGAAAATAAATGCAATTTAATGGTTTTTCGCGACACCCGTTATATGGGGGGTGGGAGAATTTGTCATCAGATTAGGTTCATTTTTACACCATGTACTACTATTCATCAAAGAAGCTTGCATACTGAATTTCAGCATTGTAACGTATTTAGTTTCGAAAATAAATGCAATTTAATGGTTTTTCGCGACACCCGTTATATGGGGGGTGGGAGAATTTGTCATCAGATTAAGTTCATTTTTACACCATGTACTAATATTCATAAAAAAGCTTATTTTCAAAATTTGAGCACTCTAGGTCCATTTTTACTATTTATGGCCGTTTTTTGTATGAAACGTTCCCATTGTGCGCTGGTGCTTTTCTAACCCACCCTCATCCTTGGCCATCGGTGCACCCATATTTCGATGACCCCGTAATTATTATGCGCCGCTGGTGTTGTTGCAGCGTCGGTGCTTATCGACCCACCCTCATCCATGGTCATCAGTGCACCTATGTTTTGATAACCCCGTGCCTGAAATCCCTATGCCTTTTTAAATTAGGGTGGTCAACATTCCCATTTTTAAATTAACAATTTTATTTACTATTCATTTGTAAAGTTCACCAAAAATACATAAGTAAATTCTTATTCTACGCGAGCCTGCTAGGAATTAATTTACAAAGAAAATTGAATGCCAAACATACATGTACATAATGGCCACATAGGACCAAAACTATCTTAGGTTGCACATATGTATATATGTAGATATACTAAAATTATTTTAGAAAGGTCTGTTATACTCAGCTTATATTTATGCTCACTCGTTGCGGCGTTATTTCACCGATTTGCTGTTGTTGTGCCAAATTGCTGTTGTTGTTGCGGTGGCAAAATCCTACGGCTCTTTGTTGTTGTTGTGCCAAACCCAATTTGCTGTTGTTGCGGTGGCAAAATTTTACGGCTGTTTGTTGTTGTTGTGCCAAACCCAATTTGCTGTTGTTGTTGCGGTGGCAAAATTTTACGGCTGTTTGTTGTTGTTGTGCCAAACCCAATTTGCTGTTGTTGTTGCGGTGGCAAAATTCTACGGCTGTTTGTTGTTGTTGTGCCAAACCCAATTTGCTGTTGTTGTTGCGGTGGCAAAATTTTACGGCTGTTTGTTGTTGTGCCAAACCCAATTTGCTGTTGTTGTTGCGGTGGAAAAATTTTACGGCTGTTTGTTGTTGTTGTGCCAAACCCAATTTGCTGTTGTTGTTGCGGTGGAAAAATTCTACGGCTGTTTGTTGTTGTGCCAAACCCAATTTGCTGTTGTTGTTGCGGTGGTTATTGGTGTTGGTCTTGTTGTTGCCGTATTTGCAATTGTAAACGCGGCAACACCGGCAACCGATAACGCTGTTGCTGCTGCTGCTGATAATAACAATAATCGTAATGTTGGCGAAAATGTTGCAAATAACAAATTTGGCTGAGGTACTGTTGTTCAATTAAATGTTGTTGTTGTTGCTGCTGATGTTGCTGATATTGCCGATTCAATTCATTGGCTGTTGCTACAGTAATTGTGGCTTTTGCTGACTCACCAGGAGCTGCTTTTGCTGTTGCATGTTCACTATTCATTTTCCTCACACCACACCAACCAATTATGCATGGTGAACATCTATAATTTTAGTGGCAGAGCAATTTTATTGATTTTACATTTGTTGTTGTCTTTTGATTTGAATTGCCATAATTCAAAATTTTAATTTATTTGCTTTTGCATAACATTCATAGTACTTTACTTTCTTTACATGTAATAGATATTAAGGCTTAAAATTGCGTTTTCATACTATCAATTGCAGATAAGCACAATTTAATTTTAATTGTATTTATGTTGAATTTTCACTTCAACATATTTTAGCACTTTACACAAGCATAAAAAAAAAAATTCTTATCAGAATTAAAATAAAAGCTCAGACTTTTCCAACGAGAAACATTCTCCACCGCCTTTTTCCAACTCTGGCCACCGCTGTACTAAAAATTTTCTTATTAGAACGTGCCTTCCACTTTTTCTTATTAGCCTGGAAGAATCCCGTTTCCTTTCGTTTATGTATGGCATGGCAGTGGCGTAGTGTAGTGCATAATGGTGAGAACAGAATCAAAACGTAACGACATGACACTACGTCCACGACATTCTGTCACGATTAAAATCTATGCGCTCTTATGGAAGCAATTATAATAAGGTCTATGCGTCGCGACGTCGTCCAACGACAAAATTACGTTGTCATCAACTTAGACTGGTTTTTAATTTCGGTGACGACGGAGAGTTGTCGCTGCGTTATGTAATATGAAAATTTTGACAACTCAATAATTCTGACGAATGATATATTGTGGAACGATCCTCCGTCATCCCTTGTCAAGTTTGGTTTGGAGACAAACCGGTTTCGGCTAATGTGCGCCATCTTCAGTGTCTTTTTTCGTTCTCACGAAAAACGAACGAAAAAAGACACTGAAGATGGCGCATATTAGCCGAAACCGGTTTGTCTCCAAACCAAACTTGACAAGGGATGTCGGAGGATCGTTCCACAATATATCATATTCCTACCCTGTCGGAAAAACAAGCAACCAAAAAGTATTTAATTCTGACGAACTTTGCAAAAAAAAACAGAAGTATTTATACGCAATCAAAAATAAGAAAGTCTAATGCATTACATTAATGAATTTAGCTATTTAGCTTATTATTTTACGTTGAAAATTTATGGTCTAAGCAAAAGAAAACCTTTAATTGTGACAAAAAGATTGTAATGCGGGCATATGTAGTGACAGATGTTGACACTTTTACCATGCTTAATTCGCTGAACTCGCACTGACGTTATTACGTCTAGCGTCTGTCGCTGTCGCACCGTCGCGTCGCCTCGATTTGTCTTCAGCGTAAAGTGGCGTGACTGCCGCTTGTTCAGTGGCGTGATTTTACTGTTATTTGGATGTCTATATTCTGGTGTGACGCTAGCAATAACACAAGCGAGATGGGATGCGGTTGCCATGACACACAAAAAAAAATTACCAAAACTTTCGGAATAAAATGCCTCAAGCATTTTTCCCATGAAACTATTTCAAAAAAATCGATTATATTCGCGCCCTAGTAAATTTGCTACTGTAAAATTCTAATAGTGTACGTTGGGAATATTAATAACCATTGTTGTCTTACGCTCAAATCATAAAAATGGTAAGAGACAGGAAAATCTGATTAATGAAACAATAGTATAGATATGTGGTAAATAATTAATTAATTTTCTGTGAACTATCTAAATTTTAAAATTGTATAGAGCGCATAAGAACATTTTATAATATGTACATTTGAAAGTACTAAGTCACCGAATAACCATGTGTTACGTATTTTCACAATAAGAAGTGTTCATGGCAACCCTGGAGAACCAGTTTCTCCATCACCAATACATGTGCATATCCCGCCATTGGAACGATTGTCAAGGTTGAGATGGGAAATTTCAGTTAAGCTTTCCCCATGAGAGGCCTACTTATAGAGGTTGGATCGAAAGCTTGCCTATTTGCAAAAAAAAAAAAATACGTGCAATCTATAAAGAGTTTAAATTTGAAGAATGAATCAAAACCATATAACAATTTAGGAGAAAAAAAAATTCAATGTAAATTTCGGATACAATTGCTCAGTTAAAATTTGTTTAGACTCTTAGTTTAGGAAGAAAAGGAATTAATTACAGGATTTTTAAAAAAAAAAAGAAAAAACAAAATGTTACAATTGAAATATCTGGTAGCTGAATAGGAAAATAAAACGTTATTATTGCCAGAATACCAATAGTGGTAAATGAAATTTACACGGACAAGGAAGTTACTCTTGTCTAAAAAAAAATTGTCAGTTGTTCTCACCGAGACAACCTCATAAATCAACCTCGTTTTGCAGTGCAGCCACCTGTTACATTAGCCCATAGCCCAACCACACCAGGTCGACGTGAGAGAGAATCGCTCTTCTTCTTCCTGTTCTTGGCTTATGTCAACTTATCTTCTGTTGCTTTGATTTTACAAAATTGCATGCGTTGTCTTAGAAATAAGTTGAATGCCAAGTTGCGTGTTCTCTGGCTTTTCCCCCGCTTTTGACATTTTGAAGCAAACCGTCTAACGCCAATCGCAAATTCTCCCTCACATGCGATGACATATCTTGTTTGGGCCACGCGTCAACCATTCTTCTTCACCGTGCCAGCACGTCGGCCATTATGAATTGGAAGTTATTGGAAAAATACTAAAAAAAACTACTGAAATAGTGGTGCTGCCACACAGACAGAATTGAGCAACCGAAATTAACCCGTTTATGATCGATATCAGCATTGATATCGATAGCAAACCATAACACTTATGAAGTTCCAACGAAAGACTCAAATGGAAAAGATTTTTTGGAAGTCGCTAGAGATATATTCTGTGTACCAATTTATGAAAGAAATCCGTTTTCGAAAAATTTTGAGTTGTGTCACTTATGATTTAGGGTACGATATGTATGGTTGTTGGGTGATATAACGACGATGATAAATTAGAAGGTCATCGCCTTTTAGATCTGCTTTGATTGTACCTAAAGTGCTAGTTATTCCCTGACCAATGCCTTTCAAATCTGTGATTTGTTTAGTATTTATTTTTTCTTTATTATCTATTTTCTGTTTTTTAATTATGGAGATATCAGCTCCAGTATCAATTAAAAAAAATTTTTTTTCTTCGGATATAGTTTTTATTGTATCATTCTTAAAGAATATGACAATTTTTATAAAATCTTAAACTAGTATACAATGACGTTATTCGTTGCCACTGCTTCAAATAACATTTGGATGAAAAGCAATTTTATTTGACATAAAATAAATACTTATGAATACATTTAATATGTGTATCGGAATATTTTTGATTTTGTTAGAATATGTCCATATGTATGTATGTATGTAATTTTATTTCATATTCGTTCATTATGTTATTAATTTTTTTTTTTTTTTTTTTGTTCGTAAGCCCTGACAGGACAGGCTTATCGATGACACAATCGTGTGTTGCATTAGGAAGTGCTGTTGCAGTTTCGTATTGGAAGGAATTCAAATAAGCTGCGTGTATGAACTTAGGAATTTTTACGGCCTAATGGGATAGGCTCGTCCGGAACACAATTAGGGGATTCACAAAGTGTCATAAAGTCATATGTCATATTAAAATATTGTACGGAAATAGTTATAAATCACTTTTCCGAAGCCCTGTGAAGAAGTAAACAAAAACTGCTGATCAAATACGACGACCCAAAAACATATCGTGCAAAGTTGTATTTATTTAGTACACATACAATATAGAATGCAACAACAAAATATTATGACTTATGATGATATGACGTAATATGACAGGTTGTGAATCCCCTAAATACCGTCTTACCATACGAAAACTAGCACTTCCAAAATTACAATTACAAATAGTACGATATTTACGACGATATGTACTATTAGGTGATTCACAAAGTGTCATAAAGTCATATGTCATATTAAAATATTGTACGGAAATAGTTATAAAAGACTTTTTCGAAGCCCTGTGAAGAAGTAAACAAAACCAGCTGATCAAATACGACGACTCAAAAACATATCGTGCAGAGTTGTATTTATTTAGTACACATATAGCCTAGTATGCAACAACAAAATATTATGACTTATGACGATATGACGCAATATGACAGGTTGTGAATCCCCTAATTTACATACCAAGGCGCTTTGCATATTGTTCTTAATATCTTGGACTGTAGCCTTTGAATTCTTTCTACGCTAGATTTCGATGCTGATCCCGATAGTTGAATTCCATACATCCAAATTGGTTTTAAAACCATATTAAATATTAATATCTTATTATCTAAGCCCAGTCTAGAACTTGGACCAATTAACCATTGCAGCTGGCTTATTTTCAACTTGGATTGCATAATCTTTTTGTCAATGTGATTTTTCCAAGTCATTCTTCTATCCAGTGTGACTCCAAGGTACGTAACGAAGTCTTTCTGAGTTATTATTTTCCCATTTATTGAGACTGGTGTACATGTGTCTTTCTTCAGGCTAAAAGTTACTTGTACACATTTAGATTCGTTGACCTTAATTCTCCACGTAGTAAGCCATTCCTCTAAAGTTTTTATATGTCTCTGCAATTGGATAGTAGCAGTTATGGGATTTGCGTGCACACTTAGTATAGCCGTATCATCTGCGAAGGTCGACGTGACAAGTTTCGCGTTCGTTGGCAGATTGCTTGTGTAAATTAAGTATAATACAGGCCCTAGAACACTACCCTGTGGAACTCCAGCAGAAATTGGATGACTTTCGGTTGTAAAACTTTTGTGCCTTACCCGAAATTTTCTACCTGTTAAAAAGCTTTCTAGGATCCCGCACAGATTATATGGAAGTGTTTGTTTTATTTTATACAAGAGCCCTTCTAGCCATACTTTATCGAAGGCTTGTGCCACATCTAGGAATAGTGCGGTGCAATATCGTTTGGTTTCAAAAGTTAACCTTATTTCTGAAACAATTCTATGCACTTGTTCTATCGTACCGTGCTGCTCTCTAAATCCGAACTGGTGACTTGGTATGGTTTCGTGCAGTTCTAAGATGGGCTGAATTTTTCTCAGCAATAATTTTTCGAATAGTTTGGAAAAGATAGAGATTAAGCTTATTGGCCTGTATGAGCTTACTATTGTCGGGTCTTTGCCTGGTTTTGGGATCATGATAATTTCAGATAGTTTCCATGGATTAGGAAAGTGACATAATCGGAGGATACTATTGAAGATGTATAGTAGTTGCTTAATAGCTGCTATGGGAAGCGCTTTTAACATTTCACCCGTTATTCTGTCATACCCTGGTGCTTTCTTATTCTCTATGTCTTTGGATATAGTTTTATTCAAGTCATCTAGCTTAAATCCAAGTGGGATTGCTGGTAATTGTGGAGTATTTTCTTGGAGAACATTTTGGCCTTCAATTGGAGTAAATGCATTTGAAAGATGGGTTGCAAAAGCTATTCCCTTTTCGTGGTCACTTCGAGCAAATTCACCATTTTGCATTCGTATTGGAGGATCCTGCTGAACCGGCCGTTTTAGATATTTGAGAGAGCGCCACAAGGAATAATCTGTACCGGATGTGGCCGTGAGGGAATTAATTCTATTTTGAAATTTTGTTTCCCTTTTCTCCTCGAGGAGCATTTGGAGCTCTTTCGTGCATTTTTTAGCTCGTTTTTCAGAGTTGGAGATTGCAACCTTTGCCAGTCTCTCCTAAGTTGCCTTTTCTTCTAAACTAGCTCAATGATATCCTTTTCATTGAAAGAACTAAAGCTTTGCTGCTGTGTTGTATTAGGACGTAAGGGCGTTGAGACCTTTGCTGCCACTTGCAGTAAGTTTGTGAAGTCAATTATCGCATATTCCACTTCGGCGGCTGATTTAAGGCTCACATTTGGATTAATATGCGAACTTATAAATTTTCTGTACTTCAGCCAATTCGTAAATCTATTAGTTAAGCTTGGGTTCAGTTCGTTTAAAGTTGGAAAGTTTTTAATAGATATGACGCAAGGAGAGTGATGAGATGATAGGTCAAAAAGTGATTCTATCTCAAGTATTTCCCGATCGAGGCCGCGAGTTACCCCAAAATCTATGAGGTCGGGGGTTTTGCTCTTATCAGTGGGCCAATATGTTGGCTGTCCGGTTGATATAATGTCAAGACCATTGCTTTGGATTGCTTTGGACAAGTTTCTTCCTTTTGGTGTTATTAGCCTAGATCCCCAAAAAGTATGCTTAGCATTGTAATCACCTGCTGCTAGAAATCTCTTGCCTAACTTGGAGAAGTATTCAGTGAATTGGTATTCTGTTATATTAAAACGGGGAGGGCAGTATATTGCAGATACAGTTAATCCGCCAGAACTATCATCTACGTACACTGATGTTGAGTGTATATACTCTTTGCAATATTCTTCTAGAACGTTGTGCTTAATCCTCTTTCTTATAAGTATACCGGTTCCACCTCTAGCTTTTCCTTCAGGGTGCTTAGTATTATAGAACATATACCCATCAATATTAAAATTATTAAACAGAGTCAGATGGGTGGCCGCTGTGGTGCAGTGGGTAGAGTGCTCGCCTGCTATGCCAGAGGTCTCGGGTTCAAATCACGGTCCGAGCAAAACACCAAAACAATTTTTCTAATTACTAAAAATCCAATTATTGGGTTTTTTAAGAGCAGCGGTCACCTCTCGGCAGTCGGCATACCCTCCGAGAGTATTTCTGCCATGAAAAAGCTTCTCACAAAAAATGCATTCGCCGTTCGGAGTCGGCATAAAACTGTTGGTCCACCCAATTAGTAGGAAAAACAAAAAGGAGCACACCTCGAATTGGGAGAGAAGCTCGGCCATAAAACTCGCCAGAGTTATAATAGCGCCATTGTATTATTATATAATATTCTTCTAGAACGTGGTGCTTAATCCTCTTTCTTATAAGTATACCGGTTCCACCTCTAGCTTTTCCTTCAGGGTGCTTAGTATTATAGAACATATACCCATCAATATTAAAATTATTAAACAGAGTCAGACGGGTTTCAGACACTAACATTATGTCAATTTGGTGATTTTCTAGGAAAACATGGAGTTCATTGCTATTTAGAGTGTTTTCGAGTGATGTTGTTGGATTAGAGTCGTCTTGGATTTCAGTCTGTTGTGTGCCTCTTAAGACTTGAGCGTATGAGTACGTTCCCAGATTTCTCTGCGGGGCTGTATTAATAGTTGGTTTTAGCACATTTTGAGGTTGTGGGAGAGGTACAGTTTTAGGTTTTTTGCTACCTTTCTCTTTTAATGAAATGTATACTGGGCAACCCCTATAATTAGCAGTGTGATTTTCACCGCAGTTACTGCACTTCTTATTTTCTGGGTTTGCTTTAGGTTTCTCGCACTCTTTGGAGCTGTGCAAATTTCCGCAAATTACACATACGCTAGGTAATGTGCAATATCGTTTCGTATGCCCGAAGTCCTGACAATTATGGCATTGTACGGGGCCCACACGTTTATGCGGTTCTTCCATAGAGATTCTTCGGTGTAGAAGATAACGCAATTTATAAATTGGATGTACTTCCCCCTTCTTTAAAAGCTGGAAATCTGGCTCGATTTCAACCCTGAACATCGGTTGCGGTATGTTGGCTTTATTTTTGATATTGTAAACATATCTGACTTTAAAGCCTTCCTCGTTTAATGCAGTCTCTATTTCTGCCGGGCTTACGGAATTTTCTATTCCTTTTAGTACTACTGACAAGCCACGGCTACTTTTTAGCTGATAGGTATGGAAATTTTTCTTCCTGTTTTCAAAGTCTTTAGTTATTTTGCGGAAATAATCCTCACTATATGTTTGAATTTTAACTTCCTGTATATTGCCTTTTTTTTTATAGGTACTACATGGAAGTTTTTAGGACCTACTAGCTCAACCAGTTTGCTTACTAATGTATTTGAGTATAAATTGTTTAATGATGTCCTTGTAGATATATAGCTGTTTAAGTTTAGATTAAGTACGCATATTTTTCTTTTTGTTAATATTGAAGTGGAGTTTCCTGGTTTTCCGTTTCGGTGCAACTGCGCACGTTACGGGTTAGTGTGTATGGTCTGTTTGTATTTCGGGATGGTGATCCTCTTTGATTGCTATTATTATTATTGTTTGATCTAGAATTATTGTTGTAACTTGGCTGTGGTCTGTATCTTCTATTTTGGTAATTTCCATAGTGGTTACTTCGGTAACCTCCACGGGAATTACTCCGGTACTGACTCTGCTGTCGTACGTTCAAAATTGTGTTTGTGCTGCCCGTTATTTCGGTACAGCTGTTGGTAAATTTAGAAATTGCATCATTCATTGTTGTGAACGTTCCCGCTTGCATGATCATTTTGACCTTGTCATTAGAGCAGTTTTTACACATGGCTTTAACTGCTGCCTGTGTTGAATATCTCGTGGCTAAGTCTGGGTTTAATCCATCAGAGATATATGCTCCTTCTAATGACCTTTGATTTTTTCAATTTCCGCCGTGTATTGGTTAGCAGTTTTGCTACGCTGTTGGATGTTCAGTAGTTTAGCGGTCAAAACCTCTACTGATTCACCCTTTATTGCGGTCTTTAATTTGTTTTTTTATTTGTTCGATTGTAGTCTCATTACTAATAAAATTCCTTGCTGTACCCTTCAGCTTTGTTTTTATCATGGTAATGGCCAATGCCTCGTGTGTATCCTTGATTTGCTCAAGTATATCGAGTGCGTCTAGGAAACTATGTAGATTTTCTGGTTTACCATCAAACTCTGGTAATACTGACGAAGCAGTTTTAATAAATTCTACTACGGTTTGTGACATTGTGACGTTTATTATTGGGATATTTAGTGGAGTGTTTAGTGGATGATTTTGTGGTTTATTTTCTTCCACTGACGGAGTGTGACTCAATAAAGGTGAAGGAGTTCGACTCTGAGCACGTTCTGATAAAAGCAAAGTGAAATTAATCTGAATTTCCTCCTCTACTGTGGTTGGTACTGTTGTTTCTATCTTATGTCTGGCTACAGAAGATACTAATTTATCTCGTACGGTAGCAAAAATTAAATAAGCTTCTTTTTGATGTTCTTCCGTAAAGAAATTATTTTTCTTGTTAATTACACTGCTCTACAGCCAAAAAATACTCTAAACGCGACCATCCTATCTATATGTAAAATCGGTCACTGATTTCGAAAATCGATTTCATTTTGTGATCCAGTGTTACCTGCCTTATATTTCTTAGAGCTTCCAAAATTATGTTTAAATGCTTTACTACACCTTTTTCAGTTTATATTCAGAAAGTTGCAATTGATATTCAGAAAATTACAATTGATATTCAGAATTTCCATTACATATTCAGAAAATTACAATTCATATTCAGAATTTCCATTTCATATTCAGAAAGTTGCAGTTCATATTCAGAAAGTTGCAGTTCATATTCAGAAAGTTGCAATTGATATTCAGAAATTTATAATTCATATTCAGAAAGTTACAATTCATATTCAGAAGCTTCATTTCATATTCAGAAAGTTACAATTGATATTCAGAAAATTACAATTGATATTCAGAAAATTACAGTTAATATTCAGAAAGTTACAGTTCATATTCAGAATTTCCATTTCATATTCAGAAAGTTGCAATTGATATTCAGAAATTTACATTTCATATTCAGAAAGTTACAATTCATATTCAGAAGATTCATTTCATATCCAGAAAGTTACAATTGATATTCAGAAAATTACAATTGATATTCAGAAAATTAAAATTGATATTCAGAAAATTAAATTTGATATTCAGAAAGTTATTCAGGTATTTTTTATACCTTGCATTCAAGGAAAATCAAACATGTTGGATGCATTGTATAGCTTCACATAGTGAATATTTAATTTTGTTATACACCGGCTGGCATATCTCGCAATGCAACTACGTCAGCGTGGAAACTGAAGCAGTGCTGCGTTGCTCTAGCGCAGTCCCCACCTGTCACGGCTACCTTGGCATCATCGATTTTGGCTTCGAGGTACTGCAGCCTCTGCTCCGCCAAGCCTGGACCTTGAACCTCAGGAACATCCATATTCGAATTCACTAAAGATTCGATTTTCTACCATATCGCCTCAACCGGATTAAGCATTGGCGAGTATGGTCCCAAGCGAAGTACGGTGGCCAGCCCATTCGAGAACTCCTCGACAGCGGCTTCGATGCTTGAGTGACATGGTGCATTATCGCAAATAATGACCATGCCACTCAAGTTATTTCCTAAATCTCGCCATTTTTCCATCACCGTTAAGATCCAGCGACGGAACGAGGCTGCAGTAAACGAGCCCCGTTAGCGATCTAAACATACAACCGCTGATGCCGCGATAGCCCATATTAGGTGCACGTTTGCACCGCGGGAGGCTGCCAACAGCTGCACCGCCCTGTTTCCACGCTTAGCCCTGCTGCGTGAATGCCGACAAAACAAATTAAAATTTGTTGTTGGGGTAAGTGGAAAAAAAATTCAACAACTATTTACAGCGAAGGTTGAGTGTATAGCTATTTCACGAAAAACCATTTTCGATCATCAGCACTCTTTTCGGAAGTGGATGCACCGGGGATTGAACCCGAGTCCATTCCAACTTCAGCCGCAATGACCCAACGGATAAACACACTCGGCCATTGAGACTCTGTGCAAGCTGTTGGATTTTCCCCACTTTTACCTTTTTCATTTTCAACATTAACGTTAGTGTGTATATGCTTTTGCATATATTCTCCACAAACGTGCTGAATTTTTTGTTGTAGGCAGTTCGCAATGAACATTGTTGTTGGTATTTTATTTTATGTATATACCAAACAACGTTAACAATTTTACTTGAAAGAGTTTTTAGTGCTTAGCACGAAATTTTTATTTTAATTCAATTTTTAATTGTTGGGGTAAGTGGAAAAAAATTCAACAACTTTTCCGAAAAGAGTGCTGATGATCGAAAATGGTTTTTCGTGAAATAGCTATACACTCAACCTTCGCTGTAAATAGTTGTTGAATTTTTTTCCACTTACCCCAACAATTAAAAATTGAATTAAAATAAAAATTTCGTGCTAAGCACTAAAAACTCTTTCAAGTAAAATTTGTTTCGTCGACATATATAAGCTGTTTACCAGCCTGAATGTATGTGTTTAGCTGTGTAACGTCCCATCAAAAAACTCGATGACCGTGGAGTTAAGAGTGTAATCCAAAAAACCCTGGCAATCGCTTCCACATTCGTTGACAGAATGCCTGACATTAGCATGGGCTTGTCATTGGAGGGAAGAACTTGCCCACTGCATTACTGCCGAACGAATAATTCACGCAATACCGCAAGGATGCTAGCGAATCAAATAAAGAATACTTTACAGGGAAGCAGAGAAAGAAGGCAAAATTTCCACTGAAAATAACGGTATTTATTCCAGTTCATTTTTCGCGCTCCATTCTACTTTGCATTACGTCGGATTGGTATTGGAAGCTCATTCCACTCTACATTACTGGCAATGCGTGAAAGAAGTGATGAGCTCGTCAGATGTTTCATTGCAAAGCCTTCTGTCATGCCTGACAGGTAATAGCGATTACCAGATTTTTGTTGGGGTATTGTAATCGTTTTTCCTTGTTTTGTGGTGAGTTTAATGTGATGGGCTGTGTGTGTACGTGTTTTACCTTCTAAGTAATTATTTATTGTTGTGAGGGACACAGACATGTTGAATGAGGTGAGTATTTTCGCCTGTATTTGGCGGAGGGTAAGGCTACAATTATCTTCCAGCCAAGTTAGCACCTGTTCAAGCTGGTCTGCTGTGAAACAATTGCTTCAGTGCACATATGTATACAATATAAAATTTATACACGTACAGTGAAATTTTCTGAATATCAATTGTAATTTTCTGAACATCAATTTTAATTTTCTGAATATCAATTGTAATTTTCTGAATATCAAGTTTAATTGTCTGAATATCAATTGTAATCTTCTGAATATCAATTTTAATTTTCTGAATATCAATTGTAACTTTCTGAATATGAAATGAACATTCTGAATATAAATTGCAACTATCTGAATATGAATTGTAACTTTCTGAATATGAATTGTAACTTTCTGAATATCAATTGTAATTTTCTGAATATTAACTGCAACTTTCTGAATATCAAATGGAATTTCTGAATATCAATTGTATTTTTCTGAATATCAATTGCAAATTTCTGAATATAAACTGTAACTTTCTGAATATGAATTGTAATTTTCTGAATATGAAATGGAAATTCTGAATATGAATTGTAACTTTCTGAATATCAATTGTAATTTTCTGAATATAAATTGTAACTTTCTGAATATAAACTGAAAAAGGTGTAGTGTTTCGGTTGTTATTGGTACGCTTTTATTTATGCATTTGTATGACTTGTGAGCTTTTGCTTTTTCTTCTGATAATAAGTCATATATTTCTTGCCATTTAGTCATTTCGCATGTACAATTTTTGTTTAGATGCGTTGCTGTGCATTGTTTAATTGTCTCTTATACGTTTGATATAATTTTTTTATCAGAATTGCAATTGTGACAATTAACAATGTAGTTACACATGCAAAGATAATTAACCATTTCTCTGAAATTTCCTCTCATTCTTCTATAACTGGGTGTGGTTCGTGTCTGACTAATTGATTTTCATAACTTTTCTCTGCCGAATTTTCTTTACCTACTTCGTATCCTGCTATTCATATTAAGATACTGTTTAGTGCAATTTTCCACCATGCCATTTTTATAAGAATTTATTCATTTATGTATTTTTGCATTTATTTATAAAAAATTTTATTTAGATTTTACACTTTTTGCTTAATATCTATTTGGGAATCCTAAATTAATCATTTTTATTGTTTCTTCTTCTAATGTGGTAGGGTATAAAGCAGGGTGCGAAGAACGCTCAAAATAAACTCACTCAAACGAATTATCACTATAATTCTGAGCTATGCCACGCTCTCACGAGCGCAAATACACAGTGACAACGAAGGCAAATGAACGAACGTCAACATCGATCGATGGGTCTCTGCAGTGGCGAGATCGTTTGAAAATTCATTTTTTGAAAATTCATTCTATGAGTTTATTTTATAATTTTTTGCGCTAGCGATCATTTTTTGAGTTTATCATTTTTTGATCGCTCTTTGAGTTTATCATTTTATGCGTTCACAAGGGTTTGTTGTGAGGTTTAAGCAGCTAATGGCATTGTGAAGGCGCAGTTTTTGGATGATGGCGTGCGTTTATTAGACCATAAATATGATGTATGTATGTATGTGCATACATATTCATGCATGTGTGTACGTATATATGGATGTACATACATATGTATATACATATTTATAATATTTTAAAAAGCCTTAGCTTAGTAGGTATATCGAGTTTAAATTTTATTAAGTATGTATTTATTCAAACTGAAGAGCTTCGCAAGACATCTCGATATCGAACATGCTGTGTTGCACTCGCTGTAGCACATGTATGGTTTTCGAAGTGTTCGATCAGTGAAGTACTTCAGTGGCGTGAAATTTTGCTTCAGCACCGAGAATGAAGAATTTCTATCTCAATGCTGCCCGTTCATGTTCGATGTTGTTAGCACAAATGTTCGGATACCAGAAGAAGTTCTCGGATACTTAAGCAAGTTTCCGAAAATTTATTGATGTACAGGCAGAACATGCTTTGTAAATGTAAATGAGAATGTAAAAATTTCATACGCATGCAGATGGTGTTATTTGGGCTACATTAACATTCATTGAATATGTTTTTAGGTAGGTTTTTTTGATTTATTGACAAAATTAAATTGTAGTGAGATATGCATAGATATACATATGTATGTAGGTATGTATGTATGTATAAATACATATGTATGTATATGTACATTTGTATGTACGTATGTAAGTACATATCATTATGGTTTTGTATGATTGTGTATAGCTGATACACATATGTAAATATGTATATATGAACATACCTTCATACATATGTATGTATGTATGGACATACCAGGTATAAATGTAATTTTCGTTTTTTATTATAAGTTTATTAATATTTTGCGTATACATATTTAACGAGTTCATAGAGCAGGTAGTATTTAATTTTTTTCTTGTACTCAGACTAGGTAGTAAAAAAATATGATCATGCAAATATCTAAGAAGGCTTCCAAAATTAAATTAAATTGAACCTATACTTGGTACATAATAGCTTCAAAATTTTATTCCTAGCTATGCTGGAGCTATTTTATCCTTTATTTCATTAAGTGGGAGGCGGTACAATCTTAACCTTAAAACTAAACATATGTACATATGTTACTTTTATTAAAGCAGAACGTTTAATTATTATAATTGATTAAAATAAAATAATGTAATGACGTTTGACGTCGTTCTAAGCTTAGCTTTGATGCATAGAGATGCATATACATATGTACATACAATACGTATATTTATTTATAAAAAAAATAAATTCGCATGCAGGTATGTAGATATTTTATGTTTTGAATCAATGAATACCTCAAACTATATTTTTATATTTAATTAAATAAAATTTACAGAAAAAATTTGGTTGTTTTCAATAAAATAATAATAACTTTTATACCAAATTTTTCCCTCTCCAAAATTTCTTGAAAGATGTATTTAAGTATTACCTAAAGAATAACTTTCAAGTGAAAAAATAGTGTAGATGAATTGATCACGGTGAAAATCGCTTTTCCCCTGAGAGTTTTGGGTTTAGGTAGACGAGAACTGTTGATCATAAAACAGGTCAGTGAAATTCTAGGCTAGCAACGCCATTTTTATGAGTTAACGAGCTAACTTCGGCCTTTTTACGACTTCATGCTAATATGCTACTTTCGGGCCTAAAATTCGATGTTCGGTTATTTTCTTATTTTTACTATTTAAGCAATGGATTGTTGGAAACAACAATTACTTATTGTATCAGACAATATTATCTCTCAAATAATAATAATAACTGAAAAGGGAAGCTTTATCAGATTCACGTTCTTCACAACTTCAGAACATTACAGCCCAACTACAAAATGGATAATATATTGAAAGAAGTACAAGGGAGAAGCAAGGTGTGGAAAGTGCAAAAATTGTTAAGAGTAATTGGGAAGAAATACTTTTTGGTTGCTTGTTTTTCCGACAGGGTAGGAATATGGTGTATTGTGGAACGATCTTCTGTCATCCGCACATCTCTTTCCGCGCTTAGCAGTCCATACAAAATTTAAGCGCAGATGTATATGCGCTTAAATAAAAACAGGGCTATTATTAAGTATAAGATTTATAATTATGTTATGTTAAAATAGTAGATATAAAATCAATGCTTTGAAACTAAAAATGAAACATTTAGTATCTAACTTAATTATTTGCCCCAAGTATTTAGGTATACATAAATTCATATAAATATGTAGAGATGTGTATCCGTTCGCAAGTAGGTATTAGGTATGTACTATCTAGGTACTAGGTATTTAATATAAAATAAAAATTAGGCAAATGCATATATACATATATGTACATACATACAACCATACATGCATCCATATGTAAATACTAACATACATACATATGTATGCATGCATGCATGTTAATCGTTCAAATCGTCGCAGTTGAGCAAAATTTCTACGTTGCCAAATACTAGCAGGCAGGCTCTCGTAAGCACCATCTTAGTATTCGAATACTTAGCAGTGGACCGAAAGGACCGAAACTTGCGGGCAGCGATCGTTTCAAGAACGAGAACGTCTCTGCTTGCCTGCTGCTAGTTATCGGAAATGTTTGATGTTGAAGTCGGACATGCATGTGTACGACAGTGTTTAATGTTAGTGCATACGTGTTCGAACTGTGAACGGTAGTGTTTACACAGGGCACTAATTCAAACTAATTAAATTATTAAATTTATTTAAATTAATATTTATAAAAATTTATATTTACATACCGATGTACCTACATATATATTTATGTACATTTGTAGTCTATATGTATGAGTTAAGGGTTGTTAAATATTTTATTTAACATAAATACCAACATACATATGTACAGCTCCGGTCAACTAATTAGCAACGCTTCGGCACTGATACTTCTTCCTTCAATAGTACCGAAATTCCATCGAAATTTTTTGCTCCATGCCTTTTCCACCATGCCATTTTTATAAGAATTTATTCATTTATGTATTTTTGCATTTATTTATAAAAAATTTTATTTAGATTTTACACTTTTTGCTTAATATCTATTTGGGAATCCTAAATTAATCATTTTTATTGTTTCTTCTTCTAATGTGGTAGGGTATAAAGCAGGGTGCGAAGAACGCTCAAAATAAACTCACTCAAACGAATTATCACTATAATTCTGAGCTATGCCACGCTCTCACGAGCGCAAATACACAGTGACAACGAAGGCAAATGAACGAACGTCAACATCGATCGATGGGTCTCTGCAGTGGCGAGATCGTTTGAAAATTCATTTTTTGAAAATTCATTCTATGAGTTTATTTTATAATTTTTTGCGCTAGCGATCATTTTTTGAGTTTATCATTTTTTGATCGCTCTTTGAGTTTATCATTTTATGCGTTCACAAGGGTTGTGAGGTTTAAGCAGCTAATGGCATTGTGAAGGCGCAGTTTTTGGATGATGACGTGCGTTTATTAGACCATAAATATGATGTATGTATGTATGTGCATACATATTCATGCATGTGTGTACGTATATATGGATGTACATACATATGTATGTACATATTTATAATATTTTAAAAAGCCTTAGCTTAGTAGGTATATCGAGTTTAAATTTTATTAAGTATGTATTTATTCAAACTAAAGAGCTGCGCAAGACATCTCGATATCGAACATGCTGTGTTGCACTCGCTGTAGCACATGTATGGTTTTCGAAGTGTTCGATCAGTGAAGTACTTCAGTGGCGTGAAATTTTGCTTCAGCACCGAGAATGAAGCATTTCTATCTCAATGCTGCCCGTTCATGTTCGATGTTGTTAGCACAAATGTTCGGATACCAGAAGAAGTTCTCGGATACTTAAGCAAGTTTCCGAAAATTTATTGATGTGCAGGCAGAACATGCTTTGTAAATGTAAATGAGAATGTAAAAATTTCATAAGCATGCAGATGGTGTTATTTGGGCTACATTAACATTCATTGAATATGTTTTTAGGTAGGTTTTTTTGATTTATTGACAAAATTAAATTGTAGTGAGATATGCATAGATATACATATGTATGTATATGTACATTTGTATGTACGTATGTAGGTACATATCATTATGGTTTTGTATGATTGTGTATAGCTGATACACATATGTAAATATGTATATATGAACATACCTTCATACATATGTATGTATGTATGGACATACCAGGTATAAATGTAATTTTCGTTTTTTATTATAAGTTTATTAATATTTTGCGTATACATATTTAACGAGTTCATAGAGCAGGTAGTATTTAAATTTTTTCTTGTACTCAGACTAGGTAGTAAAAAAATATGATCATGCAAATATCTAAGAAGGCTTCCAAAATTAAAAAACCTTGAACCTATACTTCAAAATTTTATTCCTAGCTATGCTGGAGCTATTTTATCCTTTATTTCATTAAGTGGGAGGCGGTACAATCTTAACCTTAAAACTAAACATATGTACATATGTTACTTTTATTAAAGCAGAACGTTTAATTATTATAATTGATTAAAATAAAATAATGTAATGACGTTTGACGTCGTTCTAAGCTTAGCTTTGATGCATAGAGATGCATATACGTATGTACATACAATACGTATATTTATTTATAAAAAAAATAAATTCGCATGCAGGTATGTAGATATTTTATGTTTTGAATCAATGAATACCTCAAACTATATTTTTATATTTAATTAAATAAAATTTACAGAAAAAATTTGGTTGTTTTCAATAAAATAATAATAACTTTTATACCAAATTTTTCCCTCTCCAAAATTTCTTGAAAGATGTATTTAAGTATTACCTAAAGAATAACTTTCAAGTGAAAAAATAGTGTAGATGAATTTATCACGGTGAAAATCGCTTTTCCCCTGAGAGTTTTGGGTTTAGGTAGACGAGAACTGTTGATCATAAAACAGGTCAGTGAAATTCTAGGCTAGCAACGCCATTTTTATGAGTTAACGAGCTAACTTCGGCCTTTTTACGACTTCATGCTAATATGCTACTTTCGGGCCTAAAAATCGATGTTCGGTTATTTTCTTATTTTTACTATTTAAGCAATGGATTGTTGGAAACAACAATTACTTATTGTATCAGACAATATTATCTCTCAAATAATAATAATAACTGAAAAGGGAAGCTTTATCAGATTCACGTTCTTCACAACTTCAGAACATTACAGCCCAACTACAAAATGGATAATATATATTGAAAGAAGTACAAGGGAGAAGCAAGGTGTGGAAAGTGCAAAAATTGTTAAGAGTAATGGGGAAGAAATACTTTTTGGTTGCTTGTTTTTCCGACAGGGTAGGAATATGGTGTATTGTGGAACGATCTTCTGTCATCCCTTGTCAATTTTGGTTTGGAGACAAACCGGTTTCGGCTAATATGCGCCATCTTCAGTGTCTTTTTTCGTTCTCAACGCTGCATTTAGTACCCATATATATTCACCAGTTAATAACAGGATGGCAGGATAATAATGAAGATATCAACGCAGTTATGAATTTTAAACAAAGGCTGAAATCGGCATTTGCACACATATCTATAATATATACTACACTTGTAAACGTTTTAATAGCCCTGTTTTTTATTTAAGCGCATATACATACATCTGCGCTTAAATTTTGTATGGATTTCTAAGCGCACATCTCTTTCCGCGCTTAGCAGTCCATACAAAATTTAAGCGCAGATGTATATGCGCTTAAATAAAAACAGGGCTATTATTAAGTATAAGATTTATAATTATGTTATGTTAAAATAGTAGATATAAAATCAATGCTTTGAAACTAAAAATGAAAATTTAGTATCTAACTTAATTATTTGCCCCAAGTATTTAGGTATACATAAATTCATATAAATATGTAGAGATGTGTATCCGTTCGCAAGTAGGTATTAGGTATGTACTATCTAGGTACTAGGTATTTAATATAAAATAAAAATTAGGCAAATGCATATATACATATATGTACATACATACAACCATACATGCATCCATATGTAAATACTAACATACATACATATGTATGCATGCATGCATGTTAATCGTTCAAATCGTCGCAGTTGAGCAAAATTTCTACGTTGCCAAATACTAGCAGGCAGGCTCTCGTAAGCACCATCTTAGTATTCGAATACTTAGCAGTGGACCGAAAAGACCGAAACTTGCGGGCAGCGATCGTTTCAAGAACGAGAACGTCTCTGCTTGCCTGCTGCTAGTTATCGGAAATGTTTGATGTTGAAGTCGGACATGCATGTGTTCGACAGTGTTTAATGTTAGTGCATACGTGTTCGAATTGTGAACGGTAGTGTTTACGCAGGGCACTAATTCAAACTAATTAAATTATTAAATTTATTTAAATTAATATTTATAAAAATTTATATTTACATACCGATGTACCTACATATATATTTATGTACATTTGTAGTCTATATGTATGAGTTAAGGGTTGTTAAATATTTTATTTAACATAAATACCAACATACATATGTACAGCTCCGGTCAACTAATTAGCAACGCTTCGGCACTGATACTTCTTCCTTCAATAGTACCGAAATTCCATCGAAATTTTTTGCTCTTTTTCAGTACAGATATCATTTTAAATGTGATTTAATAGATTCACTTGCTTTCTGAATATAAACTGAAAAAGGTGTAGTGTTTCGGTTGTTATTGGTACGCTTTTATTTATGCATTTGTATGACTTGTGAGCTTTTGCTTTTTCTTCTGATAATAAGTCATATATTTCTTGCCATTTAGTCATTTCGCATGTACAATTTTTGTTTAGATGCGTTGCTGTACATTGTTTAATTGTCTCTTATACGTTTGATATAATTTTTTTATCAGAATTGCAATTGTGACAATTAACAATGTAGTTACACATGCAAAGATAATTAACCATTTCTCTGAAATTTCCTCTCATTCTTCTATAACTGGGTGTGGTTCGTGTCTGACTAATTGATTTTCATAACTTTTCTCTGCCGAATTTTCTTTACCTACTTCGTATCCTGCTATTCATATTAAGATACTGTTTAGTGCAATTTTCCACCATGCCATTTTTATAAGAATTTATTCATTTATGTATTTTTGCATTTATTTATAAAAAATTTTATTTAGATTTTACACTTTTTGCTTAATACCTATTTGGGAATCCTAAATTAATCATTTTTATTGTTTCTTCTTCTAATGTGGTAGGGTATAAAGCAGGGTGCGAAGAACGCTCAAAATAAACTCACTCAAACGAATTATCACTATAATTCTCAGCTATGCCACGCTCTCACGAGCGCAAATACACAGTGACAACGAAGGCAAATGAACGAACGTCAACATCGATCGATGGGTCTCTGCAGTGGCGAGATCGTTTGAAAATTCATTTTTTGAAAATTCATTCTATGAGTTTATTTTATAATTTTTTGCGCTAGCGATCATTTTTTGAGTTTATCATTTTTTGATCGCTCTTTGAGTTTATCATTTTATGCGTTCACAAGGGTTGTGAGGTTTAAGCAGCTAATGGCATTGTGAAGGCGCAGTTTTTGGATGATGACGTGCGTTTATTAGACCATAAATATGATGTATGTATGTATGTGCATACATATTCATGCATGTGTGTACGTATATATGGATGTACATACATATGTATGTACATATTTATAATATTTTAAAAAGCCTTAGCTTAGTAGGTATATCGAGTTTAAATTTTATTAAGTATGTATTTATTCAAACTAAAGAGCTGCGCAAGACATCTCGATATCGAACATGCTGTGTTGCACTCGCTGTAGCACATGTATGGTTTTCGAAGTGTTCGATCAGTGAAGTACTTCAGTGGCGTGAAATTTTGCTTCAGCACCGAGAATGAAGCATTTCTATCTCAATGCTGCCTGCCCGTTCATGTTCGATGTTGTTAGCACAAATGTTCGGATACCAGAAGAAGTTCTCGGATACTTAAGCAAGTTTCCGAAAATTTATTGATGTGCAGGCAGAACATGCTTTGTAAATGTAAATGAGAATGTAAAAATTTCATACGCATGCAGATGGTGTTATTTGGGCTACATTAACATTCATTGAATATGTTTTTAGGTAGGTTTTTTTGATTTATTGACAAAATTAAATTGTAGTGAGATATGCATAGATATACATATGTATGTAGGTATGTATGTATGTATAAATACATATGTATTAGATATGAGCGAAACTGCGATTTTTCGATATCTGTGATTTCGGTGATTGCTATTTTTAAATCACTGCGATTTTAAACTGCTATTGCGATTGCATGGACTGCTATAAAGTCATCAGTTACCGGTAGAGATTAATTTTGCGTTTTCTGAGCGATATAACCTGTCTTTATTTTATGTTAACAAAATGATAGCAATAACAACGTATTCCGCAGTAATATCGCTGTTTGTAAATATTTTTCAAAGACAAATTGTAAATTCAATAATTTTTTTTCTTATATTTCTATATATGTACGTATGTGGTCTGCTCAAAAGTGTAAACAAAAAGAAATTTATAATGCTTTTGCGATTGCGATTCACATAGGTGAACTGCTTACTTGCTACATCGATAGCAGTGCCAATAAGTAGTGAACTGCTATTTTGAAAAAGTGATCGCAATTGCGATTTGTGATTTTTTATTCACAGTGAAAAAATCACCGTTTGCGATATATCGCTCATCACTAATATGTATGTATATGTACATTTGTATGTACGTATGTAGGTACATATCATTATGGTTTTGTATGATTGTGTATAGCTGATACACATATGTAAATATGTATATATGAACATACCTTCATACATATGTATGTATGTATGGACATACCAGGTATAAATGTAATTTTCGTTTTTTATTATAAGTTTATTAATATTTTGCGTATACATATTTAACGAGTTCATAGAGCAGGTAGTATTTAAATTTTTTCTTGTACTCAGACTAGGTAGTAAAAAAATATGATCATGCAAATATCTAAGAAGGCTTCCAAAATTAAAAAACCTTGAACCTATACTTGGTACATAATAGCTTCAAAATTTTATTCCTAGCTATGCTGGAGCTATTTTATCCTTTATTTCATTAAGTGGGAGGCGGTACAATCTTAACCTTAAAACTAAACATATGTACATATGTTACTTTTATTAAAGCAGAACGTTTAATTATTATAATTGATTAAAATAAAATAATGTAATGACGTTTGACGTCGTTCTAAGCTTAGCTTTGATGTATAGAGATGCATATACATATGTACATTAGAGTGCGTTTAAAATTCAAATTAACGATATTTTACTGTATCGCCCCCTCAATCTGTAGTAACATGGTCAAAGATATCAGACATAAATTTTGGTCCCGATTGGTGGCGGTTAAGGCGTGGCGCATTGAGGTCAAAGTTCAGAAAACTCTATGAAGGGTCAAAAAATCAAAATATTTTTTTTAATTATATTATACCCAAAATTAATACTTCTATACCCAAGGATAACAAATATAAATTTTGGTTCCGATTCATGGCGGTTTAGTGGTGTTTTAAGGGGGTCAATGTTCACATTGCCATAGAAGACTTACATTTTTAGTGTCGCATATGGTAATCTGAACTTTGACCCCCTTGAAACACCAGTAAACCGTCATCAATCGGGACCAAAATTTATATTTGTTATCCTTGGGTATAGAAGTATTAATTTTGGGTATTAGATAATTAAAAAAAATATTTTGATTTTTTTACCCTTCATAGAGTTTTCTGAACTTTGACCTCAATGCGCCACGCCTTAACCGCCACCAATCGGGACCAAAATTTATGTCTGATATCTTTGACCATGTTACTACAGATTGAGGGGGCGATACAGTCTTTTTATGAACTTTTAAATTTTTCATACAAATTAAAAGCACCCTAATGTACATACAATACGTATATTTATAAAAAAAATAAATTCGCATGCAGGTATGTAGATATTTTATGTTTTGAATCAATGAATACCTCAAACTATATTTTTATATTTAATTAAATAAAATTTACAGAAAAAATTTGGTTGTTTTCAATAAAATAATAATAACTTTTATACCAAATTTTTCCCTCTCCAAAATTTCTTGAAAGATGTATTTAAGTATTACCTAAAGAATAACTTTCAAGTGAAAAAATAGTGTAGATGAATTGATCACGGTGAAAATCGCTTTTCCCCTGAGAGTTTTGGGTTTAGGTAGACGAGAACTGTTGATCATAAAACAGGTCAGTGAAATTCTAGGCTAGCAACGCCATTTTTATGAGTTAACGAGCTAACTTCGGCCTTTTTACGACTTCATGCTAATATGCTACTTTCGGGCCTAAAAATCGATGTTCGGTTATTTTCTTATTTTTACTATTTAAGCAATGGATTGTTGGAAACAACAATTACTTATTGTATCAGACAATATTATCTCTCAAATAATAATAATAACTGAAAAGGGAAGCTTTATCAGATTCACGTTCTTCACAACTTCAGAACATTACAGCCCAACTACAAAATGGATAATATATATTGAAAGAAGAACAAGGGAGAAGCAAGGTGTGGAAAGTGCAAAAATTGTTAAGAGTAATGGGGAAGAAATACTTTTTGGTTGCTTGTTTTTCCGACAGGGTAGGAATATGGTGTATTGTGGAACGATCTTCTGTCATCCCTTGTCAATTTTGGTTTGGAGACAAACCGGTTTCGGCTAATATGCGCCATCTTCAGTGTCTTTTTTCGTTCTCAACGCTGCATTTAGTACCCATATATATTCACCAGTTAATAACAGGATGGCAGGATAATAATGAAGATATCAACGCAGTTATGAATTTTAAACAAAGGCTGAAATCGGCATTTGCACACATATCTATAATATATACTACACTTGTAAACGTTTTAATAGCCCTGTTTTTATTTAAGCGCATATACATACATCTGCGCTTAAATTTTGTATGGATTTCTAAGCGCACATCTCTTTCCGCGCTTAGCAGTCCATACAAAATTTAAGCGCAGATGTATATGCGCTTAAATAAAAACAGGGCTATTATTAAGTATAAGATTTATAATTATGTTATGTTAAAATAGTAGATATAAAATCAATGCTTTGAAACTAAAAATGAAACATTTAGTATCTAACTTAATTATTTGCCACAAGTATTTAGGTATACATAAATTCATATAAATATGTAGAGATGTGTATCCGTTCGCAAGTAGGTATTAGGTATGTACTATCTAGGTACTAGGTATTTAATATAAAATAAAAATTAGGCAAATGCATATATACATATATGTACATACATACAACCATACATGCATCCATATGTAAATACTAACATACATACATATGTATGCATGCATGCATGTTAATCGTTCAAATCGTCGCAGTTGAGCAAAATTTCTACGTTGCCAAATACTAGCAGGCAGGCTCTCGTAAGCACCATCTTAGTATTCGAATACTTAGCAGTGGACCGAAAAGACCGAAACTTGCGGGCAGCGATCGTTTCAAGAACGAGAACGTCTCTGCTTGCCTGCTGCTAGTTATCGGAAATGTTTGATGTTGAAGTCGGACATGCATGTGTTCGACAGTGTTTAATGTTAGTGCATACGTGTTCGAACTGTGAACGGTAGTGTTTACGCAGGGCACTAATTCAAACTAATTAAATTATTAAATTTATTTAAATTAATATTTATAAAAATTTATATTTACATACCGATGTACCTACATATATATTTATGTACATTTGTAGTCTATATGTATGAGTTAAGGGTTGTTAAATATTTTATTTAACATAAATACCAACATACATATGTACAGCTCCGGTCAACTAATTAGCAACGCTTCGGCACTGATACTTCTTCCTTCAATAGTATCGAAATTTTTTGCTCTTTTTCAGTAGAGATATCATTTTAAATGTGATTTAATAGATTCACTTGCTTTTCTAGCATATCTCAAATATATCGCATTTTATTAAGACTTAAGTCGGTCACATAATTAGCAACGCTTTTATTTTATGGTCAAAAATCTAATTTTTTATTAATAATTTTTAATATTTTGTTGGCAAACCATTATTTCTAATCACAGCTTCCCACCTACGAGGCATTGGCTCAAAAAAATTTACGCAGACATCCTTCGGAATACTTTCCCACTCCCACTGCGCTTTTATCAACAAATCAGCGAAATTTCTTCTTTTATGCTAGCTGAATTTCTTTTTCAAGTGCTCCCCCACATTCTTGATACGTTTTAGATTCCGGATCCGGAAATCCAGTCGAGAAATCTAACAATTTTTCCCTCCATTCACCGTTTTGTTGATCATGTGATAGGTGTCGGATCGTTATCTTACTTACGGTGATCCATGTCACCGGCATGTTCTCATCTCAAATAAGGAGCATGGTGTAATTTAATATCGAAATATACTAATGCAGGTCCATGCGACCCTCAATTTTTGTAATTGGCGAAATCCCACTCCATCACATAGCGCCCCAGACCATAATATTACTGCCACCGTGCTTAGATGTAGATCGAGTATACTTAGGGTCGAATATTTTGGACTGGGGACGGCGTACGTAATATTTCCCATCAGGGGAAAGTCTATTTCTTTCTTTTTTGTTGTTTGTTTTACCTTCGTCGTCCCCAGTCAAAAGAATTCAACCCGATCTACACCTAAGCAGTAATATTATGGTGTAGGACGCAATGTCCTGGTGTGGGATTTCGCCAATTAAAAAAATTGAGAGTAGCCTGGACCAGCATTAGTATATTTCGATATCAAGGGACACAATGCACCCTATTTAAGATGACAACATGCCGGTGACATGGATCTTTCAGCAAGATAACGATCCGACACCTATCGCAAGATCAACAAAACGGTGGATGGAGGGAAAAATTGTTAGATTTCTCGATTTCACGCAGTCCGGATCTAAAACGTATCAAGAATTTGGGGGAGCACTTGAAAAAGAAAGTCCGCTAGCATAAAATAAGAAATTTCGCTGAGTTGTTGATAAAAGCGCAGTGGGAGTGGGAAAGTATTCCGAAGGATGTCTGCGCAAATTTTTTCGAGTCAATGCCTCGTAGGTGGGAAGCTGTGATTAGAAATAATGGTTTGACAACAAAATATTAAAAATTATTAATAAAAAATTAGATTTTTGACCATAAAATAAAAGCGTTGCTAATTATGTGACCGACTAAAAAAGTGCATTTTTGGCTTAAGTCTTAATAAAATGCGATATATTTGAGGTATGCTAGAAAAGCAAGTGGAATCTATTAAATCACATTTAAAATGATATCTGTACTGAAAAAGAGCAAAAAATTTCGATGTAATTTCGGTACTATTGAAGGAAGAAGTATCAGTGCCGAAGCGTTGCTAATTAGTTGACCGGAGCTGTATGTATTAGACATATACGCCGACAGTGATTCCTGCTGCGGCGGC
This sequence comes from Urophora cardui, assembly GCA_960531455.1. Lineage (NCBI taxonomy): Eukaryota > Metazoa > Arthropoda > Insecta > Diptera > Tephritidae > Urophora > Urophora cardui. Next base: position 87,400,143 of record OY482673.1, on the reverse strand, counting down.
GCTATTCCAAAAACATTTCGGTGGCGGCGGCGACGCCGGCGTGCTTTTTCGCGCCGGCGCGCCTGCCCCAAATCTACAAATCACAATCCTTATTCAAATATTAATTTTATTTAGTTACCTTAATATCGCTGGCTGAATGGAATAAATAAACTAATTTCCACCTTAAATTGTTGAAACTTTTTTATTAACAGCAAAAAACAATTGTTACATAAACTAAAATATAAAATAAAGAAAATAAATATTAAAGAATATACACAAATCCATATGTAAGGGTAAATTTAAATTCATTTGCTTATTTTGTATGATAATAAACATGCATACATATATTTACATATGTACATATTTATATATATACTAGCAAATACCCGTCCCGCTTCGAAGCGACAAACAAAAGCTTTTATGTTATAATGGGTCTCTCCCTTTACCTTTACCTTTACCTTTACTTTTACCTTTACCTTTACCTTAACATTTACATTTACCTTTACCTTTATCGGGACCACCCATCACCATCCGAGCTCACTACTTGAACCATTTCTGCGAAACCGACTCAAAAAATAACAATGAAAGTGTCTGTATGTTGAAGCCCTGCTCGACACCTTTCATTTGATACCAATATCACCTAGAAGCATTCGAGGGTCATCCGGGTCCACGTTTTGACCCATATTTGGGGACCCGGCCTAGGCATCGCAATGAAAATAACTCTATGTTGAAGGCCTGCTCAGCACCTTTCGTTTCATACCCATATTGCTCAAACACTTGCTGGGTCACTCTGGGTCCACATTTGGGCCTATATTCCGGGAAGTTCCCACTTTTTCGAAATTCTATATACCCTATTATGTGCGCTAGTACCACGTGAATCTACTGTGAAAATTTCAAAAAGATCGGTTGATTACTTTGGGAGTCCATAAAGGACACACCCACACACACATTCATTTTTATATAATAGATAAGGCACTTTAAAATAAATATATGTATATACAGTGTTGCAAAAAATAATAGGGACAAAATTTTGCAATTCTCCATTTATTTCATTTTAAGACCAAATAATAATTATCATATATTGATGCTTACACGGAGAGGACAAGCTTCAATGACTGGGGTGGTTTTTGTATAATAATTTAATTTTTATGAATAAAAATAATGAAATGTATAATTTAAGTTGGAAATAATAATAGGGACAAACTTTAAATTCGATTGTTTTTCCAAATAAACTACAATATTACTGCTGCAGCTAGATTTAAACTAATGTTTAGTTGAAGCTCCTTTATTTTTTATAACTTCCTTACTTCTTCGTGGCATAGGGTTGATCAAATCAGCGCAATTTGCAACTGGTATTAAGTACCAAGCTTCTTTAATTTTTTTCCATAACTCTTGCTTATTTTTCCATTTTTGATCCCCCATCGTCTTCTTTAATATTCCCTATAGGGCTGGGGTTCAACAACTGTGAGGGCTACTCAAAAACAGCAACTTTCTTACGTTCAAACTATGAGTTTTCGATTCTGGAGGCATGTTTGGGATCATTTTCGGCATCTAATGATATCAAGGAGGGTTGAAATGGTGCAGTTTTGAGTAGAACAATTAGCAACAGACTTCGATAAGTAGGACTAAATGGAAGAGATCCCAGAAAAGTTCCGTATCTGAGAAAAAATTATGTAAGCCAACGAACTGAAATTTTCCAGTAGCTTAAATTCTTTAGGACTGAGGCTAGTAAAGTAGGGAACAGCCAAAGTATTTGTTAATAACTTTTAACCGGCAAAAATAAAACATTTCCGCATTCAGCTTCGTGTTCCTGAGGTCAAAACACGTCGATTGGTTCCTTTTTTTTAATTTTGAAGAACTTTAGCAGTTAGCAAAACTAGGAAAATATGTACACATCTCGCTCCATACGGGTATGGCGCGCCAGCGCACGCCGCCGCGCCGATACGCCGATTTCACGGATTATGGCGGCGGCGGCCGATTATGAAGGTAATCGGCGCGGCGGCGGCGGCGTCAATCGGCGACGTATATGTCTAGTATGTATGTATTTAGTTCTTACTTGAAAACTAGAATACAACAATTGAGCGTTCAAAAAATAAGTTCGCATTTTATTTATTTGTACACATGTATGTACATATATAGATTCCAAATGGAAAATATCATTACCCGCATTCCATTATTGAATAGACATACATATGTGCATGCATTAATATTATATACATACATACATACTTACATACATATCGTCCCCTCAATATAACAATAGCGTATAATTTTTTTTGGGTTTTGAGAAAATCGAGTTTAAAGTTTTTGTCAAATCAGATATTAAATTTTTGAACAAGAAATTATACACCATTTTTTCCAGTGACATTTTGACCCACTTTGTGGAAGTAGAATTTGACGAAATTTTGACCAGACATAGAATCAATGATGGAGATTCTAAATATGCAATAAAAAAATAATGGCGTATGAGCACATACGCTATTGTTATATTGAGGGGACGATATGTACAATTTAATAAAATCCGAACTTGTATTTTGAACGTACGCTCTGTTGTTCAATTCCAGTTTTAAAGTAAAATCTAAAGATGTAGGTACCTATGTTAAATAAAATATTTATATAGACTGCATATCGACGGCTATTTCAAAAATTGTTTGAAAAACGTCTTATTTCAGAATTTTTTTCAATAACGTCCTATTTCAGAAAATATATACATATGTATGTATGTGTCGAATGAACACAAATATGTATGTAAACTCATACATATATAAATTTTTTTATTAGATTGAATAAATACATAATAAAATTGTTAAAGTGCAACTTCAATATACATATGTACATATATATCAATATAAGACCTAAGGCTTTTTAAAATATTATAAATATATACATACATATGCAGTGGTGCAGTGGGTAAAGTGCTCGCCTGCTATGCCAGAGGTCTCGGGTTCAAACCACGGTCCGAGCCAAACACCAAAACAATTTTTCTAATTAGTAAAAATCCAATTATTGGGTTTTTTAAGAGCACCGGTCACCTCTCGCAGTGGGCGGCATACCCTCCGAGAGTATTTCTGCCATGAAAAGCTTCTCACAAAAAATGCATTCGCCGTTCGGAGCCGGCATAAAACTGTAGGTCCACCCAATTAGTAGGAAAAACAAAAAGGAGCACACCTCGAATTGGGAGAGAAGCTCGGCCATAAAACTCGTCAGAGTTATAAAAAAGCACCATTGTATTATATATATATATATGTACATACATATGTATATACGTACACAAATGCATTCATATGTATGTACATACATACATATATCATATTTATCATCTAATAAACGCACGCCATCATCCAAAAACTGCGCCTTCACGATGCCATTAGCTGCTTAAACCTCACAACAAACCCTTGTGAACGCATAAAATGATAAACTCAAAGAGCGATCAGAAAATGATAAACTCAAAAAATGATCGCTAGCGCAAAAAATTATAAAATAAACTCAAAGAGTGAATTTACCAGAGAAATTGTACGATAATTCATTTTTGAGTGAATTTATGAATTGAGTTTATCGCCACCGCTATGAGCGATCGATGGCTGTTGTGCGTTAGTTCGCTCACTATTTGTGTGGTTATACGTTTTTCTTTGAATATTTGTTTGTGATTTGAGAAGAATGTGTTTTTGAGCGTTCATGAGTGAGTTTTTCCGTACCCTGGTATAAAGCATCTCTCATAGTGGATTCTCTACCCATTCCTATAGACTGCCAATGCTGTCTTAACCAAGTTAGATAACTTCTATTTCTCCCATTTTCGCGAGATCTTGACCTACGTATTTTCACGCTCTAAATTATCAATAGTATAATTTATTGTTTCGTAGTCAAGATCGTCAGGCAATGCACTATCCATAAGGGATATATATTTAAAGCAGATAATCAAAAAAATTTATATTAACATTCGAGTTTACTCATTTTTTTTTTTTTTTTTTTTTTGGAAGGAATGCCCAAGATCAAATTATACGTATTGTTTTAAATATCCCTAAGCAAAGTTAATTGCTAATTGGTTTAGCGGCCATACGGCGTGCTCAATTCATTCTAAATACATATTACTTATTTTATACTTAGTTGAATATTATTTCTCTTGTCAGTCTCTTTGTTGTTTCGATACGCTTGCCCTTGTTCAAAATCTCATTGAGCTGATAACTGGTGCGAACAAGTTGATTTTGATTGGACTTTTTCATTATTAGCAATGGGTTGTAGTTGAGTGGCAGTGGTCTACGATCACTAAGGTACGACTATTGTTGGGTGTTTGCTTGGAACCGGAATCGCTATCAAGTATTTGGTTAGGTCGCATATAATGGTAACTGCATATTCGTTTTCATTTATCGATTTTGTCAATATCAAATGCCTTCGGAGGTGTCTCCGTTATTGTCATTGTTTCTTTGATATGCTAGTTGGTTTTATTTTTCTTACAGTGCATGCAGTTTTTTACGTATTTTCTTACGTCATTTTTCATATTTAGCCAGCTATATTTCTGCTTCATCATGCGATTTATTCCTGGGTGGCCACCACTACTAGGATCGTCATGATATTTGTGCAGAATTTCTTTAATTTTCCCGGGATTTGTCACATATAACCTCTGGCGTTAGAGCGATCGTTAGATTTTTGAGAACTTTGTTACCTATTTCTATAAATTTGCCTACTGCAGTATAATTTCTTTTAAACAATTTGTCTCCTAAGGACAACTGTATTTGCACAAGTCCTAAATTGCCGGCTTCTCTTTGGAGCCTGGTAAAGAATTGTCCTAAGTCAATCTTCTCCTCAACAATTAGGGTTCTTGTATCAAAGTTGCTACAAATTTCCTTTCCTTTTTTGAAATATAATTTCGGAGGATTGAAAACGAGCTCGACATGTCTTTTTACTTCAAATTTATTTAGCGCTTCGTATATTTTGGGGTTCTCTTTGTGACTTTCTTTGTTTTCAATATTACTGCTGGTATGTTTCGCTGCTGATCTTGTTGTTATTTTTAATATTTTACTTGCTTCCACTGACATATCTTTTAAGTTTGTAATTGTTATGCGGGATAATGCATCCGCAATATGATTTTCCTTTCCGGCTATATACTCCACTTCAAAATCGTACTCTTCTAAATCGAGTCTTACTCGTGTCAGCTTAGATGAAGGACTCTTCATTGAGAATAGGTATGTTAAAGGACGATGGTCGGTTTTAACTAAAAATTGTCTGCCATAGACATATGGTCTGAAGAAGGTTATGGCCCAATGGATTGCGGCCAATTCTTTTTCTATCGTGGCTTTGTTGATTTCACCTTTTGTGAATGACCTAGAAGCGTAAGCAATTGGTAACTGTTTGCCATCATGTTCTTGGCTAAAGACTGCTCCGCAAGCGTACCCACTAGCGTCTGTTATGCAGAATTATTTATTGAAGTCTGGGTATTGCAACAATTTTGGGCTAATTAATGCTTCCTTTAAATAGACAAAGGCTTTTTGACATTCTTCTGTCCATTCGGAGAAAACATTCTTTTTGCAAAGCCTAGTTAATTTTATTTATTTATTTATTTATTTAATCCGTCTACTAACAAAAGTTAATACAGACATTCGCTTAAAAGATATGTATATATATATATATAGAACTAAACTAGTCACCGATTTTCTATATTACATTATTACACAGCAGATGAGTTCTTAATTTACAATGAAAAATATGCTTAGCTCCAAAGAAATCTAGATCTAAACAATTTGAGAAACCATTCAGTTCAGATAAAGTTCTGATAACTGGATAATTCGAACCATAAACAGTCTTTCTCAAACCCACGAAAAACACTTCAAAATTCCGAAGGTTTCTGGAAGGAGTATTTATGTAAATTCTCTCCAAAAGTGATGGGCAGTCAATTTTACCAGAAATTATGTCGAAAATGACGGAGAAGCTAAGAGGGTTCGTCTATTATGCAATGATAATAAGTCAAGCAATTGACAGCGCGAAGAATAAGAAGGAATAGGGTCTGTATAATTTAATGGCGAGAGCGCAAAACGCAGAAATATCTTTTGCACTCTTTCCAAACGGTTTGTATGAATGGCATGGTAGGGCCTCCAGACAAGTGCAGCGTATTCAAGCTTGGATCGCACAAAGGCCGAATATAAATTTTTAGAGTATAAGGATCGTTGAAATCAGCTGAATGACGTCTCACAAAAGCGAGCATGGCCAGTGAGCAAGAACTAACATAATTGAAATGCGTAGTGAATCTAAATTTGGAGTCAAAATAGACTCCAAGATCTTTAACTTCAAATAGAGTTGAGAGTTGTTTGTCGGAAATGTGGTAAGATGTAAGCAATGGTCGCTAGGATTTAGAAAATGTGACAATATGGCATTTACTAATATTGAGAAACAATCGATTTTTTATACACCACCCATAGAGCTTATTGATCTCTAACTGGAGAACAGCAGCATCATTATAACAATTTATCTCAGAGTATACCTTGAGATCATCTGCATACAGTAAAAATTTAGCATTGAAAAAGCAAGTGCTTATGTCTTTTATAAATAATATAAATAATAATGGTCCTAAAATGCTACCCTGAGGCACTCCAGATGTGGAATAAGATCTCGAGTGAACTCCATCTAGATTGACCATATTGACTCTATCATTTAAGTAGGATTTAATCCATTTCAGAAAAGTAGAATGAAACCCAAAAGAAGCCAGCTTAGAAATTAAGATTTTGTGCGAGATTTTATCAAACGCCTTAGAAAAATCTGTATAAATTGTATCAACTTGACAGCCACGTTTAAAAGCTAAATGACAGTCCTCTGAAAATACCGCGAGGTTCGTTACTGTGGATCTAGCAGTAACAAAGCCATGCTGGTAGGGATTGATCAAGTGTTTTACATTAAAATATATTTTCTGTTAAGATGTTTTATTAAATTTTTCGGCCTTTAAATAATAATCTAAATGTTGATACTCGAGCTCTAGGCCACATGCACATATGTATAATGAAACAAGATTTGCTAGTTTCTCATATGTGTTTAATTGTATTTTTTTATTTTGTCGATATTCCGGTCTCAATTTGAGACCATCCTCAGGACTGAAATATTATACAAAAAAATTACATTAATATATATATATATCCAGTATATATATATATATATATATATTTATATTTTTTTTTTTTTGATAATATCTATATATTAATAGGCTAACATTTTTTCCATACAAACAATTGCCAGGCTGTTTAGCACATTTAACATACTCATATCCACATAAAATTGATATGGATGTGTTCGTATGAGTGAGGAGCAGTGCATAGGCATATAATTTTTTCTATGAATTATTTAATTTCTTTATAATTAATAAATAAAGTTTTAGTTTTGTACCATTTTTGATTTACTTCGTTTTTGCTTCGTTGGCAAATGTGCCCACTATCTATATATTAATAGGCTAACATTTTTCCCATACAAACAATTGCCAGGCTCTTTTGCACATTTAACATACTCATATCCACATAAAATTGATATGGATGTGTTCGTATGAGTGAGGAGCAGTGCATAGGCATATAATTTTTTCTATAAATTATTTAATTTCTTTATGATTAATAAATAAAACTTTTAGTTAAGATAAATAGATATCGTAAACGTGTTTACAACTATCGTAAACACAGTTGAAGAGTCGCTTTAATTTAAAAGCGCTCACCACCGGGCCTACCTTGATAGAACTGCCTTGATTTTGACCATGATTTCGCGTCGGACCGTGATCAAAAGGGCAAATCAATGTTGCGGTACAACTGGAATTTGGAAGGTGTTGCTTATCTCCGCGAAAAGGAATAATTTTTGTACCAATACAAAGTTGAAAAAATAAATTGCATGGTCGAATTTCGACCACCGGCGATACTAGTATAAATAAATGCACAATTCCCTATCTCACACTTACATTCTTCACTGCACTAGATCGACTAAATTAACAAAACAAAATAATAGACAGAGAGGGACAATAAACAAAAATTTTTTAGTACATAATTATATGCACAGTTATTGTAAACAAATTTTTAAACTAACAACAATATATACATTGATTTATGTATGCATAAGCAGAGAGCGACTCTCAAAAATTAATATGTGCGTACATACATATATATGCATGTATATCAGAGGCGGGCGCTTCATACAAGCTGAGAAGCCCGGCTTGCGTACATATTTTCGTTCATTTCATTTTACAAATTTCTTTAACCTTTAACATACGACGTGGTGGTAATTTTTACACCGACTTACAGTTTCTTTAAATATCTCTTTTAACTTACCATCCAGCAAGTTTACTCTCTTAGTATCTTCCCATCTCGTTATAATTATTGACCCGTTTTGTTTTTATGGAGGAAGGTGTAACATTTGACGAGAAATTATGATGGTGGGGTAAAAATTACCCCACGTCTAGGGTAACGTAAGTTTTTCTTCGAATGCAATTTTTGGAAATTTACTACTTCTCGCTTCTCTGCAGCATTTTGATGCGTTTAGAATCTACTCATGCCATCATAATATCGATCAGTATAGTTTCTATGGTGGCAGATCTCCAATAACGGATAAATTATGATATCGGGGTAAAAATTACCACACCTCGACGTTAACGTAACTTTTTCTTCAAAAATAATTTATTTCCATTTAAAACTTCTCTCACTGGCAATTTGAATAACATGGATTATTAATTTTACCACTTCTTCAAATGATTATTGGAAGAAAAAATAAAAAAATTCGTTTCGTGATTCATTTTATACGCTCACGTTATTATGAAAAAAACTTAAAAAAGACTGGCCAACATTTTCTACAAAAAAATTTTTTTAAATAAAATTCCTATTATATATTTAAAAATATATATATTTTTTATGAAAAACCGTCTCTAAAGTTTAAATAAAGTTTTTGTTTTACCTTTTATCAATAAGGTTCTCTGGTGATGTTTTCGCTATTTTGAAAGAACAAGGCCTTGTGAATTATAGTAAAAACTTTGTTGATTTAAAAAACTTAATTAACTTTTTTTATTAATTTCATTTGAAAAAGGACTGGCCTCTTTCCAATGCAAAAATTATTATAAAAAAATTTATTTTTTATTGAGAGTTTTAAGTAAAATGCGTAGAAAAAAATTTACCACCACGTCGTAAACTATGTCACAAAATTTCACCTCGTCACTTAAAGGTTAAAATCTGGTTATTTTACGATTTAAATGCGTTTACTATTTAAGTTCTCAATAATATAGCCCCCACTGTACATCCGGTGCCTAAAAGCATGCTAAGAAAATAGCGCAAATACACCACCAATCCACCTCACAATGTGTATTTTGTTTGTACAGCCAATCACAACACAGTGAGCATGCTTTAACGTTTCCACACATTAGCTTTTACGTGGCTTTCAAAACAGAATAACATAGCTTGTTTTCTCGCTTTCTCTAAGGAGAAATCAATTGCTTATTTTCATACTTAAATTGAAAAAAAAAAAACTAGCAAAACACTTTTATTTTTCACATGAAATTTGTATGGGGATGAGAAGCTGGCTTCGGCATTCAACAGTATTCAGTCATATGCATATTTGATATTTTCGTTTGCATGTACATACTTATGTACATAATTTCTTACATGTACATGTACATGCGCAAACATAAATATCAAATACCAGATTATAAAAGCGTTGATTGTGATTTTTGGCGACTATTGGCACAATATCAAGATAATTTTAAAAAGCGACGGAAATCAAAATCAAATAAAATCAAACATTTCACGACTTTTGGTAATTGGACCTCAGTTCTTCAAACACTAAAGCACCCATTTTTTAGATATTAGATAATAAGCAAATACACTTGCTACTGCTGAAATTTCCGTCAGTATAAGGAAATTAAAAATACCTCTGCGCTTTTGTGTGAGATTTCCCTATAAGTTTAGCGTCATCAATCAAAACGTGGACCCGGCCGACCCTCGAATGTTTCTGAGCGATATTGGTAGCAATTGGTCTTGATGAGGACTCCAACATACATAGAACTCTTTTAACTGTGATGCCTTGGCCGGGTCTCCAGATATGGGTCATAACGTGGACCCAGATGGTCCTCGAATGTTTCTGTGAGATATTGGCATCAAATGATGAAGACTTCGAGATAGAACTATTTTAAATGTAAGGGCTAGGCCGGGCCCCCAGATATGGGCCAAGACGTATTTAAAAATAATGTAAATACTAGGGCTCTAGATACCCGGGTATCGAGCAATTCGATCTGATCGTTTTTGTTTGAAGCCCGTTTGTTGTTCAAATTCCCGTACAAACATTCGAGCATTCGAGCTTACAAACAAAAAAAATGTGTATCGGAAAAACAAAAATAAAAAAAAACTACATGTAAAGAAAAAAAAAATAATAAACAAAAGAAAAAAACAAACTTCAAAATACCCGAATTGTTCAATTGAGCATTTGAAAAGCATTTATTCGTGCTACTCGCAAATGTTAAAAACAAAAATCGAGAGCTCTAGATCAAAATCAATGACGGAACGCAATCAGACTTTTAGATAATACAGCAAAGAAAATTACGTAAGTGGCTAATGTTTATGCTTCACACACACATGGGCTTGCCCAGACAATTTATGCTAGGTCCGCCACTGATGTATATATGTATATATAGAAAATAATTGGGAAAACCGTAATGGTAAACAAATTTTTACACTAACAAGAAACAATAGCTTTAGGGGCATTTCAGTTATTACATCTGGGTCTGGGTTAAGATAAATTTTTACTGAAACAATCCGGCTCATAATGAAAATTGGCTGCACTTGCAAAGAACTAAAAAGAAGAAGAAACATAAACAACATATACCCAGCAGTAAAAATCCGAAATGAATCCTTTATGAATCACTGATGAAATTCATCATGAGGAGGCATCAGTGAATGCTTTCATATAAAGGCTGCTGAATTTTTTCAAATAAATGGTTTGCTTTCCTCATGCCTATATGACTCCGTTCGGAGCCGGCATAAAACTGTCCAATTGTAGGAAAAACAAAAGGAGCACACCTCGAATTGTAAGAGAAGCTCGGCCATAAAACTCGTCAGAGTTATAATAGCGCAAAAACACTTCTTCTGTACGTTGAAAAGAGACAAATACTCCCTCAAAAACAATTTGATTGACTTTAAACTTCAAACTAAATGAAAATAACTATTTCAAAAATTATTTTTTTTGAAATTTGAATTTAAATTACTGAAATAAATAATGAAACTCAAATGGCGGGATAGCTATGTATTCCATGTTATAAGGAGAAGCCAGTGCGCAGTATAATTTTTCTTCCGGACTTCTTCTTTCCCCTTACGGCCAAAGCAGAAGCTTACAAGAGGCAAATTTGAAATTTGTATTTCCATATATTTTTTTATTTTAAATATAATTTGTTTTATAGTTGTCAAATTGAAAAATTTGTCAGAAAAGCTGCCGAATGTCAAAAAACCTACCGAAATACAAGCTGGCTCGTGGGTTTATAACAGGGTTTGAATTTGCTTGCTGCAAAACAGCAATAGCCAATGTTTTTTGCTTATTGCTGAATTCAGCCGAGCCAAAAACGAAAACACGAATCATTCGCTTCAGTTTTCAGCTGAGCCGTGTTTGCTTGTATAGTTAAGCCAAGCAACTCAATTGGAGAGGGTTGCTTTTACTTCCAGCAATTAGTTGAGTGGTAAATTTTTGCTTGCAGTTGCTTATTTTGCTGAAACTAGTTTTTAAGCAGAATTCAACATGAAAAGATGTTTACAAATGGACATACATACATATTATGTGTACGTACATACATACATAAGTAAATATGTATAAAAAATCGAAATATGCGTAACCAAATCGTTTCAGCAAAATAAGCAAAAGCAGAAAAAATGCAAAGACACAACTAATTGCTGGAAGTAAAATGAAATCCCCCAAATCGCGTTGCTTTGCTTAACTATACAAGCAAACACGGCTCAGCTGAAAACTGAAGCGAATGAATCGTGTTCTCGTTTTTTACTCGGCTGGCCGAGTTTGCTAATTTACTTTTCGTTAGCAAAAGCAAAGCAAAAGCAAATGCAGCAAAAGTAGCTAAGCAATTTCAAACCCTGGTTTATAACCGCCTCGATGGTATTTCGTTTGGTTTTTTCAATATAGTTTGCACGCTTGTACCAACGCAAAACGACAGTGATGAGTATTCAACAAAGAATGATCAATGATCATTTAGCAGTGAAACAAATTTACTGCAGGGTATATGTATATATATGTATACATACACAAATGTCACTTTTCAGTTCTGCCAAATCAAAAAAGCACTGTGCTGCCAAATCAGCACGGAAAAAACAAATCGAACAGGGCGGATCAGAAATTGAACCAGCAATTTATCTGGTTTAATCGAGCTGAAATCTTTGTTGTTGCATTTACATGCAAAAATTTTTATCTGGGTTAGGATCACCGTATGTGAAACACGGCTTTTGTTCGCGTACTTTCTCCAACAGCATTTACTCAGCAGCCTCCAACAGCCAGGTGTTGGAGAAAAATGTCACCTATCCTCTCACAAGAGAAAAATATCGTAAGAGGTAAACGAACACAAAATTTGCAGACTTTAATAGCTTTGGCAAACAGCTGATTTTTATTTACATTCACAAGCCCCAAATTCAAAGGATAAAAAGGATTAAAATTAAAATGATAAAAAAATTGGTGGAAATTATTGCTGTTAATTATATATATATGTACATATAACATAAAAATAATAAAATAAAACATAGTTTTTTTCTTATTTATTTTCTTTTGATTCGTTTTGGGTTTCGTTTTGGTCAGTCTTTTGTCACCTCGCGATAACCTCTTCAATCTAAAAATCGTTCGCATAGGCTCGCAAAAAGGTTTTTTGAAGTTCGGAAATGCATCCGGAACTCTCTTTTACAATAAACCGGCACTGTTTGTTCTATATAAATGCTAATGGAGTTACAATTCTGCCTGAAAACTGTGGAGATATATGTACATATGTATGTATCTGCAATACAATTAACTTCATGTTGTTGTTGTTGTAGCCACCAAGACACTCCCCGAAGGTTTTGGGGAGTGTAGGGGATGTGACAGTCCTTTGCCGGATAAATCCGGGTACTAGTCCCTTCTGACACTAGCCCGACTGTCGTGCGAACAATTTTTTCTGGCCGTAATCAACCTTCTAGGCCGGTGGATTTTAGTCGCGTCTTACGACAGGCATTCCTTACAACGGGTATATTCTAGACCCCCTAACCCGCTGGGGTTCGCTGTTACTATCTAATAAATAGGATAGGATGTAATAATTATCACACTAACAATTGCTTTTCTTTGTACCCATGTCCATACTGTTTTCCACCGCAGTATGTCTTCGCGTCTGCTGCCCCGCAGAAGAGATTTCAATTTAATGCACCCGGCCCTGGCCATGCTTTAAAAAAACAACCCTCTATGGACCGATCCACAGTACTTTTGAGTAGAACAAACTTTTGCGTTGGCGGCATTTGGCCGCGCTTTAAAAAAATAGCCCCAGCCAGCAAAATTTCCTTTCTCGAATTATATCTGCGGAGCGATCGGGAGTGTTATAATTAGTAAAATTAACAACCATAGAAGATTTCCCGAAAGTTCCAGTGGTTTGAAAATAAATACGGCGGGCGCATTATATTGAAGCCGACCCACTGCAGAACTACTCTCGGAGGGTGTGCCACCCACTTCCTAGAGAGGCTGCTATTTTTAAAATCCGGATAATTGGGTTTTAGTTAGAATTTGTTGTCTATCCAGGCTCAGTGAAACTTTCAGGAAATATTCTGTAGATGATAATTCATCTATCTTAACACTTTCCACTATTATTAAATTATAATACTAAAGTTCTCCAGAAATAGAATTCTCCCGGCTGAGGGTTATTTTTGTAAAGCGCGGCTGAAGGCAAAAGGTGTTCTATACAAAACAACTGTGGATTGCTCCATGGATATTAATCCAGAAAGAGAATTCTGCCGGCTGAGGGTAATTTTATTGAAGCGCGGCCAAAAGCCGCCAACGCAGAAAGATGTTCTACACATACATACATTAATTTAACAAGGAATGTCTCCTGAAGTATAAGCGTCCGGAGGGTAGTACTTTGTTTTTTGTGATCTGTGAGACCACCCCTACCCTCTGGAAAATTAATTGTTATCGGATCGTGGATCATTATATACAAATTTTCCTTCTATCCAGGCTGGGGATCCAACCCATGACCTCTGGTATGGCAGACTAGCCATTGTCCGCCACACCACAGTGGCCACAACACTCCCCACTGCACCACAGCGGCCCCGTTAATAAAAATCCCCGCAAAGGAGATTACAATTTACTAAGGTACGTAATATGCATATAAATACTTCGCAAAAAGTATGTAACTTATTTTGCATATTTAATTTATCCATATTTGTTGCCAATTTAGTGTATTTTTCCAATTTTATAATTGATTTGTATATTTTGCAAATCTTGTTACTTGCAAAAATTCAAGTCAGCTGTTGTTTGATCAGCTGTTTTCCTGTTGGAAAATTGCTGTTGGCAAAAATTTGTCCAACAAAATTCAACAGCTTCTCACAAAATGAAATGTCAGTTTTCTCTCTCAGTTGGTTCTCTTCTGTTGGAGATTTGGCGTAAAAAAACGGCGACAAAGTGTTTGTTTTTAAAAGTTTTCGAAAAACATCAAAAAATATCCGTAAACGAACAAAGCTAATGATGTGTATATCTATATATTAATAGGCTAAAATTTTTTCCATACAAACAATTGCCAGGCTGTTTTGCACATTTAACATACTCATATCCACATAAAATTGATATGGATGTGTTCGTATGAGTGAGGAGCAGTGTATAGGCATATATTTTTTTCTATAAATTATTTAATTTCTTTATAATTAATAAATAAAGTTTTTAGTTTTGTACCATTATTGATTTACTTCGTTTTTGCTTCGTTGGCAAATGTGCCCACTATCTATATATTAATAGGCTAACATTTTTTCCATACAAACAATTGCCAGGCTGTTTTGCACATTTAACATACTCATATCCACATAAAATTGATATGGATGTGTTCGTATGAGTCAGGAGCAGTGCATAGGCATATAATTTGTTCTATAAATTATTTAATTTCTTTATAATTAATAAATAAAGTTTTTAGTTTTGTACCATTTTTGATTTACTTCGTTTTTGCTTCGTTGGAAAATGTGCCCACTATCTATATATTAATAGGCTAACATTTTTTCCATACAAACAATTGCCAGGCTGTTTTGCACATTTAACATACTCATATCCACATAAAATTGATATGGATGTGTTCGTATGAGTCAGGAGCAGTGCATAGGCATATAATTTTTTCTATAAATTATTTAATTTCTTTATAATTAATAAATAAAATGTTTGGTTAAGATAAATAGATATCGTAAACGTGTTTACAAATATCGCAAACACAGTTGAAGAGTCGCTTTAATTTAAAAGCGCTCACCACCGGGCCTACCTTCCTAGATCTGCCTTGATTTTGACCATGATTTCGCGTCGGACCGTGATCAAAAGGGCAAATCAGTGTTGCGGTACAACTGGAATTTGGAAAGTGTTGCTTATCTCCGCGAAAAGGAATAATTTTTGTACCAATACAAAGCTGAAAAAATAAATTGCATGGTCGAATTTCGACCACCGGCGATACTAGTAAACATTAAGGCGCTCAAAATAAGTATAACTATATATAAAAGGGTGTATGTATATGATTTTGCAGCAGGTGAGCTGTTGTCTCTCAGCAATGGTTTTTGTTGCTGTCAAAGATGATTTTTCTGTAGGCGTGAGTGCAGTGGCCCAGAGCTCGAGTATCAACATTTAGATTATATTTTCTGTTTTATAATGCACTCAAAAAGCTTGGAAATAGTGGACAATTTAGAAATTGGTCTGTAGTTGGCACAATTACTCTTATTTCCACATTTAAAAATCGGAGTGACTAAAGCTTTTTTCCAGTCAGCAATAAAAATTCCCGTTGACAAAGAAGAAGCAGTAGAAGTGGCTGCACTTATGCCGAACAGTTTTTCGATAGCACTACGGAAAAGCCATAAATATCAGACACTGAGGACGGTTGAAGGTTTTTAATTCCTTCAATAATGTCTAGTTCAGACAGAACTAGGGAACCAAAACTTTCCAAATCAATATCAGGTGAATCATCCAGTGTGAAATTGGCGGAGAAGAAATCAGCAAATAAGTTGGATGCCTCATAAACTGACGCGGCAGTAAAGCAGGCCCGTAGCTAGGGGGGAGGCATTGTGGGGCAAGGCCCTACCTTAAAAAGGCCAACAAGTGAGATGAATTATTATAATTACATTTTTTGTCATAGTTTGAGATAAAAAATTATTTCGGTTGCAATGTATGATATGGAGAATCCACCCTGCATCACATATATAATTAAATAAGACCATCGAATTTTTGTAGTTTGGTTAAAGGAATAGTTCATTCCGTCACTTTTCTGACAAAAACTAATCTCACTGTGAGCGAATAACACCAATTATTAATCGGCTTTTAAAATTTGTGCCGAGAAATTTGGGAAGCGATTTTCCTGCTCCGACGGGATCGTGAAAGTTCTACAAAAGATAAGTATTT
The DNA here is from genome assembly GCA_960531455.1 of Urophora cardui. Lineage (NCBI taxonomy): Eukaryota > Metazoa > Arthropoda > Insecta > Diptera > Tephritidae > Urophora > Urophora cardui. The sequence continues at coordinate 87,383,583 of OY482673.1, read as the reverse complement.
AAGAACTTAATAGTTTTAATAAATACTTATTTATATACATATATACATACATAAAGATAAACATATAAATACATACATACTAAGCAACATTTTGTTTTGCGCAGAGTTGCATCAGCTGTGCTGTACCAGCAGGTGGCGCTGCCAACCCCTTTTCGTCAGTTTGATCAGCTGAAATCCTGCATTACCGGCAGATAGTGCATTGCATTGCCTGCAGTTAGTGCACTGCACAAGTCCAAATTGATAATATACATATATATATATATAAATAAAACACAAATAAAAGGAAATAAATAAATAAAATAAAATAAAATAAATAAAATAAAAATAAAACAGAGTAAAATAAAATAAAATAAAATAAATAAAATATGTAGTGTATCGCACTATCTTTTCAAGTTTCTTTCTCACCTTAAATTTCGTTTACCTTCCCTTTTTTTTTTCAAATAAAACAATCCCCTTTTTTTCTATTTGATTTCACAAATTCACTTTATTTCACCTTCTTTTACTGACAATTTTATTTTCATACAATTTAATTTCACGTTTATTTGGGTTTTTTTGATTTCGATTTCGCGCGTATATGACAAAGCGGCTGACCGGTGCAAAGGGTTATCCAACTCTGGTTAACTTCGCCCAGCCTTCTTTTCGTATTTACTTTGTAGATATAAAAGCAGCAAACCTAGCGGCATCCTTCCAGACTGAGTACGTAAGTATGTAAAGCATACGAGATTCGAAGAGCGATGAGGTGAGCGACGGTAAGTATGAGGTGAGCGATAGATACTTGGGGCAATTCCAGTGACGAGGTAAGTATTGTGCACGAAAGTAGGTAAGTATCGGGAATTATAGTTTTGATGGGAAGATAAGTATGAAGACACGTTGGTAAGTATAAAAGGGGTGATTCCAGAGAAAGCGGACATAAAAGGTAAGAGGAAAAAATGTGTATTAAACAGGAGTTTAATCGAATTCAATTAAGTTTTCGTCCATGTCTTCAACATGGCGGCCGGCCTGCGCGGATGAGGGGATTAAATACTCCTTCAGCTCTTCCAGCGTGTCTACTGCCTTGGCAAACAAACTCCTCATCCGTTGCTGATTGCCACTGCTCTGTCGATTCTGTGTAGTGCGTTTTAAGATCACACGGCGATTGGTGCTCGTGGGCCTTTGATGGTGTACCGCTCGTCGGTTTTGGGGGGCTTCCCTTCGTGCATGCCGGTCTTGGCGAGGTTCCCTTCGTTCATGCCAATCTTGATAAATTTCGATCCGCTCATGCCGTTTTTGCCGATGAGTGAGAGTGTGGTGTGCCAGACCGCATCGGCGGCAGCGCCCGGGAGAATCACAAGCTGCGGTCCCATGAGAAGTTGCCAGACAATTGAGACAGTAACCATGGGCTCGCACTGAGTTGTACCGTTCCTCAGGCGTCATTGCCAGAAAGGCGCGGCAGTCGCGGAGTGAGTGCTCCTGGAAACACAACCGGCAGGTGTTATATCGGGGATACCGTCTGTAAAGAGAAATCAAGAGAAAAAAAAACTCATCGTATTAGGTGCATATGAGATAAGGGAGAAGTGGCTAGGTACACTGTGTAGATCTATTATTGTGCAGGAGGAAGAGAGCAGAGTTTTGCGATGGGGCGTGTGTATACTCCGTTTTGGGTGCGTACATCGACTACTCGGACTTGTTTGTCGGACCCAGGGTGAAGTTTTATTACGCGTCCAAGTCGCCATTCATTTGGAGGGAGTGTGTCATCTTTTATGACTACTAAATCGCCTTCTGCAACGTTTGCTTGTTGGGTTTTCCATTTAGTTCGCTTATGGAGTTCTCTGAGGTATTCATTTTTCCATCGAGTGCTGAATTGATGGTGTAATACCTGCAATTTTTGCCATTTGTTTATGAGCGAGAGATTTTCGGAATTCTGTTCTGGAAGTGAGAGTAATGGGGCCCCACGGAGGAAGTGTCCTGGAGTTAGGACGAGCAGATCATTAGGATCTTGAGACATGGGAGAGAGCGGTCTTGAGTTTAGAACCGCTTCTATTCGAGTGAGTAGTGTGGTGAATTCCTCGAACGTAAATTTATGATTTCCGGCAACTTTGAGGAAATGGGTTTTGAAGCTTTTGACTGCTGCTTCCCATAATCCTCCCATATGAGGGGCATATGGTGGGATGAATTGCCAGGACATGCCGTGAATGGAGTATTTATTAGCTATGTCGGCTGCAGTTTCTTGCAGAAATTTGGCAAATTCTCTTTGCAATTCTCGGCTTGCACCGACGAATGTTTTGCCATTGTCGGACATAACTTTATGGGGAAGTCCACGGCGACTAACAAAGCGAGAGAATGCTGCTTTGAATGCAGCTGTCGTCAAATCTGAGCAGACTTCGAGATGGACTGCTTTTGTGGAGAAACACACGAACACGCAAACGTACGCCTTTGCATATGATGCTTTTCGAAGCGTCGACGTTTTTACTTGGAAGGGTCCGGCGAAATCTATACCTGTGGTGTGAAATGGTAGAGAATATGTGCACCTTTCAGGGGGGAGTGCAGCCATTATCTGAGATCTGGTCTGCTGTTTGTAAATGGTACAGGTCTTGCAGTGAAATATGCATTTTTTGACCTTTTGCTTGAGGCGAGGGATATAATATTCTTGTTGTATCATGCGAATCATTAATTGCTTTTCTGCATGCAACAAGGTGGAGTGAGTAAAATCCAGCAATAATGAGCAAAATCTCGAATTATCTGGAATTATTATGGGGTGGCGTTCATTTTCGCTAAGAGGTGAGTGGGCGAGTCTGCCATTCACACGCATTACACCTGATTTATCCAACATCGGATTTAGAGATAAGAGCGAACTCTTTTTGTTAATTGGGTTATCAGCTTGTAAATCTGCAATCACATCTGAGTAATATTTCGCTTGTGTATGAATAATTATGCGGGATTTTGCATATGTGATTTCGCTTTGAGAGAGAGTGAGACTTTGAGCAATTTTGAGTTTTTTCGCTTTGTGTATAAAGCGATATATGTATGCAAAAACGCGTAGAGCTTTCCCGAAAGATGAGAAGCGTTCGAGCATATCGGGAGTTTCTATCGAGTGAAATGACTCGATGCGTTTTTGTTCTGGTGGAGTGGAGTTGTTTGGTGCGGTTTTTGGCCAGCATGTGGATGCTTTAGAAAGCCAATCTGGGCCATTCCACCATAGAGAGCTGTGAGATAATTCTTGGGGTTTACACCCACGTGTACCAAGATCAGCTGGGTTATCACCACTGGATACATGACGCCAAGTGGCATTGCTCACATTATCGAGGATTTGAGACGTTCTGTTTGCCACATACGTCTTCCATGTGTGGGGTGGCTTTTCGAGCCATGCGAGTACAATTGAGGAGTCTGACCAGAGTATTAACTCTTGGGAAGTCAGCTTTAAGTGAGAGCGCATTTGTTTCACGAGTTTTGAGAGAAGTACTGCTCCGCAAAGTTCGAGACGGGGAAGGCTCACAGTGTTTAAAGGAGCCACTTTGCTTTTTGCAGCGAGTAAATGCGTTGAGAATGAGTGTTCGCTATTTTGCACTCTGAGATATACGCAAGCGCAAAATGCTTTTTCTGATGCATCTGAGAAGCCGTGCATTTGATACTGTTTATCGGGAGAGAAATCGATCCATCGGGGGATTTTTATTTCGCTTATCGCGGGGAGATTTTCGCGAAATGTGTTCCATTTGTGAAAAGAGTTGGGTTTTACATGTTCATCCCAATCTGTTCCTTCTAGCCAGAGTTGCTGTAGCAGAATTTTGGCTACTATCATTATGGGCGATAGCCACCCTGCCGGGTCAAACAATTTCGCAATTGCCGAGAGTATTTGCCGCTTTGTGCTTGAGTTAGCGACGGGTAGAGGATCGTATGAGTAAGTGAATGTGTCACTTATTGCATTCCATTTTATGCCCAGAGTTTTTGTGGAGCTGGAATCGTGAAATTTCAGAAAATCTGCATCGAGTAAGTCAGATTTTGGGATATTTTTGAGGAGATCGGGATGATTAGCCGTTATCTTTTTCAGTGGAAAACCGGCTGATTTTAGTGCTTCGATAACTTGGTGAAGCGAGTCGAGAGTGGACTGTATTGTGTGTTCGCCCGAGAGAATATCATCTACGTATGTTTGGTGTAGCAAGATATCGTGAGCGAGAGGGTGGGAGTGTTGCGAGTCTTCTGCGAGTTGGTGGAGTGTTCTGATGGCGAGATAGGGGGCGCAGTTTACACCAAATGTCACCGTTTTTAGTTTGTAATCTGCCATGGGGAGTTCCGGAGATTTTCGGAAAACAATTCTTTGGAAGTCCTGGTCTTCCTCGTGTACGAGTATTTGGCGATACATTTTTTCGATATCGCCATTAAAAACGTATTTAAAAAGTCGCCAATTGAGTAGGACGAGCATTAAATCCTTTTGGAGAATTGGTCCTGTATGAAGGACATCATTTAAGGAGTTTCCTGAGTGTGAGATTTTTGATGCATTAAAGACGACGCGAACTTTTGTGGTTTTACTGTCTGGTTTCAAGACAGCGTGGTGAGGGAGATAAAAGGAGAAATATTTTCCGTTTTCTATGGACTCGAGAGGTGGGATTCGTTCCATATGACCCAACGTGATGTATTCAGCCAGAACTTCTGAGTATTTCTGCTTAAGTTCTGGGCGTTTTTCCAGGGATCTTTCGACGCTTAAATACTGCAGTTGAGCTCCAATGCGTGAATGTCCAAGGGCGAGAGTATCGGGAAATTCCTTCTTAAATGGGAGTTTAACCACATATCGGCCATCTTGCTGTCGTTTGGTTGTTTTGCGATAGAGCTGTTCGCAAAATTCATCCTCCTGAGATAGGGGTTGAGTTGTGGGTACTTCTTCCTGTTGCCAGAATTTTTGAAGTAGGGAGTTGAGAGAGTCATTGGGGGCTTCTCTAACTTGGGTGGAGAAGGTATTTACCTTTTCTTTTAGGGGTCCGCTGATTATCCAGCCAAATATTGTATTTTGGGCTAGTAAACAGCCGCTGACATTAGCCTGTAAGCCTTGAAGCATTATTTGTGGGGTGAGATCGCTGCCTATTACCATGTCTATTTTTGAGGGGGTGAAGCATGAAGGATCAGCGAGATTGAGTTTTGATATCTCTTGCATATTAATATTTGACACCTTAAATGAGGGTAAAAAGTGTGTCAATTTGGGGAGAATAATTGCGTGAGTGATTATTCGAGTCTGTAAGTCTGACGAGCAGAGAGTTAGCTCGCAGATCTTGTTTGAGTTTTGCACTACCAAACCGCCCATACCTGAAATTTCGTAGTGGGTTTCCTTGGTGGGTAGGTGCAATATTTTTTGGATCCGAGAGGATATAAATGTTTTTTCCGAACCTTGATCAATTAGGGCACGAATTTTGTGATATTCGCCGTTTGAGTGGAGTGTGACCAAGGCCGTGGGTAGTAGAGTCATTTCGCTGCTACTAGTGAAGTGGGTTGTTGTCTGATTGACTGTGGGTATTTGTTGGGTTCGAACAGCCTCTGCGGAGGTTGAGGGCAGTTCTGAGTTGTTGGGAGTTGTCGCCACTTGAGTTGTGGCATATGTCTGGCTTTGTTGCCTTTGAGAGTGTTGAGGTGTGTTATTGTTTCTTGCGTTATTTTGAGGTTTTGCGTGTGAGTGTAGCAGGGAATGATGTCGTTTCTGGCAGTAGGTGCAAGTGAAACTGCTACGACAATCATTTTCTTTATGTGAATACGCAAGACAATTTGAGCAGTAACCATTGTTTTTAACAAATTCGTTACGCTCTTGGGGTGAGAGATTTCGGAATTTCAGACAGCTCCTAATGGCGTGGTTTTTATTGCAGAGTTTGCAAGAAGGAGCTTTTTGGTCTGAGTGATATGTTTGTGACTTGTTTTTGAAACTCGAGCTATTAGGTGTAGAGGACCTTTGTGAGAAGCTGGAGTTTGATGTTCGGGGATTATTCGGTCTATAATTACCGAGTCGTTCTACCACTTCGTATCGTGTGGTGAGGAATTTATCCATCTCTGACCACAGTGGCAATTCTTTACGTGATTCTAGCGATTGCTCCCAGAGTGCTAGAGTTTCACGGGGTAGCTTTGAGGAGCATAAAAATACGAGGATTGGGTCCCAGTTATCCGTCGAAACATCATTTGAATTGAGGGTTGCGACGCAATTATTTATTGTTGTTTGGAGGTCTTGTATTCTCTCCCCATTTTCTGAGAATACAGGCTGCATATTGAAAAGCGTTTTTAGCTCATTATCTACGAGAATTCTCCGATTCTCGTAGCGGGATTTGAGTGCGCCCCAAGCGAGCTCGAAATTTTGGTCTGTGAGAGAGTATTTCTTTATTACGAGGGCTGCTTTTCCTCTCGTTTTTTGTCGGAGGTGGTAGAGTTTTTGGACTGGCGAGAGTTTGGGATGATTAATATATACCGCCGTGAACATGTCACGAAAAGCGGGCCAGTCTTCATATCCTCCCGAGAACATTTGAGTATCACAAGCTCTGATTTTGAGAAAGGATTGCTCGCTAGAGAATTGATTCAGGGGTATTGCACTAATCGTTTGGTAATGGGGCGTTTGGTTATGAGGGGTTTCGTTGTGAGGGGTTTGGACTGGAGTTTGAGTTCTCTGCATGGATGCTAAGAGTTCTCCTATTCTAAGTTTTGTGTCTGTTGCAGTGCAGTTTGATGTCTCGAACGTTTCCTCGTATTGCTTCTGAGCCTCGTCGTCATTTGTGGAGAGATGTGCCGCGTCATATGCTGCTTCCAATGCGTCCATTCTTTTGTTAAGTGTGTCTGAGTAAATTTTGAGACTGGCTTCCGTGTGCTCAGTCTCAGCGATGCTCCACCATTTCTCGCAGAATTTTTCCAATTTTTGTAACTCGAGGAAAAATTTCTTTTCATGGGAATTGGATTCATCCTCCGATTGGGACTTTGATCGGGTAGTTGGACCCGATTGTTGTTGGAGGACTTTGGCCTTGTCTTGATTTCCAGGCATTTTTTAATTTATGGCTTTTGGGATTCTATTAATGCTTTTTTGAGGGTGAGTTGGTGGTGTTTGTCCCACTGTATTTTTGTTCGCGATTTTATGTGGTTGTGCCCACTGTACACTTTTATATATAAGTGACTTTCTACAGAGTGAGAGTAATTACTTGTCTTAGCGCTTCTAAGTACAAGTGTATATGGGTGAGTGCGTGTATTCAGCGAGATTGCCGGAATAGGGGGTGGAGCTTAAAAATGCTAATAAGTGCACTTAATATTTTGAGAATATGTACATATATCTTTAATTATAATGAGTGGAGTGCGCGGCAATTTTTGCTGAGATATTTATATTGATTTGTAAATGAGCTTTTTTCTGGCGTGAAGGTATTGCAATGGCAGAATGCAATTTATGATCTTATAGCCGCTTGCGGAATTTTTTGAGATAGCAATTAATTTTCAATATGGGGATCGTAATGCGGTATATACTGAGAAAGATACGTGAATACGTATGTATATGCGGGAAATATATAATATGGGGTATATATGTATGTGGGGTATATAATGAGATATATACGTGTGACTATATAAAAACCGAGTATGAGCGAGTACGTATATATATGTGGATATATATGTATATGTGTATATTTTTGGGTATATATGTACAGCTAATAGATTTGTGTACCGTATGGGTTTCGGGTTGTTGGCTATTTAACTAATTTTAATAGCTGTAATTAATATTGCTTGTCGACCTAGCTGTACTTATACACTTGGAAATTTTTAATATATGAATGTGCATGTGTGTGAGGATTCCTGGTCGTGCACTTACTTGGGCATGGCTACTGTACCAGACTTTTGTGAATCCTTTTCTGTATGTGCCTTTATGAAGATGCTGATGTTGTTGCTATTAGCGTTTTGCCAATTTTGTGGATGTCAGTTTGAGGTGTTGTCTTAATTGATGAGTATGTATGTATAATAATTTTTTCTTGTTGTTGTTGGTTTTTATTTTTGCAATAGTTTTAATTTTTTTTGTATATTTTAACAAACCTTGTTGACACGTTGCGTTTAAAATTTTGTTCACTGTTTAGAGGCTTTTGGTAGTTCACTATATCGAGTTGTTCACTATAGCGAGGGTTCACTATATCTAGACTCGACTGTGTTTATGTGATTTTAGGTAATCTTTATTAATATTTTCGTAGCCAGGTAGGTTTTATTTTCAATTAAAATTCACTTCAATTTTTTTTTTTTTTTGATATTTTATGTTTCACACCCACTGTATTACGTATGTGTGTATACTTCCCAATTGTCTGTTTGTAATAAATATTTTCGGTCGTTCTCTTTTTATTTATTATCTATGCACTTTGTATATGTATGTATGTATGTACATATATCTATGTATTGTAATGATTTCCCGTTTTTCAACTCTTTTGTCTTTTTTCCAATAAAAATATTTAATTTCATATCAAATTTCGTTTAAAATTTTTTTTTTTTTTTTTTTTTTTTCACAAATAACATGTATGTATGTATATATTTTTCACACTTTCGTATGTATATTTTTCGCACTTTTTTAATATTTATGTAGGTATGCTTAGCTTTTAGTTTGAACTTCTATTTTATTTGTTTCTTTAAACCACTCCAATATTTTGAACTTTTAATTTATTCTTTTTTATTTTTGGTCACTTGCTCTTTTTGGCGGGTCGGAAGGACTTTTTGATTTCGATTTCGCGCGTATATGACAAAGCGGCTGACCGGTGCAAAGGGTTATCCAACTCTGGTTAACTTCGCCCAGCCTTCTTTTCGTATTTACTTTGTAGATATAAAAGCAGCAAACCTAGCGGCATCCTTCCAGACTGAGTACGTAAGTATGTAAAGCATACGAGATTCGAAGAGCGATGAGGTGAGCGACGGTAAGTATGAGGTGAGCGATAGATACTTGGGGCAATTCCAGTGACGAGGTAAGTATTGTGCACGAAAGTAGGTAAGTATCGGGAATTATAGTTTTGATGGGAAGATAAGTATGAAGACACGTTGGTAAGTATAAAAGGGGTGATTCCAGAGAAAGCGGACATAAAAGGTAAGAGGAAAAAATGTGTATTAAACAGGAGTTTAATCGAATTCAATTAAGTTTTCGTCCATGTCTTCAACAAAATAAAATACATGAGTGCTCCAGGCACTCACTCTAACAATAACATATTGAGGAACAATGGGTATTTCACATTGAGGTGCAGTACCAATGAAACCAATCTAAACGTGCGTAAAGATAAAGCAGACGATCAAAGAGCACGATCCTGCTTATTCGCTATTCCTGGAAATATTCCGCAATTTCCTCTACCTCAATCCTTAGGGAATTCAAATAATGCAACAGCTGCATCTAACTCAAAAACGAGTAGTGAAATGCAAAAAGTGGGCGAAAAGGTTCAAACCGGAATGGACCGCTATATATCAGTAGTTAAAAGAAAGCGGTCCCCGGAACAAAGTGGTAAACCTAATAAAGTTTTAAAAAATTCCACGGTGAAAGAACCACCAAATGATGCATCCCAAGTAGCATTAGCCAATAACAGATTTAGCCTCCTTGCGCAAAAGGATGATAAGACTCCTGAAATACCGCAAAAAAATCCAAACCTCCACCAATCTACCTGAGAGAACCAAGTTCTGGCTTACTTGTAAACAAATTGATAGCGTTGATAGGGGAAAAGAATTTCCACATTGTACCAATTAAAAAGGGAAATATCCGGGAAGTCAAAATCCAAACATACGGCGAGGAATACTTCCGTAAAGTAACCAACGACTTTGAAAAAAACAAGAAGTCTTTCTATACATTCCAGCTGAAGAGTAGCCGCGGCTTGTCTGTTGTGTTGAAAGGAATAGAAAGTTCCGTAAATCCAACTGAAATTGAGAATGCTCTTAAAGAAGAAGGGTTTAAAGTACGATATGTACATAATATAAAAAACAAATCGAACATACCACAGCCAATGTTTCGAGTAGAAATAGATCCAGAGTTCCAACTCTTAAAGAAGGGAGATGTACATCCCATATACAACCTACGGTACCTTCTGCACCGTCGTATCTCGGTGGAAGAACCACACAAACGGGTGGGTCCTGTACAATGCCACAACTGTCAGGAGTTTGGGCACACTAAGCGATACTGCACCTTGCCTAGTGTTTGTGTTATATGTCTGGATTTACACACCTCCAAGGATTGTGTGAAACCAAGAGACAACTCGCAATTAAAGAAATGTAGCAATTGCGGAGAAAATCACACTGCGAATTACAGGGGCTGCCCGGTGTATGCTTCCTTAAAGGAAAAGAGTACTCAAAAACCACTAGTTGCGCCTCGACCCCAAAGATCCAACTAGTTCCAAAACCACAAAATGTTCCAAATACGACCTATAACAACGTTCCTCAGAATCGTTTCAGGACATATTCAGAAGCCCTGAAAGGTATGAAGGAGCCAGAAACGCAGGAGATTCCCACTCCATTTACAAATTTGGAAAAAACGTTAAACAGCTTGGTGCAAATGGTGCAAGATCATATGAAATCAATCCAAATATGATGCAAGAATTAATTAGGAACCAAAACCTCCTACTACAAACAATCTTAACAAGACCCTGAATTCCCTCAATATAGGTTATTGGAATGCCAACGGTGTAAGCCAACACCGGAATGAACTCCAGATCCAATTCACTGAATTCTTCTCCAAGTTAGGCACAAAATTCCTTGCAGCGGGAGATTATAACGCAAAACATAATTTTTGGGGATCTAGATTAATATCACCAAAGGGAATAAACCTGTTCAATGCTATTCAAATCAATAGTTTAGATATAATTTCCACCGGTCAACCAACATATTGGCCTGCTGATAGAAGCAAAACACCCGATCTCATCGACTTTGGTGTTACTCGCGGCCTAGAGCGAGGAAGAGTTCAGATAAAACAACTTTTCGATCTATCATCCGATCACTCACCTAGCCTTATAACTATTAACACATCCCCAACTTTTTACGAACTAAATCCTAGCTTAACTAATAAATATACTAACTGGCTTAAGTACAAAAAATACATAAGTTCCCATATTAACTTAAATGCAAGCCTCAAGTCACCTGGCGAGGTGGACAGTGCGATTATCGGTTTCACTAACGCTCTCCAAATGGCAGCACGGATTAAAAGAACATGTGCCCAAAATCCCAGTTTCCTGAAGGGGGAAGCCATCACGAACTTGGTATTGAAGAAAAGAAAACTTAGGAGAGACTGGCAAAGGCTCCGTTCTCCATCTCTGAAATACGAATTAAACAAATGCACGAAAGAACTTCAAGAACTATTGGAGACTAGCTTTTACGCTAAAAAGAGACACATGCCCTTCAGTTACAATAAATGGTGAAATGATACCCGAGAAAGACTTCGTAACATACCTTGGTATCACACTGGATAGAAGATTGGCATGGAAAAATCACATTGATAACAAAATAGTTCAATCTAAGTTGAAAATAAACAAATTACAATGGATAATTGGTCCAAAATCCAAATTGAGCTTGGAGAACAAATTACTATTATTTAACATGGTGATTAAACCATCTTGGATATATGGGATGCAACTTTGGGGTTCTGCATCCAAATCCACCTTAGAAAGAATCCAACGACTGCAATCAAAAACGTTAAGGTCAATATGTAGAGCGCCTTGGTATATGAAAAATTCCGCTATCCATAGCGACCTAAAGATAAACACTGTGGGTGAAGAAATAACAAAAATACAATCTAATTACACAAGCAGGCTAGTCAACCATCCAAACATATTGGCTAAGAATCTATTAGAACAGAGTTATCCTAAGCGGTTAAAAAGAAATTATATTCTGCTTAATTGTGACCAAGGCTAGAGCCACTAAAATTAAAACTTCGAGGAGCCTATCCTATTAGGTCGTACAACATCCAAATTTAAAAAAAATGCAACTTACTGCAATTCCTTCCATTCCAAAATCAGCAACAGCCTTTACTAATACATGAGTGTTCCGTACGATCCTATCCCATTAGGCCGTAAAAACTCCCAATTTCATACATGCAGCTTATTGGAATTCCTTCCAATCCGTAAATTGCAACAGCATTTACTTTTGCAACACACAATTGTTTCCTCGAGGATCCTGTCCTCAAGTCTGTCGAACTTTTAATACTATACAACCAGCTGATTGCAATTCCACTCCATTCCGACGGCATAAATACATACTATATAATGAAAATGAAAATGAAGAACATCAAGCCGAATATAAAATGAAATTACGTACATAAATACCATAAGTAAAGCCAAAAAATACTCACATAAGTATACTACTACAGATATGTCTTCACAAGTATTTATTTTATATTAAATAAAATTGCTTTTCATCCAAATGTTATTTGAATCAGTGGCAACGAATAACGAGTTGTATTCTAGGTTAAGATTTTATAAAAATTGTTATATTCTCAAAGAATGATACAATAAAAAATATATCCGAAAAAAAAACTTTATTTGCCAGAAACTCTTTTAAATTTTATTACTATATGATTACCACAACTCAGTAAAAACTGATGTGGAACGTATTAATCTTATATCTTATTATAACTCAAACAACTTGGACTTCTTTTATAGCGTTTTCGATTCTGAACCAAAATGCTGCATTATTACAAGGCAACATTATCAACATGCGCCCTGAGCCCTAAGAAAATGTTGCACTTTTCATGTGATGTATTAAACAAAAATAATGCAACCCCTTGGTCATATTAAGGGCAGAAAATGCCGCCCTGTGGTCGGGCAGAGGGCGACATTTTTGTCAATAGAACAATCAACGCAGAAAAAATGTGTGGAATCTATGTGGAATAGAACAAACAAATTTGACAGCCCGATAAAAGTGCAGAATAAGTGCGACATTTTTGCCAGAATCGAAAACGCCATTAGTTATACCTTTGTTATTTTAAAAGCTAGAGCCATCATAATTGAACTATATTAAAGATTACTTTATTTGCCAGAAACTGTTTTAAATTTTATTACTATATGATTACCACAACTCAATAAAAACTGGTATTAATCTTATATCTTATAACTCAAACAACTTGGACTCCTTTTGTTAATATCATATATATTATTTCTAATTGGTGGTTTTATGCAAATATCCCCTTTTCTGCTCACATAATTTACACAAATTAATAAGTAAGGCATCGTTTTCAAGGTATAAATTAGCTCTTCAAGTGGAACGGTGATTTATTGGGCGTAGTACTTTTTTTTAATAGTAGGTATTTTGCAAAAATAAAATGTTTAAATTTAAACTAAAAGATATCCGCCTAAAACTGTGCCTTCAGAATTAATTTATTCTACCAACAGTACAAAGGTAAATTCAAATTTCAAATGAATGTCGATATCGCTCCAGTTGAAAAATTGTCTGTGTATACTTTATAACACTTTAATAAGCTTCAGCTGTATGTTTGTATGTAAACATCACATTATTTTAGGCGAACACGTGTGTATTCATAGCTACGCTGAATTGGGGCTTTTCAGTATGGGATGTGCTTATTTATACACAGTTGTACGTAGTACAATATATGTATATGTATGTATACTTCTGTCCACATAACGGTTGTAGGCAAGGCCGTATTTAAGGGAGGGGGGGGGGGGTTTGGATGTTTGAACCCCCCACGAAATTCTGGAAATACATTTTACTTCTATCATATTCAAAGCTATATGTTGAAAACACTAGTTTACAAATAATTAATTTGAGAAAATACCAAAAATTTCAGGTATAGGGAAGGGCTGGCATGAACCTGCTGAGGTCAAAACCATTTTTTTATGGTTAGGGTTTTGAGATAACGTAATTTTGGTTACAACTTCAATAAAAAATTCTTTTCGCTGAAGTTACAAATACCCGCAAACCGTATCTACTCCATTCGAAAGATAATTAAAGTACGCTTCTAACGACATACCACTTATAAATTAAATTATGCAACATACATTTTCTAAAATTTTAGCATATTTCCTTATAACTGCACAAAATTAATGCATAGCTGAAAATTCATTACTCGGGTTATATTAGTGTCTGAATTATAACATTTTGTGCGTTTTTCGAAAGATACCATATATGGGATGTGTGCGTTGTTATAGTCCGATTTCACCTATTTTCAGTCAACATTTTATTGATTTTTTGCGATTATTGAAAAAATTTGGTTTTTATTGGGGTTTTTATAAGAAGTTGTAAAAATCATTAAAGTTTTATTCTTCTTAAAATTATTCTGTTTTATTGCAAAGCGTAATATTAAAAAGATTCGATGAATACTTTATTTTTGGCGATTTTTCCAAATGAAACAAAAAGGATGTTTTATGGTCGAAAAACTCGGCTAGGTGACCCAACTATATGAAAACGAATTCACAGATCAAGGGACATTAGAGGGAAATATATAGCTTCCCAAGCAGTGTTTGCCACAGTGTTGCCACAGCCGAAATAAAAAATTTATCAAAAATAAAAAAAAATTACCAAAAAATTACCATTTTTTTATAAATAAAAAAAATCACATCTCTGACTAAATTTTCATTTTAGTGCACAAATATCGCATATTATATATCAAACTCTTTAACTAACTTACTTCAAAAGTAAAAAATACACATTTTCTTCAGGAAAGTTACAGTTACAAATAATAATAATAAAACAAAAACACACAACCCGACCAAAATACCGCTGACAACCGTCGAAAACGGCGGCCAATTCACTGATGCTGGATGGTAGGTTGTAAAAAGGAAAAACAAAAAGAAAAATTAAACCAAGCAAAATGCAAGGCGTCGGTAGCCTAATTGTTATGCCATTAGCTTACCAACCGAAAAATCCGAGGTTTGAATCTCGGCGGACGCCCAGAAAAAAAGTAGTCTGAGGAAGAGATGTGGTGATCTCCGAAATAGATCTAGATCAAGACTGCTCAGCTCATAGGCACTCAAAGCACAATTGTTTTTGTTTTGTTCCGAATCATAGGCACAGGTACATATTTTCACTTCAAATTTAAAAATTAAATTTTCTTTGAACTGCCAGCAGCATTCAGATATAAAAAATTTTCTATGTAGGTGCCTATGATTCATATTGTATGTTCACACCAAAGGCACTTTGTATAGGAAGCTCAAGCACTGCCCTAATAAATCGAAATTTATACTAACAAATGTGTAATGAAAGAAAAATAAAAAAAACTACAGCAAAAAATGGAAAAAAATAGTATTAAAAAGGTGGATTGGTACCTCTCATATACTTAATGGTGTATTAGCCCAAGTCATAGAAAAATTACCAAACCGAAAAAAAATTACTAAATTACCAAAATCGGTTTTAGAGAAAAAAACTACCAATTTTGGTTAAAAATAACCAAAAGTGGCAACGCTGGTTTGCCAGCATAACACCAACAGTCTC
This sequence comes from Urophora cardui, assembly GCA_960531455.1. Classification (NCBI taxonomy): domain Eukaryota; kingdom Metazoa; phylum Arthropoda; class Insecta; order Diptera; family Tephritidae; genus Urophora; species Urophora cardui. The sequence goes on along the minus strand of OY482673.1, from coordinate 87,368,226 downwards.
AAAAAATAAGCTGTTGCTGTTTTGCGAAAGTTATCATAATTTTTTTAAAACTTTTGAATTTCGATTTCCTTTGAAAATATCTGAAGTCGAAGCACTGAACAGTCGAATATATTTGTTTGTTTATTTGTGCTGTTGCCTTACTGTGTAATTTAAAACAGACAGCAAAGCACAGATAAACAGAATTTTAGTTTTCAGTGCGGCTTTTTAAAATTGTTTTTTTTTTTGTTCATTACAATTTCGATTGTGTTCCCATAAATTAAAAAAAAAAATAACAACAACACTGCTGTAAAAACTCGAAATTATGTTTGCCCTATGCTGTGCGGTAAACATTTCCACAATACAGCAACAGTCGACTATAATTTTTTGAAACTTAAGCCTGCCCAGTTGCAGTACAGTAGAACGCTGCTTATTTTTTAATTTTCAAATGAAAATGAAATTCAATGGAAATGAAAAAAAAAAAGTTGAAAATAATTTCAAACCCTGCTCAAAAGACTCAAATAATGACATATCTATCAATTTTAAAAATCGGATGTTAAATAACAAAGTTGCAAAAAAAAAACAAGTTAGAGTCTCAACATAAGCTAAAAATCTTGGGGCGGACTTTCACATCTGTTTTCGTTTCCACATGGTTGGGTAATCTAACCGAGTTTTTCTTCCATAAAATATTTTTTGTTTCACTTGGATAAAATCACCAAAAATATAGTATTCATCGTGTTTGCAATAGAACAGTCTAATTCTTAAATGAATAAAAGTTTCCTGATTTTTAAAACATCAAGTTTTGTAAAAAAAATTTTCTTCTAAATATCACTTTAGAAACCAGATTTTTTTTATTATTTTTATTTAGTGCACGAATATATATATATATATTTTTCTCAAAAAAAAAAAAAAAACAAAAAAAAATTTACGATGAAAACTCCCACGAAAAAAATTCCTGGCTACGGCCCTGGTTGTACTTATATATTTACATCAAAACGATCAGGATGAAAAAAAATTGATTGAACCATACCCAACCGTCCGGCCGTACACACTATATAATACACATACCTATATAAGTATAATAAAAACATTTTATACGATATCTTTGTCAAACATATAGGTAATTCATTGAAAGTTCCATAAGTTCCACTGTAGACATAAAACCAAATAAATATAATTTATTTAATTTAACGAGCACAGGCCCAGGTTATATTTTATTTTTTATATTTTTTTTTTTAGAAACTAGAAAAAAACTTTTTAAGCATGGATGTAACTACAGCTGTTTCACCTTAGATCCCTCTAAGACTCATCAGGTTACTTTTGCTTCTGCCAAGACTCGAACTTGCGCACCTTGCAGTACAATAACTACAGTTCTAACCGCTGAGCTATTGCCTGCCTTCGACATCTGATAGAAAATTTGTTGCTAGTTTAATTTATAAGTGGTATGTCGTTAGAAGCGTACTTTAATTATCTTTCGAATGGAGTAGATACGGTTTGCGGGTATTTGTAACTTCAGCGAAAAGAATTTTTTATTGAAGTTGTAACCAAAATTACGTTATCTCAAAACCCTAACCATAAAAAAATGGTTTTGACCTCAGCAGGTTCATGCCAGCCCTTCCCTATACCTGAAATTTTTGGTATTTTCTCAAATTAATTATTTGTAAACTAGTGTTTTCAACATATAGCTTTGAATATGATAGAAGTAAAATGTATTTCCAGAATTTCGTGGGGGGTTCAAACATCCAAACCCCCCCCTCCCTTAAATACGGCCTTGCCTACAACCGTTATGTGGACAGAAGTATACATACATATACATATATTGTACTACGTACAACTGTGTATAAATAAGCACATCCCATACTGAAAAGCCCCAATTCAGCGTAGCTATGAATACACACGTGTTCGCCTAAAATAATGTGATGTTTACATACAAACATACAGCTGAAGCTTATTAAAGTGTTATAAAGTATACACAGACAATTTTTCAACTGGAGCGATATCGACATTCATTTGAAATTTGAATTTACCTTTGTACTGTTGGTAGAATAAAATAATTCTGAAGGCACAGTTTTAGGCGGATATCTTTTAGTTTAAATTTAAACATTTTATTTTTGCAAAATACCTACTATTAAAAAAAAGTACTACGCCCAATAAATCACCGTTCCACTTGAAGAGCTAATTTATACCTTGAAAACGATGCCTTACTTATTAATTTGTGTAAATTATGTGAGCAGAAAAGGGGATATTTGCATAAAACCACCAATTAGAAATAATATATATGATATTAACAAAAGGAGTCCAAGTTGTTTGAGTTATAAGATATAAGATTAATACCAGTTTTTATTGAGTTGTGGTAATCATATAGTAATAAAATTTAAAACAGTTTCTGGCAAATAAAGTAATCTTTAATATAGTTCAATTATGATGGCTCTAGCTTTTAAAATAACAAAGGTATAACTAATGGCGTTTTCGATTCTGGCAAAAATGTCGCACTTATTCTGCACTTTTATCGGGCTGTCAAATTTGTTTGTTCTATTCCACATAGATTCCACACATTTTTTCTGCGTTGATTGTTCTATTGACAAAAATGTCGCCCTCTGCCCGACCACAGGGCGGCATTTTCTGCCCTTAATATGACCAAGGGGTTGCATTATTTTTGTTTAATACATCACATGAAAAGTGCAACATTTTCTTAGGGCTCAGGGCGCATGTTGATAATGTTGCCTTGTAATAATGCAGCATTTTGGTTCAGAATCGAAAACGCTATAAAAGAAGTCCAAGTTGTTTGAGTTATAATAAGATATAAGATTAATACGTTCCACATCAGTTTTTACTGAGTTGTGGTAATCATATAGTAATAAAATTTAAAAGAGTTTCTGGCAAATAAAGTTTTTTTTTCGGATATATTTTTTATTGTATCATTCTTTGAGAATATAACAATTTTTATAAAATCTTAACCTAGAATACAACTCGTTATTCGTTGCCACTGATTCAAATAACATTTGGATGAAAAGCAATTTTATTTAATATAAAATAAATACTTGTGAAGACATATCTGTAGTAGTATACTTATGTGAGTATTTTTTGGCTTTACTTATGGTATTTATGTACGTAATTTCATTTTATATTCGGCTTGATGTTCTTCATTTTCATTTTCATTATATAGTATGTATTTATGCCGTCGGAATGGAGTGGAATTGCAATCAGCTGGTTGTATAGTATTAAAAGTTCGACAGACTTGAGGACAGGATCCTCGAGGAAACAATTGTGTGTTGCAAAAGTAAATGCTGTTGCAATTTACGGATTGGAAGGAATTCCAATAAGCTGCATGTATGAAATTGGGAGTTTTTACGGCCTAATGGGATAGGATCGTACGGAACACTCATGTATTAGTAAAGGCTGTTGCTGATTTTGGAATGGAAGGAATTGCAGTAAGTTGCATTTTTTTTAAATTTGGATGTTGTACGACCTAATAGGATAGGCTCCTCGAAGTTTTAATTTTAGTGGCTCTAGCCTTGGTCACAATTAAGCAGAATATAATTTCTTTTTAACCGCTTAGGATAACTCTGTTCTAATAGATTCTTAGCCAATATGTTTGGATGGTTGACTAGCCTGCTTGTGTAATTAGATTGTATTTTTGTTATTTCTTCACCCACAGTGTTTATCTTTAGGTCGCTATGGATAGCGGAATTTTTCATATACCAAGGCGCTCTACATATTGACCTTAACGTTTTTGATTGCAGTCGTTGGATTCTTTCTAAGGTGGATTTGGATGCAGAACCCCAAAGTTGCATCCCATATATCCAAGATGGTTTAATCACCATGTTAAATAATAGTAATTTGTTCTCCAAGCTCAATTTGGATTTTGGACCAATTATCCATTGTAATTTGTTTATTTTCAACTTAGATTGAACTATTTTGTTATCAATGTGATTTTTCCATGCCAATCTTCTATCCAGTGTGATACCAAGGTATGTTACGAAGTCTTTCTCGGGTATCATTTCACCATTTATTGTAACTGAAGGGCATGTGTCTCTTTTTAGCGTAAAAGCTAGTCTCCAATAGTTCTTGAAGTTCTTTCGTGCATTTGTTTAATTCGTATTTCAGAGATGGAGAACGGAGCCTTTGCCAGTCTCTCCTAAGTTTTCTTTTCTTCAATACCAAGTTCGTGATGGCTTCCCCCTTCAGGAAACTGGGATTTTGGGCACATGTTCTTTTAATCCGTGCTGCCATTTGGAGAGCGTTAGTGAAACCGATAATCGCACTGTCCACCTCGCCAGGTGACTTGAGGCTTGCATTTAAGTTAATATGGGAACTTATGTATTTTTTGTACTTAAGCCAGTTAGTATATTTATTAGTTAAGCTAGGATTTAATTCGTAAAAAGTTGGGGATGTGTTAATAGTTATAAGGCTAGGTGAGTGATCGGATGATAGATCGAAAAGTTGTTTTATCTGAACTCTTCCTCGCTCTAGGCCGCGAGTAACACCAAAGTCGATGAGATCGGGTGTTTTGCTTCTATCAGCAGGCCAATATGTTGGTTGACCGGTGGAAATTATATCTAAACTATTGATTTGAATAGCATTGAACAGGTTTATTCCCTTTGGTGATATTAATCTAGATCCCCAAAAATTATGTTTTGCGTTATAATCTCCCGCTGCAAGGAATTTTGTGCCTAACTTGGAGAAGAATTCAGTGAATTGGATCTGGAGTTCATTCCGGTGTTGGCTTACACCGTTGGCATTCCAATAACCTATATTGAGGGAATTCAGGGTCTTGTTAAGATTGTTTGTAGTAGGAGGTTTTGGTTCCTAATTAATTCTTGCATCATATTTGGATTGATTTCATATGATCTTGCACCATTTGCACCAAGCTGTTTAACGTTTTTTCCAAATTTGTAAATGGAGTGGGAATCTCCTGCGTTTCTGGCTCCTTCATACCGTTCAGGGCTTCTGAATATGTCCTGAAACGATTCTGAGGAACGTTGTTATAGGTCGTATTTGGAACATTTTGTGGTTTTGGAACTAGTTGGATCTTTGGGGTCGAGGCGCAACTAGTGGTTTTTGAGTACTCTTTTCCTTTAAGGAAGCATACACCGGGCAGCCCCTGTAATTCGCAGTGTGATTTTCTCCGCAATTGCTACATTTCTTTAATTGCGAGTTGTCTCTTGGTTTCACACAATCCTTGGAGGTGTGTAAATCCAGACATATAACACAAACACTAGGCAAGGTGCAGTATCGCTTAGTGTGCCCAAACTCCTGACAGTTGTGGCATTGTACAGGACCCACCCGTTTGTGTGGTTCTTCCACCGAGATACGACGGTGCAGAAGGTACCGTAGGTTGTATATGGGATGTACATCTCCCTTCTTTAAGAGTTGGAACTCTGGATCTATTTCTACTCGAAACATTGGCTGTGGTATGTTCGATTTGTTTTTTATATTATGTACATATCGTACTTTAAACCCTTCTTCTTTTAGAGCATTCTCAATTTCAGTTGGATTTACGGAACTTTCTATTCCTTTGAACACAACAGACAAGCCGCGGCTACTCTTCAGCTGGAATGTATAGAAAGACTTCTTGTTTTTTTCAAAGTCGTTGGTTACTTTACGGAAGTATTCCTCGCCGTATGTTTGGATTTTGACTTCCTGGATATTTCCCTTTTTAATTGGTACAATGTGGAAATTCTTTTCCCCTATCAACGCTATCAATTTGTTTACAAGTAAGCCAGAACTTGGTTCTCTCAGGTAGATTGGTGGAGGTTTGGATTTTTTTGCGGTATTTCAGGAGTCTTATCATCCTTTTGCGCAAGGAGGCTAAATCTGTTATTGGCTAATGCTACTTGGGATGCATCATTTGGTGGTTCTTTCACCGTGGAATTTTTTAAAACTTTATTAGGTTTACCACTTTGTTCCGGGGACCGCTTTCTTTTAACTACTGATATATAGCGGTCCATTCCGGTTTGAACCTTTTCGCCCACTTTTTGCATTTCACTACTCGTTTTTGAGTTAGATGCAGCTGTTGCATTATTTGAATTCCCTAAGGATTGAGGTAGAGGAAATTGCGGAATATTTCCAGGAATAAGCAGGATCGTGCTCTTTGATCGTCTGCTTTATCTTTACGCACGTTTAGATTGGTTTCATTGGTACTGCACCTCAATGTGAAATACCCATTGTTCCTCAATATGTTATTGTTAGAGTGAGTGCCTGGAGCACTCATGTATTTTATTTTATTTATTTTATTTTATTTTACTCTGTTTTATTTTAATTTTATTTATTTTATTTTATTTTATTTATTTATTTCCTTTTATTTGTGTTTTATTTATATATATATATATGTATATTATCAATTTGGACTTGTGCAGTGCACTAACTGCAGGCAATGCAATGCACTATCTGCCGGTAATGCAGGATTTCAGCTGATCAAACTGACGAAAAGGGGTTGGCAGCGCCACCTGCTGGTACAGCACAGCTGATGCAACTCTGCGCAAAACAAAATGTTGCTTAGTATGTATGTATTTATATGTTTATCTTTATGTATGTATATATGTATATAAATAAGTATTTATTAAAACTATTAAGTTCTTAAATACTTATCTTTTGTAGAACTTTCACGATCCCGTCGGAGCAGGAAAATCGCTTCCCAAATTTCTCGGCACAAATTTTAAAAGCCGATTAATAATTGGTGTTATTCGCTCACAGTGAGATTAGTTTTTGTCAGAAAAGTGACGGAATGAACTATTCCTTTAACCAAACTACAAAAATTCGATGGTCTTATTTAATTATATATGTGATGCAGGGTGGATTCTCCATATCATACATTGCAACCGAAATAATTTTTTATCTCAAACTATGACAAAAAATGTAATTATAATAATTCATCTCACTTGTTGGCCTTTTTAAGGTAGGGCCTTGCCCCACAATGCCTCCCCCCCTAGCTACGGGCCTGCTTTACTGCCGCGTCAGTTTATGAGGCATCCAACTTATTTGCTGATTTCTTCTCCGCCAATTTCACACTGGATGATTCTCCTGATATTGATTTGGAAAGTTTTGGTTCCCTAGTTCTGTCTGAACTAGACATTATTGAAGGAATTAAAAACCTTCAACCGTCCTCAGTGTCTGATATTTATGGCTTTTCCGTAGTGCTATTGAAAAACTGTTCGGCATAAGTGCAGCCACTTCTACTGCTTCTTCTTTGTCAACGGGAATTTTTATTGCTGACTGGAAAAAAGCTTTAGTCACTCCGATTTTTAAATGTGGAAATAAGAGTAATTGTGCCAACTACAGACCAATTTCTAAATTGTCCACTATTTCCAAGCTTTTTGAGTGCATTATAAAACAGAAAATATAATCTAAATGTTGATACTCGAGCTCTGGGCCACTGCGCTCACGCCTACAGAAAAATCATCTTTGACAGCAACAAAAACCATTGCTGAGAGACAACAGCTCACCTGCTGCAAAATCATATACATACACTCTTTTATATATAGTTATACTTATTTTGAGCGCCTTAATGTTTACTAGTATCGCCGGTGGTCGAAATTCGACCATGCAATTTATTTTTTCAGCTTTGTATTGGTACAAAAATTATTCCTTTTCGCGGAGATAAGCAACACTTTCCAAATTCCAGTTGTACCGCAACACTGATTTGCCCTTTTGATCACGGTCCGACGCGAAATCATGGTCAAAATCAAGGCAGATCTAGGAAGGTAGGCCCGGTGGTGAGCGCTTTTAAATTAAAGCGACTCTTCAACTGTGTTTGCGATATTTGTAAACACGTTTACGATATCTATTTATCTTAACCAAAAATTTTATTTATTAATTATAAAGAAATTAAATAATTTATTGAAAAAATTATATGCCTATGCACTGCTCCTGACTCATACGAACACATCCATATCAATTTTATGTGGATATGAGTATGTTAAATGTGCAAAACAGCCTGGCAATTGTTTGTATGGAAAAAATGTTAGCCTATTAATATATAGATAGTGGGCACATTTTCCAACGAAGCAAAAACGAAGTAAATCAAAAATGGTACAAAACTAAAAACTTTATTTATTAATTATAAAGAAATTAAATAATTTATAGAACAAATTATATGCCTATGCACTGCTCCTGACTCATACGAACACATCCATATCAATTTTATGTGGATATGAGTATGTTAAATGTGCAAAACAGCCTGGCAATTGTTTGTATGGAAAAAATGTTAGCCTATTAATATATAGATTATGCAACATACATTTTCTAAAATTTTAGCATATTTCCTTATAACTGCACAAAATTAATGCATAGCTGAAAATTCATTACTCGGGTTATATTAGTGTCTGAATTATAACATTTTGTGCGTTTTTCGAAAGATACCATATATGGGATGTGTGCGTTGTTATAGTCCGATTTCACCTATTTTCAGTCAACATTTTATTGATTTTTTGCGATTATTGAAAAAATTTGGTTTTTATTGGGGTTTTTATAAGAAGTTGTAAAAATCATTAAAGTTTTATTCTTCTTAAAATTATTCTGTTATATTGCAAAGCGTAATATTAAAAAGATTCGATGAATACTTTATTTTTGGCGATTTTTCCAAATGAAACAAAAAGGATGTTTTATGGTCGAAAAACTCGGCTAGGTGACCCAACTATATGAAAACGAATTCACAGATCAAGGGACATTAGAGGGAAATATATAGCTTCCCAATCAGTGTTTGCCACAGTGTTGCCACAGCCGAAATAAAAAATTTATCAAAAATAAAAAAAAATTACCAAAAAATTACCATTTTTTTATAAATAAAAAAAATCACATCTCTGACTAAATTTTCATTTTAGTGCACAAATATCGCATATTATATATCAAACTCTTTAACTAACTTACTTCAAAAGTAAAAAATACACATTTTCTTCAGGAAAGTTACGGTTACAAATAATAATAATAAAACAAAAACACACAACCCGACCAAAATACCGCTGACAACCGTCGAAAACGGCGGCCAATTCACTGATGCTGGATGGTAGGTTGTAAAAAGGAAAAACAAAAAGAAAAATTAAACCAAGCAAAATGCAAGGCGTCGGTAGCCTAATTGTTATGCCATTAGCTTACCAACCGAAAAATCCGAGGTTTGAATCTCGGCGGACGCCCAGAAAAAAAGTAGTCTGAGGAAGAGATGTGGTGATCTCCGAAATAGATCTAGATCAAGACTGCTCAGCTCATAGGCACTCAAAGCACAATTGTTTTTGTTTTGTTCCGAATCATAGGCACAGGTACATATTTTCACTTCAAATTTAAAAATTAAATTTTCTTTGAACTGCCAGCAGCATTCAGATATAAAAAATTTTCTATGTAGGTGCCTGTGATTCATATTGTATGTTCACACCAAAGGCACTTTGTATAGGAAGCTCAAGCACTGCCCTAATAAATCGAAATTTATACTAACAAATGTGTAATGAAAGAAAAATAAAAAAAACTACAGCAAAAAATGGAAAAAAATAGTATTAAAAAGGTGGATTGGTACCTCTCATATACTTAATGGTGTATTAGCCCAAGTCATAGAAAAATTACCAAACCGAAAAAAAATTACTAAATTACCAAAATCGGTTTTAGAGAAAAAAACTACCAATTTTGGTTAAAAATAACCAAAAGTGGCAACGCTGGTTTGCCAGCATAACACCAACAGTCTCAAAAAATAAGCTGTTGCTGTTTTGCGAAAGTTATCATAATTTTTTTAAAACTTTTGAATTTCGATTTCCTTTGAAAATATCTGAAGTCGAAGCACTGAACAGTCGAATATATTTGTTTGTTTATTTGTGCTGTTGCCTTACTGTGTAATTTAAAACAGACAGCAAAGCACAGATAAACAGAATTTTAGTTTTCAGTGCGGCTTTTTAAAATTGTTTTTTTTTGTTCATTACAATTTCGATTGTGTTCCCATAAATTAAAAAAAAAAATAACAACAACACTGCTGTAAAAACTCGAAATTATGTTTGCCCTATGCTGTGCTGTAAACATTTCCACAATACAGCAACAGTCGACTATAATTTTTTGAAACTTAAGCCTGCCCAGTTGCAGTACAGTAGAACGCTGCTTATTTTTTAATTTTCAAATGAAAATGAAATTCAATGGAAATGAAAAAAAAAGTTGAAAATAATTTCAAACCCTGCTCAAAAGACTCAAATAATGACATATCTATCAATTTTAAAAATCGGATGTTAAATAACAAAGTTGCAAAAAAAAAACAAGTTAGAGTCTCAACATAAGCTAAAAATCTTGGGGCGGACTTTCACATCTGTTTTCGTTTCCACATGGTTGGGTAATCTAACCGAGTTTTTCTTCCATAAAATATTTTTTGTTTCACTTGGATAAAATCACCAAAAATATAGTATTCATCGTGTTTGCAATAGAACAGTCTAATTCTTAAATGAATAAAAGTTTCCTGATTTTTAAAACATCAAGTTTTGTAAAAAAAATTTTCTTCTAAATATCACTTTAGAAACCAGATTTTTTTTATTATTTTTATTTAGTGCACGAATATATATATATATATTTTTCTCAAAAAAAAAAAAAACAAAAAAAAATTTACGATGAAAACTCCCACGAAAAAAATTCCTGGCTACGGCCCTGGTTGTACTTATATATTTACATCAAAACGATCAGGATGAAAAAAAATTGATTGAACCATACCCAACCGTCCGGCCGTACACACTATATAATACACATACCTATATAAGTATAATAAAAACATTTTATACGATATCTTTGTCAAACATATAGGTAATTCATTGAAAGTTCCATAAGTTCCACTGTAGACATAAAACCAAATAAATATAATTTATTTAATTTAACGAGCACAGGCCCAGGTTATATTTTATTTTTTATATTTTTTTTTTTAGAAACTAGAAAAAAACTTTTTAAGCATGGATGTAACTACAGCTGTTTCACCTTAGATCCCTCTAAGACTCATCAGGTTACTTTTGCTTCTGCCAAGACTCGAACCTGCGCACCTTGCAGTACAATAACTACAGTTCTAACCGCTGAGCTATTGCCTGCCTTCGACATCTGATAGAAAATTTGTTGCTAGTTTCTTTCCTACTATAATTCGTTTCTAACTTATGCACATACGTATGTACATATTTACATATTATTGTATGATTAAACATAAGTAGCGAATAAAGTGTAGGGATGTTCAAATGAACTTAATTTTTTATTTTAATTTATTTAATTTAACGAGCACAGGCCCAGGTTATATTTTATTTTTTATATTTTTTTTTAGAAACTAGAAAAAAACTTTTTAAGCATGGATGTAACTACAGCTGTTTCACCTTAGATCCCTCTAAGACTCATCAGGTTACTTTTGCTTCTGCCAAGACTCGAACTTGCGCACCTTGCAGTACAATAACTACAGTTCTAACCGCTGAGCTATTGCCTGCCTTCGACATCTGATAGAAAATTTGTTGCTAGTTTCCTGATGAGTAACCTGATGAGTCTTAGAGGGATCTAAGGTGAAACAGCTGTAGTTACATCCATGCTTAAAAAGTTTTTTTCTAGTTTCTAAAAAAAAAAAAAAATATAAAAAATAAAATATAACCTGGGCCTGTGCTCGTTAAATTAAATAAATTAAAATAAAAAATTAAGTTCAATTGAACATCCCTACACTTTATTCGCTACTTATGTTTAATCATACAATAATATGTAAATATGTACATACGTATGTGCATAAGTTAGAAACGAATTATAGTAGGAAAGAAACTAGCAACAAATTTTCTATCAGATGTCGAAGGCAGGCAATAGCTCAGCGGTTAGAACTGTAGTTATTGTACTGCAAGGTGCGCAAGTTCGAGTCTTGGCAGAAGCAAAAGTAACCTGATGAGTCTTAGAGGGATCTAAGGTGAAACAGCTGTAGTTACATCCATGCTTAAAAAGTTTTTTTCTAGTTTCTAAAAAAAAAAAAAAAAAAAAAAATATAACAAATAAATATAAGTTTTTTAAAATGGGCGTGACAGCACAGACCATACCGACTGGCGCGTTTTGTTATTTTTTGCGCAAGGTACGCACGGGTCCCGCTAGTCTTTGTTATTTCAAAAGCTATGAAATTTGAACTATATTAAACTTTACTTTATTTGCCAAAAATTTGATATATTTTTTATTACGATGTGATTACCACAACTCAGTAAAAACTGTAGTGGAATATATTTGTCTTACAACTGAAATAACCTGAATTTCCTCTGCTTATATCTTTGTTATCTCAAAAGCTAGCCATGAAACTAACTATATTAAAGTTTACTTTATTTACCAAAAACTGTTATAAATTTTTGGCGTGATTACCACAACTAAGCAAAAACCGAAGTGGAACATATTTATCTTATATCTTAAAGCTCAGACAACTTGAACTTCTCATGCTAATATCTTTGTTATTTCAAAATCTAGAGCAAAAGTGCTAGCGTTAAAGTGCTATATTAAGTATCAATGCAAGTATAATACGACCTATAAAGGCTCGTTCGAGTTCAGAAATTTTTTGCCATGTTGTTGTTGTTTTAGCCACCAATACACTCCCCGAAGGTGGTTGTTGGGGTTTCGGAGTGTGAGAGGAAATCCGGAAAGTTCTGGACTATTTTTATTAGTTAACTCAAATTCAACTTTAGTTCAGAACTCGAACGATGAATCAACCTTAAACATCATTTTAATAATTTTCTATGACACTATTAAAGTAAATAAGAGATATCCTTTGATCTTTCCAGTTGGTTGGAGTGCACAAATCTTAAATACGCGGGATTTTGAACAGCCGACAGCAAAGTTACAGATTCTAAACCTGATACGCTCTATACGCACAGTAGCGAAAAGTAAGTTCTTTCGTCATACACGTAATTCAGAAAATATTCATATATATGCATTTTTTTAGTTCCACTTGTATTTCTTAATACGCTTGCAGTCATTATAAAGCTTATACTCGGCTAACAATTTGGGTAACATACATTTTATATATAATCTACATGTAAATCTTTCGTTATTAAGATCCAACGGAAATATATGATTTAAGAAAAATTCCAGTGCGTTATACTGATTTCACACAGGTGGTTAATGGAGTAATTATCCACATTTTCTACATTAAGTTGATAATAAAGCTCGATTTTTCATACAGAATTCCAATTACTATAAAGCAAGCAGTGAAGGTTCCACAATGGTTGCGTTCAGAATCCCAACGGTTGCGCAACAGTTTTCTTTTTTATCTTCTGTTGATTGTTGAGTTGAGTATTTCTGATCAACACAACATGATGTGAGTTTGTACACTTTTTCCATCAGAAATTTTTTATGCTTACTTCGGACAACATGTTGTGCCTACGATTTTGACATATGTACAAAAATATACATACACTAGCTGACCCGGCAAACTTCATTTTGCCCAAAATAGATTTTTTTATTAATTTAATTTAAAAAATTGTTATTACACCGGTATTATTTTTAATAGAAAATTAACGATTTTTCACTACTTCATTGTGTATACAACTTCAAAAAATATATAATTTTAGTATTCAGTTTAAGGCTGCACGATACACAACATTTTTAGTTTTCTGTCCCGGTGCGTAAATAAATAGCGAGGACGGTTTCCAACACGGGAACACGCCACATAGAGCTGACCATGTGAAAAGCATGGCATTTCTAGGTTTATGCTGCATACTTCCAACGACTGCCCTTGTGACTTGTTAATTGTCATCGCAAATCCAAGTTTCACTGGGCAAGTAAGCATTCCTCTCCCTTGAACGTGCCTTTCAAAATGCTTGCCACTACTAAATTGTCCATTAGCTTAGTAACAATCAGTCGTGTACCATTGCACAGTTTGGGAGCATGGAGATTGCGTAGGATAATAATAACAGACCCAACTTTGAGACGCAAATGATGAGGAGGCGTGGGAATGGTTTTCATATCATTTAGCTCTATACCAATTTTCAGCTCCCTACCTTGAACTTTAGAGATAATCAGCTTAAAAAATTAAGATTATATGGCAGGTGCCACGCCCTCTTTTCCGATAACCTACACTTTTATGCGCAAAAATCGTTTTGATATCAGATAGCTCTGTACCTACCAATTTCCAGGTCCCTACCTTAAATCCTTTTAGATATTCAGCTTAAAAAATTAAGTGTGTATGGGAGGTGCCTTGCCCCCTTTTTCGATAACCGCCACTTTTATGCGTGAGAGTGGTTTTAATATAATTTAGCTCTATAGCAATTTTCAGGATCCTGCCATTTATTCTTTCTGATATATTCAGCTTCCAACGCTAAGTATGTATGGGGAGTGCCACGCCCCCTTTTCGTATAACTCCTATTATTTTGCGTTAATATGGAATTGTTATCTTTATCTCCACACCAATTTCCAAGTCCCTACCTTAAGCAATTTTAGAGATATTCAGCAGGAAAAATTAAGTTTGTATGGGAGGTGTCACGCCCTCTTTTCTGATAACCCCCACTTTGTGAGAAGGGTTTCGATATCACCTACTTCTACACCAATTTTCAGCTCCCTATCTTGAACGCTTTTAGAGATAATCAGCTTTAAAAATTAAGATTGTATGGGAGGTGCCACGCCCCCCTAATATTTTTTAATTTTTTCTTCGACTAAACCTTGGCGGGGAAACAACCAATAACCCCCCTAATGCTAGGGACACACATCGTAGTATAGTAATAATATTACGTATAGATCGTATGTAGGGTGACATATGTGTCACCCTCATATTGTAGTATAGTCAAAATCATAGTGTTGATGTTATGATATTGATACCATATGTTGTCTCAGGCATAAGGAATTATTTGATTTGGTTCAACCGTTTTCAAGTTATAGCGTTATAATTAAACACCAAATCATTTTTATATATATACAATTTGTCAATTAATTCTTTGCAAAATGAAAACCGTTCAGAAATTTGTTTTCATACTGGTATTTGGTCAACTAAACTTAACTTTTAAATTTTTTTTAAATGCTAATATTAAATTAAATATGTTTACAACATTTAGGACCAAAAAAGTCCTAAACTTAAGGCATAGAAACAACACAAAAAACAAAAGTTCAAAAAATTATAAAACACACATTGTCAATTAATTCTTTGCAATTTTTTCATATGTGACAGAAACTGAAAAAAAAGCCGACGTGATCGTTGAAATTATGATATGACGGCCACTAGCCTCAACCACACATTGTAGACGAAGGGTCATTGAATGAATCAGGTCCTTCGGCGCATAAATTTCGCGTATTTTATGCCATTCTTCCTGAATGGCATTAATTACAGCATTTTTCGCTAGTAAACCTTCATTTTCTGTCTTGTTATTTCAAAAAAAGCCAATAATGTTTGATTGGGTTTAAGCTAGGACTTTGGGCAGGTATATCCATTGATTTGGTGCAATTATGCAGTACCCAAGTCCTGCACAGCAACGATTTTTTTAAGATGTTTGTTCAGGTACAGCTTTTACTTTAATTTATTGGCGTTTTTTGGTTAAAAAATTAAAATTTTTATTGCGATTCTCGACTAATCGTGTCAAGCTGAAACTCCTTTTTCATCAAGTCATTAAAAATACGCAGTCCGCCAACACCCTTGAGGATAAACGACTCCACATTATTTCAGATAATTTTCAAAACGTCAGATTTGGTCTAATATTCTTCTGTAGCAGAGCTGAGTTGATGTTCTTTTTCGCAATGAAACAAAAAAAAATCTCTTTTTGGTTGCTTGTTTTTCCGACAGGGTAGAAATATTAGCCGAAACAGGCTTGTCTCCAAACCAAACTTGACAAGGGATGACGGAAAATCGTTCCACAATACACCAAAAAAAAATTCTCTATACACACGATGCATCGCGATGGACACAGAAAAATTTCGCGAACGACCAACAGATGGAACCCTCGAAAAATTTTACTCGTTTAAAAACAAATGAGTTAAATTTTTCGAGGGTCCCATATCGCGCGAAATGTAACATCTAGTGTGGAGTTTCAGCAGACTACACCCTAGATAGGGTCGAAGAAAAATGTTGTAAAAGTCCGCCCCTAAATTTGAAGCTTATGTTGAGAGGTAGAGGGGAGGGGAGTTAAGGGACACAAAAAACAAAAATTTTTTTTGACTCCGCGAAATACCACCGAAATTGTTTTTTTAACACGCTTTTATTAGCTTCACCTGTATGTATGTATGTAACTTCATCCCATCCTAAAAGTTGCAAACGTTTAACTCAATTATTATTTTTTTGAAACATTCACTTTACTTTTATTGTGTTCTCTCCTCTATTATTTCTATTCACCTCCGGATTCGAAACGTGACATCAACGTGGGATTCAACCCAACGACATCATATAGTGGCACATTCAACATTATATTCCATGCTTCATTGAGGCTTTTAAGTTACCTCTCTTCAAAATAGCCTCTATGAATTTCATTCAATTCACTCCCGTATGCAAGCCAATAACAGAGAACGTAGATGAACAGAAGTTGCAACTACGAATAATCGTGGAAGCCAGAGACCCAACAAAATTCTGTTAGTGCATCTGGTGAATAAAAAATTTTAATTCAACACAGCTGGCTGTTAAAATAACAGAAGTGGAGCGAGTTCGTCTGTAGAAAGGAATGTTATATTAAATTTCTGCACATCTGCTGATATGGCTCATTATTCCTCCCATACACCAATTCCATCGATGCACTAATTTCCCAAAACCGCTGGTGTTTTAACTATTTTCTTATCGAATTTGAATTATAAATAAATTAAAAATTAAAAAAAAATCAATTAAAATTAATTTCAATTTGACTTTACTGGGACTCGAACCTGCGCATCAATGCATTTTCTGTATTAAAAACCATACAATAATGCACCAGTTTGCTACAACAGGTGAGTATTTTTACAATTTCCACATCGATTTTTAATTATTTTAAAATTTTCGAAATTTTGAAAATGTAAAAACATTTTGTTGTCCATTTCATCTTGTTGATGGCCAACCCATCAACCTCGTTGATGAGCAACGATCAACCATCTCTATACCTATGCCAATGAAATTTAATTGTCACCCTCTCTGAACAAATAGATGATGCATCAATACATTTGTACATACATATGTACATCTATTGAGCAATAATAAATTGGTGGATGCATCAAAACCCTCACCATTCATTTTGGTGTATCGGGGCACAGCAGCTGCTAGACTCTGATGACTGATCAACGAAAATCCTACTGTCCCCCAAACATATCAAAAAACAACAATAACAATATTGTTGTGTACACAAAAGCATCTATTGAATTATAATTTTTTAATACAGAAATATATGCACATAGAGGCGCAGGTTCGAGTCCCAGCAAAGTCAAATTGAAACTAATTTAAATTGATTTTTTTTTAATTCTTAAATTTATTTATAATTGAAATTTGATAAGAAAATTTTAAAATTACTTTGCTGTTTTAGGAATTTGGTGCATTGGTGAAATCGGTGTATGTGAATAAAACTAAGAATATCAGCAGATGTGCACAAATGTAAAGTAACATTCCATTCTACAGCGCGCTGCTAATTTTTTCAACTTTTCTCTCAAATCTGTAATTCACCATCACTCAACTCTGGTAACGTTAACAGGATGCAATAAGCAAAAGCAGAAAAAATGCAAAGACACAACTAATTGCTGGAAATAAAATGAAATCCCCCAAATCGCGTTGCTTTGCTTAACTATACAAGCAAACACGGCTCAGCTGAAAACTGAAGCGAATGAATCGTGTTCTCGTTTTTTACTCGGCTGGCCGAGTTTGCTAATTTACTTTGCGTTAGCAAAAGCAAAGCAAAAGCAAATGCAGCAAAAGTAGCTAAGCAATTTCAAACCCTGGTTCAAATTCTATTTATAGCACTTATCGCACGGTTGCCGAACTTGGTAATTACCAAAATAGGTTTATTTTTTCGCTGTTGGTTTCTTGGTAACTTTAACATCTGTTTGGCAATTTTTATTTTCAAGAAGTTGTTTACTATTTTTGGTATACAAGAAAAATATGGAAGTGATTATAGGACAATGAGAATATTTTGGAGCGCTGACTGTTCATTGTGAATATGCACAGGCAAATAAAGAAGAGCATATCTCCGATTAAAAACTGAAATAGTTTAGCTTCGATACACATAGTACATATTAGTTGACATTTTTTCGTTTAGGCTTCATTTTTGAGCTCTCATGACCAATGTTTTTTTTATAAGGAAAAAATGTATGTGAAAAATTAATATTTTTGGTAGAAGTTATAAATACATATGTACAAAAACACTAAAAAACACGCTTTAATCTTAAATATCGTACTAAAAATTGAGAAATAATTTAATTAGAAACAAAATGATGAACGAAAATATAAGTATTTAAGGAAAAGCGTGGGGGTGCTCAATAATATTTGAACATCAAAATATTCGATTCGTACAACTAGTACAAAAATATACATACCTAGTTGCGAAATTAAAGAGTACGTTATATGAAATCTCAAAAAAGTAAAAAAAAAATATTAGTTAAAAACAGCGATCTTAAATATTTTTTGACATACTGAGCACCATATATATATATATATATATATATATATATATATGTTTATACTAGTAAACCCGGACACGCGATGCTGTGGCTTTCAATTACCCTGTGCGACAATTTGAGGGAGGAAAACCACTTATTTCCACATTTGAAAATTTTTTGATATACCTTCATAGTTACTGGTTATTTTTATTTTCTGTGGACCTAGATTTTTTATACAAAGACTTTGTCCGAGGAGCCCCATAGTGAAGTTTTGTGCCGAAAAATTTTCTATACTATGGTAACCTTAAAGTGACCTCTTTTTCTTTCCAATCTCTTCCCCTTTCCCTTTTATTTGCGCTTTCTTTTCCCTTTATCTATTTTATTTTCCGTATTCTTTAATCTTTCGCTTCCTTTCCTTCGCCATATCCGTCCCTTTCATTTTCCTCTTCCCTTTCCTTTTATTACCCATCTTCAGTGCTAGGCCTTGCATGACACTTCAAATTTAAAAATGAGATGAACTGTAGCGTAAAATTAGATTTTTGAACAAACTATACAGGAAAATTAAATTTTCAAACAGCTGGCAACCCTTTTCAAAAAAATTAAACCTTCCCGCACATCTACACGTCAAGCCCTTTCATTTGACACCACATTTTCGAAAATCGGTATAACGGTGTAAAAGTTATGGTGCGTACAAAAAATCGCTTAGCCTAATATACATATATAAAGCAGTGGCGAACGCAGGGGGGGGGGGGGGTTGGGGTGTTAAAACCCCCCCAAAGTAATTGAATTTTTAAATAATAGAATTTAATTCTACATAGTCATTTGAAAAATTGTAATTGGTTGTTTTCAAAGCAATCTTTCTGCCGAAGATGTATGAATATGTAAAATAAATGAATACATTAGTCACTAACAGCGTTGCCGTTTTGATACAATTGTATCTTTTTTGATACTTTTTTTTCTAAATTTTGTGATTTGATACTTTTTTGTTCACAAACGTCCTATTTTGAAACTTTTCTGCTGATAGAATTTAATTTTTTGAAACTATGAAAATGTTAAACTAAAAACAAACCTATTGTATCTGGATAGTATTAAAAAGTTGTGGGAATGTAGGCCAATTAAAAAACCCAGAAAAATATAAACTGGACAGAGACAACTTTTTAATTTGCTTCAAAGTAATGAGTTTGCCTTATAACTCTGTGGCTGCTGAACTGGATTTTTTTAGATTTAAGGGGAATTGTGAGTCGAAAATGGACTTCTTTTGAAAACTAGTTCTGAACTGAAAAGTCACCAATAAGGTTTCTATTATTTTTTAGAGTTTATTGTTAATCATAATACAGGAAAAATAAAAACTCATTTATTATGACTTTCAGTTTTCGTTCCATGAGCAAACTGTTGTGAAATAAATTTAAATTAAAAAAAATTATGCCATTTGCAAAAAAATACTTGAGTGTCTTAACTAAAATGTCTATATTTTTAATAAAAACAACCAGAAAAAAACTGGTCTGAATTAGATACACAACTTTACTTATTATTAGTTTTTCAAATGAAAATTTTTATAACCACGGTTGTGCTTTTGATACTTTTTTTGCTTGGCAACATACTTAATTTTTTTTTAGCTCGCGTCAACACTTGTCACTAATGATTAGAGCGTGAATGAGAATAGAACAAATGAATTATGTGCGTACTTGTGTTTTGTTCTTGTGCCGTTTTTGCATTTTCCTTATATTTTTGCATTCGTATTAATCATTGTAACTCATTTGAGCATCAGTAAGCAGAGATGAAAAAGCTCTCTGATTTCTCTCTTAACTGTCGATTCTCCCTCACAAACGAATTTTTTGACTGTTAATGTACCGTTACCGCTGCGGTAACTAAGTTACTTAACTATGTGAAAATGACTTCATAGGTCAAAAGGACATTAGGATATATAGAGCTTCCAAAGACTAAAATAATGACATTTGAATTTTAAAAATCCGATTTCAAATAACAAAGTTACAATTAAAAAAAATATTTCCGCGATATTTCGCGGGATAAAAAAACAATTGTATGGAGAGTGGGACAAAACTCAATTACTCAGATTTTATCGAAAATAAAGTTTTATCGAAAACAGTCGACGTATATATGTACTAAAATACGTAAAAGAAGCATTTTGGGCAATAATATTTTTTATAGACTAGCTACATTTAATATGATATTTTAAGAAAAAGGGAAAAAAAGGAAAAATGTATAAACAGGCTTCTCAAGAGAAGACTTGAAACAACTCAAATCTGCTTATAAGACCTGGTCCAGAGTGGTCCTTATTTGTTAAAAGTTTAAATGAAAAGCTAATGCTTGAAAATTACGCTCATAGAAAAACTAAGATTTATTCATCTTGTATTTTGCTAAAAATAAATTGTTCTTACTGTTTTCTTTCGCTAAATCATGAAACATTCCTTTTTCTTGCGTTTCCATAGAAACATTTTTTTTTCAAATGTGTTGACTTTAAATGAGCCAAAGTAACGTTTAATGGTGTCTATTGCGTATAGAAGGAGGTTTTTCATAAAATTCAATATATCAATTAGAAACACCAAAATTTTTTATTTTTGTGTATGGGGGCTGACCAGTGTGCAACGATGTGGACTTAACGAATATTTAATTCACCATAATCCAATTCGTTCCACCAAAGCTACAATGTAACTACATGACGAATAATATGAATTCAGTTGCAATCATGACGCAATAATACAGGTGACCTTTCCTTTCTAGTTTTAGTTTAAATACAGAGAAAATGCAATGAATTGAGCTTTAAAAGGTGCCTTTGTTTAATGTGTGCATACGTAGGTCCACTCCCCAAACATACATAGATTTAAGTAAAAATTGTCTGGACGAGTTTTGAGTATTTTTTAATTTTCATTTGGATATTGAAACCCCCTCCCCCCAAAATATTTTTCTGTGTGCGCCACTGATATAAAGATATGTATGTATATATAAAGATATTTTCTATATCTATACTAGCTGTACCCGGCCAAGCTTTGCTTTTAGACGGAGAGCTGGCTACGAAAAATACACTTTCAAAATTAAAATAATAAGGTGCAGTTTTGGCTATTCGCTCTTTTTATTACTTATACACTAGTGAAGCTGTGCATTAATAGACAGAAATCAACTTGATGGTTAATTGCATGAAAAGAAGAAAATATTGCCAGAAATCGATTGAGCCATGTCCGCCCGTCTGTCCGTCTGTGCGCACGATAACTCGCGCAAAAATTGAGATATTTTCATGAAATTTGAAATGTAAGTTGGAATCAAGACTGGGACGGTTGGTATTGAAAATGGGCGAAATCGGACCATGACCACGCCCACTTCCCCTATATAGTAAAAATCGGAAATTTTGTATCTCAGTCACTAATAGAGCTAGAGTGATAAAATTTCACACACGTCATAACTCAGAAGCCGTTGTAGATATATCGATGAAATTTGGTAGGCGTCATATACTTGCTTAGGCAAATGTTTGGACAAAAAATTGCCAAAATCGGTTGACGACCACGCCCACTTTTATATATCGGTATTATAAAGTGACCTAATAAAAACATTTTAAGCGATATCTCTGTCAAATATAAAGATATGTCATTGAAATTTTATGGCAGTAGTCCAACTCTGGACAAAAAACAAAAAAATTTTGGAAAATGGTCGTGGCACCGCCTCCTTTTAGAAACAGGAACATACGAGATTTCTTAGCCTATAACTCGACAAATAATTGAGATATTTTGACGAGACTTGGTTTATACACTTTTATAACTTGTGTTAATAGACACGCAAAAATTTATTGAAATCGGTTTATGACCACGCCTACTTTTTAACAAAGATATTTCTGGAACACCCTTTGGGAATTTGTAACGTGACATCTTTGTAACTAAAAGTCATAAAGGGATGAAATTTTGCACAAAGAATAATATTCATATGCTTAGTTGGATGACTGATAAAAATTTAGAAAATGGGCGTGGCTACGCCAACTTTATGCAGCACTCGCCTTATATAAAATACACCGTGTTTCCATCAAACGCAAGCAAACAATGAAAGCATACAGCTGAGTATCTAATGTTCGATTCCACTCGAACTTAGGCTTCCTTACTTGTTAATTATAAAGATATAAGGATTAGAAGAGTGGAAGGGTAAGTTGAAATAATTATAAAAATATTTTTACTTATTTTTATTTAACACATTAAGGGCCGTTTTTTCATGTAACCTTTAAAATTTATCTTGACTTTAAAGCCAAATTTTGTATTGAAAAAAATATTTAAAGGGATGATAAACCTTAAAGGTAAGATGAGAAAATGGCCCTAAAAATAATATAATTATAAAAGTAAAGTTTCTTTAACATTCGCAATCTGTTTCATCATTTTCATCGTCACCGCTGGAATTGTCCTAAAACATTTGACGGTGTTTCGAAAAAAATTTTACAGATGATTACCCATAATAATGCATCAAGCATTCATCTTATTTTTGATCGATATTGTCAACCATCCATTAAAGATTACGAGGGCTACTCGATATATTTTTAGCCTAACAATGAAAAAGTGTTGCCAGGTGAAATCTGAAATTTCCATTGGAAAGTCTGACATTTTTTAGTATAATCCTACTAAGAACGTGGTGTACGACCATCATTTGTGTTGTTTACAGTGACTTGAAAAAAATCCATTAAAAATTTCGACGCACCAAGTTTGCCTCCTTGCCAATCTGAACTACGACAACAATTTGATAGAGCGAGATATATCGCAAATATCTGGAGAAATGCTAATCTATCAGTTCCAACAGATCTTGAACCGACTGATTGCGGCTGGATAGAAAAATTTGATGGACAAAGCACGTACGAATTTAAATGTTTTGAGGGCCCGCAATTGCCGTCAACAGTTAAAGATGTCATAATAGATAGTGAAGAATCTGAAGGTAAATTATTCAATCATTACATTATGCATACGTTTTGTTATACACCAATTATTTATGAAAATATTTTTTTTTCAGTTGATAACTCAGATATTGACAATTCCAGCGATGACGATGAAAATGATGAAACAGATTGCGAATGTTGAAGAAACTTTACTTTTATAATTATATTATTTTTAGGGCCATTTTCTCATCTTACCTTTAAGGTTTATCATCCCTTTAAATATTTTTTTCAATACAAAATTTGACTTTAAAGTCAAGATAAATTTTAAAGGTTACATGAAAAAACGGCCCTTAATGTGTTAAATAAAATAAGTAAAAATATTTTTATAATTATTTCAACTTACCCTTCCACTCTTCTAATCCTTATATCTTTATAATTAAAAAGTACACATAAGTGGCCAAACCTGCCTAAAATTAATTTAAAAGCAAACATTTTTTTCTGTATTACCAATTTCTGACAATATTTTCTTTTTTTCATGCAATTAACCATCAAGTTGATTTCTGTCTATTAATGCACAGCTTCACTAGTGTATAAGTAATAAAAAGAGCGAATAGCCAAAACTGCACCTTATTATTTTAATTTTGAAAGTGTATTTTTAGTTGTATAATCGACTATCTACTAATATAATAGTTTTTTCTATACTTAGCCTTCAATTACTCTTCTGGCAATCGACATTAAGTTTTTTTAAGCATTCAGTAACGTTAAAACAAAATCGCCAGAATTGCACCTTATCAATTTTTCCGACTTCTGGCAACGCTTTATCCCCTACCTAGAGTTCTGGCAATAATTTTACCTTATTTCTAGAGTTAAAAACTATAACCCCTCCAAATTTCAGAACTGCACCTTATCATTAAATTTTAAAGAAAAATTTTACAACTTTGCCGACTTCTGGCAACGCTTTATCCCCGACCTACAGTTCTGGCAACAATGTTACCTTATTTCTAGAGTTAAAAACTGTAACCCCCCTAATTTCACAACTGCACCTTATGATTTTATTTTTAATAAAAATTTACACGTTTGAACGCACGCCCATGCATCCCTCCCCGGGAACGACTTCTGGCGGCAACGCTACGAGATTCTCAACTAGTAAGGAAGGTATTTATATCATCAATTTTACTGCACCTTATCATTTTTTATTTTCGTAGCCAGCTCTTAGTCTATTTGGCCCACTTCCTATTAAAGGCATTAGAAGCGAAAAACGGCACACCTTAAAATAACTTCTTACCTTAGTATAACTTCTTCGCAAGAAGAAAATATAGAGCTTCGAAATACGAAAATAATGACGTATCAATTTTAAAAATCGGATGTTAAATAACAAATTTACAAGAAAAAAACCATTTCGGCGGAATTTCCCTTAATCCTCTCAATATAAGCTTCAAATTTAGGGGTGGACTTTCACAACTTTACATATCCTGAATTGTTTAAAAGAAATGAGTTAAATAATAGGTACATTAAATATTCGTTGTGACGTAACTTCTTTGTTTATTAATTTAGTAAAACTCTTTAAAGGCAACATTGTCATGAATTTTGAAGCACTTTCATTTGGCAAAACAAAGAGGATAATTCATGGACATACAAATAAGTTAGCTCAAAAGAGCATTAGAAGGAAGTGTAGAGCTTTAAAATACGAAAATAATTACGTATCAATTTTAAAAATCGGATGAAAAATAACAAAGTTACAATAAAAAAACGATTTCGGCGGTATTTCGCGGGATCAAAAAAAAATTTTTCTTTGTGTCCCTTAACCCTTTTACAATTTTTTTTTTCGGTTGGGGACCAACCCTATACTGCACCCTTTGTCTACACAACTGTTTTGCTCAACAGTTGCGACTTCTGAACGCAACCAATGAGAGAAAAGGAGAATAAGCTGGGTTGAATGGAGAGAGGATGAAGAGTATTGGGTCAGGGATTCAGTTTAGGATTCCTTTCTGACTCTTTTATGGCTCCGAATGTTTACTTGGATTATTTATTCAAAAATTCTTGTCAATAACAACAAATTATTTTATGAACTTTTGCTTCTATTTTTGTTATCTCAAAAGCTAGAGCCATTATACTTGAAATATATTAAAGTTTACTTTATTTGACAGAAACTATATGATTACCACAACTCAGTAAAAACTGAAGTCGAACGTATTAATCGTATAACTCAAACAACTTGAACTTCTTTTGCTAATATCATATATATTATTTCTAATTGGTGTTTTTATGCAAATATCCCCTTTTCTGTTCATATAATTTACAAAAATTAATAAGTAAGGCATCGGTATAAATTAGCCCTTCAGGTGGAACGGTGTTTTATTGGCCGTGGTATTTTTTTTTAAATAGTATTTTGCAAAAATGAAATGTTTAAATTTAAACTAAAAGATTTGCGCCTAAAACTATGCCTTCAGAATTATTTTATTCTAACAAAAGTACAAAGATAAATTAGAATTTCAAATGTATGTAGATGTCGCTCCAGTTGAAAAATTGTCTGTGTATACTTTATAACACTTTAATAAGCTTCAGCTGTATGTTTGTATGTAAACATCACATTATTTTAGGGGAACACGTGTGTATTCATAGCTACGATTAATTGGGGCTTTTCAGTATGGGATGTGCTTATTTATACACAGCTGTACGTAGTAAAATATATACATATGTATGTATACTTCTGATCACATAACGGTTGTACGTATGACCATAAAATAATTGAGATAGTTATGTACTTATATATTTATCTCAAAACGATCAGGATAAAAAAAAAATTTGATTGAACCATGTCCGTCCGTCCGGCCGTACACACTATATAATATATATACCTATATAAGTATAATAAAATATTTTATACGATATCTTTGTCAAACATATAGGTAATTCATTGAAAGTTCCGTAAGTTCCACTGTAGACATAAAACCAAATATATATGTTTTTTAAAATGGGCGTGACAGCACAAACCATACCGACTGGCGCCACGTATGTTTTTTTATTTTTTTGCGCAAAGTGCGCACGGGTCCCGCTAGTCTTTGTCATTTCAAAAGCTATGAAATTTGAACTATATTAAACTTTACTTTATTTGCCAAAAATTGATATATATTTTATTACGATGTGCTTACCACAACTCAGTAAAAACTGAAGTGGCATATATTAACTGGCAAATAAAGACCTTGTTTTAAATTTTATTACGATATGATTACCACAACTCAGTAAAAACTTAAGTGGAACATGTTTATCTTATAACCGAATTAATCTGAAATTCTTTTGCTTATATCTTCCAAAAGCTAGAGCCATGGCACTTTAATAATAATAATAATAATACAATGGCGCTATTATAACTCTGACGAGTTTTATGGCCGAGCTTCTCTCCCAATTCGAGGTGTGCTCCTTTTTGTTTTTCCTACTAATTGGGTGGACCCACAGTTTTATGCCGGCTCCGAACGGCGAATGCATTTTTTGTGAGAAGCTTTTTCATGGCAGAAATATTCTCGGAGGGTATGCCGCCCACTGCCGAGAGGTGCCCGCTGCTCTTAAAAAACCCAATAATTGGATTTTTACTAATTGAAAAATTGTTTTGGTGTTTGGCTCGGACCGTGGTTTGAACCCGAGACCTCTGGCACAGCAGGCGAGCACTCTACCCACTGCACCATGGCACTTTAACTATATTAAATTTTACTTTATTTGCGAGAAATTGTGTGAAATTTGAACTATATTAAACTTTACTTTATTTGCCAAAAATTATTAAACAACTCAGTAAAAACTGAAGTGGAACATGTTTATCTTATAACTGAGATAACCTTAATTTCTTTTGCTTCTATCTCTGTTATTTCAAAAGCTAGAGCCATGAAACTTGAAATTTATTAAATGTCAAAATCAGATGAAATGGTACTTAGAGTATTCGAGAGGAAAGTTCTTTGGAAGATTTATTGACCTTTGTGCGTTGGCGTGGGCGAGTATTTACGGACATTTAACGATGAGCTGTACGAGCTTTACATAGACATCGACATTGTTCAGCGAATAAAAATCTAGCGGCTGCGCTGGGCAGGTCATTCGTGAGAATGGACGAAGGCGCTCCGGCCAAGAAAGCATTTCTATCGAAACCCGCTGAACGCAAAAGAAAAGGGAGGCCTCCACTGCATTGGGAAAATCAGGTGGACAGCGATGCTGCCTCCCTAGATGTTCCCAAGTGGCGCCACGCTGCACGAAACAGAAGCAATTGGAGCGCTCTGTTGGACAATCCAGAAAAAGAAGAAGAAAGTTTACTTTATTTGCCAAATGAAGTGGAACATATTTATATATATATTTAGCTTCTTGTTATTTTAAAAGCTAGAGCCATGATACTTGAACTATATTAAAATTTACCTTATTTGCCAAAAACTGTTATAAATTTTATTAGGATGTGATTACCACTACTCAGTAAAAACTGAAGTGGAACGTAATAATCTTATAACTCAAACAACCTGAATTTTTTTTAGCTTATATCTTTGTGATTTCAAAAGCTAGGGCCATGAAACTTTAACCATAATAAAGTTTACTTTATTTTCCAAAAGCTGTTTTATTAGGATGTGATAACTACTACTCAGTAAAAACTGAAGTGGAACGTAATAATCTTAGAACTCAAACAACCCTTTTTTGCTAATATCTTTGTTATTTCATAAGCTAGAGCCATGAAACTTGAACTATATTAAACTTTACTTTATTTGCCAAAAATTGTTATAAATTTTATTACGATGTGGTTACCACAACTTGAACTTCTGCTATATCTCTGTTATATCAAAAGCTAGAGCCATGAAACTTGAACTATATTAAACTTTACTTTAATTTGTCACAAATTGTTATACATTTTATCGGATTATGACATACGTGATCGTATAACTCGTCACTTAAAAATGCAATTTTTGGATTACCACATACGTGAACGTACTCTCAGTTTCGTAATTTGGTATTATGACAATTGTACGAGCCAAGGAAAATACAAAGGCGAAGGCTATAAATATAGTTGAAGTTAAATCAAGGCAAAGCTGCGTAAATTTGCAATCGCAACAAAATTTATAACAATCATAACGTAATAACTTTAAAGTTATCAAATATAAAATTTTTTTGGCACCTTGAAAACAAACAAAAAAATGCAAAAGATTAAAAGCTCTTTTCTTTGTGTCGCTCTTTTCTTTTGTCGCAAGGTAATTACTTATGCTCCAGCTCCGTTGTATCACAAACATGAGGTGCAAGTGTCTGTTACCACCTCCACACATTGGGGGCACCTCCATACAAACGCGGCCAAAAATAGTAATAATTGAGCTAGAATCTTGAAACTCGGAACTTAAGCTTTTTTGGTTGAAATTAGTAAACTGTGAAAATTTGAACAAAATCCACCCACAAATACGCCTAGCTCCCATATAACGGTAGTTTTGAAATTTCAGCGTTTTCCTAACTATTAAAGTTAAAATGCTCAATTTTGATTAGTATATACACTTTTGAAATATAAATCAAATGCATTAATCATTTTGGAAAAGGGGTAAAGCACTTCACCGGTTTTAAATTAAAAAGTATTTAAGTATGTTATAATCATCTATTATATAAAAATAAGTCGTATTTTCCTCCCTGATGATTAAACTCCAGAACGGCTGGAATGAATTAAATGAAATTTTGCACGTAGTTTTCGATTGAGCCCGACATGGTTTATGGCCAAAAAAAAGTATAAGAATCCGTGAAGGTATTGGAGATATTCCACAAAATGTGGACCAGGGTAACCCTATAACGGGTTCGTACGATATGGGTATCAAATGAAAGGTGTTGATGAGTGCTTGAACAAGGTGTAGTTATTGGTCCCATATAAGACCCCGTATTCGAGGTATTTCCTGAAATATGAACCAGGTGTGACCCCAAACGGGTATTCTACAAAATGGGTATCAAATAAAAGGTGTTGGTGAGTATTTAAAAAAGAGGTGATTTTCAAGACCCTATGCGACCCGTTTTTCGGGATATCGACCAAAATGTGGACCAGGGGTGACCTTAGAAAGTCTGGAGGGATAGAATAGGCATAGGGATAGGTCTAGAGATATGGATAGGGATACGTATATGGATAGGAATAGGGAAAGGGATAAGGATAGAGATAGGGATAGGGATAGAGATAGGTATAGGGATAGGAATAGGAATAGAAATAGGAATAGGAATAGGGACAGGAATTGCAATAGGAATAGGAATAGGGATAGGGTTAGGTATAAGGATAGGGATAGGGATAGAGATACGGCAACAAGGTAATCTAGGACTTTTCCTTTCTGCTTTATAGGAATAAATTTTAGGCAGAACAACGTCTGGCGGGTCAGCTAGTTTATCATAAAACTTTCATACAAAAAAATCGCGTTTAAAAAAAATTTTATACCAGAAATGAAATTACACTTTTCTAAAGGATTTCAGTGTGCTAAACCTGAATCTGGAGTCAGATTTTCAAATTGGTTCTAGTTTCTGAGATATTCATGCCCAAATAGGCAAAAAACACGTTTTTGGCTCTATTCCCTGCTTAATATCATTTATGTAATTACTTTCCACTCAAATTCGATTAAACCAGTTGAAAGCAAAATCATTACCCTTGAAAACAGCGTTTAGTTTCTTCGAATATTTTAATTAGAATTGGAAATATCGATATTTAAGTTTCACCATTTTGACAAATATTCCCCATACAAAAAAATTTTAACTTTTTGAAGCATACTTCTGGGCATTTTGTATCGGAAAAATGTACGAAAACTCAAAAAACACCTTCCATAAAAATGTTCATAAAACAAAATGGAGCAAACGAATTTTTACAATTTTTTCTCCTGTTTATAAAAGACATTTAGGACTATGAAATATTAAAAAACTGAGGAGGTCATATTTTTTTTTTTTTGATTTCATTTTAAAGTTACAATTTTTACACATTTTTTTTTATATTCCAAAAGAAAAAAGCTGCCAAAGATATGAACTAACGCTGATAAAAAGACTACCTCATAATTTGAAAGTATGCACCATTTACTACAAGACGATAAAGAAATATTCGATTATTCGCCTAAATATAAACGTTTTTCATAATGTCAAAACTAACATAATTAATGCGTTTACAAAAACGCAGTTTTAGGCCAATGGGAAAAAAATTATAAAAGCAAATGGAGCAAGTGGATTTTCAAAATGAAAATGTAGTTTGATTAAGAATATATTATTTCAAAGCATAAAAAAAATTGAGGTCATATTTTTTGTTTTTTTAACTTTTTTTATTCAAAGTCGAGCAAAATTTTTTCTTATCGACATTTTTTGTCAATATTTGAAAATTCATATAAATTCAATAGTGAACGGTATTTACAACTACGTTATAATTTCTGAAAGAGAAAATCATTATCTATGTAATGATGTATTACTCGAGTTCGTATGTTAAGAATTAAATGAGATAGAGTATGAGGTGTGTTCATTGAGAAATAAAAGAACCTATTTTTTGCTCAACTTTGGGCACCCTGTACGGCTAAACGAAAAGAGACTCAAAAATTTTTATATAAGCTTTTTTATTACAATTTGATATATCTGTCGGTCTCTATTTAAAAAAATGGTTTTACTCATACTTTTTTTGAATTTATTTTTGGCCGCAATCACCCATTGTGCGCCAGCTCCGGTTTATGATCATGCAGCTCATCATGCCGTTCATTCAGCTAACTCAGTTCACTTTGCTCCTGTTGTGACCACCACCAGCTATAATCTTGGTCCAACTGCCTCCATTTACACTCAATGCTGCCGGTGTTTCGGCTTTTGGCGCCAGTCAAACTGCATTACTCTCGGGCTAATGCTTCGTCGTATATAAGCTTTGACGGATTTGGTAAACACTTACTTACTTACTTAATTGGCACGTAACCGTCTAGACGATTTTGGGCGAATCCAACATAGCGCGGCAGTGGAGGTCTCCCCTTTCTTCTGCGTTCAGCGGGTTTTGACAGAAATACTTTCTTGGCCGGAGCACCTTCGTCCATTCTCACGACATGACCTGCCCAGCGAAGCCGCTGGATCTTTATTCGCTAAACAATATCGATGTCTGCGTACAGCTTATTGTTAAATCTCCGTCGATACTCGCCATCGCCAACGCGCAAAGGTCCATAGATCCTCCGAAGAACTTTCCTCTCGAATACTCCAAGCGCCATCTCATCTGCTTTTGATATAGTCCATGCTTCTGCGCCGTACATGAGGACTGGAACGATGAGTGTCCTGTAGAGTGTGATTTTGGTTGAAGAAGTCACACGAAAGGGAGTCACCTTGTCTGAAACCTCGTTTGGTCTCGAACGGCTCGGAGGGGTCCTTCGATGGTGTGTGTCGGTTCCTTTTTCATGAGTTTTTTCCAGGATTTGGCGTATTGTGAAGATCTAGTCGATGCTAGATTTACCAGGTCTGAAGCCACACTGATAAGGTCCAATCAGCTTGTTGACGGTGGGCTTCAGTCTTTCGCACAATACACTTGCTAAGACCTTATATGCGATATTCAGAAGGCTTATCCCACGATAATTGGCGCGTACTGTGGAGTCTCCTTTTTTATGGATTGGGCAGAGCACACTTAAGTTCCAATCGTCGGGCATGCGCTCGTCTGACCATATTCTGCATAGGAGTTGATGCATACTCCTTATCAACTCTTCGCCGCCATGTTTGAATAGCTCGGCTGGCAAGCCGTCATCTCCCGGGGCTTTGTTATTTTTAAGCCGAGACATTGCTATTCGCACTTCGTCATGATCGGGTGGTGGAACATTCCTATCATCATCTGCTATTGGGGATTCGGGTCGAACATCTCCTTTCGCCATTTCACTGTCGCCGTTATCTAGCAGGGAGGAAAAGTGATCCCTCCACAACTTAAGTACACTCTGGACATCAGTTACCAGATCGCCGTTATCATTCCGGCAGGAATTTGTCCCGGTCTTGAAACCTTTTTTGATAGAATTTTCGAGCATCGTTCCTACCCGCCAGCATCTCAAGCTCTTCACACTCGCGCCTTCTTTCGAAATAGGCGCCTCTCTTCCTTCCTCGCCGTTCGATAACGCTCCCATATGCTTCGCGTTGCGCCCGCACACAATGTAGCCCTGTAGGCGGCGTTCTTTCTTTCCGAGGCATCGCGACATTCCTTGTCGTACCAGGTGTTTTTTCGGGCTCGCTTGTATCCTATAGATTCCTCAGCGGCGATACGAAGTGAACGAGCGATGTGTTCCCATTCCTCAGATACATCGTTTGGTGAAGGGTTGCTCTCAGAGAGCAGGAGTGAGAGCCGAGTGGTGTATTCATTGGCTGTCTGCATCATGTGCAGCCTTTCGATTTCAAACTTTCCTTGCTGCCCTGTTGGCACATTCTTTGCTGCACAGAGGCGGGTGCGTACCTTGGCTGCTACAAGATAGTGGTCGGAGTCGACATTGGGACCACGGATTGTGCGCACATCTAGGATGCTCGAGCTGTGTCTTCCGTCGATCATGACGTGATCAATTTGATTTCGCGTTTTTCGATCAGGAGACAGCCATGTGGCTTGGTGTATTTTTTTGTGCTGGAATCTGGTACTGCTAATGACCATGTTTCGGCGAAGTCGATCAGCCTCGTCCCATTGGGACTGGTTACGTCGTGGAGACTGAATTTTCCGACTGTGCTGCCAAAGATACCTTCCTTACCCACCCTGGCATTAAAATCGCCAAGCACAATCTTATGCCAGTATCACGAACACCGAACGAACTACCGAAACGCCGAAAGCCACGGTGCCGAACTCCTCGAAAATCGTATCAGCTACCCCGTCGGTTCGAAGTTAAGTGTTGCCAACTATATGAACTATGTTCGAATCAGCGTTACCAAGTGCTGATGCGAAATTGAGCGGGTTTTCCTCAGGCTTCTTATCTTTTTGGTAAAACCAAATACATTTTTACTTTATTTTACCAAAAACAATTTATTTAAATAATAAAATAATGGATTCTATTGCGATAGCAGCTTTATTAGTAGAGGAAGAGGAGCAAAGGATTTCTCTGAACGAAAGAAAGTTTTTGAGAGATCATAGCAATCCTTTTACTTTAAGTAAACAAGCGTAAATTTAATTACAGGCTGAAGATAAAAAAATAGTCTTAATTTTGCGTGAAAGAAATCTTTACCTTGTCCTTTTTTCTGTTTTTCATAGAATTATTTTGAACTACATAAAAGCAAATTGTATACAAAAACAGAGGAAAATTTCACCGGACACCGGAATTTTCGTTTCTGATAGATCACTAAAATGCACACGAAATCTTGCGGAAACTTATAGTTCATTAATAACACAGTATTTTGGCGTAGAGCACCCTTATGCATTGCGAAGGCTGCCGCGCTTTGAAAAGTAACCATCAGCCGACAGAACTCCCTTTCTGGAGTTAGATCTGGAGAGATTTACAGTAATTTTGCGTAGTCGGGAGTGTTATAACTAGTAAAATTATCATTCACAGAACTTTTACTGTAGGATTCCTTGAAACATTCTTAGTGGTTTGAAAATAAATACAGCGGGCGCATTATACTGAAGCCGACCTTCCACCATCTGCAATATTTATTTGAACGCGTCTTTATTGAGACGAAATTTTTTATTAAAATGGTAAATTGTTGGTAATACACATTCATAATTCGTTAGTTGCTTTTTTATAGTAGTCAAACAATAATTATCAACTTCAGAAAATACATTATTATTCTTGGGTGAAAATATATTTTAATTTCCAAAACCTACATACGCACGTAAATCACTCTTCTTATCATTTCACAATTTTTTCTTTGAAGTTTTTCTTTGCATATAACAGCAATTCAATCGCGGTGGAAAATGCAATGGACCCACGCCATGTTTGTGGCTTCTCGCGACCGGTTGATTAATGTATTTACATATATTCACACTCACTAACACTTATTACAACTTCATACATTCATTTACATAATTTACTTAAACTTTTATTGTAATTTTTGATATTTTGTTAATATCGCCGCAACCAAATATTTGCGGCAAATTTCGGCACGAAAAACTGTCAAAATGTTCGTTCATTCGGTGTTCATAATGCCGATTTACCGAACTTCGAAAGGTTCGGCGCGCCGTCGGTTGTCATAATGCCGATTTGCCGAAAACGTCATTTCGGTACCGCCGACGGTGTTCGTGATAGTGGCATTAATGTCGTGACGGGGGCAGCAGTCGTAGGCATGCTCTAACTGCTCATAGAAAGTGTCTTTGATCGCATCTTCCTTCTCTTCCGTCGGGGCGTGGGCGCAGATAGAGATATG
This sequence comes from Urophora cardui, assembly GCA_960531455.1. Lineage (NCBI taxonomy): Eukaryota > Metazoa > Arthropoda > Insecta > Diptera > Tephritidae > Urophora > Urophora cardui. The sequence goes on along the minus strand of OY482673.1, from coordinate 87,333,629 downwards.
TTGAAAAATCTCGCTTTGATGCGGATGGTGGCTAGACGCTCGTTCACTGGCGTGAACGACAGTACTCGGCGGCTGAGTCTATTTCCCACCACAATATTCGCTCCTCTGCATGGTCACTGTAATATATAGCGCAGGACATCATCATCGAGGACATCAACCAGCTGGGCAGAGGCACCTTCCCAATTAAGGATCCGGACGTTCCAGGTGCTTACCCTCAAATCACAGTCCTTTAAACGTTTGCCGTGGTCGTCATCAGAAAGGGGTGGTCTCATCCGAGGCTTTGTTGTTGTTTTCATTGCATATGATTTTTACGTGGTGGGTCCCAAGCCCGACGCACAACCCGCCCTGTGGGAGTTGTATATTGTTACACTTTTATATAGCGAGCCGCTTGCTCCAAGACAGACGCCCGCTCGCAGCCGCACCTTCTGGTGAACAGACGCTGCAGTTATTCCCCTCAACAAGCCCTTAAACCGAATATGTCGGAGTGGCCTTGTCGAGTTGTCGCCTTCTCACTTTAGTTCACCACCAAACGGGTATTCGGTGGCTATCCAGAGGACACTGCGCGGAACTCGTGAGCCGCTTGCTCCGCATGCAAAAGAATCGCTCTGGCCACCCCCAGGTGGATGGCAGTCAGAAGCTTTCCCCACTTACGTGGACTTCTACACACGGAGCCATCCTATGTATCGCGTTTTTTGTAATAACTTTCTTATTTGATGTCGGATCTCTTAAGATCTTTATGTCGATGAAAAGGTCTCGGTCAGCACTATATTTGGTTCATATAAAGTTTCGACTTTAAACGTTCTGATTTTTACCTTTAAAAATTTTGAAGTTACTATCGCTAGATTTTTTTCTTTTTAACCACTAATACAAAGCTCTCAAAAAACCATGAGAAATCCCACAAAAAAAATCTAGCCTTTATTCACAAACAAAAAAGTTATAACGGTGTAAAATGAAACACTTGTTTTTTTTTTATAAGTAGGGAGGCAAAAATACCACAGAGAAGCGGCGAAACACGTCAGCTTAATTTTTGGCTCCAGATTACGATGGCGATTTTAGAAAATCCGGAATAGCTCCCATTTTCGAGATATTTAAGAAAGAATTTTCAGTTTTCATATACAAATCGAACTGCTGAAGGGGTGGGGGGAAGGGGGGGGCGTGGTATGAGTAACTATTGTTGAGGTAATAAAAAGAAAGAAAAGGGGAAACAACTGCTTTTAAAATCGTTCATAGTATATACGTACATATATGTATATAAAATGCATATGAGAGGTATTATCTTCCCTGCACATAAATTCCAATTTGTTTTAAACGTTCGAAACCTGAACTTAAAAAAGCAATCCTCCGTCATCCCTTGTCAAGTTTGGTTTGGAGACAAACCGGTTTCGGCTAATATGCGCCATCTTCAGTGTCTTTTTTCGTTCTGAGTTATTTTGTGTAAGTTCGATAGTACTTATATTAACTAACTTCCATCGTTTGGTCACGTACTTCGTGTTCGTGTGATGTTTTCGTGTGTTCGTACATTCGTGCGTTCGGGCGAAGTGCATGCGTATGTGCGTGCGAGTCTGTGCGTTTAGGTATGTAAATCTATTTTTGTATCCTCATTAAACAGGCTGGTAAAAGTCCGTTATTGTCCTCTTGTGTGTTGTTTTGTTTATGTCGGTTTTAGGTTTTCTGTCCTCTTATCGGTATAATAGCTTAAGCGGTTCAAATAATGTATCTGATGCGGTGTTCAAGTCGTGTTAATAAATGTCTGAAAGCGGCATTCTTGTGTTGTTGAGGATGGCTAGATTTATTGTGTATTACTGTATCCGTTGCTGTGGGTTTTCTGTATATTCCGTAAGTAAATTTGTTAGTCTCTTTGTTTATTTTAATTGTGAGGTCTAAGTAGTTGATTTTTCCATTTTTCTCTGCATCCATGGTGAATTTTATATTTTTGTGTTGGCCGTTGAGGTATTCCAAAATTTTTTCTTCTTTATTTTCCGTTATCGTTCCACAATACATCATATTCCTACCCTGTCGGAAAATCGAGCAACCAAAAAGTATTTAATAATGCCAGTCAGGCACATCAAATCCGGACAAATATTCTACTGATAGCATACAAAAGGCGACTACAGAAAATACACAACACCAAAGCCAACATATGGTTTAATAAACAATGTTTAATGAGCAACCTCATTCCAAAATACGCGCAAATAGGACACAAAATGAAAAACGAGGATAAACGCAAAATTATAAGGAAAGCGGAGAACAGCTTCATTAGATGCGAGATCAGGAACCAACACGCAAAGAAGGAGCGCATGAATCAGGAATTACTACGCATCCATCTGGAGCTGATGGGAATCATTCCAGTCAGTTCCCTTCTGGAAACGTTAGATGCAATAAAGGAAGAGATCAAAGGAGCCATGGAAAACAAGTATAAAAAACTCAACAAAAAACTGGATGACCTTGACACAAAACAAAACAAACACAAAAAAGGTCCACAGCAGGAAAAAACATCTTTCCATCCAAGATTTGTTAACTTAACAAATCTTCCAATCAACGCCAAGGAAACACAGCTACTACAAAAAGTTTGAAATACAACATCGAAAGCTACGATAGGAAAAAAGACGGAGAACACCATTGCGGACACGGAGGTGGCCATATCACTAATACCAATCGAGGAACAGGAGCACGCAAGGCATTTATGCAGACGCATAATCGAAAAGAGCATAAAAGCTGATGGAAAGAAAATGGTAGCAAATGAATATAAAACGGTAAAAGAATTGAGGAAAAAACTAAGAGAGAATAAAATAATAGCAACAAAAGCAGACAAAGGAAATACAACGGTGCTAATGGACGAAGGGGAATACACCACAAAAACAGGCCAACTCATCAAAGAAATGGGCTGCCGAGTGATGAGGAAGGACCCAACGGAGGAATACCAAATGGCAATAAAGCGTGCAATAAAACAGGCAAAAAATATAGTAGACAACAAGATAGCCTACACTCTCACGGCAATGAATCCATCGGCCCCGTCACTGATCGCACTACCTAAAATCCACAAAGCAGGAACACCTATGCGACCAATAGTAAACCATAAATCGGCACCAGGATATAGACCAGTTATCGGCATTCCAATACATGCAAAGAAATTATTAGTTGCATGTGTATTAGTGAGAGAGCGTTGTCGGGCAATGTCGGCAGCCGCTAGCATTTGATCAGTTGATGTCAGATTGTTGTTGACAACAGACGTTTGTCCAATGATGTGCGTATTAAATGATGTGATGTATTAAATACGTGTGAGAAGCTTGTTCTCAGCAACAGCTCAGTGAGCCAGGCCGTGCCGATAATTGATATAGACTATCAAAACATCTAAATAAGCTACTAACCGAGACACTGGACCTGTCCAATAAATACACAATCAAAAACACGACGGAACTAGTCGAAAAACTGAACAACCTGAATGTACCTAAGGACTCGATACTGGTATCGTTTGACGTGAAAGACCTATACCCTTCGATACCACTGACAGAAACACTAAAAACTCTAACTAAAATAACAGAAAAAACGAACAGAGACATTGCAACAGAGATCGTAAACACACTGAAAGTATCCCTGGACCAGAATTATTTCAAATTTGACAATAAAATATACAGACAAACTCACGGACTGGGAATGGGTAACCCCACATCAGCCATCCTTATGGAAGTATTTATGCAACATTTGGAGGAAAGTTATATGGAAGAACTGGCGAAAAATCTGGGGGTAAATTTTTATGCCAGGTATGTAGACGACATCATCTGCCTCATAACGGAAAATAAAGAAGAAAAAATTTTGGAATACCCCAACGGCCAACACAAAAATATAAAATTCACCATGGATGCAGAGAAAAATGGAAAAATCAACTACTTAGACCTCACAATTAAAATAAACAAAGAGACTAACAAATTTACTTACGGAATATACAGAAAACCCACAACAACGGATACAGTAATACACAATAAATATAGCCATCCTCAACAACACAAGAATGCCGCTTTCAGACATTTATTAACACGACTTGAACGGACCCCGTTAGAAAAGGAAGCTTACAACAAGGAACTCAGCACAATATACACAATCGCGGAGAACAACGGATATCAAAAAAGTTTGGTGAAGAAAATACAGAAAAACATAACTTCAAGGAAATCGGAAAACAAAGAAAAGGTAGAGAAGAAATGGGCAGTCTTATCATATACCGGAGCAACATCTTACAAGTTGGCTAAAGTTTTCCAAAAATATAACATTAATGCAGCATTTAAAACGAGGAACAGCATGGAAAAACTTCTACGAAACAACATTGACAAACAAGGCATATACAAATTGACTTGCGAATGCCAAAATAGCTATATAGGACAAACAGGACGCCAAATCAAGACGAGATATCGAGAACACGTAAGAGATTACAATAAGAAAATAAGGAAATCATCAACGACAGTGGAATCAAATTTCGCCAACCACATGGCAGAAAACAAATGTACACCCATGAAAATAGGAAAAACAGCTAAAATTCTCCACATACAACACAAGGGAAAACGACTTAACGTATTAGAAAATATGGAGATATACAAACAGAAGACATTCGTAGGTAAAATAATAAATGAACAAATAAACACCGCATCAGATACATTATTTGAACCGCTTAAGCTATTATACCGAAAAGAGGACAGAAAACCTAAAACCGACATAAACAAAACAACACACAAGAGGACAATAACGGACTTTTACCAGCCTGTTTAATGAGGATACAAAAATAGATTTACATACCTAAACGCACAGACTCGCACGCACACACGCATGCACTTCGCCCGAACGCACGAATGTACGAACACACGAACACGAAGTACGTGACCAAACGATGGAAGTTAGTTATTATAAGTACTATCGAACTTACACAAAATAACTCAGAACGAAAAAAGACACTGAAGATGGCGCATATTAGCCGAAACCGGTTTGTCTCCAAACCAAACTTGACAAGGGATGACGGAGGATCGTTCCACAATACATCATATTCCTACCCTGTCGGAAATACAAGCAACCAAAAAGTATTTAAAAAAGCAACTTACTCAGATTATGGAAAAATGGGAATGACATATTTTCATTGTTTTGATGTACAATTTTTTTTAAATCAAGGAATAAAAACCACGTTTTGAAAGGAAATCGTATTCAAAACAATGAAATCATTCCCATTTGCCATAATCTGAGTAATTTTTTTTTGAGTGTAAGCAATGTAATATATGTAAGTGACGAAGAATTCACTTTCAGAGCTCTGAAACTTCTTTCATAAATATCTCAAAATTTGGAGGGCATCGTCATTTTCGGTCTCAGTTATCATGGACAAGAAGATGTTTTCGGGTTTAAAGTAAAATGCGTTGATTTCCATTGTAGGCCGAATAATTAACTGCATTTCTAGGGGCAGACAAGTATTGATAATTCATTTAGACTTTCGTTGTCTCTTTAGGCGCGTATAATTTTAAAACGAACTCTAGTAGTTTTTCTAAATAACTTGCATGATTTTACGATACGCACGGATGCAGATATCGTGAAGCGGTTGTAAGCCAGCGCGCTGTGCTTAGAGGTACCACTTGAATACTTGCCAAATCTTCACTACAGCCATTATCATTCAATATAAATAACGTTGATCAGTACGTATAGTCCAAACATCAATAATTTTTTGGATATCATGTGTCCAGTATTGGTAACTGTTCCATCGCGGTACAGCATACTCAAGTCAAGCGAGGACTTAGAATACTTTTTAATCAAAAACTCATACTATATGGCGTTACTGCCTCATATAAATAAGAACTTGGGATAATTTTTCAAAAAAAAAAAAACACAGGTTCCCTGATTTTAAAACGGTATAACTTTTTTGTTTGTGAATAAAGGCTACAACTTTTTTAGCGGTGTCGTCATGGTTTTTTGAAAGCTTTGTATTAGTGATAAAAATAAAAAAATCTAGGGATAATAACTCCAAAGTTTTTAAAGGTAAAACTCAGAACAACCCTTGAGGTCGAAACTTTACATGGGCCAAATATAGTGCTGGGCGAGACCTTTTCAGGGACATTAAGATGATAGAGATCCATCAAATAAGGAAGTTATTACAAAAAACGCGATTTAGCTATTTTTAACGCGGGCCTAAAAAAAAATTTTACACCAAAAATATTTTTTCGACATAAGTGTTCAAATAAAACTGACACACGCAAACTTTATTTTCGTGATACGGCTTAGTGTACATAGCAAGATGAGAGACAATGAGCGAGCATATTGACAACGATTGAGTGCATTGTAGTTAATATTTCTTGGATTGTATGTACATATGTACTGTGTATGTCTTTATATCAACGTGGCGTGATATTGCGGTATTCCCTCATGTTTAGAACAGGGTTGCGTGATTTTGATTTGACTGAATCACTAATCAAAAATATTTTCTGATTCTTGATTTAAAATATTTTCAAATCAAAGATAATTTTTATTTGTGATTCGTTTCAAAAAAGAATCAGAAATACCCTTTGATTCGTGATTCAAACTATTTTCAAATCAAAGATAAATTTTATTTGTGATTCGTTTCACAAAAGAATCAGAAATACCCTTTGATTCGTGATTCAAACTATTTTCAAATCAAAGATAAAATTGATTTGTGATTCATTTCTTAAAAGAATCAAAAATCTTTTTTGATTCTTGATTCAAACTTGATTTCGAATCAAGATTCCTAATAAATTTTTGATTCGAATAAAATTTTTGATTCGAATCAAACTTTTGATTCGAATCAAAAAATTATTTTGAATCAAAACTTTATTTCAAATAAAAAATACTTAGTACGTGATCCCACCACCCCCGCGAGTTGAAATGCAAAAAATTTAAAATTTCAACAAACGTCTACGTTGTATGGGAGGAAATGCAAGCAGATTTTCGCAGTTGCTTAGCCAAGCATTTGTGCATACATATGTATGTATATACTTACATACATATATGTAGGTATATAACGAATAAATGAATGAAAGGATGAATGAATTATGGTTAGGTGTATGCATACAAAGAATGGTTACGATATGTAAATATGTATGTGCATACGTTAGGCTTGGTCAATTTTCTAAGCCATACTGTTCGTAGAAAAATCGGATTCTGCATTAAATTCTATGAAAAATGTCTTCTAGAGCATGCCTCTAATATCAATTTCGAGCTTGCCCATTTTCGATTGAAGTTTACTAGGTATGTAGAATTGTTTTAAGTGTAGTAACCCATATACTTTTAAATTCAACCAGTGGTTTTAAATTTATCTCTTTACATTCTTTTTCATTGTTACCTAAACGACTTTTAATAATGCATGTATATAAGAGTTTGATTTCGTTGTTGTGGTTTTGTTGAAAAACGAAAATATTAAAAACAACTCCCATTCGTTTTTTTGTTTCTTAACCCTCTCAACATTAGCTTAAAATTTAGGGGAGACTTTTATAACTTTTTTTCGCATGGGGACCAACACTTACCTCCTGACTTCATTTCCATATAAAATACAGATGTAATCTAACACATACATACATACTTACATATGTATGATGTATGTACATATGTACTTACCCTTTAACCCTGCAAAAAATGCGATCACTCCGGGATACATCCGGGACAACTCGCAAGGGAGCATGCGATTACTACCCATTTGTATCTCTTTATATGGGTTGAAGTGTTCTCTTTTGTTTGAGCATGTCTATGAAGAGACTAATTGTACCCAGTTTGTACCCGAACGGGTAGCAAAAGCGCACAATTGTACCCGTTTTGTACCCGAACAGGTAGCAAATGCGACACATCCATTTGTGCGACTAATTGTACCCGTTTGATACCCTTTCGGGTACAATTGGGAACAATTGTAGACTAATTGTACCCGAAAGAGAGCGCTCCCGGACAAATCTTTTTAGAGACTCGTCGCACACTTTTTTACAGGGAATATGTAAATGAATATACATACATATGTAAATTTCTCTTATACATATCCACACACATGTACTTACACACATGTACTTACATATATGTACTTATATTTTATATATTTTACATACATTGAATGAACCCAATAAAAGAATAAAATAACAGAATTTAAAAATAAATAATAATAATACATTTACCCCAAATGATCTCGTACTAAAAGTATCTTTTATTTGAAATACATATATTTTGGATTCACTATAGGTATGTACATACATACATACATATGCATATTTTAAACCCGTTCAAATTAAACGAAAGTGTTTTGTTGTTTTGCTTTACGAACAGCAATTCAATCAGTGAATTTATTGGTAAAATTGATTCTTATTTACCTATACACAAAATTTCTTATGTACTACTTATTTACTATAATACATGTACATATATCTACTCTAATTCTTACTTCTATGTAGATATGTACATACATATGTACATACCCTGTAAGACACCCTGCAGGGAACTCAATAACTGATGTATTGTGGAACGATCCTCCGTCATCCCTTGTCAAAACTTGACAAGGGATGACGGAGGATCGTTCCACAATACATCATATTCCTACCCTGTCGGAAAAACAAGCAACCAAAAAGTATTTAACTCAATAACTAGTGAGCAAAATTTCTAGTTCCGAACTAGCGAAAAGGTGTCAAAGGGGAACTAGATCAATTGTAGTTAGACCCTCACCAGTTCAGAAGGAGTGAATTGAGTGACCATTATAAGACACACTTTGATTTGTATGCAATTTCGAAGTGACAAAAATTCTATGAAAATTTTTCATTCGCTTAATTGCCGTCGGCTTTGTATATTTCTGCAATTCTCAGATGTTTAGTGAAGTATTTTATATAAAGAGTTTTCTATTTGCATCTTGTATGAAATGAAATGTTTCCCTAATTATGCTTTTCCGATCCCTCAGGCTTATTTTTAATTTTTTTTTTATTTTATTACTTTTTAAATATTATTGTAAACTTTTATTAAATAAAAAAATAAAAAAATATTAGTTAAAAAAAAAATTTAAAAAAAAAAATTATCATCCGCCTTGACACCGACAGGATTCGAACCCGCGCCTCTCAGATTGAAAGGCACATACGTTAGCCAGTCGGCCAACGCGTCACTTGCATGAAATGTGTCAAAGACTGCACTTAAGCGGCAGATATAAAACTGTAGAATTTGTAGGTACTTGTAGCTAGTTCAGAACTATCGAAATTGTGCCAATAAACGAACTAGTGTCAACTGTAGAATTTAGTACTAGTTCGGAACTATCGAAAATGTAGTGCAGAGAGGAACAATTGACACCGCCTAGGACATCGCCGTGTTAAATTCGCCAGTTGATAACATGCAAAAGAGATTTAGCTCGCACTAGTAGTGTCGAAAAATGCACTAGAAGCGACCTAGTTCGGAACTAGAGATTTTCCCTACAGGGACAGTAATGATGGAAACTCCAACACATTCTCAGCAAACACTAACACATATAGCAGTGATAGCCATTTGATACATCATTTGGAGAACACATTCATCACATTTTTCATACCGTCCATGTAAAAATGATGGAAACTTGTAGGCAGTGTGTGACAGAAATTTCCATCAAACGTGCACCTCAAATGATATATCAAATGACTATCACTGTGTTATAGGGTATATATGTGGCGTGAGCGGTAGCGCGTAAATAAGAAGAGTGTCTCTCTCGACCGTTCGAGTGCTAATGATTTTATTATTTTAATTTCGCTCTTTCTTATGTATAATTCGTTTGCTTAGGTAGTCATGTTATAACATACATATAATATTTTTGGAGAAACATGTAGTGTTGGAAACGTACACAAATTAATTCGTTACATTACAATTTAACATAACAAACAACAGAAGAATATTAATGTTTATCGATATCAAATGTTATATAGTGATCGCCACAGTACCCCCTTTCTAGAAATTCTGTTAATCGTTTTGCAGGAAGGTGACTCGTTTTTTTGATTTGGAGCAGCTTGTTACAAGATTTGTAGTTGTTGGATTGGTTGTGTTTTCATCGGCGATGAAATAAGCTGGTTTGAGGCGATCTACGGATACGACAACCTTTCTTCCTCTTACATTTATTGTAAAGGTTTTGTTGTTTTTTTCGGTGATTTTGTATGGTCCATCGTATGGTTCTGTCATGGATGGTTTAACCCTGTCGTTTCTGACGTATACGTGCGTTCATGACATCAAATTCTTGTTGATAAACGGTGTGTTTTGCGACTGCCATGATGTTTCCACCGGACGGATGTTCTGCAAATGAGTACGTAGCTTATCCACGAAAACAGAATTTGGTGATCTATTCTCAATTGAACTGAAAACTTCCCCTGGTAATCGCGTAGAGGTGCCAAATAACATTTCCGAAGGAGTACATTTAATGTCGTCTTTTACAACATTTCGCAGGCCAAGAAGTGTTAACCCTAAGTTGTCGACCCACTCTTGTTTTCCGGTTGCGAGAATAGCGCTTTTGAAAGTGCGATGCCATCGCTCGAGCAACCCATTTGCTTGCGGATGATATGGAGATGTTCGTTCGCGTTGCGTGCCTAAACTGTTAAGCATTTCGGTGAAAATGTTTGATTCGAACTGAGCTCCTTGGTCAGTTACGATTTTCTTAGGTGCTCCGTACCGACCTACCCATTCGTTTAAAAATGCTCGACACACGGTTTCGGCTTGGATGTCGGTGAGAGGAATGGCTTCTGGCCACCTTGAAAAGCGGTCGAGTAATGTTAAACAGTAGCGAAACCCTCGGTGCAATGGCAATGGTCCAACTATATCCATGTGAACCACCTCAAACCGTTGATCTGGCATCTCCATACGTACCAATGGTGCTCTGTTGTGTTTGTTGATTTTGCTGCGGTTGCAACGGTCGCATGCACGAACGAATTTTTTGCAATCTTTTCGCATGTTTAACCACACGAATCGGTGTGAGACCATTTTAAGTGTTGCATTCGCTCCTGGGTGCGCAAGATTATGAAGTGTGCGCAGGACAAGGTTTCGGAAAGTGTATGGAACCACTGGTCTAATATTACTCGTGGAGATGTCACAAAGAATTTCGCCTTGCGTACCTGGTAATTTTAAATATTTGAATTTGAGTGAATGAGTTTTCTTTCCATCTTTTAGCGCGTTGATGTCACGATCAGTTTTCTGCGCCGTGGACATATCGATATAGTTTATTGCGGTTATTGTGTTGATGCGTGATAGCATATCTGCAGTTTGGTTAGCGGATCCGGGTATATGGCGTATATCGGTAGTGAACTGGCTTATATAGTCCAAATGTCGGATCTGGCGTGGTGATCCTTTGTCGGAGCGTTTGTTGAAGGCATACACCAACGGCTTATGGTCGGTGAAAATAGTTATAATGTTGGCTTCGATCATAAACTGAAAGTGCTTGACAGCTAGGTATATTGCCAAAAGCTCCCGATCATAGGTAGAATAGCGCTTCTCCGCTTCGGAAAGACGTCGTGAAAAGTACCCTAATGGCTGGGGATCGTTGTCGATTAACTGATGTAGTACGGCTCCTACGGCCAGGTCAGATGCGTCGGTAGTTAATTGCAATTGAGCGCCAATTTTCGGGTATACTAAAGTAGCGGCGTCGGCCAAATTCTTCTTACATTCATCAAACGCGGCAGCTGCATCTTCGTTCCATTCAATAGGCGTTTTGTCGTTATGCTTCTTTGTGTTAATAAGTATTTTGCAAAGAAGCTTGTCTCTGTGCGGCTCCCGGCAAAAATTTTCGATAAAAGTTAATAGTTGCGACGAAACTGTTTAATTCTTTAGCTGTATTTGGCCTCGGTACACGTAAAATGGCTTCCACTTTTTCGGGTAGGGGACGAATACCCTCTTTGGTGATAAGGTGACCTAAGAACTTGAGCTGAGTTTTACCAAACTCGCATTTAGACGGATTTATTGTTAAACCTGTTTTTCGAAGTCGTTCAAACACGAGTCGAATGTGTTGAAAATGCTCAGACATGCTGGAAGAGGCAATGCAGATGTCGTCCACATAAGGGAAAACGAAGTCGAGACCCCGAAGCGTTTCATGTACAAGGCGCTGAAAAGTTTGCGCTGCGTTTCGGAGCCCGAAGGTCATGTGCGTGAACTCAAAGAGTCCAAATGGTGTTACTATGGCTGTCATTTTACGTCTTCGGGTCTGACGGGTACCTGGTGAAATGCACGCTGTAAGTCGACTTTACCAAAAATTGTTTTGTTGGTTAGTATTGCTGTACAATCGTGTATGAATGGAATCGGGTATCTGTCGGGAACAGTTATTTTGTTGAGCGCTCGGTAATCTCCGCATGGTCGCCAACTTCCATCTGGCTTTCGGACCATATGGAGTGCGCTGGCCCAATTGCTTTTGGAGGGGCGACATACCCCAATTCGCATTAAATATTCAAATTCAGCTTTTGCAGCGGCAAGTTTTATGTGGTCTAGCTTTCGGACACGAGGGGTGCCCCGTCGTTTCTATTACATGATAAATGTCGGTAGTAACTGGTCTGCGTTCGGAAGTCATCTCAGTTAAATCTTTGAATTCTAGCAGAAGGTTTGTGAACGGATCGTTATTATCGAAGGCCTTAATCTGCATATTCACCCCAGGGCAAATAGTGCACGGCACATCGAGACCTGTAGTTTTGTCTATTAACTTGTTTCGTTTCAAGTCGATTATTAAATCATAGTGGCGAATAAAATCGCTGCCAATGATTGGGGTACTTACGTCAGATACCATGAAGTTCCACTCAAAACTTCGTCGTAAACCGAGATCGATACGTCTGCGAAGAACGCCGTATGTGTTTATTTCGGATCCGTTGGCCGCATACAGCTTGACTGATGTCGGCTGCAAGGGAATTGAAATGTGCATTTTTGGTAAAACGCTGTAATCAGCCCCTGTATCGACAAGGTATTTGATGTGAGACGATCGGTCGGCAACAAAGATTTGGTTAATGCATGCGCTGCTTTTTAATTTTGTTGCATTGCAGGTAGGTGTTGATTGTCAATCTCGCTTGTTAATTTCATGATCAGCAGTGCCACGTTGGCGGCGACTGCATGGACTGCGGCAGCGAGTTGCTCCGTCACCGAATTTTTGGAGGTACCAGCATTCCTGAGAATTTGCAGAAACGGAACGCTGGCAACGGCTATTTGGACGTCGATCGTACCTTCGCGGGCGATGACGGATGCGCGTACGACTTCTGGTAATCGTTGTATCCACATCGCACGTAGCGTGTCTTCCGAAAAAGAGTTTCCAGCGACGCGTCGCATGGCGTTGTATAGCTGGCTTGGACGTTGGCTACCCAGCACCATTTCTTCGAGTAAGCGCTGAATTCTCCGTTGCTGACTTTCGCCAAAGTATTTTAACAATTCGCGTTTTAAAAATTCGTACATGCCTACGCCTGTGCTAAGCACACGTTGTTGATTTTCTGCGTTTCTGCAAATTTGGCCAATCGTAGGTAATGTAAGGGGGTCCAACGTTGCCATTACATGATAATATTTTTGAGTATCGCTGTGCATATTGCATGCCCTGAACCAGTAATCGATTGATGTAAACCAGGCTTCGATGTCGTTCGGTGTAATGCGCGGCATTGGAATTCGTGCGTGAAATTCATTTTGGCTTGGCGCAATTTGCGGTTGGTGTTGGACCAACGGCATCTGGGCGGATTGATGTTGTTGTTGAACCGGTGGCTGCTGAGGAGCAAACGGATAATCTGCATCTTGTTGTTGTTGTTGAACAAACGGTGCTCTTTGTCGTACGGGCGGCGGAGGAGCGCTCTGCGGTTGCCGGCCCAATAATACTGGTGCGCCTTGTTCTTGAGGAAAAGTTCCATGTTGCTGTGCCATGGAAGTTTCTGCTATCGATGTTTGCCCTTGAGTTGTGTCTTCAGGAGCCGCGTTAGTAGGTCGATTGGCTAGCGCGGTGGATTCCTCTAGAGCACCATCGCTGCCTGTGATTGTGGTGCTGTCTGTCCTCTGCAAAGCACTTTTCATTCTCAATTGTATGTAATTAATCGAAGTAGACAAGATATATTTTTTTATGATGGCACAATAACTATTGTGCGAAAAAATTAAGTAAAATTTTATTAGAAAAATTACAGAAGAAAAAAACGGTAGATGTTAACGGGATTTCTGACACCAATGTGGCGTGAGCGGTAGCGCGTAAATAAGAAGAGTGTCTCTCTCGACCGTTCGAGTGCTAATGATTTTATTATTTTAATTTCGCTCTTTCTTATGTATAATTCGTTTGCTTAGGTAGTCATGTTATAACATACATATAATATTTTTGGAGAAACATGTAGTGTTGGAAACGTACAAAAATTAATTCTTTACATTACAATTTAACATAACAAACAACAGAAGAATATTAATGTTTATCGATATCAAATGTTATATAGTGATCGCCACATATACATACATATGTATGTATGCATATGCACCCAAGTGCCCCCTGCAAAAAAGCCGAGTACTCCATGCACGCGTGTATAGAGTACTCGCTATGGACCAGCCGAGTACTCCTCAACCTGCCACATTTCATATAAAAAATAAGGTCCATTTAACATGGCGATGTCCCAGGCAGGGATCACATACTCCCATTTCCGCATGACACCCGAGTAATCCAAGGATTACCCACATGGGATTAATTTACGGAGTAGGTACTAAAATTAATGAAATTTAATAATCTCTGAACAGTTTTGAAAGACTGCCAATTCAATTTACATACATTCATAAGTAAGCTTTTCTTTAGTAAAAATAAAATAATAAAATTTTTCTAGCGCAATCACCAGCATGTTGTGTCGCGTAATTTTTTCGATACATCGAACATCGATGTATCGATGTTGGTCCTCAAAATTTGCATCCCTACCCTTTATTACTGAATCGTGCACGTTCAAACGAGCATGCATATGTACATACGGCCGCTGTACGTGGCCGCTGTGGTGCAGTGGGTAGAGTGCTCGCCTGCTGTGCCAGAGGTCTCGGGTTCAAACCTCGGTCCGAGCCAAACACCAAAAACCTTTTTTCTAATTAGTAAAAATCCAATTATTGGGTTTTTTAAGAGCAGCGGTCACCTCTCGGCAGTGGGCGGCATACCCTCCGAGAGTATTTCTGCCATGAAAAAGCTTCTCACAAAAAAAAAAATGCATTCGCCGTTCGGAGCCGGCATAAAACTGTAGGTCCACCCAATTAGTAGGAAAAACAAAAAGGAGCACACCTCGAATTGGGAGAGAAGCTCGGCCATAAAACTCGTCAGAGTTATAATAGCGCCATTGTATTATATTATATGTACATACATACATACATACAAATGTATGCACTTGCTTCGTCGTTATCGCGATATATGTACATACATTTCGTTTTCGTAGCAATGTTCGGCTAACTACGAGCCGATGCAGATAAACAAGTCGCTCGCTTGGGTCTATGTTTATGATCACTTTGAAAGTACTCCTACCTACCGCAAAATGGATCATATAATCCTATGATTTTTACAGGGCCTATGCACATACATACATATGTATGTATGTATGAATGTACGTACGGCGTAGCACAAACGTAAATACGACAGTCAGAAATATGTATATATGTACATACATACATACACATATACATACATATTTGGCGTCAGCATACAATTTGGCTGTTGTTGCACTTTTGGTGCATTTTATACATTTTTGTGTTTTAAGTTACCGAGAAGGTACTTGAATATTTCTGATATGCTACAGTATTTTTGATTCTAAATAAATTTTTGATTCAAATCAAAAATATATTTTGAATCAAGATTCGTAATAAATTTTTGATTCGAATCAAAGATATTTTTTGAATCAAGAATCAAAAAAGATTTTTGATTCTTTTGAGAAATGAATCACAAATCAAATTTATCTTTGATTTGAAAATGGTTTCAATCACGAATCAAAGGGTATTTTTGATTCTTTTGAGAAATGAATCACAAATCAAATTTATCTTTGATTTGAAAATGGTTTGAATCACGAATCAAAGGGTATTTTTGATTCTTTTGAGAAATGAATCACAAATAAAAATTATCTTTTATTTGAAAATAGTTTGAATCACGAATCAAGTTGATTCTTTATTTGAAAGTTGATTTAAAATCAAAATTGATTCTAATCACGCAACGCTGGTTTAGAAGTACATACACATGTAGTATATACAGAGTGCAGGCACAGTGGGGTGAAATGACCAAACATGTTCCCGCCATTGAATGTTCCACTTCAATCCAGATTCGGCAATAGAGCGACCTTGTGTACTGCACGCCGGATTTCTCCCTTAGTAGTTTTTATGTCGAGCACCCTCACTTTACGATCAGAGCCGGGAATATACTTGATTACCCTTCCCAATCGCCACTGCTGCGGAGGTGTATTGGGCTCTTGAATAACGACCATGCGACCGATCTGAACATTGGTTTCTGGTTGGCACCAGTTTGTCCGTTGCTGCAAGCTTAAGATGTAGTCGCGTGTCCAAATCTCCCAAAAGTATTGTTTTAGGTAAGTAACTCGTTTCCACTGCGTCAAGCATTATGGGTTGCTAGAGTTTATGCGATCATCTGGCATGGACAGACCCAATAAGAAGATGCGCGGGTGTTAAAGCTTCGCCGTCATTGGGATCGTTAGTCATTGGTGTAAGCGGACGTGAATTTAAGATTGCTTCTACTTCTATGACGACAGCCTGTAGCTCTTCGTATGTGATATTGGCGTTTGAAATATTCTTAACCAAAATTGTCTTCACTGATTGACGGCGGCTTCCCATAAGCCGGTGCCCGAGGAGGACGAAGCTAAATTGAAATCCAGTTTTGTTACTGTAATCAGTGATATTTTCGATAGTTTCTGCATTGAAAAGTTGTTTAAGTTGTTGCAGTTTTGACTGAGCACCAACAAAATTTCTTGCGTTGTCAAAAATATACGCTGGGGTATCCCACGTCTACCTACAAAGCGTTTTAAGCAAAGAATAAAATTGTTAGTTGACAAATCTGAAACTAGTTCTACATGAATTGCCTTTCATGCAGAGCACAAAAAAATTGCTAAGTATGTTTTGTACGGTGGCTTGCCTCGTATACGGTACGTTGTATTGAATGGACCGCAAAAATCAACTCCACTAACTACACAAAAGGTCGCTGATCCTTCAATCGATTTGCTGGAAGATCACCATTGATTTGCCCCATTAATTTTGGTTTGTAACGGAAGCAATGAGTGCAATCTCGTACTACCTTACGCACGACCGCTTGTGCATTTACATCAAAACTTTAGGGCCAGCATGTAAAAGACAGTCTCCACATAACTTGATTCGTCAGCGAAACATCTAGGGAAACTCCTCGCTAAATAACCCGTCTCCACGTGGCTGATCGTTATTCAGTTTAACATTTCTCTTTCTTGTTCTTCTTAAATGTTTGTATGTTTGCTTATTTTTGCGTTTTTTTTTTTTTTTTTGGTCTGTGTGAGATTTCGATAGATTTTCGATACAAAATTAGAGAAGGCATCGATATCATCGCGTTTGGCAAGAGAATTGAGAACGAAACAAGTGTTTCAATCTTCACTCGCTCTCAGAAATTTGTATGGAAATTTACGAGTTACGGCACTCGTTTTGAGGTCAAAACAAAAAAAAAAGCGAAACACGATATTTGGAGACATGGTATAAATGTTTTTTGTGAAGATATTCGACGTAAAGCTTTACAAAGCGATGACAATTTGGTAGTAAAGCTGGGAATTCAGCGTCAAATGGAATGGGTGCTTTAGATAGACGACCACTGACACGAAGAATTGAAATTTTGGTTCCATTCAGCTTCATTTCATGTAGAAATGGTGTTAGTTTTTGGATGACTGGTTTACGGCTTGGTCATTCTGAAGACGTTGGATTTCGTCGGCGAATTCTATGGGCTGAATTTCTGCTACAATTCTCCAAAAACTTGTTTCGAGCTCCGTATGAGACAAGTGCAGCACATCCAATGGAGTTTGATGTTTGTTTGCAGGGCACTTGTTGAACACACGAAAAATATACGAAGTTATGCGGAGTATTCGAAAATATGACGAACTTCGGTCGATCAACGAATTTATGATGGAGCCTTCGCTAATTGTATC
Organism: Urophora cardui; assembly: GCA_960531455.1. Taxonomy (NCBI): domain Eukaryota; kingdom Metazoa; phylum Arthropoda; class Insecta; order Diptera; family Tephritidae; genus Urophora; species Urophora cardui. Next base: position 87,315,570 of record OY482673.1, on the reverse strand, counting down.
GCTACATTTAAACACTGCTGCTTTGCGGCGTTCCAAATCCAGCGTGCCGAATCTGGATTGAAGTGGAACATTCAACGGCGGGAGAATGTGTGGTCATCTCGCCCCACAGTGCCTGCACTCTGTATATACTACATGTGTGTGTACTTCTAAACATGAGGGAATACCGCCACATCACGCCACGTTTATATAAAGATATATGTAGTACATATGTACATACATTCCAAGAAATATTAACTACAATGCACATAAGTGTCGATGAGTGTAGCTTAAGCCATTGTAAAACAATTTCCGAATCTGTCCAAAAATAAATGTTAGACGTGTATTTAACAAGTTTGGCTTTAATTTTTTGCCAAGTTCTACATAGTAATAGAGCAGCACATAGCTATAGTCTGGGAAGCGATTGTGCCTTTATAGGTGCAACCTTTGATTTTGCAATGAGAAGATTGGTTTTAAATGAGCCATCTATATTGCATCTCGTGTAAATGCAACAGCCGCAAGCGCGTTGAGATGCATCTGCAAAGCCATGAATTTCACACAGATGATTCGTAGATGTGAAAACATATCGAGGCACCTCTATCTTGTTGATTACCCCTAAAAAGATAATCTGCGTCAAAATTACGCATCCTCTTTTGAATTATTGTTCTCCCTGAATTATGCGAATACGTCGCTGAACGCTATATACATATATTTTAGTTGTGCTACATATCTCTCACGAGACACATAATTTTCTCTGGTAAGTTTTTCCAATTTCTCAATATGAGGGGTAAGTGAGTCAAAATTACGCATGATTATCTTTAACGTGACTTTCAGGAAGCATTTCTCACGTATTGCATAAGGACAAGGATGACTTTCGTCCAACAGAACATTATACTGAAGAGCCAGTATAATAAAAATATGTATGTATTGTATTGTGGCATCTGTGGTGAAGTGGGTAAAGTCCTCGTCTGCCATACCAAGGGTCGCGGGAATTATATTTTAGTATATATTGTAGTATATATTGATTAAATAATAATATTTTTTTAAATATATTTTCAAATTGATGTGTATTGTTACACGAATATTTATTTAAATGAAAATTTCTGATATTTCTAAAAGACAATTTCAAATTACATTTTACTTGAATACAAGAAAATATCTTTTTGATACAAAGTATTTCTAACAATTCAAAGTATAAACTTATAAATATTATAATTAATAGTATAATTATATAACTTTTCCCCAGAGACCCAAAATAACAATTATCCTAATATCGACAATCGTTAAAATTACGGGATTAGACAATTTTTATTTTTTCGATCGGCACATAATTGTTATGAGTAATTTATATTTTTTTTCGATCCTCCATAACAATTACTGGATGATGGATATTTTTAGATCAGCTAATAATTGTTACTAGCAATTGATATTTTTTTCGATCTTAAATAACAATTACTGGATGATGGATATTTTTTAGTTCAGCTCATAATTGTTACTAGCAATTGATATTTTTTTCGATCTTGAATAACAATTACTGGATGATAGATATTTTCTAGATCATCCCATAATTGTTATAAGCAATTTATATTTTTTTCGATCCTCCATAACAATTACTGGATGATGGATATTTTTTAGATCACTTCATAATTGTTACTAGTAATTGATATTTTTTCTATCTTAAATAACAATTACTGGATGATGGATATTTTTTAGATCATCCCATAATTTTTATGAGCAATTTATATTTTTTTCGATCTTAAATAACAATTGTATGGTCACACTGGTCGCGCTGTGAAGTTGTCAAAAAAATTTTCCTCCGTACTTTTGTGCTAAAAAAAATATATAATTGATCAATTTAACTCAATAATATTGTGAAAAAGTGTCGCAACTTAGTGTGCTATCAAATTTATATAAAACTGCTTTATTTAAACTCTAAAGCGTAAATTAAGTGTTATTGCTGAGTGATTGTGCATATTGTTGTTGCATTGATCGCACAATAGCAAAAGCTCCCACACACAAAACTCCACCACAAACCTCTTTTTCACCACTTAGTGTGGACACAAACCTTTCGTGTAAAGTTTATACGTACCTTCCGTGTAAAGTTTATACATAAGTATCAGAGCTGTAAAAAGCTGCAATCAGATTGTATTACAATCATAAAAAGTTGTATTACAAGCGCAGCCGGGTGCAAATGAATATAGACTAAAATATTTGTTTGCACCAGCGAGATGCCCCTCAACCATACTCTTCCTAAAGGAGGAGGTTCCCAACAGCGAGATGCCCAACAAGTCCAAGTGCGAGATGCCCAACAAGCCCAAGTGCAACTACAGCACCAAACCCCGATATCCCTGGGTACACCCCAACAAATGTCCCAACAGCTAACCCCAAACTTGACAACTGCTACCCCAACCGACGAATGGAAGATCGTCAATGCCAAACGCCAACGCGAAAGCCCAAGTAAAAATACTGCCTCTAAAAAACAGGCTAAACTTGATAATTACTGGCTTGCAAGCCGCCAACCAAATGAAAATGAAAACAGATTTGCCTCCCTTGAAGTTGAGGAAACAAACCAACCAACTGAAAAAATACCCAAGCCGCCGCCAATATTTATAGACAAAGTTCTAAACATTCCCCCGCTAATGAGTTTACTACAAGAAGTTGCTCCAACCTCCTATGATCTAAAACTCACAGGCAAGGATCAAGTAAAAGTGCAAGCATCATCCCTGGATGCTTACAAAACCATAGTATCACAACTGGAACAGAAGGGCACAGAGTTCCACACTTATAAAACAAAACAAGAACGTACCTTCAGAGTTGTTCTCAGAAACATGCACTCCTCAATAGACACAAAAGAAATTGTGGATTCTCTAAAAGATCTCGGTCACTCAGTCACAAACATTTGGAACATAAAACACAGAGTCACAAACAATCCTCTCCCAATGTTTATCATTGAACTCAATAACAATAACAAGAAGATATATCAAATTAAAAGTCTTCTGCACTCGAGAATTGCTTTCGAACCCCCACACCCGAAGCGTGAAATACCGCAATGCGACAACTGTCAGCAATATGGCCACACAAAGTCCTACTGTCGTCGAAAATCAGTATGTATAAAATGTGCTGGAAACCACCTCTCTGATTGCAAGCGAAAGACAAGATCTGAAGATGTCAAATGCGCTCTATGTGAAGGTAATCATCCAGCAAATTATAAAGGCTGTATGGTATACAAAAACCTCCAAAGCGCCAATACCCAACTCTGAGGAAAAAAGCTCCTGCACAGCCCCAAGAGAAACCACAACAGCCAATTCAAACCCCAATGCAGATTGAAACTCCAATTCAAATTGACAAATACCCAGCCACATATGCTCAAGCAGCAAAGAAAGGCGTAACACCCCGCTCGAACCCTAGTAATGCCATTCCAAATAGTAATGAAACCCACACCCCAACGCAAAACACTAACGAAATGCGAGAAATGATAGACTTACTGAAACAAGGCATGCAACAAATGACATCAATGATGCGCCTCCTCGTCACCCTCATTACTAAAAACTGTGCATCTTCAACCCGTTGAAAATTATCATTTGGAATGCCAATGGCCTATCCAAACACTTACTTGAAGTTAAAACTTTACTTCAGACCCACGATATAGATATACTCCTCATATCTGAGACCCACTTTACTGACAAAAGCTCCTTTGAAGTACCCAACTACAAGTTTTACCACATAAAACACCCCAGTAACAACGCTCATGGAGGCTCAGGTATCTTGATACGGAAAATTATTAAACATTACAGCACGAAATGCTGTACAAGCCACAAATATTGTCATTGAAGACCCGAGCGGCCAGGTTACACTCTCTGCTATCTATAGCCCGCCGAGGCACTCTATCAGCACTGCAGAATATGAAAATTTCTTCAAAACTCTTGGAAATAGATTCCTAGCTGGGGGCGATTACAATGCCAAACACACATTCTGGGGCTCTCGTCTCATTACCCCTAAAGGAAGACAACTATATAATGCTATTAGCAATCTCAGTTTAACTCCATTCTCTACTGGAACTCCCACTTATTGGCCAACAGATAAAAATAAAATACCCGACTTAATCGATTTCTGCGTGGTGAAAGGCGTGACTTCTTCAGATATAAATTGCAAATCGTGCTTTGAATTGTCTTCCGACCACTCTCCAATCCTGGTAACAATTGATAAAAATTTTACACCGGCAGCGGAACAATGCAGCCTTTACAATCGGAAGACTGATTGGGAATACTTAAGACACATCATCACGTCTAATCTTGACTTCAAATTAGCCCTGAAATCTGCTGAAGATATAGAGGCAGCAGTCGAACATTTTAACAGCTGCATCCAACAAGCTGCATGGAAATCAACTCCCACCCTCATCAGACAAAAAAGGACAAGCGTTACCCACAACATACAAGCTAAGCTCAAAGAAAAGCGACTCGCAAGGAAAAAATGGCAACAAACCCGTCACCCCGACGACAAGAAAAGATTGAATGATCTCACAAAAGAACTCAAAAATATCCTCAAAATTGAACACAACAGACAAGTTCAACAATATCACAGTAATATTGATGCAACAGCTGCAACTGATTACTCCCTTTGGAAAGCTGCTAGTAAGCTAAAAAGGCCGATTCTCTACAATTCTCCAATACGAATGGAAAATAACGAATGGGCGAAAAGTGACGCAGAGAAAGCAAATACTTTTGCATGCCACCTACAATCAGTATTCACCCCACATGATATTGAACCCCCACTAAGCACAACAACAGAAGTGAAAAATACTCTGAGTCATCCCTATCAAATGGACCTCCCCATAAAACGATTCACAACATCGGAGGTAAAAACCGTAATAGCGAAGCTCAACCCAAAGAAAGCTCCTGGGTACGATATTATTAATGGCAATGTACTAACACTTACCTTACGAAGGCATACAATTTCTCACCCAACTTTTTAATGCAGTACTAATAACTGCATTCATACCCCCTCAATGGAAAGTCGCTCAGATGAAAATGATTCTGAAACCAGGAAAGCCCCCTGATACGGCAGCGCAGGGCCGTGCGCAGGAATTAGCCTTGGGGGGGGTTTTTAATTTTGGTTTGCATTCGCACACATTTTTCGCTAAGATAAACATATTTGCTGAAACAGATATCCAGACCAATACACCATAAATTTAAATGTTATCTAACTTTTCTGAAACTCATTATGATTTATCAAAACCTAGTTAACCAGGTCTTGAATAGTACACGGAAAGAATTTTTTACTAGAATCATGCCGAGACAAGAAAAATTAGACTTGATTTTGAACTTAGAAAATAATTTCTTAATATCAAGAAAATCCAAGAAAATTGGATTTTAAATAAATAAGTAAAAATTTTCTTTCTTCAAGTGAAATTGGATTTTAAATAAATAAGAAAACATTTTCTTGCTTCAAGTAAAATTGGATTTTAAATAAATAAGAAATAATTTACTTAGGGTAAGTGTTTTTTCTTGTTTTTTTGAAATAAATAATTAAGAAATTATTTTTTTGTTGCAATTAAAACTTTTCTTATACGAGCTTAAGTTAGTAAGAAAATATTAAATATTAAATTAAGTAAATATTTTCTAAAAATATTAAAAACGTAAAAAATAAGGAAAATTAAAACTAATCATGAGGGATTAGAAAACCATAATTAGTCAACTAGTATTTTCCTAGGACTTGTTTATTGAAATGACAACATTTTATTTAATATAAATGAAGATGCAAATAGTGAACTCCTTATACCAAATGCTTCACTAACAATTTGAGAATTGCAAAAATATTCAGAAATATGCAGTGGATGGCAAATTAAAAAAATACATGTATCTTTGGAAATGCAAATTCAGCAAGAAAAATTTTACTTCGCTCAAGAAAACGTTTTCTTATTTATTTTACATTTTTCTCGCTGTATTTTGTTGTTCCAATTCGTCGAAACACAATTTTCTTAAATTCTTCTTGATAATAGCAAACAGATTTTCTTCATTTAAGTAAATTTAAGAAAAGATGTTCTTATTTATTTAAATATTTTTTTTTTAACATTTTTTTTCTATAGATTTTGTTAGTGTTCTTGAATAAGAAAATAATTGTCTCATTTTTGGAAAACTCAATTTCTTATTTCCAGTAATAATTAAGTAAATTTTTCTTATTTCCCTAAAAATTTTCTAAATTGAATTCAAGAAAGCATTTTTCTTGATTCAAGTATACAAATTTCTTTCCGTGTACTGTTTTACAGTACTTGTTAATTGAAACTGCTCACTGTTTTCACAAAATGAACATTTTTTGTTATCAGTACAATTTTTTAAAAAATGCCAAACGAATATATGCTACACAACTTTGTAATTTCGGAAAGCTCCTAGTGCAATTCAAAGTGCCGAACTTAGGTATTGGCCAACCTTATTTTTTGCAACTTTCACCAATTTCTTCTTCCGTAAAATTATTGTAACTAATTTTGTCAAAAATTATGAGTCAAGATTCAATGCAAAATTTATAAACTGTATTTTTAAATTTTTTGCAAAATCATTGCAACTTAGATTTGGTCATGGGGGGGGTTTTAACCCCCAAAACCCCCCCGTGCGCACGGCCCTGCGGCAGCGTCTTACAGACCCATTAGTCTGCTGCCCATTGTCTCAAAATTCTTGGAAGTTCTCTTCCTTAAAAGACTCCTACCCAAAATAGAAGAGCGTAACATTATACCTAATCACCTTGGCTTTAGAAGAGGACACGGAACAATTGAACAAGTACATAGACTTACCGAGAAAATCTACTCTGCCTTTGAGCAAAAAAAAAAATACTGTACAGCTGCCTTTCTAGATATATCCCAAGCTTTTGATCGCGTATGGCACGACGGCCTGCTCTATAAAATAAAAAATACTCTCCCTACAAATTACTTTCTATTTATACAATCTTATCTAAAAAGCGTTACTTTTTCGTCAAAGAAGGAGCAGAGCAGTCTGAGCTTTACGAGAGCTTAGCAGGCGTCCCGCAAGGTAGTGTAATGAGCCCAATACTGTACCTACTTTACACATACGACCTCCCAATAGCAGGAGTCACTATCGGCACTTTTGCCGATGACACTGCCGTACTGGCTTCAGACCTCAACCCTAACGTGGCCTCACTCAAGCTTCAAAGAAGTTTAAATAAAATTACCCATTGGCTGAAAGACTGACGGATAAAGTCAAATGAATCAAAATCTGTCCAAGTGACGTTTACCACTAGACGTAACACTTGCCCACCCGTAAAACTCAATGGCATTGATATACCGCAAAGTGACGTAACAAAGTACCTGGGTATGCATCTCGACAGAAAACTAACATGGAGAACCCACATATTCACCAAACGAAAAGCTCTTGGTATAAAACTGAGAAATCTTTACTGGCTCATGAATCGAAACTCCCAACTATCAATCGACAACAAACTCCTGCTCTACTCAGCTATTGTTGAATTTCTCAAAATGGACTGTATTAAAATTAAATGAAATGATGAAACACGCGCTAATGCAAAAAATGAACCAAACACTTCGGCTTCTGTTTCACGAATGAATTTTCATTTATTTACATCTTCGCTTAATGCTACTTACATTCTAAAATATCAATGTTACAGTCTAGCTTACATGACTACGTATTTGTATGCATTTACTTTTTACTTATTACCATTAACAATGTAATGTAAGCAATAATGATGGTAATATTTATATGAACCGCAAACTTCTTCTTCTTGATTGGCGCTTAACCGTCTAGACGATTCTGGCCGAGTCCAACAGAGCGCGCCAATTGCTTCTGTTTCGTGCAGCATGGCGCCACTTGGGAACACCTAGGGAGGCAGCATCGCTGTCCACCTGATTTTCCCAACGCAGTGGAGGTCTCCCTTTTCTTTTGCGTTCAGCGGGTTTCGATAGAAATGCTTTCTTGGCCGGAGCGCCTTCGTCCATTCTCACGACATGACCTGCCCAACGCAGCCGCTGGATCTTTATTCGCTGAACAATGTCGATGTCTGTGTAAAGCTCGTACAGCTCATCGTTAAATCTCCGTCGATACTCGCCCACGCCAACGCGCAAAGGTCCATAAATCTTACGAAGAACTTTTCTCTCGAATACTCCAAGTGCCATCTCATCTGCTTTTGAAATTGTCCATGCTTCTGCGCCGTACATGAGGACTGGAACGATGAGCGTCCTGTAGAGTGTGATTTTTGTTTGTCGAGAGAGGACTTTACTTTTCAGTTGCCTACTTAGTCCGAAGTAGCATTTATTGGCAAGCGTGATTCTTCGTTGGATCTCCGTGCTGACATCATTCTTGGTGTTAATGCTGGTTCCCAAATAGACGAAGTCCTTAACAGTTTCGAATTTGTAGCTATCAACATTGACGTGGCTGCCAAGGCGTGCTGTTTCTTTGTGTGATGACAGGAGGTACTTCGTCTTGTCCTCGTTAACCGCCAAACCCATTTTCTTAGCCTCTTTATCCAGCTTGGAGAAGGCAGAACATACGGCGTGAGTGTTAGTGCCAATGATGTCGATATCATCGGCATACGTCAGCAGTTGTACACTCTTGTGGTATAAAATGCTTCCTGTATGGTTAAGTTCTGCAGCTCGTATTATCTTTTCCAGCATCAAATTGAAGAAGTCACACGAAAGAGAGTCACCTTGTCTGAAACCTCGTTTCGTCTCGAACGGTTCGGAGAGGTCCTTCCCAATTCTGACGGAGCTGGTGGTGTTATCAACGTCATTTGGCATAGCCGTATAAGTTTTGCAGGGAAACCAAATTCAGACATTGCGGCATATAGGCAATTCCTATTCGTGCTGTCAAAAGCGGCTTTAAAATCGACAAAGAGATGGTGTGTGTGTAATGTGAAGATCTGGTCGATGGTAGATTTACCAGGTCTGAAGCCACACTGTTAACGTCCAATCAGATTGTTGACGATGGGCTTCAGACTTTCGCACAATACACTTGCTAAGACCTTATATGCGATATTCAGGAGGCTTATCCCACGATAATTGGCGCGTATTGTGGAGTTTCCTTTTTTGTGGATTGGGCAGAGCACACTTAGTTCCAATCGTCGGGCATGCGCTCGTCCGACCATATTATGCATAGGAGTTGATGCATGCTCCTTATCAACTCTTCGTCACCATTAGCTCGGCTGGCAAGCCGTCAGTGCCCGGCGCTTTATTATTCTTAAGCCGAGATACTGCTATTCGCACTTCGTCATGGTCGGGTGGTGGAACATGTCTACCATCATCTGCTATTGGGGATTCGGGTCGTAAATCTTCTCCTTCAGCAATTTCACTGTTGCCATTATCTAGCAAGGAGGAGAAGTGATCCCTCCACAACTTAAGTATGCTCTGGACATCAGTTACCAGTTCGCCGTTATCATTCCGGCAGGAATTTGCCCCGGTCTTGAAACCTTCAGTCATCCGCCTGATATTTTGATAGAATTTTCAAGCATTGTTCCTATCCGCCAGCATCTCAAGCTCTTCACACTCGCGCCTTTCAGCCTCCTTTTTCTTCTTTCGAAAAAGGCACCTCTCTTCCTTCCTCGCCGTTCGATAACGCTCCCATACGCTTCGCGTTGCGCCCGCACACAATGTAGCCCTGTAGGCGGTGTTCTTTCTTTCCGAGGCTTCGCGACATTCCTTGTCGTACCAGGTGTTTTTGCGGGCTCGCTTGTATCCTATAGATTCCTCAGCGGCGATACGAAGTGAACGAGCGATGTGTTCCCATTCCTCAGATACATCGTTTGGTGAAGGATTGCTCTCAGAGAGCAGGAGTGAGAGCCGAGTGGTGTATTCATTGGCTGTCTGCGTCATGTGCAGCCTTTCCACTTCAAACTTTCCTTGCTCTCCTGTTGGCACCTTCTTTGCTGCACAGAGGCGGGTGCGTACCTTGGCTGCTACAAGATAGTGGTCGGAGTCGACATTGGGACCACGGATTGTGCGCACATCTAGGATGCTGGAGCTGTGTCGACGGAAGAGAAGGACGATGCGATCAAAGACTTTCTATGAGCAGTTAGAGCATGCCTATGACCGCTGCCCTCATCACGACATTAAGATTGTGCTTGGCGATTTTAATGCCAGGGTGGGTAAGGAAGGTATCTTTGGCAGCACAGTCGGAAAATTCAGTCTCCACGACGTAACCAGTCCCAATGAGACGAGGCTGATCGACTTCGCCGGGTCACGAAACATGGTCATTAGCAGTACCAGATTCCAGCACAAAAAAATACACCAAGCCACATGGCTGTCCCCTGATCGAAAAACGCGAAATCAAATTGATCACGTCATGATCGACGGCAGACACAGCTCCAGCATGAACCGCAAACAGCTATCTTAAAACCCATCTGGACCTTTGGCATACAGCTATGGGGAACCGCAGCAAACTCAAATATAGAGATTCTCCAAAGATTCCAATCGAAAACCATTAGGATGATTGTAAATGCGCCCTACTACGTCATGAACGACCAACTACATCGTGACCTAAAGATACCTACTATCTCTCAAGAAATCAGAAAGTATGCTGCATCATACAAAATGAGAATATTAGCTCACCCCAACCCACTCGTTCTAGCCCTGAGCAAGACCAACCAATTTCGTACGCCTCAAAAGGAAATCATTTACAGATCTTTGCTGATACACTACAATAAATGGATGCGCTACTGAGAGCAATCCATACATGCCCACCATGTTTATTAAGTCATTATTAATTACTAATTACTTTTAACGAGCCACAAAATTGTTAGATGTATTTTATTTCTACAGTTGGCAAAATATATTGGATGCTAAAAAAAAAAAAATAACAATTACTGGGCGATAGAGATTTTTTAGATCAGTCCATAATTGTGAAAAGCGGGCAAATATAGAATACCGAACACCGCAAAATGGGTATCAAATGAAAGCGCTTGGTTAGGGCTATCATCTGGGCCCTATTCCACAAAACAATTTGTCAACTTTTCACTTTGCACTTTGCAAATTTTTCGTCAATTTGCAAAACTTTGTGTTGCTCAGAATTGTAAAATTTGATAAGTTATAAGCTGAATTTGAAAAGTGTAATTTGAAAAGTCTTTGCAGTTTTTGTACTCTCTTTTCGATTTCTGTTCCACGTACGTTCTCTTGTGCAAAGTGCAAAGCTAATATTGAAAAGTGTATTTGCAAAGACTTTGCAAATAAATGCGCTCTATCGTTCCTCAAAAACTGTAAATTCTATGTTTGCAAAGCCAACTTTGATAAGTTTGTCAAAAATTTGCAAGGTAAACGATCGCTTTGCAAATTCACATTATTACTAGTGAAGTTTTTCAAAATTTTAAGACGTGAGTCTTTGTTCGACGATAGTGAAGACGCGGTTATAGGAAGAAATTATAGAGATCGAGTTAATTTTTCGGCACTACAAAGCTTTAATTTTAAAGAGTGCTTCCGTTTAAACCAAACAAGTTGATTTCATTTTAAATAAAGTTGGTGAATATGGAAAAAAGGCAAATATATGAAGTTCACTTAATGTTTATTTACGAAAATACCAGGGACGTAACGGTTATAAGAGAAATGGGGTAAAAGTCATATTTAACCATTATCATGAGAAAAAAAACCGTTTTGGGCCTGAATAACCGTTATAAAAACCGAAAAACCGTTTTGGGCCTGAATAACCGTTATGGCAACCAAAAAAGTGTTTTGGGCTTGAATAACCGTTATGGCAACCAAAAAACTGTTTTGGGCTTGAATAACCGTTATAGCAACCAAAAAACTGTTTTGGGCCTGAATAACCGTTATGGCAACCAAAAAACTGTTTTGGGCCTGAATAACCGTTATTAAGATTTTTATTCTTTTTTGGTCAGCTATAAAGGTCAAACCTATTTATTTGTCACTTTCCCTAAATATTTCTGGACGATATTGGTATCAAATGAAAGGTGTTGATCAGGACTTTTACATAGAGATGTATTGGTTATGATTCCTAGGTCGGGTCCGCAGATATGGGTCAAAATGCGGACCTGGATGACCCCAGAAAAAATCTGAGCGATATTGGTGTCAAATGAAAGGTGCTTTGCAGGGCTTTTACATAGAGATGTATTGGTTATGATTCCTAGGTCGGGTCCGCAGATATGGGTCAAAACGTGGACCTGGATGACCCCAGAAAATTTCTGAGCTATATTGGTATCAAATGAAAAGAGGAAATCAGAGCTACAATATAGACCTCTATTCGATGTTATGTTTAACCCGGTTCCCTTGGGAAACGGAAAGGAAAAGGGAAGGAAAGGGAGGGGGAAAAACAAATGAAAATTGGATGGAGAGAGTTGGTGAAAGAGAGAGAGGGTAGCACAGGGAAGGAGAGAAGGAATAGGAGAGAAATGGAGAAAGGACGTGTAAGAAGAGGTAAGTGGAGCAGTAGAGAAAGGCAAAGGGAAAGGGAAGGAAGGGGAAATGTGACGGCAAACAGAAAATAAAACTGATACGGAAATGTAAGGGAAGGGGAAAGAGAAAGGAAATAGTAGAGGGCGGGAGACTATAGGACATGAAGAGAGGCGAACTTTTGAAAATATAAATTCTTTCCTTCACTTGTTCTGTAACTAATTTGATTTTGCTGAGGCCTGTAACCCGAGGAAGGATCGGTCATCTAGGCATTTTCATTTTTATAAAGTGTGACGTCGCTTGAATAATGAAACAACGGCTAATCTAAAGTGCGGTTTCGAGAAAAGCGAGTTTAAAGATTTTAAAACCTAGAAAGCAACTTCAAATTCAAATTTTACAGTTTTTACTGCAAATCTTGTCATTTTAAATCGACCATACTTTTCACTGATTTATTCGTTGTTATTCCACACAGAAATATGAGTGGGTTTTACTAAGGTATACAACTTTATGCCATTTTTCTGAAACCATAGTTCAGGACCCGGTGAAAATTCAATATTAATGAGTGGTGATATATGTATGAAAATAGGGACTGTTTGAAAAAACATTTTAAACTTGATATTCTTATTTTGCTCTTGGTTTGTTCGGTCACATAAGTCTTGAGAACCACTGCACTAAACTGGATAATTCCTTCTGAAAGTTGGTTCGTAATTACCTCGAATCGGTTCCGGAAAAAAAGTGGAAAATATTGAGGGGCCTGGCACCTTCCATACAAACATAATCTTTCATGCTGCATACCTCTGGAAGTATTTTCCGTAGAATATCTAAACTTAGTGGCAGAATAAACGAAATCAATGCATAACCTATGATAGAAATTTTGAGTTATTCGAAATTGGGGCGTGGCACCCTGAAAGTTTGTGTGGTAGAATATGAAAACAAGACATAAAAATGAAAATAACTCTAACATTGGTTAAAACCTCCTATTTGATATTGCATATATATTCGCAGTTATAACTTTAGTGGTTGGTTTATAATAGTTTATTCGTTGAGAAAATTTTACAGAATGAAAAAATTAAATTTTTTTATATGATATAACAATCTAAAAACATTTGATTAAATTCATATTTCTATACAGTTATAAACACGGTAAAAATATTACAAAGTAGAATACCAGTGACTTGTAACGCGTTTCGGTTTCTGTTACACAGCTAAGTAACGAAACTGAAACAGAAACAAAATTCCTTTGTAACAAAAGTCGTAACAAAACTCCGAAACGTTTCCAGCAGAAACAAAACCTGTAGCGAAACTAAATTAATTTTGTTCCTTGTAACAGAAACAGAAACAAAACTCCTTTGTAACAAAAGTCGTAACAAAACTCCGAAACGTTTCCAGCAGAAACAAAACCTGTAACGAAACTAAATTAATTTTGTTCCTTGTAAAAGAAACAGAAACAAAACTCCTTTGTAACAAAAGTCGTAACAAAACTCCGAAACGTTTCCAGCAGAAACAAAACCTGTAACGAAACTAAATAAATTTTGTTCCTTGTAACAAAATCCGTAACGAAACTAAATTAATTTTGTTTCTCAGTATCAGAAACAAAATTAATTTTGTTCCTTGCAACAAAAACAAAACCAGAAACAAAATTAATTTTGTTCCTTGCAACAAAAACAAAACCAGAAACAAAATTAATTTTGTTTCTCAGTAGAAAAACTATATTTGCAGAACATTAGGATGGACTTGTTATTTTTAGGTATATAATATACATATATATGTATGTCTGTGGCAACAATTAAAGGATGGAATAAGACACTTATATTTTTTAAATATTTTCGTAAGGGACATTTATTCAAATACGCTCATAAAACATTGAGAGCGAAATTATCGTAAGGGACAAAATTATGATTTTTTCGCAAACTGCAATTTTTTTCAAGAAAAAAGATATCAGGTTAAATATATTAATTATCCATCTAAACGCGTGTTCAATTTCATTTAAATATACCAGTAAAAAAAAGTGAAAAAAAAAAACAAAAAAAAAATGCTCTCCTAAAAGAACTTAACTCGACCTCTGTTCAAATCCAAAAATATCTTAAGTGAAGTTAAAAAATGTGTATTTGCTTAATTAATCAAGCTTTATTACATTTCTGTCAATCTATCATTTCGCGCAGCAAATTATTGTCCGAAACAAGTTTCTAATAGGTATTAGTTAACAAAGCAAATTATAAGGGTTTTTTTTAATTTCGCCTTAGTAAATTTTGACATATTTTCCTACCTCCAGTTGAGTTAAAAAAAAAGGAAACGTGAGTAAGGAGTACTCATGAACATTGATGTGTAATCAGTTTCGAAATAGGACTTTTATTCCCTTTCCCTTATTCCTTTTTTCACTGGTTTTCTATCGATTAAAATGCGACTATCGTTTTTATAATTTTTTGTTGCCATTGTCACTGTTACATTTTGTTGTTTTGTTTGTTTTGGTGTTTGGTTTTTGATTTTTAATTTTTTGTTTTTGATTTCTGATTTTGATTTGTTTTGTTTTGTTTTGCTCAGAAACATGCAAGATCATTCGGATCCACGTTTGACCCATATCTCGGGGCTCCGTGGAGAAGTCCTGCTCAAAACCTTTCGTTTGATACCAACATTGCTCAGAAATATTCAAGGATCATCCGGGTCCTCGTTTTTTGGGAAAACGCAAATAAACTTTTATAATTTCATATAGTTTCCTTCTACGGCTAACTACAAAATCACTTTTATTTCCGCCATTTTTATCTTTTTGAGTATTTTATAAGACTAGACTTAAAGGCACGACCCAGTTATTGAAATATATGGCAAAATTCCAGAAATCGAAAATTTCGAGTTAAATCCCTATTGCATAAAACGGGCGATATTATCTATATTATTAATACGCTAACATAAATTTTGTTCCATCTTCTCCGTCGAAACTACTGAACCGATTTTAAAACTAAGCACACCATTCGAAAGGTATTGCTCTCAAATAGAACTGTGCCAATTTTCATGAAAATTGGTTGGAAAATTCGTCCACAATCGTCGTTGGAAAATTCCCATGTGGTTGTTGTTGCATGCATTTGAACACAACAGAGCTGTCTCAATGCACAAGCATATGTAGCTGACTTTGTGCGTTTTCACCAAACTTAACATGCAATTGTGAACATGTTTGGCTGGATGTGGTTTTGTTTCAAAGAAGTAGAAACGTAAAAAGGTAGCAAAATTACTACAACAAAAACATAATGGCAAGGAATAAGTAGGATAAGAAATAATAAATAAAGAAAGTAGAAATAAAATGAGACAATTATATACATATATTGTACAATGTACATATGTATCTATGTATGTACGCAGTTAGAAGAATTAGTAGGACGAGTAACAACAACAACACCACACCAAATATAACAGCAACAACAACATCTACAAACAAAAACAATATCTACAAACAACAAAAACAACAACATATTAGCAGTGACAATGAGAAGAAGTAATATAACAAAAAGAAATAGACGGAATAAGTAGAATAAAAAAGAAAAAGTAAGAAAGAAAGGGGGAAAGGGAACGTCGAGAAATAGAAAGAAGCAATTAGGAAGACTAGAAACAACGATAACAACAACAGTAAGGTTTTTTACCGTTATTTTAAGAAAATTCATTTACGTAGAGGAATTAAGAAGAAAAGTAGCAACGACAACAACAACAATACGGGTTTTTACAGTTATTTTAAGAAAGTTCATTGAGGTATCTATATTATTAATACGCTAACATAAATTTTGTTCCATCTTCTCCGTCGAAACTACAGAACCGATTTTAAAATTAAGAACACCATTAGAAACGTATTGCTCTCAAATAGAACTGCGCCAATTTTCATGAAAATTGGTTGGAAAATACGTCCACAGTCGTCGTTGGAATGACAACAGAGCTGGGCGATAAGGATTACATGTGCAATCGATTACACATAGGATTACGATTACATTAATCGTAATTTCAAGTTTTTTACGATTACGATTACAGTAATCGTAATATTTGTAACGACGATTACGATTACAGTAATTGTAATTTTTGTAACGACGATTACGATTACAGTAATTGTAATTTTTGTAACGACGATTACGATTACAGTAATTGTAATTTCAAGTTTCTTACGATTACGATTACAGTAATCGTAATTTTTGTAACGACGATTACGATTACAGTAATTGTAAAAACTCTTTCAAGTAAAATTGTTAACGTTGTTTGGTATATACATAAAATAAATACTTCATTGCGAACTGCCTACAACAAAAATTCAGCACGTATGTGGAGAATATATGCAAAAGCATATACACACTAACGTTAATGTTGAAAATGAAAAAGGCAAAAGTGGGGAAAATCCAACAGCTTGCACAGAGTCTCAATGGCCGAGTGTGTTTATCCGTTGGGTCATTGCGGCTGAAGTTGGAATGGACTCGGGTTCAATCCCCGGTGTATCCACTTCCGAAAAGAGTGCTGATGTTCGAAAATGGTTTTTCGTGAAATAGCTATACACTCAACCTTCGCTGTAAATAGTTGTTGAATTTTTTTCCACTTACCCCAACAATTAAAAATTGAATTAAAAATAAAAATTTCGTGCTAAGCACTAAAAACTCTTTCAAGTAAAATTGTTAACGTTGTTTGGTATATACATAAAATAAATACCAACAACAATGTTCATTGCGAACTGCCTACAACAAAAATTCAGCACGTTTGTGGAGAATATATGCAAAAGCATATACACACTAACGTTAATGTTGAAAATGAAAAAGGCAAAAGTGGGGAAAATCCAACAGCTTGCACAGAGTCTCAATGGCCGAGTGTGTTTATCCGTTGGGTCATTGCGGCTGAAGTTGGAATGGACTCGGGTTCAATCCCCGGTGCATCCACTTCCGAAAAGAGTGCTGATGATCGAAAATGGTTTTTCGTGAAATAGCTATACACTCAACCTTCGCTGTAAATAGTTGTTGAATTTTTTTCCACTTACCCCAACAATTAAAAATTGAATTAAAAATAAAAATTTCGTGCTAAGCACTAAAAACTCTTTCAAGTAAAATTGTTAACGTTGTTTGGTATATACATAAAATAAATACCAACAACAATGTTCATTGCGAACTGCCTACAACAAAAATTCAGCACGTTTGTGGAGAATATATGCAAAAGCATATACACACTAACGTTAATGTTGAAAATGAAAAAGGCAAAAGTGGGGAAAATCCAACAGCTTGCACAGAGTCTCAATGGCCGAGTGTTTTTATCCGTTGGGTCATTGCGGCTGAAGTTGGAATGGACTCGGGTTCAATCCCCGGTGCATCCACTTCCGAAAAGAGTGCTGATGATCGAAAATGGTTTTTCGTGAAATAGCTATACACTCAACCTTCGCTGTAAATAGTTGTTGAATTTTTTTCCACTTACCCCAACAATTAAAAATTGAATTAAAAATAAAAATTTCGTGCTAAGCACTAAAAACTCTTTCAAGTAAAATTGTTAACGTTGTTTGGTATATACATAAAATAAATACCAACAACAATGTTCATTGCGAACTGCCTACAACAAAAATTCAGCACGTTTGTGGAGAATATATGCAAAAGCATATACACACTAACGTTAATGTTGAAAATGAAAAAGGCAAAAGTGGGGAAAATCCAACAGCTTGTTTCTCAGAAACAAAATTAATTTCGTTTCTCAGTATCAGAAACAAAATTAATTTTGTTCCTTGCAACAAAAACGAAACCAGAAACGAAATAAATTTTGTTTCTCAGTGGCAAAACTATAAAAATTATTATAATACTATTTGCCGTACATTAGGATGGACTTATTATTTTTAGGTATACTAGAGTGCTGCCTACTGTCGAAATTCGACAGTTTTCTAGATGTTTTCTTATGACTAAGGTGCAACTATAGTTTTTGTATAATTGTTTGTTGTTATTGTCATTCAGAGCTGGGCGATAAGGATTACGATTACAAGATGATTACGATTACAGTAATCGTAATCTTAGAAATTTTGAAATTACGATTACTGTAATCGTAATCGTCGTTACAAAAATTACGATTACTGTAATCGTAATCGTAAAAAACTTGAAATTACAATTACTGTAATCGTAATCGTCGTTACAAAAATTACGATTACTGTAATCGTAATCGTAAGAAACTTGAAATTACGATTACTGTAATCGTAATCGTCGTTACAAAAATTACGATTACTGTAATCGTAATCGTAAGAAATTTTAAATTACGATTACTGTTCTCGTTTTCTGGGATTACAATGTGTAAAAAACAGTAATATACTTACCCAACATCATTTTCCAAGAAATAATAATAATTTTTACATACATATGTCGCCCGTTTTATGCAATAGGGATTTAACTCGAAATTTTCGATTTCTGGGATTTTGCCATATATTTCAATAACTGGGTCGTGCCTTTAAGTCTAGTCTTATAAAATACTCAAAAAGATAAAAATGGCGGAAATAAAAGTGATTTTGTAGTTAGCCGTAGAAGGAAACTATATGAAATTATAAAAGTTTATTTGCGTTTTCCCAAAAAAAAATTTTTTTGAGTTAAATCCCTATTCCATAAAATGTGCGATGTGTTTATTTCTCACACATTAAGTAAACAATTAAAACTGGGATGTGTATTAAGAAGAGAGAAAATTAGCGGAATTAATAAAGATACAAAATTAAGACTGCTGTTTGGATAATTTACATTCAATAATATTCAATATTAGCCTTAAGCAGAACTAATTTTTCAAAAGAAACATCGGAAAGTGCATGGCGTCGAGGACTGTTTATAATGCCCGCCAACGAAAATAGCCTTTCCACAGGTGCTGACGATGTAAGCGGGGTGCTGAATCTTAAAGATGCTTTCTTTATCACACTCAAAAAAAAATTACTCAGATTATGGGAAAATGGGAATGATTCGGCGCTAAAGACATATTTCCATATTTTGATGTACAATTTTCTTTAAAACGTGGTTTTTATTCCTTGATTTGAAGAAAATCGTACATCAAAATATG
Source organism: Urophora cardui (assembly GCA_960531455.1). Classification (NCBI taxonomy): domain Eukaryota; kingdom Metazoa; phylum Arthropoda; class Insecta; order Diptera; family Tephritidae; genus Urophora; species Urophora cardui. The sequence continues at coordinate 87,296,222 of OY482673.1, read as the reverse complement.
GAAATATGTCTTTAGCGCCGAATCATTCCCACTTTTCCATAATCTGAGTAAGTTGTTTTTTCAGTGCAGAGGATATCTTTTAAAACAGCCGGCTACTATCAGTATCGTTCAAATATTTAAAAAATTCTTCTCTTATAATGGTTGAGCCACTACCAGGAAGCACTTCAGGTAAATCAGTGTTTTCTAAAGGTATATTGAGTTTTAAATCAAATATGTATTAAGTTTTTATATAGATATGTAGTTAGGTATTTACCGCCGAAGTCAAAAAATCTTCATCTAATATTGGCTTTTCATAGTTATGGTCATTTACATCTTCAAAAGTTGCAGTGGAGTTTTATTACTTATTTGTTATGAGATAAACCTAAGTAATTTGTTTAGTAAAATCTAGCAATTGTAATACATATTTTTTATACATGCAAAATCCACATTTTACGAAGAAAATTAGTGTGAGCTACAGCTCGATTTTTATGCATGAGGCCATTGTCTCCAGCCCACTAAAAGCTGCTATCTCAACCGCAAATATTATATACAATATGTGTGAAATTGCAAGCTTTACATAATTATCTGTAGTTTTTAGCACTTCTTTCAGAGCCAAGCATACACTGAGAGAAAAAAAATATATGGAGGGGTCAAAGAAATTGTTTACCTATTTTGAACACTACTTTCTTTGTTTTGAGTAAATTTTCCTTAAAACGGGTTAAAAGGTTTATAAAATATTGTTGTTACATGCGTTACCATGGTTTCATATACTTGTTTTGAAAAAATTCATACATTAAAATAATGAAAAATTCTTTAAGCGCATTCCATTCCCAACTTTCCTTGTTTTGAAGACTTGATTTCTATAATTTTGAGAAATTAAATTCCCATACAAATCCCCATGGCAACGAATTTGTTTGAATGTTTTTTTATGTTTTTTCCACATTTTTGAGAAAATTTACACAAAACAAAGAAAATTTTGTATTGGGACGCGTGTTCAAAATAAGGAAAATTATGTCTTTGATCGAGAGAAATTTTTTTTTTGAGTGTATTTTCCTCCCTACACCGTTTAGTATCAAAAAGCAATTTTAATAATTACGATTACAGTAATTGTAATTTCAAGTTTTTTACGATTACGATTACAGTAATCCTTATTTTCTGTAATCTTAAATTACAAAATTTAAGAATTACATGTAAAAAATTATTAAAATTGCTTTTTGATACTAAACGGTGTAGGGAGGAAAATACACTCAAAAAAAAAATTTCTCTCGATCAAAGACATAATTTTCCTTATTTTGAACACGCGTCCCAATACAAAATTTTCTTTGTTTTGTGTAAATTTTCTCAAAAATGTGGAAAAAACATAAAAAAAACATTCAAACAAATTCGTTGCCATGGGGATTTGTATGGGAATTTAATTTCTCAAAATTATAGAAATCAAGTCTTCAAAACAAGGAAAGTTGGGAATGGAATGCGCTTAAAGAATTTTTCATTATTTTAATGTATGAATTTTTTCAAAACAAGTATATGAAACCATGGTAACGCATGTAACAACAATATTTTATAAACCTTTTAACCCGTTTTAAGGAAAATTTACTCAAAACAAAGAAAGTAGTGTTCAAAATAGGTAAACAATTTCTTTGACCCCTCCATATATTTTTTTTCTCTCAGTGTATGCTTGGCTCTGAAAGAAGTGCTAAAAACTACAGATAATTATGTAAAGCTTGCAATTTCACACATATTGTATATAATATTTGCGGTTGAGATAGCAGCTTTTAGTGGGCTGGAGACAATGGCCTCATGCATAAAAATCGAGCTGTAGCTCACACTAATTTTCTTCGTAAAATGTGGATTTTGCATGTATAAAAAATATGTATTACAATTGCTAGATTTTACTAAACAAATTACTTAGGTTTATCTCATAACAAATAAGTAATAAAACTCCACTGCAACTTTTGAAGATGTAAATGACCATAACTATGAAAAGCCAATATTAGATGAAGATTTTTTGACTTCGGCGGTAAATACCTAACTACATATCTATATAAAAACTTAATATATATTTGATTTAAAACTCAATATACCTTTAGAAAACACTGATTTACCTGAAGTGCTTCCTGGTAGTGGCTCAACCATTATAAGAGAAGAATTTTTTAAATATTTGAACGATACTGATAGTAGCCGGCTGTTTTAAAAGATATCCTCTGCACTGAAAAAACAACTTACTCAGATTATGGAAAAGTGGGAATGATTCGGCGCTAAAGACATATTTCCATATTTTGATGTACGATTTTCTTCAAATCAAGGAATAAAAACCACGTTTTAAAGAAAATTGTACATCAAAATATGGAAATATGTCTTTAGCGCCGAATCATTCCCATTTTCCCATAATCTGAGTAATTTTTTTTTGAGTGTGATAAAGAAAGCATCTTTAAGATTCAGCACCCCGCTTACATCGTCAGCACCTGTGGAAAGGCTATTTTCGTTGGCGGGCATTATAAACAGTCCTCGACGCCATGCACTTTCCGATGTTTCTTTTGAAAAATTAGTTCTGCTTAAGGCTAATATTGAATATTATTGAATGTAAATTATCCAAACAGCAGTCTTAATTTTGTATCTTTATTAATTCCGCTAATTTTCTCTCTTCTTAATACACATCCCAGTTTTAATTGTTTACTTAATGTGTGAGAAATAAACACATCGCACATTTTATGGAATAGGGATTTAACTCAAAAAAATTTTTTTTTGGGAAAACGCAAATAAACTTTTATAATTTCATATAGTTTCCTTCTACGGCTAACTACAAAATCACTTTTATTTCCGCCATTTTTATCTTTTTGAGAATTTTATAAGACTAGACTTAAAGGCACGACCCAGTTATTGAAATATATGGCAAAATCCCAGAAATCGAAAATTTCGAGTTAAATCCCTATTGCATAAAACGGGCGACATATGTATGTAAAAATTATTATTATTTCTTGGAAAATGATGTTGGGTAAGTATATTACTGTTTTTTACACATTGTAATCCCAGAAAACGAGAACAGTAATCGTAATTTAAAATTTCTTACGATTACGATTACAGTAATCGTAATTTTTGTAACGACGATTACGATTACAGTAATCGTAATTTCAAGTTTCTTACGATTACGATTACAGTAATCGTAATTTTTGTAACGACGATTACGATTACAGTAATTGTAATTTCAAGTTTTTTACGATTACGATTACAGTAATCGTAATTTTTGTAACGACGATTACGATTACAGTAATCGTAATTTCAAAATTTCTAAGATTACGATTACTGTAATCGTAATCATCTTGTAATCGTAATCCTTATCGCCCAGCTCTGAATGACAATAACAACAAACAATTATACAAAAACTATAGTTGCACCTTAGTCATAAGAAAACATCTAGAAAACTGTCGAATTTCGACAGTAGGCAGCACTCTAGTATACCTAAAAATAATAAGTCCATCCTAATGTACGGCAAATAGTATTATAATAATTTTTATAGTTTTGCCACTGAGAAACAAAATTTATTTCGTTTCTGGTTTCGTTTTTGTTGCAAGGAACAAAATTAATTTTGTTTCTGATACTGAGAAACGAAATTAATTTTGTTTCTGAGAAACAAAATTAATTTAGTTTCGTTACGGATTTTGTTACAAGGAACAAAATTAATTTAGTTTCTAATTTTTGGGGTAAGTGGAAAAAAATTCAACAACTATTTACAGCGAAGGTTGAGTGTATAGCTATTTCACGAAAAACCATTTTCGATCATCAGCACTCTTTTCGGAAGTGGATGCACCGGGGATTGAACCCGAGTCCATTCCAACTTCAGCCGCAATGACCCAACGGATAAACACACTCGGCCATTGAGACTCTGTGCAAGCTGTTGGATTTTCCCCACTTAGCCTTTTTCAACATTAACGTTAGTGTGTATATGCTTTTGCATATATTCTCCACAAACGTGCTGAATTTTTGTTGTAGGCAGTTCGCAATGAACATTGTTGTTGGTATTTATTTTATGTATATACCAAACAACGTTAACAATTTTACTTGAAAGAGTTTTTAGTGCTTGGCACGAAATTTTTATTTTTAATTCAATTTTTAATTGTTGGGGTAAGTGGAAAAAAATTCAACAACTATTTACAGCGAAGGTTGAGTGTATAGCTATTTCACGAAAAACCATTTTCGATCATCAGCACTCTTTTCGGAAGTGGATGCACCGGGGATTGAACCCGAGTCCATTCCAACTTCAGCCGCAATGACCCAACGGATAAACACACTCGGCCATTGAGACTCTGTGCAAGCTGTTGGATTTTCCCCACTTTTGCCTTTTTCATTTTCAACATTAACGTTAGTGTGTATATGCTTTTGCATATATTCTCCACAAACGTGCTGAATTTTTGTTGTAGGCAGTTCGCAATGAACATTGTTGTTGGTATTTATTTTATGTATATACCAAACAACGTTAACAATTTTACTTGAAAGAGTTTTTAGTGCTTAGCACGAAATTTTTATTTTTAATTCAATTTTTAATTGTTGGGGTAAGTGGAAAAAAATTCAACAACTATTTACAGCGAAGGTTGAGTGTATAGCTATTTCACGAAAAACCATTTTCGATCATCAGCACTCTTTTCGGAAGTGGATGCACCGGGGATTGAACCCGAGTCCATTCCAACTTCAGCCGCAATGACCCAACGGATAAAAACACTCGGCCATTGAGACTCTGTGCAAGCTGTTGGATTTTCCCCACTTTTGCCTTTTTCATTTTCAACATTAACGTTAGTGTGTATATGCTTTTGCATATATTCTCCACAAACGTGCTGAATTTTTGTTGTAGGCAGTTCGCAATGAACATTGTTGTTGGTATTTATTTTATGTATATACCAAACAACGTTAACAATTTTACTTGAAAGAGTTTTTAGTGCTTAGCACGAAATTTTTATTTTTAATTCAATTTTTAATTGTTGGGGTAAGTGGAAAAAAATTCAACAACTATTTACAGCGAAGGTTGAGTGTATAGCTATTTCACGAAAAACCATTTTCGATCATCAGCACTCTTTTCGGAAGTGGATGCACCGGGGATTGAACCCGAGTCCATTCCAACTTCAGCCGCAATGACCCAACGGATAAACACACTCGGCCATTGAGACTCTGTGCAAGCTGTTGGATTTTCCCCACTTTTGCCTTTTTCATTTTCAACATTAACGTTAGTGTGTATATGCTTTTGCATATATTCTCCACAAACGTGCTGAATTTTTGTTGTAGGCAGTTCGCAATGAACATTGTTGTTGGTATTTATTTTATGTATATACCAAACAACGTTAACAATTTTACTTGAAAGAGTTTTTAGTGCTTAGCACGAAATTTTTATTTTTAATTCAATTTTTAATTGTTGGGGTAAGTGGAAAAAAATTCAACAACTATTTACAGCGAAGGTTGAGTGTATAGCTATTTCACGAAAAACCATTTTCGATCATCAGCACTCTTTTCGGAAGTGGATACACCGGGGATTGAACCCGAGTCCATTCCAACTTCAGCCGCAATGACCCAACGGATAAACACACTCGGCCATTGAGACTCTGTGCAAGCTGTTGGATTTTCCCCACTTTTGCCTTTTTCATTTTCAACATTAACGTTAGTGTGTATATGCTTTTGCATATATTCTCCACAAACGTGCTGAATTTTTGTTGTAGGCAGTTCGCAATGAACATTGTTGTTGGTATTTATTTTATGTATATACCAAACAACGTTAACAATTTTACTTGAAAGAGTTTTTAGTGCTTAGCACGAAATTTTTATTTTTAATTCAATTTTTAATTGTTGGGGTAAGTGGAAAAAAATTCAACAACTATTTACAGCGAAGGTTGAGTGTATAGCTATTTCACGAAAAACCATTTTCGATCATCAGCACTCTTTTCGGAAGTGGATGCACCGGGGATTGAACCCGAGTCCATTCCAACTTCAGCCGCAATGACCCAACGGATAAACACACTCGGCCATTGAGACTCTGTGCAAGCTGTTGGATTTTCCCCACTTTTGCCTTTTTCATTTTCAACATTAACGTTAGTGTGTATATGCTTTTGCATATATTCTCCACAAACGTGCTGAATTTTTGTTGTAGGCAGTTCGCAATGAACATTGTTGTTGGTATTTATTTTATGTATATACCAAACAACGTTAACAATTTTACTTGAAAGAGTTTTTAGTGCTTAGCACGAAATTTTTATTTTTAATTCAATTTTTAATTGTTGGGGTAAGTGGAAAAAAATTCAACAACTATTTACAGCGAAGGTTGAGTGTATATCTATTTCACGAAAAACCATTTTCGATCATCAGCACTCTTTTCGGAAGTGGATACACCGGGGATTGAACCCGAGTCCATTCCAACTTCAGCCGCAATGACCCAACGGATAAACACACTCGGCCATTGAGACTCTGTGCAAGCTGTTGGATTTTCCCCACTTTTGCCTTTTTCATTTTCAACATTAACGTTAGTGTGTATATGCTTTTGCATATATTCTCCACAAACGTGCTGAATTTTTGTTGTAGGCAGTTCGCAATGAACATTGTTGTTGGTATTTATTTTATGTATATACCAAACAACGTTAACAATTTTACTTGAAAGAGTTTTTAGTGCTTAGCACGAAATTTTTATTTTTAATTCAATTTTTAATTGTTGCGGTAAGTGGAAAAAAATTCAACAACTATTTACAGCGAAGGTTGAGTGTATAGCTATTTCACGAAAAACCATTTTCGATCATCAGCACTCTTTTCGGAAGTGGATGCACCGGGGATTGAACCCGAGTCCATTCCAACTTCAGCCGCAATGACCCAACGGATAAACACACTCGGCCATTGAGACTCTGTGCAAGCTGTTGGATTTTCCCCACTTTTGCCTTTTTCATTTTCAACATTAACGTTAGTGTGTATATGCTTTTGCATATATTCTCCACAAACGTGCTGAATTTTTGTTGTAGGCAGTTCGCAATGAACATTGTTGTTGGTATTTATTTTATGTATATACCAAACAACGTTAACAATTTTACTTGAAAGAGTTTTTAGTGCTTAGCACGAAATTTTTATTTTTAATTCAATTTTTAATTGTTGGGGTAAGTGGAAAAAAATTCAATATATATATATATATTCAATTCGGTATGTATTTCTGTCTGACAGTAACTCGTTCATTCTATCCTTGTAGTCTCGTTTGTACATTGCCACTGTTTTGTTACCTTTGTCGGAGTCTGTGATGATTATTTCATCTTTATATCTACTTAAAAATAGCTTAGTTTTCTTTAAGGTTTCTAATATAAATTTGTCTGTTGGGTTGTGTTTCATGTGTCTTTTATGCTGGGTTATACCGGCACTCAATCTGCCTCTCTCTATTTCTTTTGATCTTACTGCCCTAGCTCATCACATATTTACACACGGCCACACAGCTGATATAGATAACACAAAGATAATAGACAATGAGAAGAGAGAGAAAACTAGATACATATTAGAGAGTTTACATATACTAAAAAATAGAGAACGGACGGTTAACAAAAAAGAAGAAACCGAAGACATTGCTGCTACCTATTATTTTGTTTATAGTTATTTATATTTTAGTTTGACAAAGTTACCTGTTAAGTAAGGTATCTATGTATATGTATGTATACACAGTGCAATAATTTTTATTTTATCCATTGAAATATAAGTGATTTCTGTTTTTACTGTGATGGTTTTAAATGTTATAATGTATATATGTATCTGTATATTTAAAAATGTGTACTTATAATATAATGTTTGTTTTATTATGTTTGTCAATAAAGTTTACGCCCCTGAGGATGCCAAGGTGTTTGGCGAAACGTTGGGTAATCAGTGGATGTAACTACATTTTTATGTGACTTCGCACTTGCAACTTCCTTGACCAAAAAAGCCCATTATATGCTCAAAAAAAAATATCCTCGACATTTGATACATGATTCCTATGTAGAATTTTCTGCTGATTTCAAATATGTAATCAGATGGTTCAAAAGTAGAACAGTTTTCGAGATATTTATAAATTTCAGATTTTGAGCTAAGAAAAAAAATGTATGATTACTAGAGATGGGAAACGGGTAAATACCCAAAAGGTAAATACCAGTGCTGGAATTCTGTAACTTATTTTGCGACCGATAATCGCAAAATCTACCGACACAAAAATTTCCCTCGATACCTCTGCGATGATTATCGGAAACATCTGTCAAAATATACTATAGAAATCGACCGAAAAATCGTACAGAATAGCATAATCGCAAAAATGATCGCAAATTTACGACACCGATCCGAAAATTGTCGCAAATTGGTTACAGAATAGGCCCACAGGTAAATTGGGAAAATTTGGGTAAAAAAGGTAAATACCCAAATATTCACCCAAAAGTTGGGTATAAATAATTTTATAGAAACGAGTACTTTTTGAAACCAAATGAATAAGTTTCTTTACAAATTTTATTAATAACAAGTAATGAATTAAATACAAATTTAAATTTATCACAGTATTACGTTATAAATTAATTATTACATCTATATATATTAAGGTGGAGTGAAATCATATTCTTTTCTTTTTTTGTTCTTTTTTTGAACGTACCAGCAATGAAAACTTGCCTTTATACGAGTTAATGAACCCCAAAAAATTTTATGACGATAGCATGACGTTTTGAACTGCCCCCAGCCCCACAAAGTTGAAATCAATAAGCACGATCTGGTACAAATATGAAATTTTGAAAATTACAAAATCAAAAAACGAAGTATGAGGATTGATAAACATGGCTAAGCTGAGTATTAAAGTGAATTTTTTTCTTTTGGAAACAACAACAACAAAAGTTATTAAGATCAAAGTTTATATTGTGCATTTTTTAAATTGCAATTACTTAAAAACTACTGAACCGATTTCGAATATTATTATACCATTCGATAGGTATTTTGATTTCCTTTAATTTGATATACATACTTTTGTTGTTGAGTACCTTGCCTTAAATGATTTATATGCATATTTTTTCAAATCCGGAAGTCGGTTCCCTAGATATACATAGGTGAAAAGGTCAATACGAGGATTCGGCTTTCCCCTGAATATTTTAGGTCGATAGTATCAAATGAAAGGTATTGAACGGGGAATTTACATAAAATAGTACTAATTGTGATTCCTACGTCGGGTCTCCCGTTATGGGTCAAAACGTGGACCCGAATGACCCTCGAATATTTCTGAGCGATATTGGTACCAAATGAAAGGTCTTGATGAGGACTTCGACATAGAACTATTTTATTTGTGATTCCTAGGTCGGGCCCAAGATATGGGTCACAACATGGACCCGGATGAAACCGAAACCGGAATCATGGCTTCAATACAGAGATGTTCTAGATGTAATGTTCAAACTCATTCCCTGTGTAAAGGGCAATAAAAACGAAGAGGAAAGTCGAATGGAATGGGAATGGGAGGGGAAGGGGAGAGAGAGAAATTGGGAGTGAGTAAGGGGCGACGAATGAGAGGGGGAGAAAAAAGGAGTGGTAAGGGAAAGGAAAGGGTAAGGGAAAGGAAAAGGAAAGGGAAAGGAAACGGAGATGAAAGAGAAAGGAAAAAAGAAAGTTGAGGGAAAGGGAGTGGAAGTTTAAGAGAGGTCAGGTCTCCAGATGTGGGTCAAAATGTGGACCCGAATGAACCCGCAATATTTTTAAGAGATATTGGTATCAATTTCTATCGAAACCCGCTGAACGTAGAAGAAATAGGAGACCTCCACTACGTTGGGAAGATCAGGTGGACAGTGATGAGCTCAAAACTTTGACGCACTGATTTAGTTTTTCCGGTGAAATCTTATTCTTTTTACCAATCTCACTTTTCAACGCGGTGGGGCACTTAAAACAATTTATTAGATGTTTCGCTATTTTATTGACATTTGACAATTTATATATCGTATCACAGTATTTGCAGGTAACTGATTTTGTGTTACTTCTATTTGATGTAAAATGCTTCCATATATTTTGGTGTTTGGATCTTCCTATAGCCCAGCCTTAAACAATTGAATTCACGATTATGGCCCGGTTTCACCAACCGGTCTCAACTTAGTTAAGCCGATTTTTTTACGTTTTCAGTTTCACCATGCAACTAAGCTAAGTCACAAGTTAGTCAGCTTTTGCCTTGACTAAAACTAAACTAAAAATTTTAGTCGCTTTAGCAAATTTAACAACCAAAAGAGCGAATATGTCAAAAAAAATGAGCAAATACAGCAACCAAAACAACCAAAAAAACCATTATTTGGCAAAAAAGCTGGCAGGGTTGCTGGTTGCAAAACTATTTTCTTAGACTATTTGGTGAAACCCAAAAGTAAGTTAGCCCCAAATCTGGGCTAACTTAAGTCAAAACTTAGTTTAGCTTTAGTCACGTTGGTGAAACCGGACCTATTAATCAATATTAAGCCACCACTTTTATATAAGTTCCATTCAAGTTAATATATACATATGTATGTATCTTACAGCACAAGTTAATAAATACATAAATAATTTTAATGATTTTGCAAGCAAATGATTATGATGAAATTATTATTTCAGTACAGGTAAAGTAAAATTTGCTAAAGTTTAAATTATTTGCGTTTTCCCAAATATACCCTCGAGTTGGGTATTTATTTGGGAAAATACCCTTTTTTACCCTAAAAAGGGTTTTTACCGGGTATTTACCGGGTAGAAATCCTTCTCTAATGATTACTCATCTGTCAATATCTCCGCCATTACTGTCTCGATTTTTACGTTATTTAATTTTCTTTTGAGAGGATGAAATACCCATTCCAACAAAGCAAAAATAAAATCGCCGTTAAAGTGACGGAGTTATGGCGAACAAAATATTTTTTTTAATGAAAATTTTCAATTTTTTTTTCGAAATTCATCTTTTTTGTAATTTTTTTCACATTTGAGTCAACAGCCTATTTCTTAGTGAACATTTTGGCACTTTCCGTATTATAATCTGTGGAAAAATGGCAAAGTTATATTATATTAAGTGAAGAAACCTATATTTAGATTTTCATTGAACTTTCAAATCTGGCAAATGTAAATCACTATAACAATAATACTAGTTTACAGCAAAAATACCAAGAAATCGGGGTATGAGGGAAAATTGGCATGGCCCCCTGAGCTCAACATTGCACGGTTGCACTATTGAGTTTTATTTTTTGCACGGTTAGGTTTTTGAGATAATGGTAATTTTGCGTTTTTTTTGGTTATCACTTCATTGAAAAATATTTTTCGCTAAAGTTACATGTGCTATAACAGCTAACAGTACCTCGTTCAAAAGGTAATTAAAATACGCTTTTAACGACATACATACTTATGGTGGTTGAGTAAAAACTCACTGAGTGGATTTTTCGCAATTTTTTTTAATTTCGATTTTAAAAATAGTTTTTTTTTATAAGAAGTTGGGAAAATCAGCAAAAGATTTATTTTTAAAAATTAGCGGTAATGGCGGAGATATCGACTAATTAGTAGTCCTTTTTTTCTTATCTCAAAAACTGAAATTTCAAAATATCTCGAAAGCGGTTCTACTTTTGAGCCATCTGATTACTCTGAAAAAAATACCTGTAGTTAAACCAACAACTTTCCGCTGTTGAATCTCCGTCTTTGATTCAAAAGCAAAATTATTTGTTTTAACGGCAAAGTTTTTGATTCAACAACTTTCCGTAGTTAATTCAAAGACGGGCGTTGTTGATCCAAAAACTCCCTTGCTGTTGAAAATTTTTTAAATATAAAAAAAGAAGAATAAAAAAGGAAGAATAAAAAGATAGAAAAAAAAAATTTCAAATTCCATAACAAATACATAAAGTAAACGGTTAGCGTGTATACGAACTTTTTTACTACGAAGCTATAAACATGCACCACGAGTAATGTATTCAAACTACTTCAACAACCCATCATGTGAGAGTGTGGCAAAAAGTAGGCGGATTTGCAAAATATACCAGTGAAGAAAACAATACCATATAAAATCAATAACAATAATAATAAAAACAAAATACAAATAAATTAAATTTAGTGAAATTGTATTGCAGTGGAATGAATAGCATGAGCATTACTACGCTGCAAACGAGAGTTGTTTTAAAGGCTGGAAGAAGTGGCCAAGGCAGATGAAGAATAAAAAAATAAAGATGGAAGTGGTGAATCGAAAAACTTCGTTTGGTGAAACCAGGCCTTATAGGCGAATTCTGTAACTCCGTCTCATCTCAAGTCACAAAATTTGAGATTTGAGACATGAGACATTTTTAGTGACTTGAGCCATTTTTGGTATTCTGTAAGCCACAGTCACTAAAAATTTCACCAAAGACTGTGGTGAAAATGTACTGAGACTGTTTGAGATAACAAAATAATTTAACGAATACTCACTAATCGATTACATACGAAAATAGGTTTTGGAAATGAATTTATGAGCAATATATTGCATTAAAAAAAAAAGCGTATCATTACTACTTATCACTTATAAAAATAGTTATGAATATAATGTTTTATGCGTGTTTTATCTGAAAGGATTCGCAAAAAAAGTCATGTAACGTAAAACATTGAAATATCGATAAATATCGTATCACATCACTATTTACACTTGATCGAAATGGCGGAAAAAAGTAAGTCAGCAAAACCAGCAAAATTTTATTATTTTGCTAATTTCATACAAATAAACTTGTTTTATTGCAGAAAATAGCAAGCGAACAAGCAAAGAGCAAACAAATTGTAAGTTTTTATAAATTTTGACGCTTTATTTAGTTCACCTCAATGTTTTGTTTATTTTGTGACCTCCTCGCCACCAGGTCACTAATTAGTGACGTATTTTTTGAGACTTGAGACGTGAGCTCGCTTACAGAATACCAGATTGTCTCAAAATCAATCTCACCACGAAAAAGTCTCCAAAAGTCTCTATTAGTGACTAGAGATTGCTTACAGAATTCCGGTATTAGTATTAATATCGCTAGGTAAACATTAGAGCGTATCACGGTGTATGGAGGAAAAAAAAGTTGAAAATGTTCCCCCCCAGTTTGAACACTTACCTTATGAGGTTTTCAAAAAAAATTTTTGTAATTTTTTTGTCACCCTGTAAAAACAGCGAAATTTGTTTTTTTCTATAATTTCTATATTTTACGTTCGATTTTCAAAAGTGATACATTTTTAGAAAGGTATTCACCAAGGCAATATTTCATCCATAGAAACTTTTAGCCCATCATGCCAAGTTCAGCTTTTATTCTATTTTTACTAAATCCAACACCCTGTATTTGAAAAAAAATTATTTCCTGAATACTAAGAAAAACAAGTAAGAGCGCGGCTGACTTCGGACGTACCAAAGACTGCATACCTTTCATGAATGGGGAAATGAAAAGTTGCATAGTCTGATATTGTTTAATTTATACTTTCAACTCTCTGGGTAATTTATACAAAGATTCCTTAGAAAAAGAAGTGTCATTATTTAGATGGAGAAGTTATACCCTAAAATATATATATCTGAACAATCGGTTGTATGGTAGCTATATGATATAGTGGTCCGATTCGGCCGATTCCGACAAATGGTAAGCTTCTCCTAAAAATACACTAACATTCCGAATTTCATGCAGATATCTCAAAAATTGAGGGACTAGTTTGCGATTAAACAGACAGACAGACAGACAGACGGACATGGCTTAATCGACTCAGCTCATGATCCTGATCATATTGGTATATATTTTCGTAGGTCTGCAACGCCTCGTTCTGGTACTTTCACCATTCGTGTTTCGGTACAAAGTTATAATACCATTTCATTCCCATGAATGGTATAAAAAGAATATTTACCTGCATATAATGAGGAAATAAATGTAATGCATTTATGCTAAATCTTTTCTTGGCTCTAATTTTCTGTAACGTTCTCGGCTACTTAATTTAGCGAGTATATAACCTAGGCGTTCCTCGTCGGCAACTTCTGTACAAGAATCACTTACTACCTGTTCAAATCGCTCAGTATTTAGAGAATGGCATAGAAAATCTGAGTAAATTAATAGGTTATAATTAGTATCAATCACTGCTGTTTGGAAATATTAATCAGGTATATTTCATTAGAATTTTGTAGTTCCTGCAAGTCCGTATCAGAATAAAATTGCAAGCATGGTGGCTCTGTAATTCTAAATGAGCTCCAATCGATCATTTGAGTGTACTATGTACTTCTTCATGGCATTTCTGCTCTGAGTTGCTCTATTTCGACAGCTGCCCTACTTTGCTCTGCTCTAACCTGCTCCGAACTTTTTTTGTTCATTAAACAGAGCTAATATTAATAAGTAATAATCTTTTTTACTCATATAATGATGTCAAAAATAAATTCAAGGCTAAATTTACTTTATTCAAAAAAAATTTTTTTTAATACAGGGTGTTGGTTTTAAATAAATTTTAATAAAAGCTAAAGTTGGTGTCGCAGGTTAATGGCTTATATGGACGAAATATGACACGGGTTAAAACCTTTACAACAATATATTGCTCGTTAAAATCAAACACCAAATAGAAAAGTTATAAGCAAAAAACGAATTTCGCTGTTTTTACAGGGTGCCGAAAAAAATTTTTTTTCCATTTTTGAAATCTCCAAGGAGTAAACATTCGAACCAGAGGGGAACATTTTAAACTTTTTTTGGCGATACGCTCTAGTAAACATACATTATATAAAAAAATAAAATAAAATAAAATAAAAAAATATATATTATATTAAAAAAAAATTACTATTGTTTACAATTTTTTTGAGGTTAATTTATATGCGTGAGTATTTGCTTCAATGGTGCCCGTTTCTGGACCAAAAACTTTTGCTGTTAATTCAAAAGCAAAAACTGTTAACTTAAATGTAAAAGTTTTTTTTAGAGTTAATTAATTTCTTTTGCTATTATCTTTGTTATTTCATAAGCTAGATCCATGAAGCTTGAACTATATTAAACTTTACTTTATTTACCATAAATTGTTATAAAATTTATTAGGATGTGATTACCAGTGGCGGGCGCTTCATACAAGCTGAGAAGCCCGGCTTGCGTACATATTTTCGTTCATTTCATTCTACAAATTTCTTTAAAATCTGGTTATTTTACGTTCTAAATGCGTTTACTATTTAAGTTCTCAATAATATAGCACCCACTGTACATCCGGTGCCTAAAAGCATGCTAAGAAAATAGCGCAAATACACCACCAATCCACCTCACAATGTGTATTTTGTTTGTACAGCCAATCACAATACAGTGAGCATGCTTTAACGTTTCCACACATTAGCTTTTACGTGGCTTTCAAAACAGAATAACATAGCTTGTTTTCTCGCTTTCTCTAAGGAGAAATCAATTGCTTATTTTCATACTTAAATTGAAAAAAAAACTAGCAAAACACTTTTTTATTTTTCACATGAAATTTGTATGGGGATGAGAAGCTGGCTTCGGCATTCAACAGTATTCACAGTCATATGCATATTTGATATTTTCGTTTGCATGTACATACTTATGTACATAATTTCTTACATGTACATGTACATGCAAACATAAATATCAAATACCAGATTATAAAAGCGTTGATTGTGATTTTTGGCGACTATTGGCACAATATCAAGATAATTTTAAAAAGCGACGGAAATCAAAATCAAATAAAATCAAACATTTCACGACTTTTGGTAATTGGACCTCAGTTCTTCAAACACTAAAGCACCCATTTTTTAGATATTAGATAATAAGCAAATACACTTGCTACTGCTGAAATTTCCGTCAGTATAAGGAAATTAAAAATACCTCTGCGCTTTTGTGTGAGATTTCCCTATAAGTTTAGCGTCATCAATCAAAACGTGGACCCGGCTGACCCTCGAATGTTTCTGAGCGATATTGGTAGCAATTGGTCTTGATGAGGACTCCAACATACATAGAACTCTTTTAACTATGATGCCTAGGCCGGGTCTCCAGATATGGGTCATAACGTGGACCCAGATGGTCCTCGAATGTTTCTGTGAGATATTGGCATCAAATGATGAAGACTTCGAGATAGAACTATTTTCATTGTAAGGGCTAGGCCGGGCCCCCAGATATAGGCCAAGACGTATTTAAAAATAATGTAAATACTAGGGCTCTAGATACCCGGGTATCGAGCAATTCGATCTGATCGTTTTTGAAGCCCGTTTGTTGTTCAAATTCCCGTACAAACATTCGAGCTTACAAACAAAAAAAATGTGCATCGGAAAAACAAAAATAAAAAAAAACTACATGTAAAGAAAAAAAATAATAATAAACAAAAGAAACAAAGAAACTTCAAAATACCCGAATTGTTCAAATGCCCGTACAAACATACGGGTAATAAGCAAACAAACGAGTGTTTGACCATTTGAAACGCATTTATTCGGGCTACTCGCAAATGTTAAAAACAAAAATTGAGAGCTCTAGATCAAAGTCAATGACGGAACGCAATCAGACTTTTAGATAATACAGCAAAAAAAATTACGTAAGTGGCTAATGTTTATGCTTCACACATACATGGGCTTGCCCAGACAATTTATGCTAGGTCCGCCACTGGTGATTACCACTACTCAGTAAAAACTGAAGTGGAACGTAATAATCTTATTACTCAAACAACATAACTCGGCAAAAACCGAAGTGGACCATATTTATCTTATAGCTTATAACTCAAACAGCTTGAACTTCTGCTATATCTCTGTTATTTCAAAAGCTAGAACCATGAAACTTTAACAATATTAAACTTTGCGTATGTTTTTACATGGCCGTTTTTTCTAATAATTATTTTATGTGATTTTTAAATCGGAGAGCCTGCCGAAAAACAAAAATCTAAAAACGTTAACAACAATTGTCTGTACAAAAGCTTTGTTTGTTAATAGCTTTAGAACTTTGTACAAACAAAACACACAATTGCACCAGCATACTAGGTAGCAAAGACAGAGTGTCATTAAGCTACTGTTGTTGGTATGTGGATTGTAATAAAAGGAAAATTGAGAATTAAGCGAAACAAAGCTGAAGGCGGTGGTAGCTCAATGAGATTGTCATTGGACTACCAATCGAAAAGATTTATGTTCGATTCTCGGTTGAGGCCGCCTGAAGAAGTCTTGATGAGGGGATGTGGTGGTCTCCGAAATGGATCCATAACTTCTACCAAACAAATTTTTTCAGTTTTCCTTAATTAAAAACTGGCCAATAGCTCATAAAATTCACATAATATTAAACTTTACTTTATTTGCCAGAAATTGTTTTAAATTTTATTACGATATGATTACCACAATTCAGTAAAAACTGAAGTGGAACGTAATAATCTTATAATTCAAACAAAACAACTCGGCAAAAACCGAATTGGAACATATTTATCTTATAGCTTATAACTCAAACAGCTTGAACTTCTGCTATATCTCCGTTATTTAAAAAGCTAGAACCATGATACTTGAACTATATTAAGCTTTACTTTATTTGCCACAAATTGTTATACATTATATTACGATGTGGTTACCACAACTCAGTAAAAACGGAGGTGGAACATGTTTATTTTATAACTGAAATAACCTGAATTTCTGTTGCTTCGTTATTTCAAAATCCATGAAATTTGAACTAAATTAAACTTTACTTTATTTGCCAAAAATTGTTATACAACTCAGTAAAAGCTGAAGTGGAACATGTCTATCTTATAACTGAAATAACCTTAATTTCTTTTGCTTCTATCTTTCTTATTTCAAAAGCTAGAGCCATGAAACTTTAACCATATTAAAGTATACTTTATTTTCCAAAAGCTGTTTAAATTTTATTAGGATGTGATAACTACTACTCAGTAAAAACTGAAGTGGAACGTAATAATCTTATAACTCAAACAACCTGCATTTTTTGCTAATATCTTTGTTATTTCATAAGCTACAGCCATGAAGCTTGAACTATATTAAACTTTACTTTATTTACCATAAATTGTTATCAAATTTTTGTAAAATAAGGAAAATTGAAATTTAAGCGAAACAAAGCTGACGGCGGTGGTAGCTCAGTGGGATAGACATTGGACTACCAATCGAAACGACCTAAGTTCGATTCTCGGTTGAGGCCGCTGGAAGAAGTCTGACGAGGGGATGTGGTGGTCTCCGAAATGGATCCATAACTTCTACCAAAAAATTTTTTTTCAATTTTGCTTAATTATAAACTGGCCAATAGCTCATATAAAATTCACATAAAATAATTATTAGAATCAAAACGGCCATGTAAAAACAAACGTAAATGTAATAAAATTTATTAGGATATGGTTACCACAACTCAGTAAAAACTGAAGTGGAACGTAATAATTTTATACTCAAACAACCTGAATTTTTTTACTATTATCTTTGTTATTTCATAAGCTGGAGCCATGAAACTTTAACTATATTATACTTTACTTTATTTGCCAAAAATTGTTATACATTATATAACGATGTGGTTACCACAACTCAGTAAAAAACAGAGGTGGAAGATGTTTATTTTGTAACTGAAATAACCTGAATTTCTGTTCCACTTCTATCTTCGTTATTTCAAAAGCCATGAAATTTGAACTATATTAAACTTTACTTTATTTGCCAAAAATTGTTATACAACTCAGTAAACACTGAAGTGGAACATGTTTATTTTATAACTGAAATAACCTGAATTTCTGGTGCTTTCATCTTCGTTATTTCAAAAGGCATGAAATTTGAACTAAATTAAACTTTACTTTATTTGCCAAAAATTGTTATACAACTCAGTAAAAACGGAGGTGGAACATGTTTATTTTATAACTGAAATAACCTGAATTTCTGTTGCTTCGTTATTTCAAAATCCATGAAATTTGAACTAAATTAAACTTTACTTTATTTGCCAAAAATTGTTATACAACTCAGTAAAAGCTGAAGTGGAACATGTCTATCTTATAACTGAAATAACCTTAATTTCTTTTGCTTCTATCTTTCTTATTTCAAAAGCTAGAGCCATGAAACTTTAACCATATTAAAGTATACTTTATTTTCCAAAAGCTGTTTAAATTTTATTAGGATGTGATAACTACTACTCAGTAAAAACTGAAGTGGAACGTAATAATCTTATAACTCAAACAACCTGCATTTTTTGCTAATATCTTTGTTATTTCATAAGCTACAGCCATGAAGCTTGAACTATATTAAACTTTACTTTATTTACCATAAATTGTTATAAAATTTTTGTAAAATAAGGAAAATTGAAATTTAAGCGAAACAAAGCTGACGGCGGTGGTAGCTCAGTGGGATAGACATTGGACTACCAATCGAAACGACCTAAGTTCGATTCTCGGTTGAGGCCGCTGGAAGAAGTCTGACGAGGGGATGTGGTGGTCTCCGAAATGGATCCATAACTTCTACCAAAAATTTTTTTTTCAATTTTGCTTAATTATAAACTGGCCAATAGCTCATATAAAATTCACATAAAATAATTATTAGAATCAAAACGGCCATGTAAAAACAAACGTAAATGTTATAAAATTTATTAGGATATGGTTACCACAACTCAGTAAAAACTGAAGTGGAACGTAATAATTTTATACTCAAACAACCTGAATTTTTTTACTATTATCTTTGTTATTTCATAAGCTGGAGCCATGAAACTTTAACTATATTATACTTTACTTTATTTGCCAAAAATTGTTATACATTATATAACGATGTGGTTACCACAACTCAGTAAAAAACAGAGGTGGAAGATGTTTATTTTGTAACTGAAATAACCTGAATTTCTGTTCCACTTCTATCTTCGTTATTTCAAAAGCCATGAAATTTGAACTATATTAAACTTTACTTTATTTGCCAAAAATTGTTATACAACTCAGTAAACACTGAAGTGGAACATGTTTATTTTATAACTGAAATAACCTGAATTTCTGGTGCTTTCATCTTCGTTATTTCAAAAGGCATGAAATTTGAACTAAATTAAACTTTACTTTATTTGCCAAAAATTGTTATACAACTCAGTAAAAACGGAGGTGGAACATGTTTATTTTATAACTGAAATAACCTGAATTTCTGTTGCTTCGTTATTTCAAAATCCATGAAATTTGAACTAAATTAAACTTTACTTTATTTGCCAAAAATTGTTATACAACTCAGTAAAAGCTGAAGTGGAACATGTCTATCTTATAACTGAAATAACCTTAATTTCTTTTGCTTCTATCTTTCTTATTTCAAAAGCTAGAGCCATGAAACTTTAACCATATTAAAGTATACTTTATTTTCCAAAAGCTGTTTAAATTTTATTAGGATGTGATAACTACTACTCAGTAAAAACTGAAGTGGAACGTAATAATCTTATAACTCAAACAACCTGCATTTTTTGCTAATATCTTTGTTATTTCATAAGCTACAGCCATGAAGCTTGAACTATATTAAACTTTACTTTATTTACCATAAATTGTTATAAAATTTTTGTAAAATAAGGAAAATTGAAATTTAAGCGAAACAAAGCTGACGGCGCTGGTAGCTCAATGGGATAGACATTGGACTACCAATCGAAACGACCTAAGTTCGATTCTCGGTTGAGGCCGCTGGAAGAGGTCTGACGAGGGGATGTGGTGGTCTCCGAAATGGATCCATAACTTCTACCAAAAAATTTTTTTTCAATTTTGCTTAATTATAAACTGGCCAATAGCTCATATAAAATTCACATAAAATAATTATTAGAATCAAAACGGCCATGTAAAAACAAACGTAAATGTTATAAAATTTATTAGGATATGGTTACCACATTTCAGTAAAAACTGAAGTGGAACGTAATAATCTTATACTCAAACAACCTGAATTTTTTTACTATTATCTTTATTATTTCATAAGCTGGAGCCATGAAACTTTAACTATATTATACTTTACTTTATTTGCCAAAAATTGTTATACATTATATAACGATGTGGTTACCACAACTCAGTAAAAAACAGAGGTGGAAAATGTTTATTTTGTAACTGAAATAACCTGAATTTCTGTTCCACTTCTATCTTCGTTATTTCAAAAGCCATGAAATTTGAACTATATTAAACTTTACTTTATTTGCCAAAAATTGTTATACAACTCAGTAAACACTGAAGTGGAACATGTTTATTTTATAACTGAAATAACCTGAATTTCTGGTGCTTTCATCTTCGTTATTTCAAAAGGCATGAAATTTGAACTAAATTAAACTTTACTTTATTTGCCAAAAAATGTTATACAACTCAGTAAAAACGGAGGTGGAACATGTTTATTTTATAACTGAAATAACCTGAATTTCTGTTGCTTCGTTATTTCAAAATCCATGAAATTTGAACTAAATTAAACTTTACTTTATTTGCCAAAAATTGTTATACAACTCAGTAAAAGCTGAAGTGGAACATGTCTATCTTATAACTGAAATAACCTTAATTTCTTTTGCTTCTATCTTTGTTATTTCAAAAGCTAGAGCCATGAAACTTTAACCATATTAAAGTATACTTTATTTTCCAAAAGCTGTTTAAATTTTATTAGGATGTGATAACTACTGCTCAGTAAAAACTGAAGTGGAACGTAATAATCTTATAACTCAAACAACCTGCATTTTTTGCTAATATCTTTGTTATTTCATAAGCTACAGCCATGAAGCTTGAACTATATTAAACTTTACTTTATTTACCATAAATTGTTATAAAATTTTTGTAAAATAAGGAAAATTGAAATTTAAGCGAAACAAAGCTGACGGCGGTGGTAGCTCAGTGGGATAGACATTGGACTACCAATCGAAACGACCTAAGTTCGATTCTCGGTTGAGGCCGCTGGAAGAAGTCTGACGAGGGGATGTGGTGGTCTCCGAAATGGATCCATAACTTCTACCAAAAAATTTTTTTTCAATTTTGCTTAATTATAAACTGGTCAATAGCTCATATAAAATTCACATAAAATAATTATTAGAATCAAAACGGCCATGTAAAAACAAACGTAAATGTTATAAAATTTATTAGGATATGGTTACCACAACTCAGTAAAAACTGAAGTGGAACGTAATAATTTTATACTCAAACAACCTGAATTTTTTTACTATTATCTTTGTTATTTCATAAGCTGGAGCCATGAAACTTTAACTATATTATACTTTACTTTATTTGCCAAAAATTGCTATACATTATATAACGATGTGGTTACCACAACTCAGTAAAAAACAGAGGTGGAAGATGTTTATTTTGTAACTGAAATAACCTGAATTTCTGTTCCACTTCTATCTTCGTTATTTCAAAAGCCATGAAATTTGAACTATATTAAACTTTACTTTATTTGCCAAAAATTGTTATACAACTCAGTAAACACTGAAGTGGAACATGTTTATTTTATAACTGAAATAACCTGAATTTCTGGTGCTTTCATCTTCGTTATTTCAAAAGGCATGAAATTTGAACTAAATTAAACTTTACTTTATTTGCCAAAAATTGTTATACAACTCAGTAAAAACGGAGGTGGAACATGTTTATTTTATAACTGAAATAACCTGAATTTCTGTTACTTCGTTATTTCAAAATCCATGAAATTTGAACTAAATTAAACTTTACTTTATTTGCCAAAAATTGTTATACAACTCAGTAAAAGCTGAAGTGGAACATGTCTATCTTATAACTGAAATAACCTTAATTTCTTTTGCTTCTATCTTTGTTATTTCAAAAGCTAGAGCCATGAAACTTTAACCATATTAAAGTATACTTTATTTTCCAAAAGCTGTTTAAATTTTATTAGGATGTGATAACTACTGCTCAGTAAAAACTGAAGTGGAACGTAATAATCTTATAACTCAAACAACCTGCATTTTTTGCTAATATCTTTGTTATTTCATAAGCTACAGCCATGAAGCTTGAACTTTATTAAACTTTACTTTATTTACCATAAATTGTTATAAAATTTTTGTAAAATAAGGAAAATTGAAATTTAAGCGAAACAAAGCTGACGGCGGTGGTAGCTCAATGGGATAGACATTGGACTACCAATCGAAACGACCTAAGTTCGATTCTCGGTTGAGGCCGCTGGAAGAAGTCTGACGAGGGGATGTGGTGGTCTCCGAAATGGATCCATAACTTCTACCAAAAAGAATTTTTTCAATTTTACTTAATTATAAACTGGCCAATAGCTCATATAAAATTCACATAAAATAATTATTAGAATCAAAACGGCCATGTAAAAACAAACGTAAATGTTATAAAATTTATTAGGATATGGTTACCACAACTCAGTAAAAACTGAAGTGGAACGTAATAATCTTATACTCAAACAACCTGAATTTTTTTACTATTATCTTTGTTATTTAATAAGCTGGAGCCATGAAACTTTAACTATATTATACTTTACTTTATTTGCCAAAAATTGTTATACATTATATAACGATGTGGTTACCACAACTCAGTAAAAAACAGAGGCGGAACATGTTTATTTTATAACTGAAATAACCTGAATTTCTGGTGCTTTCATCTTCGTTATTTCAAAAGGCATGAAATTTGAAGTAAATTAAACTTTACTTTATTTGCCAAAAATTGTTATACAACTCAGTAAAAGCTGAAGTGGAACATGTCTATCATAACTGAAATAACCTTAATTTCTTTTGCTTCTATCTTTGTTATTTCAAAAGCTAGAGCTATGAAATTTCAACCATATTAAAGTTTACTTTATTTTCCAAAAGCTGTTTAAATTTTATTAGGATGTGATAACTACTACTCAGTAAAAACTGAAGTGGGACGTAATAATCTTATAACTCAAACAAACTGCATTTTTTGTTAATCAGCCTTATTGTAAATTTCGCGTGAATGCCATTCCCAATGGAAAAATTCCCACGTTTGTGCTTTTCTCATTGTGAACTTCACATGTGAAAAATTTCCCATTTTCGAAAAATTACCCTAACCGTCAACAAATTTTTTTCCACCTGAATGTGTAAAATTTGTCCGCAAAACTGAAAGTTGGGAACAACACTCGATAAAATGTAAGGATTGTTTATTACTTATTAAACTTAGATTAAGAATTATTTTATATCACCTTAGGTCTATTAACAAAACTCAGTTGACTTTCTTGGTAAGCACTATGGCCGAAAATCCTGATACAGGAAAGGGCTTCCAAAAAAAAATAAAGATAAAGTGCTGGCTTTTTGGAAGAAATTGAACAATTCCCTCAATAGCATGGGCCCACCATCAAAATCAATCTCCGAATGGAAAAAGGTGACTATTAATGCAATGTGGCTATGGAATGTGCCATAATTTATATAGCCATTGCTTACAGGTTTGGATTGATCAAAAACGATACGTACGAAACAAGGCTGTCGAAAATACCAAAAATAGGAAAAAGACCGGTGGAGGACCTTGCAAGCAACATGTTTTTTCTGTATTAGAACAGTCAATTTTGGATATAACTGCGTCAGTAGCAGCTGTGGAAGGTGTCGAAGATGGCAAGCCTTTTGGTTTGCATGCAACGAAATCAACTGGTAAGCAACGTGAAAATAAAAGTAGTGATGAAGACAAAAGCTCAAGTGAGGACTCAGAAGTGGAACTTAGTTGCATGGACAATAGCTTGCACGAAAATAGCACCGAAACTGCAGCTGACACGCAAAGGGAAAGTGAATTGCCTGCACAAAAAACCAGCCAGCAAACTCGCAAAAAAATTAACCCTTCGGAGCTATTAAACATTGAACTAGATGTTCAAAAAGAAATGAATGACAACGTCAGAAAGGGCTTGGAAATCCAGAGTCATCACTATACTGAAATAGAAGGCCACTTAAATGAATTAAACCAAGGTCTTGAAAACTTTCAGAATACTCAAAACAGTTTGCTAAAGGAAACAAAACGCCACAATTCGGAAATTGAACGGCTCAGAAAAATTGAAGTTGACCGTAAACTCATACTTATAAACAGCCAAATCGAGGTTCAAAATTTGAAAATACTAGCTGCAAAGAAAAGCTTAGGCATTAATTAGAATGTTCGAACGTTTTTGTAAAAAATGAATTTTATGTACGTATGTACTTTATTTTTTCAAATTGGTAAAGCAAGATTGACAATAAAGCCGCTTTTGAGCTAATACAAATGAGACATTTTTTTTAAGAGTGTCATTCAATTACAAAAACATTTTGTGACAAATTTACATAAGTGAATTGCCTATATTCGCTCTAATACGCTTAGCCTCATTGAGGTATGATGAATGCAATTCAGATTATTCAAACGCGTTCAGAAATTTCCGGTTGAGAAGCTCTATTTGAAATAAAAGGTGTGACATCGCACCGATACTTTAAGCATATATTGTGCAACGCGCAACAGACATTGGT
This sequence comes from Urophora cardui, assembly GCA_960531455.1. Taxonomy (NCBI): domain Eukaryota; kingdom Metazoa; phylum Arthropoda; class Insecta; order Diptera; family Tephritidae; genus Urophora; species Urophora cardui. The sequence continues at coordinate 87,270,987 of OY482673.1, read as the reverse complement.
AATTTGAGCTGCTTTCTTAGGCGAATAATGCAGCTCCCTGGCTCCTAGTACACACCTCCATCTATTTTTTAAAACGCCATTGGTCCTTTCCACAATGTTACGTCCACGTGCATGAACCTCATTAAATTTGCTTTCTGTGGAGCCTTCTTCCGCTGATCTGTGGGGTGTTAGCAACCAAGGCTCCAGTGGATATCGCGTCGCCTATGAACAAAAATTAATTTTGGGACTTACAGACTTCATTAAAATTGTACCTAGCAGCCAAACATTTCTGGTGCCTTGCAAGTAATCCTGCTCCATTGAAACCCTCAATTCACTTGTACTCCAAATTAATGAGTCATGGCAGGCTCCAGCGTGTGTAGCATCGACGTATCTTATTGCCATTTTGTTATCACATACCTGCAGATAAACTTATTTTATATTATGCTTAGAAGCATACATTACAAATCTACCAGCAAAACATTCATACTGTAGTAACCCTTTCTGTTATAATAAAGGTGTTTATTATTCCTAGGGCCTATAATTCTAACGTGTGTGCCATCTATGCAGCCAATAATGCCTGGGATATTAAATTGTTGATGAAAATCCAAAGCAATTTCACGCATTTCGTCTTGAGTAGGCCATTTTATCCACTGATTGCAAAGGCACTCCTCAAAAACATTCAATACTTCAGACAACACGTGGCTAAAACTTGACTGCGATAAGCCAACATCCACTTGCCTCCCTACTCCTTTTTGGTATGCTCCTTCACCAAAAAATCTTAGAGAAGCTGAAAGCTTTACGACTGTGTCTATTGCAAAACGTTTACGTGCCACTGGCAGACCAGTGTGCAATACATCCAACAAATATTTGAACGCCGGCTTGTTTATTCTATACAATTGGTGAAAGCTATGTAGATATAAATAGTTAAAACGCGATTATTTATTTGGTTTACGAGTCTAATTATTTGCATGTTTACCTTGCATTGGGTAATTCAAGGGGATTACACTTGTCGCGTAAAATCTTTCTGGACACTCGTTCGGCCAATTGCTGACTGGAAACAAAAACAAAATATGAGTGATGTTCACAATAGCATATTCGAAATTCGAATATAAGGATTGATTCACACGAAATTAACGATACGAATTTTTTGTTCATGGGAAATAAAAAATTCATGGGATTGATTTATTCACATGAAGTTTACAATAAGGCTGAATATCTTTATTTCATAAGCTAGAGCCATGAAACTTGAACTATATTAAACTTTACCTTATTTACCATAAATTGTTATACATTTTATTACGATGTGGTTACCGCAACTCAGTAAAAACGGAGCCATGAAAATTTAACTATATTAAAGTTTACTTTATTTCCAAAGGAAGGGAACAAATTTATTTTATAACAGAAATAACACTTGCTTCTTGTTATTTTAAAAGCTGGAGCCATGATTATTGAACTATATAAAGTTTACTTTATTTGCCAAAAATTGTTATACATTTTATTACGATGTTGGTACCACAACTCAGTAAAAACGGAAGTGGAACATGTTTATTTTATACCTGAAATAACCCGAATTTCTGTTGCTTTTACCTTCGTTGTTTCAAAAGCTAGGGCCATGAAACTTTAGCCATATTAAAGTTTACTTTATTTGCCAGAAATTGTTTTAAAGTAAAAACTGAAGTGGAACGTAATAACCTTATAACTCAAACAACACAACTCGGCAAAAACCGATGTGGAACATATTTATCTTATAGCTTATAACTCAAACAGCTTGAACTTCTGCTATATCTCTGTTATTTAAAAAGCTAGAGCCATGATATTAAACTTTACTTTATTTACCATAAATTGTTATAAAATTTATTAGGATGTGATTACCACTACTCAGTAAAAACTGAAGTGGAACGTAATAATTTTATAACTCAAAAAACACAACTCGGCAAAAACCGAAGTGGAACATATTTATCTTATATGAACTATATTAAACTTTACTTTATTTGCCAAAAATTGTTATACAACTCAGTAAAAACTGAAGTGGAAATGTTTATCTTATAACTGAAATTACCTTCATTTCTTTTGCTTCTATCTTTGTTATTTCAAAAGCTAGAGCCATGAAACTTTAACTATATTAAAGTTTACTTTATTTCCAAACGAAGGGAATAAATTTACTTTATAACAGAAATAAGTTGAACTACACTTGCTTTTTGTTATTTTAAAAGCTGGAGCCATGATTATTGAACTATATTAAAATTTACCTTATTTGCCAAAAATTGTTATAAAATTTATTAGGATGTGATAACCACAACTTAGTAAAAACTGAAGTGGAACGTAATAATCTTATACTCAAACAACCTGAATTTTGTTGCTATTATCTTTGTTATTTCATAAGCTGGAGCCATGAAACTTTAACTATATTAAACTTTACTTTATTTGCCAAAAATTATTATACATTTTATTACCATGTTGTTACCACAACTCAGTAAAAACGCAAGTGAAACATGTTTATTTTATAGCTGAAATAAGCCGAATTTATGTTGCTTTTACCTTCGTTATTTCAAAAGCTAGGGCCATGAAACTTTAACAATATTAAACTTTACTTTATTTGCCAGAAATTGTTATAAAATTTATTAGGATGTGATTACAACTACTCAGTAAAAACTGAAGTGGAACGTAATAATCTTATAACTCAAACAACACAACTCGGCAAAAACCGAAGTGGAACATATTTATCTTATAGCTTATAACTCAAACAACTTGAACTTCTGATATATCTTTATTATTTCATAAGCTGGAGCCATGAAACTTTACTTTATTTGCCAAAAATTTTTATACATCTTATTCCGATGTGGTTACCACAACTCAGTAAAAACGGGAGTGGAACATGTTTATTTTATAACTGAAATAACCTGAATTTCTGTTGCTTCGTTATTTCAAAATCCATGAAATTTGAACTAAATTAAACTTTACTTTATTTGCCAAAAATTGTTATACAAGTCAGTAAAAGCTGAAGTGGAACATGTCTATCTTATAACTGAAATAACCTTAATTTCTTTTGCTTCTATCTTTGTTATTTCAAAAGCTAGATCCATGAAACTTTAACCATATTAAAGTATACTTTATTTTCCAAAAATTTAAATGTTTAAATTTTATTAGGATGTGTTAACTACTGCTCAGTAAAAACTGAAGTGGAACGTAATAATCTTATAACTCAAACAACCTGCATTTTTTGCTAATATCTTTGTTATTTCATAAGCTACAGCCATGAAGCTTGAACTTTATTAAACTTTACTTTATTTACCATAAATTGTTATAAAATTTTTGTAAAATAAGGAAAATTGAAATTTAAGCGAAACAAAGCTGACGGCGGTGGTAGCTGAATGGGATAGACATTGGACTACCAATCGAAACGACCTAAGTTCGAATCTCGGTTGAGGCCGCTGGAAGAATTCTGACGAGGGGATGTGGTGGTCTCCGAAATGGATCCATAACTTCTACCAAAAAGAATTTTTTCAATTTTTCTTAATTATAAACTGGCCAATAGCTCATATAAAATTCACATAAAATAATTATTAGAATCAAAACGGCCATGTAGAAACAAACGTAAATGTTATAAAATTTATTAGGATATGGTTACCACAACTCAGTAAAAACTGAAGTGGAACGTAATAATCTTATACTCAAACAACCTGAATTTTTTTACTATTATCTTTGTTATTTCATAAGCTGGAGCCATGAAACTTTAACTATATTATACTTTACTTTATTTGCCAAAAATTGTTATACATTATATAACGATGTGGTTACCACAACTCAGTAAAAAACAGAGGTGGAACATGTTTATTTTGTAACTGAAATAACCTGAATTTCTGTTCCACTTCTATCTTCGTTATTTCAAAAGCCATGAAATTTGAACTATATTAAACTTTACTTTATTTGCCAAAAATTGTTATACAACTCAGTAAACACTGAAGTGGAACATGTTTATTTTATAACTGAAATAACCTGAATTTCTGGTGCTTTCATCTTCGTTATTTCAAAAGGCATGAAATTTGAACTAAATTAAACTTTACTTTATTTGCCAAAAATTGTTATACAACTCAGTAAAAGCTGAAGTGGAACATGTCTATCTTATAACTGAAATAACCTGAATTTCTGTTGCTTCGTTATTTCAAAATCCATGAAATTTGAACTAAATTAAACTTTACTTTATTTGCCAAAAATTGTTATACAACTCAGTAAAAGCTGAAGTGGAACATGTCTATCTTATAACTGAAATAACCTTAATTTCTTTTGCTTCTATCTTTGTTATTTCAAAAGCTAGATCCATGAAACTTTAACCATATTAAAGTATACTTTATTTTCCAAAAATTTAAATGTTTAAATTTTATTAGGATGTGTTAACTACTGCTCAGTAAAAACTGAAGTGGAACGTAATAATCTTATAACTCAAACAACCTGCATTTTTTGCTAATATCTTTGTTATTTCATAAGCTACAGCCATGAAGCTTGAACTTTATTAAACTTTACTTTATTTACCATAAATTGTTATAAAATTTTTGTAAAATAAGGAAAATTGAAATTTAAGCGAAACAAAGCTGACGGCGGTGGTAGCTGAATGGGATAGACATTGGACTACCAATCGAAACGACCTAAGTTCGAATCTCGGTTGAGGCCGCTGGAAGAATTCTGACGAGGGGATGTGGTGGTCTCCGAAATGGATCCATAACTTCTACCAAAAAGAATTTTTTCAATTTTTCTTAATTATAAACTGGCCAATAGCTCATATAAAATTCACATAAAATAATTATTAGAATCAAAACGGCCATGTAGAAACAAACGTAAATGTTATAAAATTTATTAGGATATGGTTACCACAACTCAGTAAAAACTGAAGTGGAACGTAATAATCTTATACTCAAACAACCTGAATTTTTTTACTATTATCTTTGTTATTTCATAAGCTGGAGCCATGAAACTTTAACTATATTATACTTTACTTTATTTGCCAAAAATTGTTATACATTATATAACGATGTGGTTACCACAACTCAGTAAAAAACAGAGGCGGAACATGTTTATTTTATAACTGAAATAACCTGAATTTCTGGTGCTTTCATCTTCGTTATTTCAAAAGGCATGAAATTTGAAGTAAATTAAACTTTACTTTATTTGCCAAAAATTGTTATACAACTCAGTAAAAGCTGAAGTGGAACATGTCTATCATAACTGAAATAACCTTAATTTCTTTTGCTTCTATCTTTGTTATTTCAAAAACTAGAGCCATGAAACTTTAACAATATTAAACTTTGCGTATGTTTTTACTCGGCCGTTTTTTCTAATAATTATTTTATGTGAATTTTAAATCGGAGAGCCTGCCGAAAAACAAAAATCTAAAAACGTTAACAAGAATTGTCTGTACAACTGCTTGTTAACAGCTTTAGAACTTTGTACAAACAAAACACACAATCGCACCAGCATACTAGGTAGCAAAGACAGAGTGTCATTAAGCTACTGTTGTTGGTATGTGGATTGTAATAAAAGGAAAATTGAGAATTAAGCGAAACAAAGCTGAAGGCGGTGGTAGCTCAATGGGATTGTCATTGGACTACCAATCGAAAAGACTTAAGTTCGATTCGCGGTTGAGGCCGCCTGAAGAAGTCTGATGAGGGGATGTGGTGGTCTCCGAAATGGATCCATAACTTCTACCAAAAAATTCACATAAAATAATTAATAGGAAAAACGGCTATGTAAAAACATATGTATGCCAGTATCACGAACACCGAACGAACTGCCGAAACGCCGAAAACCACGGTGCCGAACTCGTCGAAAATCGTATCAGCTACCCCGTCGGTTCGAAGTTAAGTGTTGCCAACTATATGAACTATGTTCGAATCAGCGTTACCAAGTGCTGATGCGAAATTGAGCGGGGTTTTCTCAGGTTTCTTATCTTTTTTATAAAACCAAATACATTTTTACTTTATTTTACTCAAAACAATTTATTTAAATAAAAAATAATGAATTCTATTGCGATAGCAGCTTTATTAGTAGAAGAAGAGGAGCAAAGGATTTCTCTGAACGAAAGAAAGTTTTTGAGAGATCATAGCAATAATTTTACTTTAAGTAAACAAGCGTAAATTTAATTATAATAATAATACAATGGCGCTATTATAACTCGGACGAGTTTCATGGCCGAGCTTCTCTCCCAATTCGAGGTGTGCTCCTTTTTGTTTTTCCTTCTAATTAGAGGCTGAAAATAAAAAAAATAGTCTGAATTTTGCGTGAAAGAAATCTTTACCTTGTACTTTTTCTGTTTTTCATAGAATTATTTTGAACTACATAAAGCAAATTGTATACAAAAACACGGGAAAATTTCAATAACAATTTACCCGGCACCGGAATTTTTCGTCTCTTTTTTTGGCGATAGATCAATAAAATGCAAACGAAATCTTGCGGAAACTTATAATTCATTAATAACACAGTATTTTTGCGTAGAGCACACTTATGCATTGTGAAGGCCGCCGCCCTTTGAAAAGTAAACCGAAGCCGACAGAACTCCCTTTCTGGAGTTAGATCTGGAGAAATTTACAGTAATCTGCGTAGTCGGGAGTGTTATAACTAGTAAAATTATCATTCACAGAACTTTTCCTGAAGGATTCATTGAAACATTCTTAGTGGTTTGAAAATAAATACGGCGGGCGCATTATACTGAAGCCGACCTTCCACCACCTACAATATTTATTTGAACGCGGCTTTATTGAGACGAAAGTTTCTACTGAAATGGTAAATTGGTGGTAATACACATTCATAATTCGTTAGTTGCTTTTTTATATCAGTCAAACAATAATTAGCAACTTCAGAAAATGCATTATTATTCTTGGGTGCAAATATATTTTAATTTCCAAAACCTACATACGCACGTAAATCACTCTTCTTATCATTATTTCACAATTTTTTCTCTGAAGTTTTTCTTTGCATATAACAGCAATTCAATCTCGGTGGAAAATGCAATGGACCCACGCCATGTTTGTGGCTTCTCGCGACCGGTTGATTAATGTAGGTATTTACATATATTCACACTTATTAACACTTATTCCAACTTCATACATGCATTTACACAATTTACTTAAACTTTTATTGTAATTTTTTGATATTTTGTTAATATCGCCGCAACCAAATACTTGCGGAAAATTTCGGCACGAAAAACTGTCAAAATGTTCGTTCATTCGGTGTTCATAATGCCGATTTACCGAACTTCGAAAGATTCGGCGCGCCGTCGGTTGTCATAATGCCAATTTGCCGAAAACGTCATTTCGGTAACGCCGACGGTGTTGGTGATAGTGGCAGTAAATATGTAAATCGGAGAGCCTGCCGAAAAACAAAAATCTAAAAACGATAACAAGCATTGGCTGTACAAAAGCTTTGCTTGTTAACAGCTTTAGAACTTTGTACAAACAAAACACACAATCGCACCAACATACTAGGTAGCAAAGACAGAGTGTCATTAAGCTACTGTTGTTGGTATGTGGATTGTAATAAAAGGAAAATTGAGAATTAAGCGAAACAAAGCTGAAGGCGGTGGTAGCTCAATGAGATTGTCATTGGACTACCAATCGAAAAGATTTATGTTCGATTCTCGGTTGAGGCCGCCTGAAGAAGTCTGATGAGGGGATGTGGTGGTCTCCGAAATGGATCCATAACTTCTACCAAAAAAATTTTTTCAATTTTCCTTAATTAAAAACTGGCCAATAGCTCATATAAAATTCACATAATATTAAACTTTACTTTATTTGCCAGAAATTGTTCTAAATTTTATTACGATATGATTACCACAATTCAGTAAAAACTGGAGTGGAACGTAATAATCTTATAATTCAAACAACACAACTCGGCAAAAACCGAAGTGGAACATATTTATCTTATAGCTTATAACTCAAACAGCTTGAACTTCTGCTATATCTCCGTTATTTAAAAAGCTAGAACCATGATACTTGAACTATATTAAACTTTACTTTATTTGCCACAAATTGTTATACATTATATTACGATGTGGTTACCACAACTCAGTAAAAACGGAGGTGGAACATGTTTATTTTATAACTGAAATAACCTGAATTTCTGTTGCTTCGTTATTTCAAAAGCCATGAAATTTAAACTATATTAAACTTTACTTTATTTGCCAAAAATTGTTATACAACTCAGTAAAAACTGAAGTGGAACATGTTTATCTTATAACTGAAATAACCTTAATTTCTGGTGCTTTCATCTTCGTTATTTCAAAAGGCATGAAATTTGAACTAAATTAAACTTTACTTTGCATAGCAGATGTGCGAAAATCGTAAACTAAGTAAGGTTAGATTGAATAGAACAATGGCATATATAAGTCAAAAATCCAACAGCTCAGCACGACCATCGGTAGCCGCAGTGCTTAGCGTTTCGCTAATATTCGACTACTGATGGTTGGAGCGTAGGTTCAAAGCCAGGTGTGCTCCCGAGAAGATGTCTGATGATGAAGAAAGTGGTTTTTCTTCGAAATAGCTATCACATCTACCATCGCTGTATGAGCTAATTGGATTTTTCCGCTTATTATAAAATTAAAATTAAAAATAATAAATTCCGTGCTAGACACTAACATGCCTAGTAATGTTAAACTTTACTTTATTTGCCAAAAATTGTTATACAACTCAGTAAAAGCTGAAGTGGAACCAGGGCCGTAGCTAGACTTAAATTTAAGGTAGGGCAGCGTTGGTTTAAGGTAGGGCGGAAGTAAATAATGTATCACAATTAGTCTTACATCGCACATAGGTAGATTTTCAACTTTTATGCGGCCAAAATTTAATTTTGTAAAGTTGTTACAATTGCAGAAAAAAACATACCCACATATTGGAAATAGACTGGGGAACAATAATTCATCGCTTTTTTCCCGACCCCATACTCGGCACTTGCTCCCAGATGGTCGAAACTTAGCATATCTAAAGTAAATTTTTTAGTTGTTTTACATAATTTTAAGTGCTAGTTTCAACGTGAATATTTATTATTTAAAGCATTTCATTTAAGTAATCGTGATGGATCCTAAAGCTTCAGGTAATTATTAACACTTTTCAATAATATTCTTGATTTCCAATAATTCTAAGTTTTAAGCTTTTAAAGTTGGGATATTTAAAAAAATTATCACTCTTTTTCGTGTTCAAAATTGAGTTTGTTATGTTGCTCTGTCAGACTCAGTCACATTAACCTTTGGACATGATATCTAGTACAATTAATATTTTGCCGACAAAAAATTACGTCGCACAAAGCCGCACTTCACTACTACACCTTTTTCAGTTGAAATTCACAAAGTTCCAATTGATATTCAGAATTTCCATTTGAAATTCAGAAAATTACAATTGAAATTCAGAATTTTCATTTGAAATTCAGAAAATTCCATTTGAAGTTCGGAAAATTACATTTGAAATTCAGAGACCTCCTCACAGTACTCAAGAAGTTTTCTGAATTTCAATTGTAATTTTCTGAAATTCAAATGTAAATTTCTGAATTTCAAATGTAATTTTCTGAATTTCAAATGTAACTTTCCGAATTTCAATTGTAATTTTCTCAATTTCAAATGCAATTTTCTGAATTTCAAATGGAAGTTCTGAATTTCAATTGTAATTTTCAAATGGAAATTCTGAATTTCATTTGTAATTTTCTGAATATTAATTAGAACTTTCTGAATTTAAATTTAAAAAGGTGTAGATACAGGGTTTTTCATATGTACCTACAATAAAATTCTTTTTTGTGTTTTATATTTGATTTTAATGTTTATATTTCTAACGCATATCTTGGTTAATGTGGTGATGCTCGAAAGTAACTGAGATATTTATCAGCGATTATTGTTAACTTCTTAGGCAGTATTTTTAGTATTTCCAATTTTTCAAAGTCAAGGAAATGCTTATCATAAAAAGGGGCTAAGAATTCTGAAGCTACATTTTTTTAGAAGATTTTTGAGTATGCAGTTTTGCAGCTCATTCAATTTTAATATCATAATATGCAACATTCAACTTTTTAAAAATTTTCATTGGCCTTTCGCAATTTTAATTGGAACTCTCTCACATACATATATGGCAAGCACCCTACAGAAAAAAATTTCTAAAATCGACGGAATTTTCACAGCATTGGGAATTGCACATTTTACAATAAAGTTGGTTGGCTACATAACAGCACACTTAAAAATCTCCTCAAAATCTTCTATAAATTCTGGTCTCGCTTTGAAATTTTTAATCCACTTTTAGAAATTTATACAATTTTTCGAATTTTTTCCATAAGCTTACAAATCCTGCTTAAAAAGATTTTTATTTAAAAATTGTCTACATTTTTAAACGAAATAAGAAAGTCAAATTTTCGACAGAATTCTTTGAAATGAATTTAAAAACTATGTCGTATGATTTTTTTTTTGAGTGACTGTATATATTTTTCAATAAAATCGGCTTTTAACACAAATTATTAAAACTTTACATTAAACAAGCAATTTTGAATAGATGTAGACAATAAAATATTTATTTTATTTATATTTTAAAACTTGAAAATCTACCTATGTGCATCGAGGCATGGCTTCCAAAACAGTCAGCATAAATATCACTTTTCTCTAGGTCAGTGACGTACATTGGCTCAGATTTCCATCTGTCTACCGAAAGGGACTGCTTTACATTAAGGAACCACGGTCCGAGAAAAATGGCTTTCGAAGAAAAAAGATGTTCTACGCGCATATATACTTATGTGCATGTTTTTATAAGTGCCTTTCCTCGGTAATCGTACGCAGTTTTGGGGGTTTGTTTGGTAAATTTTACAACTTACCAACATCTCCGGTCGACGGGACTTTTGGATTTAGAATCAGGAGGACCTCCTCTACAACCCCCAATGACTTTTTTTCAACGCGTGGTAGACTGTTGGAAAATTTTCCCCATACTTTTAATACCTATTTGTTGACACATAATTATTGTGACAGTACATAAGCAATACTCATTGAGAATAAGCCAACAAGATGGTACAGCTTCCAACTTAGATGTGGAGATCTTTAAATTTGGTATGTGGGTCGCCTGAAGGTATGCACGCAAGTCAAGGTGAGAAAAAAACTCTCGAAAATGATTAAACGATAACCATAGAAAATTTAGACACCTGATTTTTCCATCGAGTAAAATGTTTTAGATTAGCACACAGCTTTAGAAATCGATTCCGCTCACAGTGAGATTAGTTTTTGTCAGAAAAGTGCCGGAATGAACCATTCCTTTAACCAAACTACAAAAATTCGATGGTCTTATTTAATCATATATGTGATGCAGGGTGGATTCTCCACATCATACATTGAAACCGCAATAAATTTTTATCTCAAACTATGACAAAAAATTTAATTATAATAATTCATCTCACTTGTTGGCCTTTTTAAGGTAGGGCATTCTAATTTTAAGGTAGGGCATTGCCCCACAATGCCCCCCCCTAGCTACGGGCCTGAGTGGAACATGTCTATCTTATAACTGAAATAACCTTAATTTCTTTTGCTTCTATCTTTGTTATTTCAAAAGCTAGAGCCATGAAATTTTAACCATATTAAAGTTTACTTTATTTCCCAAAAGCTGTTTAAATTTTCTTAGGATGTGATAACTACTACTCAGTAAAAACTGAAGTGGAACGTAATAATCTTATAACTCAAACAACCTGCATTTTTTTGCTAATATCTTTGTTATTCCAGAAGTGGAACGTAATAATCTTATAACTGAAACAACCTGAATTTTTACTATTATCTTTGTTATTTCATAAGCTGGAGCCATGAAACTTTAACTATATTAAACTTTACTTTATTTGCCAAAAATTATTATATATTTTTTACTCAGTAAAAACGGAAGTGGAACATGTTTATTTTATAGCTGAAATAACCCGAATTTATGTTGCTTTTACCTTCGTTGTTTCAAAAGCTAGGGCCATGAAACTTTAACAATATTAAACTTTACTTTATTTGCCAGAAATTGTTTTAAATTTTATTACGATATGATCACCACAACTCAGTAAAAACTGAAGTGGAACAAACAACACAACTCGGCAAAAACCGAAGCGGAACATATTTATCTTATAGCTTATAACTCAAACAGCTTGAACTTCTGCTACATCTCTGTTATTTAAAAAGTTAGAGCCATGAAACTTGAACTATATTAAACTTTACTTTATTTACCATAAATTGTTATAAAATTTATTAGGATGTGATTACCACTACTCAGTAAAAACTGAAGTGGAACGTAATAATCTTATAACTCAAACAACACAACTCGGCAAAAACCGAAGTGGAACATATTTATCTTATAGCTTATAACTCAAACAACTTGAACTTCTGCTATATCTTTATTATTTCATAAGCTGGAGCCATGAAACTTTACTTTATTTGCCAAAAATTGTTATACATCTTATTACGATGTGGTTACCACAACTCAGTAAAAACGGAAGTGGAACATGTTTATTTTATAACTGAAATAACCTGAATTTCTGTTGCTTTCATCTTCGTTATTTCAAAAGCCATGAAATTTGAACTATATTAAACTTTACTTTATTTGCCAAAAATTGTTATACAACTCAGTAAAAACTGAAGTGGAACATGTTTATCTTATAACTGAAATAACCTTAATTTCTTTTGCTTCTATCTTTGTTATTTCAAAAGCTAGAGCCATGAAACTTTAACTATATTAAACTTTACTTTATTTCCAAAGGAAGGGGAACAATATTATTTTATAACAGAAATCACTTCAACTACTCTTGCTTCTTGTTATTTGAAAAGCTAGAGACATGATAATTGAATTATATTAAAATTTACCTTATTTGCCAAAAACTGTTATAAATTTTATTAAGTTGTGATTACCAAGGCCGTAGCCAGGATTTCATTTTGGGGGGGGATTAACTAAAAAAAAACATTTCAAATTCAAATTACATACATATCTGCCCCGTTTGCTATGCTATGTGCATGAATAATTAGGTTTCGCTTATCACCCATATTTAATTGTTATTGCAAAATCCAATTAATTTCACCAAATTTATCAGTCAAATAAAATTTTCGTCAGCTGATTTTCAGTGCAACCAGCTACCCTGTCAAAGCTTCAGAGGGTAAAAAGTGTGAGTTTTTTTCACCACTGAAGTGTACATTTTTATGAAACGAAAACAGGGTAGTAAGTGAAAAACTTATGTAGTTTTTTTACACTAAATTACCACTAGATCCACTAGCCTAATAAAACCACTAAAAAAAGAAGTCATATTCTGTTTGACGTTTTACCTTCATTTTGCAAACGAAAACGGAAAATTGAAGAGTGTAACAAAAATGCGCATTTTTTTGATGAAACGAAATCACCATTAATTTCAATGGTAAAATTTTAAATTAAGCTCTTACCCAATTAAGTTAATTATAAGTTTATGATTTTGTTAAACAATTATTAGGCATGCCAAAAGCAAAACGGCAGTATCTATATCTTCTGGAAACAGGCGCCAAATTAGGTTCAGAAGAAACGGGACAGTCGCTGAACATGCAAATGGTTTAGAGAACTCACGGTTGCGATGAATGCAGAGGAGACACGTGGCGATTCATACGAAATCAGCATTTAACTACAGACCGGATTTAAACTATATGGAACATTCTTCCCTTTTCATGGGTCGTATGAGTGAAATTTGCGTTTTTTTGTAAGTCCCAAGGGCAAACATTTAGCTATATTGGGGTAGACCTTCGCAACGAGGTGTTTTCTCACGGTCAAATGTATGTCGCTCTGTCGCGAACTGGTTCACCACAAAACCAGAGTTTTCTTATACCTGGAAATGGCAACAAAACAAAGAATGTTGTGTTCACGGAAGTTTTTAATTAATGAACAAGATGTACCTTATTTTATGAACTAATTTGCCTACTGATGTACACAGAGCCAAATAATCCTCATAAAAATAAGAAGATTGTCTCTTTGAACAGCTTCGTGGCCCAAAAAGAGGACAGAAGTCAGAGACGAATATATTTCCATAGAGATTTCTTCTTATTTTTGGGAGGTAAATCTTTTTAATTTTATTTAACAGTATACCTTCTTACAATAAATAAAAAACTTTCTACTCAACTTTTCTTTACGCATTATTGTTGTCGACTGTGAACCGCTAACTCAGTTTACATATGTATGTATATAAGACTAACTTTATAATAAATTTAATTAGATAACCTAATAAAAATAAGAAGAACGCCCTCTTTATTAAATCAAGGAGATATCCACATATATATTCGAAGATTTCTTCTTGATTTTATTAAAAAGACTATCCCATTAAAAGGAAGTAGGGATTCTTCTTAAAGAAAAACTATAGAGATATCTTCTTACTTTTGTTCTATTTTATTAGGTGGTTTTCGCTCTGTGTAGGTTCCAAACGTTGTTTGAGTTATTATAACTTTGAGTTTTTTGTTGTTAATAAATGTGTAACCCATTTTTACACTCTACTCAAAGCTAAACATCAGTATATTTAATTTATGCGGCGCAACGAAGTAAGCCGGGTACTTGCTAGTACATACATAGATACAAATAATAATTGAGACTAACTTTTTACATGATTTCTATGCTTCTAAAAAATACAATTAAGCATATTTATATTATAAAAAAAATTTAATCGCATTAATTTCGGGGGGCGGGGGGGATTGATCCCTGCCATCCTCCCCCCCCCCCCCCTAGAAACGGCCTTGGTGATTACCACTACTCAGTAAAAACTGAAGTGGAACGTAATAATCTTATACTGAAAGAACCTGAATTTTTTTGCTATCTTTATATATATTACGCTAAGCGATTTTTTGTAAGCACCATAACTTTTACACCGTTATACCGATTTTCGAAAATGTGGTGTCAAATGAAAGGGCTTGACCTGTAGATGTGCAGGAAGGTTTTTTGAAAAGGCTTGCCAGCTGTTTAAAAATTTAATTTTCCTGTATAGTTTGTTTGATTTTAAAATTTTTGGTACCATATGAAAGGGCTTGACCTGATATTGAGTAATTTAATAAAAATTTTACAAAAAGGGTTGCCACCTGTTCAAAAATTCAGATTTACGCTATAGTTTGTTTGATTTTTAAATTTGAGGTGTCATATGAAAGGGCTCGATCTGATGATGAGTAAGGGTTGCCACCTGTTCAAAAATTCAGTTTAACGCTATATTTTGTTTGATTTTTCAATTTGAGGTGGCATATGAAAGGGCATGGAAATGAGTAATTTATTAAAATTTATACAAAAAGGGTGCCATCTGTTCAATAATCCATTTTTACGCTACAGTTTATCTAATTTTTAAATTTGAAGTGTCATGCAAGGCCTAGCACTGAAGTAGGGTAATAAAAGGAGAGGGAAGAGGAAAGTGAAAGGGACGGATATGGCGAAGGACAGGAAGCGAAAGAAGAAATATGAGAAATAAAATGGATAAAGGGAAAAGAAAGCGCAAATAAAGGGGAAAGGGGAAGAGAAAGAGAACTAGAAAGAAAAGGAGGAGCGCGCCAAATGGCCTTTGAGGGTCGCTTTAAGGTTACCATAGTCTAGAAAAATATTCGGCACAAAACTTCACTATGGGGCTCCTTGGTCAAAATCTTTGTATAAAAAATCTAGGTCTACAGAAAATAAAAATAACCAGTAGCTATGAAGGTATATCAAAAAATTTTCAAATATGGCAATAAGTGGTCTTCCACCCTCAAATTGTCGCACAGTATAATTGAAAGCCACAGCATCGCGTGGCCGGGTTTACTAGTTATCTTTGAATTTCTGCTGCTTTCATCTTCGTTATATCAAAAGGCACGAAATTTGAACTAAATTAAACTTTATTTGCCAAAAATTGTTATACAACTCAGTAAAAGCTGAAGTGGAACATGTCTATCTTATAACTGAAATAACCTTAATTTCTTTTGCTTCTATCTTTCTTATTTCAAAAGCTAGAGCCATGAAACTTTAACCATATTAAAGTATACTTTATTTTCCAAAAGCTGTTTAAATTCTATTAGGATGAGATAACTACTACTCAGTAAAAACTGAAGTGGAACGTAATAATCTTATAACTCAAACAATCTGCATTTTTTTGCTAATATCTTTGTTATTTCATAAGCTAGAGCCATGAACTTGAACTATATTAAACTTTACTTTATTTAATTTATTAGGATGTGATTACCACTACTCAATAAAAACTGAAGTAATAATAATACAATGGCGCTATTATAACTCTGGCGAGTTTTATGGCCGAGCTTCTCTCCCAATTCGAGGTGTGCTCCTTTTTGTTTTTTTCCTACTAATTGGGTGGACCTACAGTTTTATGCCGGCTCCGAACGGCGAATGCATTTTTTTTGTGAGAAGCTTTTTCATGGCAGAAATACTCTCGGAGGGTATGCCGCCCACTGCCGAGAGGTGACCGCTGCTCTTAAAAAACCCAATAAAAAAATTGTTTTGGTGTTTTGCTCGCACCGTGGTTTGAACCCGAGACCTCTTGCATAGCAGGCGAGCACTCTACCCACTGCACCACAGCGGCCACTCAAGTGGAACGTAATAATCTTATAACTCAAACAACCTGCATTTTTTTGCTAATATCTTTGTTATTCCAAAAGTGGAACGTAATAATCTTATAACTGAAACAACCTGAATTTTTTTACTATTATCTTTGTTATTTCATAAGCTGGAGCCATGAAACTTTAACTATATTAAACTTTACTTTATTTGCCAAAAATTATTATATATTTTTTACTCAGTAAAAACGGAAGTGGAACATGTTTATTTTATAGCTGAAATAACCCGAATTTATGTTGCTTTTACCTTCGTTGTTTCAAAAGCTAGGGCCATGAAACTTTAACAATATTAAACTTTACTTTATTTGCCAGAAATTGTTTTAAATTTTATTACGATATGATTACCACAACTCAGTAAAAACTGAAGTGGAACAAACAACACAACTCGGCAAAAACCGAAGCGGAACATATTTATCTTATAGCTTATAACTAAAACAGCTTGAACTTCTGCTACATCTCTGTTATTTAAAAAGTTAGAGCCATGAAACTTGAACTATATTAAAATTTACTTTATTTACCATAAATTGTTGTAAAATTTATTAGGATGTGATTACCACTACTCAGTAAAAACTGAAGTGGAACGTAATAATCTTATAACTCAAACAACACAACTCGGCAAAAACCGAAGTGGAACATATTTATCTTATAGCTTATAACTCAAACAACTTGAACTTCTGCTATATCTTTATTATTTCATAAGCTGGAGCCATGGAACTTTACTTTATTTGCCAAAAATTGTTATACATCTTATTACGATGTGGTTACCACAACTCAGTAAAAACGGAAGTGGAACATGTTTATTTTATAACTGAAATAACCTGAATTTCTGTTGCTTTCATCTTCGTTATTTCAAAAGCCATGAAATTTGAACTATATTAAACTTTACTTTATTTGCCAAAAATTGTTATACAACTCAGTAAAAACTGAAGTGGAACATGTTTATCTTATAACTGAAATAAACTTAATTTCTTTTGCTTCTATCTTTGTTATTTCAAAAGCTAGAGCCATGAAACTTTAACTATATTAAACTTTACTTTATTTCCAAAGGAAGGGGAACAATATTATTTTATAACAGAAATCACTTCAGACATGATAATTGAATTATATTAAAATTTACCTTATTTGCCAAAAACTGTTATAAATTTTATTAAGTTGTGATTACCAAGGCCGTAGCCAGGATTTCATTTTGGGGGGGAATTAACTAAAAAAAAACATTTCAAATTCAAATTACATACATATCTGCCCCGTTTGCTATGCTATGTGCATGAATAATTAGGTTTCGCTTATCACCCATATTTAATTGTTATTGCAAAATCCAATTAATTTCACCAAATTTATCTGTCAAATAAAATTTTCGTCAGCTGATTTTCAGTGCAACCAGCTACCCTGTCAAAGCTTCAGAGGGTAAAAAGTGTGAGTTTTTTACACCACTGAAGTGTACATTTTTATGAAACGAAAACAGGGTAGTAAGTGAAAAACTTATGTAGTTTTTTTACACTAAATTACCACTAGATCCACTAGCCTAATAAAACCACTAAAAAAGAAGACATATTCTGTTTGACGTTTTACCTTCATTTTGCAAACGAAACCGGAAAATTGAAGAGTGTAACAAAAATGCGCATTTTTTTGATGAAATGAAATCACCATTAATTTCAATGGTAAAATTTTAAATTAAGCTCTTACCCAATTAAGTTAATTATAAGTTTATGATTTTGTTAAACAATTATTAGGCATGCCAAAAGCAAAACCGCAGTATCTATATCTTCTGGAAACAGGCGCCAAATTAGGTTCAGAAGAAACGGGACAGTCGCTGAACATGCAAATCGTTTAGAGAACTCACGGTTGCGATGAATGCAGAGGAGACACGTGGCGATTCATACGAAATCAGCATTTAACTACAGACCGGATTTAAACTATATGGAACATTCTTCCCTTTTCATGGGTCGTATGAGTGAAATTTGCGTTTTTTTGTAAGTCCCAAGGGCAAACATTTAGCTATATTGGGGTAGACCTTCGCAACGAGGTGTTTTCTCACGGTCAAATGTATGTCGCTCTGTCGCGAACTGGTTCACCACAAAACCAGAGTTTTCTTATACCTGGAAATGGCAACAAAACAAAGAATGTTGTGTTCACGGAAGTTTTTAATTAATGAACAAGATGTACCTTATTTTATGAACTAATTTGCCTACTAATGTACACAGAGCCAAATAATCCTCATAAAAATAAGAAGATTGTCTCTTTGAACAGCTTCGTGGCCCAAAAAGAGGACAGAAGTCAGAGACGAAGATATTTCCATAGAGATTTCTTCTTATTTTTGGGAGGTAAATCTTTTTAATTTTATTTAACAGTATACCTTCTTACAATAAATAAAAAACTTTCTACTCAACTTTTCTTTACGCATTATTGTTGTCGACTGTGAACCGCTAACTCAGTTTACATATGTATGTATATAAGACTAACTTTATAATAAATTTAATTAGATAACCTAATAAAAATAAGAAGAACGCCTTCTTTATTAAATCAAGGAGATATCCACATATATATTCGAAGATTTCTTCTTGATTTTATTAAAAAGACTATCCCATTAAAAGGAAGTAGGGATTCTTCTTAAAGAAAAACTAAACGTTGTTTGAGTTATTATAACTTTGAGTTTTTTGTTGTTAATAAATGTGTAACCCATTTTTACACTCTACTCAAAGCTAAACATCAGTATATTTAATTTTTGCGGCGCAACGAAGTAAGCCGGGTACTTGCTAGTACATACATAGATACAAATAATAATTGAGACTAACTTTTTACATGATTTCTATGCTTCTAAAAAATACAATTAAGCATATTTATATTATAAAAAAAATTTAATCGCATTAATTTCGGGGGGGGGGGGGGGGGGGTTGATCCCTGCCATCCTCCCCCCCCCCCTAGAAACGGCCTTGGTGATTACCACTACTCAGTAAAAACTGAAGTGGAACGTAATAATCTTATACTGAAAGAACCTGAATTTTTTTGCTATCTTTATATATATTACGCTAAGCGATTTTTTGTAAGCACCATAACTTTTACACCGTTATACCGATTTTCGAAAATGTGGTGTCAAATGAAAGGGCTTGACCTGTAGATGTGCAGGAAGGTTTAATTTTTTTGAAAAGGCTTGCCAGCTGTTTAAAAATTTAATTTTCCTGTATAGTTTGTTTGATTTTAAAATTTTTGGTACCATATGAAAGGGCTTGACCTGATATTGAGTAATTTAATAAAAATTTTACAAAAAGGGTTGCCACCTGTTCAAAAATTCAGATTTACGCTATAGTTTGTTTGATTTTTAAATTTGAGGTGTCATATGAAAGGGCTCGATCTGATGATGAGTAAGGGTTGCCACCTGTTCAAAAATTCAGTTTAACGCTATATTTTGTTTGATTTTTCAATTTGAGGTGGCATATGAAAGGGCTTGGCATGGAAATGAGTAATTTATTAAAATTTATACAAAAAGGGTGCCATCTGTTCAATAATCCATTTTTACGCTACAGTTTATCTAATTTTTAAATTTGAAGTGTCATGCAAGGCCTAGCACTGAAGTAGGGTAATAAAAGGAGAGGGAAGAGGAAAGTGAAAGGGACGGATATGGCGAAGGACAGGAAGCGAAAGAAGAAATATGAGAAATAAAATGGATAAAGGGAAAAGAAAGCGCAAATAAAGGGGAAAGGGGAAGAGAAAGAGAACTAGAAAGAAAAGGAGGAGCGCGCCAAATGGCCTTTGAGGGTCGCTTTAAGGTTACCATAGTCTAGAAAAATATTCGGCACAAAACTTCACTATGGGGCTCCTTGGTCAAAATCTTTGTATAAAAAATCTAGGTCTACAGAAAAAAAATACCAGTAGCTATGAAGGTATATCAAAAAATTTTCAAATGTGGCAATAAGTGGTCTTCCACCCTCAAATTGTCGCACAGTATAATTGAAAGCCACAGCATCGCGTGGCCGGGTTTACTAGTTATCTTTGAATTTCTGCTGCTTTCATCTTCGTTAAATCAAAAGGCACGAAATTTGAACTAAATTAAACTTTATTTGCCAAAAATTGTTATACAACTCAGTAAAAGCTGAAGTGGAACATGTCTATCTTATAACTGAAATAACCTTAATTTCTTTTGCTTCTATCTTTGTTATTTCAAAAGCTAGAGCCATGAAACTTTAACCATATTAAAGTATACTTTATTTTCCAAAAGCTGTTTAAATTCTATTAGGATGAGATAACTACTACTCAGTAAAAACTGAAGTGGAACGTAATAATCTTATAACTCAAACAATCTGCATTTTTTTGCTAATATCTTTGTTATTTCATAAGCTAGAGCCATGAACTTGAACTATATTAAACTTTACTTTATTTAATTTATTAGGATGTGATTACCACTACTCAATAAAAACTGAAGTAATAATAATACAATGGCGCTATTATAACTCTGGCGAGTTTTATGGCCGAGCTTCTCTCCCAATTCGAGGTGTGCTCCTTTTTGTTTTTTTCCTACTAATTGGGTGGACCTACAGTTTTATGCCGGCTCCGA
The DNA here is from genome assembly GCA_960531455.1 of Urophora cardui. Taxonomy (NCBI): domain Eukaryota; kingdom Metazoa; phylum Arthropoda; class Insecta; order Diptera; family Tephritidae; genus Urophora; species Urophora cardui. The sequence continues at coordinate 87,249,913 of OY482673.1, read as the reverse complement.
ACGGCGAATGCATTTTTTTGTGAGAAGCTTTTTCATGGCAGAAATACTCTCGGAGGGTATGCCGCCCACTGCCGAGAGGTGACCGCTGCTCTTAAAAAACCCAATAATTGGATTTTTACTAATTAGAAAAATTGTTTTGGTGTTTTGCTCGCACCGTGGTTTGAACCCGAGACCTCTTGCATAGCAGGCGAGCACTCTACCCACTGCACCACAGCGGCCACTCAAGTGGAACGTAATAATCTTATAACTCAAACAACCTGCATTTTTTTGCTAATATCTTTGTTATTCCAAAAGTGGAACGTAATAATCTTATAACTGAAACAACCTGAATTTTTTTACTATTATCTTTGTTATTTCATAAGCTGGAGCCATGAAACTTTAACTATATTAAACTTTACTTTATTTGCCAAAAATTATTATATATTTTTTACTCAGTAAAAACGGAAGTGGAACATGTTTATTTTATAGCTGAAATAACCCGAATTTATGTTGCTTTTACCTTCGTTGTTTCAAAAGCTAGGGCCATGAAACTTTAACAATATTAAACTTTACTTTATTTGCCAGAAATTGTTTTAAATTTTATTACGATATGATTACCACAACTCAGTAAAAACTGAAGTGGAACAAACAACACAACTCGGCAAAAACCGAAGCGGAACATATTTATCTTATAGCTTATAACTAAAACAGCTTGAACTTCTGCTACATCTCTGTTATTTAAAAAGTTAGAGCCATGAAACTTGAACTATATTAAAATTTACTTTATTTACCATAAATTGTTATAAAATTTATTAGGATGTGATTACCACTACTCAGTAAAAACTGAAGTGGAACGTAATAATCTTATAACTCAAACAACACAACTCGGCAAAAACCGAAGTGGAACATATTTATCTTATAGCTTATAACTCAAACAACTTGAACTTCTGCTATATCTTTATTATTTCATAAGCTGGAGCCATGGAACTTTACTTTATTTGCCAAAAATTGTTATACATCTTATTACGATGTGGTTACCACAACTCAGTAAAAACGGAAGTGGAACATGTTTATTTTATAACTGAAATAACCTGAATTTCTGTTGCTTTCATCTTCGTTATTTCAAAAGCCATGAAATTTGAACTATATTAAACTTTACTTTATTTGCCAAAAATTGTTATACAACTCAGTAAAAACTGAAGTGGAACATGTTTATCTTATAACTGAAATAAACTTAATTTCTTTTGCTTCTATCTTTGTTATTTCAAAAGCTAGAGCCATGAAACTTTAACTATATTAAACTTTACTTTATTTCCAAAGGAAGGGGAACAATATTATTTTATAACAGAAATCACTTCAGACATGATAATTGAATTATATTAAAATTTACCTTATTTGCCAAAAACTGTTATAAATTTTATTAAGTTGTGATTACCAAGGCCGTAGCCAGGATTTCATTTTGGGGGGGAATTAACTAAAAAAAAACATTTCAAATTCAAATTACATACATATCTGCCCCGTTTGCTATGCTATGTGCATGAATAATTAGGTTTCGCTTATCACCCATATTTAATTGTTATTGCAAAATCCAATTAATTTCACCAAATTTATCTGTCAAATAAAATTTTCGTCAGCTGATTTTCAGTGCAACCAGCTACCCTGTCAAAGCTTCAGAGGGTAAAAAGTGTGAGTTTTTTACACCACTGAAGTGTACATTTTTATGAAACGAAAACAGGGTAGTAAGTGAAAAACTTATGTAGTTTTTTTACACTAAATTACCACTAGATCCACTAGCCTAATAAAACCACTAAAAAAGAAGACATATTCTGTTTGACGTTTTACCTTCATTTTGCAAACGAAACCGGAAAATTGAAGAGTGTAACAAAAATGCGCATTTTTTTGATGAAATGAAATCACCATTAATTTCAATGGTAAAATTTTAAATTAAGCTCTTACCCAATTAAGTTAATTATAAGTTTATGATTTTGTTAAACAATTATTAGGCATGCCAAAAGCAAAACCGCAGTATCTATATCTTCTGGAAACAGGCGCCAAATTAGGTTCAGAAGAAACGGGACAGTCGCTGAACATGCAAATCGTTTAGAGAACTCACGGTTGCGATGAATGCAGAGGAGACACGTGGCGATTCATACGAAATCAGCATTTAACTACAGACCGGATTTAAACTATATGGAACATTCTTCCCTTTTCATGGGTCGTATGAGTGAAATTTGCGTTTTTTTGTAAGTCCCAAGGGCAAACATTTAGCTATATTGGGGTAGACCTTCGCAACGAGGTGTTTTCTCACGGTCAAATGTATGTCGCTCTGTCGCGAACTGGTTCACCACAAAACCAGAGTTTTCTTATACCTGGAAATGGCAACAAAACAAAGAATGTTGTGTTCACGGAAGTTTTTAATTAATGAACAAGATGTACCTTATTTTATGAACTAATTTGCCTACTAATGTACACAGAGCCAAATAATCCTCATAAAAATAAGAAGATTGTCTCTTTGAACAGCTTCGTGGCCCAAAAAGAGGACAGAAGTCAGAGACGAAGATATTTCCATAGAGATTTCTTCTTATTTTTGGGAGGTAAATCTTTTTAATTTTATTTAACAGTATACCTTCTTACAATAAATAAAAAACTTTCTACTCAACTTTTCTTTACGCATTATTGTTGTCGACTGTGAACCGCTAACTCAGTTTACATATGTATGTATATAAGACTAACTTTATAATAAATTTAATTAGATAACCTAATAAAAATAAGAAGAACGCCCTCTTTATTAAATCAAGGAGATATCCACATATATATTCGAAGATTTCTTCTTGATTTTATTAAAAAGACTATCCCATTAAAAGGAAGTAGGGATTCTTCTTAAAGAAAAACTAAACGTTGTTTGAGTTATTATAACTTTGAGTTTTTTGTTGTTAATAAATGTGTAACCCATTTTTACACTCTACTCAAAGCTAAACATCAGTATATTTAATTTTTGCGGCGCAACGAAGTAAGCCGGGTACTTGCTAGTACATACATAGATACAAATAATAATTGAGACTAACTTTTTACATGATTTCTATGCTTCTAAAAAATACAATTAAGCATATTTATATTATAAAAAAAATTTAATCGCATTAATTTCGGGGGGGGGGGGGGGGGGTTGATCCCTGCCATCCTCCCCCCCCCCTAGAAACGGCCTTGGTGATTACCACTACTCAGTAAAAACTGAAGTGGAACGTAATAATCTTATACTGAAAGAACCTGAATTTTTTTGCTATCTTTATATATATTACGCTAAGCGATTTTTTGTAAGCACCATAACTTTTACACCGTTATACCGATTTTCGAAAATGTGGTGTCAAATGAAAGGGCTTGACCTGTAGATGTGCAGGAAGGTTTAATTTTTTTGAAAAGGCTTGCCAGCTGTTTAAAAATTTAATTTTCCTGTATAGTTTGTTTGATTTTAAAATTTTTGGTACCATATGAAAGGGCTTGACCTGATATTGAGTAATTTAATAAAAATTTTACAAAAAGGGTTGCCACCTGTTCAAAAATTCAGATTTACGCTATAGTTTGTTTGATTTTTAAATTTGAGGTGTCATATGAAAGGGCTCGATCTGATGATGAGTAAGGGTTGCCACCTGTTCAAAAATTCAGTTTAACGCTATATTTTGTTTGATTTTTCAATTTGAGGTGGCATATGAAAGGGCTTGGCATGGAAATGAGTAATTTATTAAAATTTATACAAAAAGGGTGCCATCTGTTCAATAATCCATTTTTACGCTACAGTTTATCTAATTTTTAAATTTGAAGTGTCATGCAAGGCCTAGCACTGAAGTAGGGTAATAAAAGGAGAGGGAAGAGGAAAGTGAAAGGGACGGATATGGCGAAGGACAGGAAGCGAAAGAAGAAATATGAGAAATAAAATGGATAAAGGGAAAAGAAAGCGCAAATAAAGGGGAAAGGGGAAGAGAAAGAGAACTAGAAAGAAAAGGAGGAGCGCGCCAAATGGCCTTTGAGGGTCGCTTTAAGGTTACCATAGTCTAGAAAAATATTCGGCACAAAACTTCACTATGGGGCTCCTTGGTCAAAATCTTTGTATAAAAAATCTAGGTCTACAGAAAAAAAATACCAGTAGCTATGAAGGTATATCAAAAAATTTTCAAATGTGGCAATAAGTGGTCTTCCACCCTCAAATTGTCGCACAGTATAATTGAAAGCCACAGCATCGCGTGGCCGGGTTTACTAGTTATCTTTGAATTTCTGCTGCTTTCATCTTCGTTAAATCAAAAGGCACGAAATTTGAACTAAATTAAACTTTATTTGCCAAAAATTGTTATACAACTCAGTAAAAGCTGAAGTGGAACATGTCTATCTTATAACTGAAATAACCTTAATTTCTTTTGCTTCTATCTTTGTTATTTCAAAAGCTAGAGCCATGAAACTTTAACCATATTAAAGTATACTTTATTTTCCAAAAGCTGTTTAAATTCTATTAGGATGAGATAACTACTACTCAGTAAAAACTGAAGTGGAACGTAATAATCTTATAACTCAAACAATCTGCATTTTTTTGCTAATATCTTTGTTATTTCATAAGCTAGAGCCATGAACTTGAACTATATTAAACTTTACTTTATTTAATTTATTAGGATGTGATTACCACTACTCAATAAAAACTGAAGTAATAATAATACAATGGCGCTATTATAACTCTGGCGAGTTTTATGGCCGAGCTTCTCTCCCAATTCGAGGTGTGCTCCTTTTTGTTTTTTTCCTACTAATTGGGTGGACCTACAGTTTTATGCCGGCTCCGAACGGCGAATGCATTTTTTTGTGAGAAGCTTTTTCATGGCAGAAATACTCTCGGAGGGTATGCCGCCCACTGCCGAGAGGTGACCGCTGCTCTTAAAAAACCCAATAATTGGATTTTTACTAATTAGAAAAATTGTTTTGGTGTTTTGCTCGCACCGTGGTTTGAACCCGAGACCTCTTGCATAGCAGGCGAGCACTCTACCCACTGCACCACAGCGGCCACTCAAGTGGAACGTAATAATCTTATAACTCAAACAACCTGCATTTTTTTGCTAATATCTTTGTTATTCCAAAAGTGGAACGTAATAATCTTATAACTGAAACAACCTGAATTTTTTTACTATTATCTTTGTTATTTCATAAGCTGGAGCCATGAAACTTTAACTATATTAAACTTTACTTTATTTGCCAAAAATTATTATATATTTTTTACTCAGTAAAAACGGAAGTGGAACATGTTTATTTTATAGCTGAAATAACCCGAATTTATGTTGCTTTTACCTTCGTTGTTTCAAAAGCTAGGGCCATGAAACTTTAACAATATTAAACTTTACTTTATTTGCCAGAAATTGTTTTAAATTTTATTACGATATGATTACCACAACTCAGTAAAAACTGAAGTGGAACAAACAACACAACTCGGCAAAAACCGAAGCGGAACATATTTATCTTATAGCTTATAACTAAAACAGCTTGAACTTCTGCTACATCTCTGTTATTTAAAAAGTTAGAGCCATGAAACTTGAACTATATTAAAATTTACTTTATTTACCATAAATTGTTATAAAATTTATTAGGATGTGATTACCACTACTCAGTAAAAACTGAAGTGGAACGTAATAATCTTATAACTCAAACAACACAACTCGGCAAAAACCGAAGTGGAACATATTTATCTTATAGCTTATAACTCAAACAACTTGAACTTCTGCTATATCTTTATTATTTCATAAGCTGGAGCCATGGAACTTTACTTTATTTGCCAAAAATTGTTATACATCTTATTACGATGTGGTTACCACAACTCAGTAAAAACGGAAGTGGAACATGTTTATTTTATAACTGAAATAACCTGAATTTCTGTTGCTTTCATCTTCGTTATTTCAAAAGCCATGAAATTTGAACTATATTAAACTTTACTTTATTTGCCAAAAATTGTTATACAACTCAGTAAAAACTGAAGTGGAACATGTTTATCTTATAACTGAAATAAACTTAATTTCTTTTGCTTCTATCTTTGTTATTTCAAAAGCTAGAGCCATGAAACTTTAACTATATTAAACTTTACTTTATTTCCAAAGGAAGGGGAACAATATTATTTTATAACAGAAATCACTTCAGACATGATAATTGAATTATATTAAAATTTACCTTATTTGCCAAAAACTGTTATAAATTTTATTAAGTTGTGATTACCAAGGCCGTAGCCAGGATTTCATTTTGGGGGGGAATTAACTAAAAAAAAACATTTCAAATTCAAATTACATACATATCTGCCCCGTTTGCTATGCTATGTGCATGAATAATTAGGTTTCGCTTATCACCCATATTTAATTGTTATTGCAAAATCCAATTAATTTCACCAAATTTATCTGTCAAATAAAATTTTCGTCAGCTGATTTTCAGTGCAACCAGCTACCCTGTCAAAGCTTCAGAGGGTAAAAAGTGTGAGTTTTTTACACCACTGAAGTGTACATTTTTATGAAACGAAAACAGGGTAGTAAGTGAAAAACTTATGTAGTTTTTTTACACTAAATTACCACTAGATCCACTAGCCTAATAAAACCACTAAAAAAGAAGACATATTCTGTTTGACGTTTTACCTTCATTTTGCAAACGAAACCGGAAAATTGAAGAGTGTAACAAAAATGCGCATTTTTTTGATGAAATGAAATCACCATTAATTTCAATGGTAAAATTTTAAATTAAGCTCTTACCCAATTAAGTTAATTATAAGTTTATGATTTTGTTAAACAATTATTAGGCATGCCAAAAGCAAAACCGCAGTATCTATATCTTCTGGAAACAGGCGCCAAATTAGGTTCAGAAGAAACGGGACAGTCGCTGAACATGCAAATCGTTTAGAGAACTCACGGTTGCGATGAATGCAGAGGAGACACGTGGCGATTCATACGAAATCAGCATTTAACTACAGACCGGATTTAAACTATATGGAACATTCTTCCCTTTTCATGGGTCGTATGAGTGAAATTTGCGTTTTTTTGTAAGTCCCAAGGGCAAACATTTAGCTATATTGGGGTAGACCTTCGCAACGAGGTGTTTTCTCACGGTCAAATGTATGTCGCTCTGTCGCGAACTGGTTCACCACAAAACCAGAGTTTTCTTATACCTGGAAATGGCAACAAAACAAAGAATGTTGTGTTCACGGAAGTTTTTAATTAATGAACAAGATGTACCTTATTTTATGAACTAATTTGCCTACTAATGTACACAGAGCCAAATAATCCTCATAAAAATAAGAAGATTGTCTCTTTGAACAGCTTCGTGGCCCAAAAAGAGGACAGAAGTCAGAGACGAAGATATTTCCATAGAGATTTCTTCTTATTTTTGGGAGGTAAATCTTTTTAATTTTATTTAACAGTATACCTTCTTACAATAAATAAAAAACTTTCTACTCAACTTTTCTTTACGCATTATTGTTGTCGACTGTGAACCGCTAACTCAGTTTACATATGTATGTATATAAGACTAACTTTATAATAAATTTAATTAGATAACCTAATAAAAATAAGAAGAACGCCCTCTTTATTAAATCAAGGAGATATCCACATATATATTCGAAGATTTCTTCTTGATTTTATTAAAAAGACTATCCCATTAAAAGGAAGTAGGGATTCTTCTTAAAGAAAAACTAAACGTTGTTTGAGTTATTATAACTTTGAGTTTTTTGTTGTTAATAAATGTGTAACCCATTTTTACACTCTACTCAAAGCTAAACATCAGTATATTTAATTTTTGCGGCGCAACGAAGTAAGCCGGGTACTTGCTAGTACATACATAGATACAAATAATAATTGAGACTAACTTTTTACATGATTTCTATGCTTCTAAAAAATACAATTAAGCATATTTATATTATAAAAAAAATTTAATCGCATTAATTTCGGGGGGGGGGGGGATTGATCCCTGCCATCCTCCCCCCCCCCCCCCCCCCTAGAAACGGCCTTGGTGATTACCACTACTCAGTAAAAACTGAAGTGGAACGTAATAATCTTATACTGAAAGAACCTGAATTTTTTTGCTATCTTTATATATATTACGCTAAGCGATTTTTTGTAAGCACCATAACTTTTACACCGTTATACCGATTTTCGAAAATGTGGTGTCAAATGAAAGGGCTTGACCTGTAGATGTGCAGGAAGGTTTAATTTTTTTGAAAAGGCTTGCCAGCTGTTTAAAAATTTAATTTTCCTGTATAGTTTGTTTGATTTTAAAATTTTTGGTACCATATGAAAGGGCTTGACCTGATATTGAGTAATTTAATAAAAATTTTACAAAAAGGGTTGCCACCTGTTCAAAAATTCAGATTTACGCTATAGTTTGTTTGATTTTTAAATTTGAGGTGTCATATGAAAGGGCTCGATCTGATGATGAGTAAGGGTTGCCACCTGTTCAAAAATTCAGTTTAACGCTATATTTTGTTTGATTTTTCAATTTGAGGTGGCATATGAAAGGGCATGGAAATGAGTAATTTATTAAAATTTATACAAAAAGGGTGCCATCTGTTCAATAATCCATTTTTACGCTACAGTTTATCTAATTTTTAAATTTCAAGTGTCATGCAAGGCCTAGCACTGAAGTAGGGTAATAAAAGGAGAGGGAAGAGGAAAGTGAAAGGGACGGATATGGCGAAGGACAGGAAGCGAAATAAGAAATATGAGAAATAAAATGGATAAAGGGAAAAGAAAGCGCAAATAAAGGGGAAAGGGGAAGAGAAAGAGAACTAGAAAGAAAAGGAGGAGCGCGCCAAATGGCCTTTGAGGGTCGCTTTAAGGTTACCATAGTCTAGAAAAATATTCGGCACAAAACTTCACTATGGGGCTCCTTGGTCAAAATCTTTGTATAAAAAATCTAGGTCTACAGAAAAAAAATACCAGTAGCTATGAAGGTATATCAAAAAATTTTCAAATGTGGCAATAAGTGGTCTTCCACCCTCAAATTGTCGCACAGTATAATTGAAAGCCACAGCATCGCGTGGCCGGGTTTACTAGTTATCTTTGAATTTCTGCTGCTTTCATCTTCGTTAAATCAAAAGGCACGAAATTTGAACTAAATTAAACTTTATTTGCCAAAAATTGTTATACAACTCAGTAAAAGCTGAAGTGGAACATGTCTATCTTATAACTGAAATAACCTTAATTTCTTTTGCTTCTATCTTTGTTATTTCAAAAGCTAGAGCCATGAAACTTTAACCATATTAAAGTATACTTTATTTTCCAAAAGCTGTTTAAATTCTATTAGGATGAGATAACTACTACTCAGTAAAAACTGAAGTGGAACGTAATAATCTTATAACTCAAACAATCTGCATTTTTTTGCTAATATCTTTGTTATTTCATAAGCTAGAGCCATGAACTTGAACTATATTAAACTTTACTTTATTTAATTTATTAGGATGTGATTACCACTACTCAATAAAAACTGAAGTAATAATAATACAATGGCGCTATTATAACTCTGGCGAGTTTTATGGCCGAGCTTCTCTCCCAATTCGAGGTGTGCTCCTTTTTGTTTTTTTCCTACTAATTGGGTGGACCTACAGTTTTATGCCGGCTCCGAACGGCGAATGCATTTTTTTTGTGAGAAGCTTTTTCATGGCAGAAATACTCTCGGAGGGTATGCCGCCCACTGCCGAGAGGTGACCGCTGCTCTTAAAAAACCCAATAATTGGATTTTTACTAATTAGAAAAATTGTTTTGGTGTTTTGCTCGCACCGTGGTTTGAACCCGAGACCTCTTGCATAGCAGGCGAGCACTCTACCCACTGCACCACAGCGGCCACTCAAGTGGAACGTAATAATCTTATAACTCAAAGAACCTGCATTTTTTTGCTAATATCTTTGTTATTCCAAAAGTGGAACGTAATAATCTTATAACTGAAACAACCTGAATTTTTTTACTATTATCTTTGTTATTTCATAAGCTGGAGCCATGAAACTTTAACTATATTAAACTTTACTTTATTTGCCAAAAATTATTATATATTTTTTACTCAGTAAAAACGGAAGTGGAACATGTTTATTTTATAGCTGAAATAACCCGAATTTATGTTGCTTTTACCTTCGTTGTTTCAAAAGCTAGGGCCATGAAACTTTAACAATATTAAACTTTACTTTATTTGCCAGAAATTGTTTTAAATTTTATTACGATATGATTACCACAACTCAGTAAAAACTGAAGTGGAACAAACAACACAACTCGGCAAAAACCGAAGCGGAACATATTTATCTTATAGCTTATAACTAAAACAGCTTGAACTTCTGCTACATCTCTGTTATTTAAAAAGTTAGAGCCATGAAACTTGAACTATATTAAAATTTACTTTATTTACCATAAATTGTTATAAAATTTATTAGGATGTGATTACCACTACTCAGTAAAAACTGAAGTGGAACGTAATAATCTTATAACTCAAACAACACAACTCGGCAAAAACCGAAGTGGAACATATTTATCTTATAGCTTATAACTCAAACAACTTGAACTTCTGCTATATCTTTATTATTTCATAAGCTGGAGCCATGGAACTTTACTTTATTTGCCAAAAATTGTTATACATCTTATTACGATGTGGTTACCACAACTCAGTAAAAACGGAAGTGGAACATGTTTATTTTATAACTGAAATAACCTGAATTTCTGTTGCTTTCATCTTCGTTATTTCAAAAGCCATGAAATTTGAACTATATTAAACTTTACTTTATTTGCCAAAAATTGTTATACAACTCAGTAAAAACTGAAGTGGAACATGTTTATCTTATAACTGAAATAACCTTAATTTCTTTTGCTTCTATCTTTGTTATTTCAAAAGCTAGAGCCATGAAACTTTAACTATATTAAACTTTACTTTATTTCCAAAGGAAGGGGAACAATATTATTTTATAACAGAAATCACTTCAGACATGATAATTGAATTATATTAAAATTTACCTTATTTGCCAAAAACTGTTATAAATTTTATTAAGTTGTGATTACCAAGGCCGTAGCCAGGATTTAATTTTGGGGGGGAATTAACTAAAAAAAAACATTTCAAATTCAAATTACATACATATCTGCCCCGTTTGCTATGCTATGTGCATGAATAATTAGGTTTCGCTTATCACCCATATTTAATTGTTATTGCAAAATCCAATTAATTTCACCAAATTTATCTGTCAAATAAAATTTTCGTCAGCTGATTTTCAGTGCAACCAGCTACCCTGTCAAAGCTTCAGAGGGTAAAAAGTGTGAGTTTTTTACACCACTGAAGTGTACATTTTTATGAAACGAAAACAGGGTAGTAAGTGAAAAACTTATGTAGTTTTTTTACACTAAATTACCACTAGATCCACTAGCCTAATAAAACCACTAAAAAAGAAGACATATTCTGTTTGACGTTTTACCTTCATTTTGCAAACGAAACCGGAAAATTGAAGAGTGTAACAAAAATGCGCATTTTTTTGATGAAATGAAATCACCATTAATTTCAATGGTAAAATTTTAAATTAAGCTCTTACCCAATTAAGTTAATTATAAGTTTATGATTTTGTTAAACAATTATTAGGCATGCCAAAAGCAAAACCGCAGTATCTATATCTTCTGGAAACAGGCGCCAAATTAGGTTCAGAAGAAACGGGACAGTCGCTGAACATGCAAATCGTTTAGAGAACTCACGGTTGCGATGAATGCAGAGGAGACACGTGGCGATTCATACGAAATCAGCATTTAACTACAGACCGGATTTAAACTATATGGAACATTCTTCCCTTTTCATGGGTCGTATGAGTGAAATTTGCGTTTTTTTGTAAGTCCCAAGGGCAAACATTTAGCTATATTGGGGTAGACCTTCGCAACGAGGTGTTTTCTCACGGTCAAATGTATGTCGCTCTGTCGCGAACTGGTTCACCACAAAACCAGAGTTTTCTTATACCTGGAAATGGCAACAAAACAAAGAATGTTGTGTTCACGGAAGTTTTTAATTAATGAACAAGATGTACCTTATTTTATGAACTAATTTGCCTACTAATGTACACAGAGCTAAATAATCCTCATAAAAATAAGAAGATTGTCTCTTTGAACAGCTTCGTGGCCCAAAAAGAGGACAGAAGTCAGAGACGAAGATATTTCCATAGAGATTTCTTCTTATTTTTGGGAGGTAAATCTTTTTAATTTTATTTAACAGTATACCTTCTTACAATAAATAAAAAACTTTCTACTCAACTTTTCTTTACGCATTATTGTTGTCGACTGTGAACCGCTAACTCAGTTTACATATGTATGTATATAAGACTAACTTTATAATAAATTTAATTAGATAACCTAATAAAAATAAGAAGAACGCCCTCTTTATTAAATCAAGGAGATATCCACATATATATTCGAAGATTTCTTCTTGATTTTATTAAAAAGACTATCCCATTAAAAGGAAGTAGGGATTCTTCTTAAGAAAAACTAAACGTTGTTTGAGTTATTATAACTTTGAGTTTTTTGTTGTTAATAAATGTGTAACCCATTTTTACACTCTACTCAAAGCTAAACATCAGTATATTTAATTTTTGCGGCGCAACGAAGTAAGCCGGGGTACTTGCTAGTACATACATAGATACAAATAATAATTGAGACTAACTTTTTACATGATTTCTATGCTTCTAAAAAATACAATTAAGCATATTTATATTATAAAAAAAATTTAATCGCATTAATTTCGGGGGGGGGGGGGGGGGGGATTGATCCCTGCCATCCTCCCCCCCCCCCCCCTAGAAACGGCCTTGGTGATTACCACTACTCAGTAAAAACTGAAGTGGAACGTAATAATCTTATACTGAAAGAACCTGAATTTTTTTGCTATCTTTATATATATTACGCTAAGCGATTTTTTGTAAGCACCATAACTTTTACACCGTTATACCGATTTTCGAAAATGTGGTGTCAAATGAAAGGGCTTGACCTGTAGATGTGCAGGAAGGTTTAATTTTTTGAAAAGGCTTGCCAGCTGTTTAAAAATTTAATTTTCCTGTATAGTTTGTTTGATTTTAAAATTTTTGGTACCATATGAAAGGGCTTGACCTGATATTGAGTAATTTAATAAAAATTTTACAAAAAGGGTTGCCACCTGTTCAAAAATTCAGATTTACGCTATAGTTTGTTTGATTTTTAAATTTGAGGTGTCATATGAAAGGGCTCGATCTGATGATGAGTAAGGGTTGCCACCTGTTCAAAAATTCAGTTTAACGCTATATTTTGTTTGATTTTTCAATTTGAGGTGGCATATGAAAGGGCATGGAAATGAGTAATTTATTAAAATTTATACAAAAAGGGTGCCATCTGTTCAATAATCCATTTTTACGCTACAGTTTATCTAATTTTTAAATTTGAAGTGTCATGCAAGGCATAGCACTGAAGTAGGGTAATAAAAGGAGAGGGAAGAGGAAAGTGAAAGGGACGGATATGGCGAAGGACAGGAAGCGAAAGAAATATGAGAAATAAAATGGATAAAGGGAAAAGAAAGCGCAAATAAAGGGGAAAGGGGAAGAGAAAGAGAACTAGAAAGAAAAGGAGGAGCGCGCCAAATGGCCTTTGAGGGTCGCTTTAAGGTTACCATAGTCTAGAAAAATATTCGGCACAAAACTTCACTATGGGGCTCCTTGGTCAAAATCTTTGTATAAAAAATCTAGGTCTACAGAAAAAAAATACCAGTAGCTATGAAGGTATATCAAAAAATTTTCAAATGTGGCAATAAGTGGTCTTCCACCCTCAAATTGTCGCACAGTATAATTGAAAGCCACAGCATCGCGTGGCCGGGTTTACTAGTTATCTTTGAATTTCTGCTGCTTTCATCTTCGTTAAATCAAAAGGCACGAAATTTGAACTAAATTAAACTTTATTTGCCAAAAATTGTTATACAACTCAGTAAAAGCTGAAGTGGAACATGTCTATCTTATAACTGAAATAACCTTAATTTCTTTTGCTTCTATCTTTGTTATTTCAAAAGCTAGAGCCATGAAACTTTAACCATATTAAAGTATACTTTATTTTCCAAAAGCTGTTTAAATTCTATTAGGATGAGATAACTACTACTCAGTAAAAACTGAAGTGGAACGTAATAATCTTATAACTCAAACAATCTGCATTTTTTTGCTAATATCTTTGTTATTTCATAAGCTAGAGCCATGAACTTGAACTATATTAAACTTTACTTTATTTAATTTATTAGGATGTGATTACCACTACTCAATAAAAACTGAAGTAAAATACAATGGCGCTATTATAACTCTGGCGAGTTTTATGGCCGAGCTTCTCTCCCAATTCGAGGTGTGCTCCTTTTTGTTTTTTTCCTACTAATTGGGTGGACCTACAGTTTTATGCCGGCTCCGAACGGCGAATGCATTTTTTTGTGAGAAGCTTTTTCATGGCAGAAATACTCTCGGAGGGTATGCCGCCCACTGCCGAGAGGTGACCGCTGCTCTTAAAAAACCCAATAATTGGATTTTTACTAATTAGAAAAATTGTTTTGGTGTTTTGCTCGCACCGTGGTTTGAACCCGAGACCTCTTGCATAGCAGGCGAGCACTCTACCCACTGCACCACAGCGGCCACTCAAGTGGAACGTAATAATCTTATAACTCAAACAACCTGCATTTTTTGCTAATATCTTTGTTATTCCAAAAGTGGAACGTAATAATCTTATAACTGAAACAACCTGAATTTTTTTACTATTATCTTTGTTATTTCATAAGCTGGAGCCATGAAACTTTAACTATATTAAACTTTACTTTATTTGCCAAAAATTATTATATATTTTTTACTCAGTAAAAACGGAAGTGGAACATGTTTATTTTATAGCTGAAATAACCCGAATTTATGTTGCTTTTACCTTCGTTGTTTCAAAAGCTAGGGCCATGAAACTTTAACAATATTAAACTTTACTTTATTTGCCAGAAATTGTTTTAAATTTTATTACGATATGATTACCACAACTCAGTAAAAACTGAAGTGGAACAAACAACACAACTCGGCAAAAACCGAAGCGGAACATATTTATCTTATAGCTTATAACTAAAACAGCTTGAACTTCTGCTACATCTCTGTTATTTAAAAAGTTAGAGCCATGAAACTTGAACTATATTAAAATTTACTTTATTTACCATAAATTGTTATAAAATTTATTAGGATGTGATTACCACCTACTCAGTAAAAACTGAAGTGGAACGTAATAATCTTATAACTCAAACAACACAACTCGGCAAAAACCGAAGTGGAACATATTTATCTTATAGCTTATAACTCAAACAACTTGAACTTCTGCTATATCTTTATTATTTCATAAGCTGGAGCCATGGAACTTTACTTTATTTGCCAAAAATTGTTATACATCTTATTACGATGTGGTTACCACAACTCAGTAAAAACGGAAGTGGAACATGTTTATTTTATAACTGAAATAACCTGAATTTCTGTTGCTTTCATCTTCGTTATTTCAAAAGCCATGAAATTTGAACTATATTAAACTTTACTTTATTTGCCAAAAATTGTTATACAACTCAGTAAAAACTGAAGTGGAACATGTTTATCTTATAACTGAAATAAACTTAATTTCTTTTGCTTCTATCTTTGTTATTTCAAAAGCTAGAGCCATGAAACTTTAACTATATTAAACTTTACTTTATTTCCAAAGGAAGGGGAACAATATTATTTTATAACAGAAATCACTTCAGACATGATAATTGAATTATATTAAAATTTACCTTATTTGCCAAAAACTGTTATAAATTTTATTAAGTTGTGATTACCAAGGCCGTAGCCAGGATTTCATTTTGGGGGGGGAATTAACTAAAAAAAAACATTTCAAATTCAAATTACATACATATCTGCCCCGTTTGCTATGCTATGTGCATGAATAATTAGGTTTCGCTTATCACCCATATTTAATTGTTATTGCAAATCCAATTAATTCATCACCAAATTTATCTGTCAAATAAAATTTTCGTCAGCTGATTTTCAGTGCAACCAGCTACCCTGTCAAAGCTTCAGAGGGTAAAAAGTGTGAGTTTTTTACACCACTGAAGTGTACATTTTTATGAAACGAAAACAGGGTAGTAAGTGGAAAAACTTATGTAGTTTTTTTTACACTAAATTACCACTAGATCCACTAGCCTAATAAAACCACTAAAAAAGAAGACATATTCTGTTTGACGTTTTACCTTCATTTTGCAAACGAAACCGGAAAATTGAAGAGTGTAACAAAAATGCGCATTTTTTTGATGAAATGAAATCACCATTAATTTCAATGGTAAAATTTTAAATTAAGCTCTTACCCAATTAAGTTAATTATAAGTTTATGATTTTGTTAAACAATTATTAGGCATGCCAAAAGCAAAACCGCAGTATCTATATCTTCTGGAAACAGGCGCCAAATTAGGTTCAGAAGAAACGGGACAGTCGCTGAACATGCAAATCGTTTAGAGAACTCACGGTTGCGATGAATGCAGAGGAGACACGTGGCGATTCATACGAAATCAGCATTTAACTACAGACCGGATTTAAACTATATGGAACATTCTTCCCTTTTCATGGGTCGTATGAGTGAAATTTGCGTTTTTTTGTAAGTCCCAAGGGCAAACATTTAGCTATATTGGGTAGACCTTCGCAACGAGGTGTTTTCTCACGGTCAAATGTATGTCGCTCTGTCGCGAACTGGTTCACCACAAAACCAGAGTTTCTTATACCTGGAAATGGCAACAAAACAAAGAATGTTGTGTTCACGGAAGTTTTTAATTAATGAACAAGATGTACCTTATTTTATGAACTAATTTGCCTACTAATGTACACAGAGCCAAATAATCCTCATAAAAATAAGAAGATTGTCTCTTTGAACAGCTTCGTGGCCCAAAAAGAGGACAGAAGTCAGAGACGAAGATATTTCCATAGAGATTTCTTCTTATTTTTGGGAGGTAAATCTTTTTAATTTTATTTAACAGTATACCTTCTTACAATAAATAAAAAACTTTCTACTCAACTTTTCTTTACGCATTATTGTTGTCGACTGTGAACCGCTAACTCAGTTTACATATGTATGTATATAAGACTAACTTTATAATAAATTTAATTAGATAACCTAATAAAAATAAGAAGAACGCCCTCTTTATTAAATCAAGGAGATATCCACATATATATTCGAAGATTTCTTCTTGATTTTATTAAAAAGACTATCCCATTAAAAGGAAGTAGGGATTCTTCTTAAAGAAAAACTAAACGTTGTTTGAGTTATTATAACTTTGAGTTTTTTGTTGTTAATAAATGTGTAACCCATTTTTACACTCTACTCAAAGCTAAACATCAGTATATTTAATTTTTGCGGCGCAACGAAGTAAGCCGGGTACTTGCTAGTACATACATAGATACAAATAATAATTGAGACTAACTTTTTACATGATTTCTATGCTTCTAAAAAATACAATTAAGCATATTTATATTATAAAAAAAATTTAATCGCATTAATTTCGGGGGGGGGGGGATTGATCCCTGCCATCCTCCCCCCCCCCCTAGAAACGGCCTTGGTGATTACCACTACTCAGTAAAAACTGAAGTGGAACGTAATAATCTTATACTGAAAGAACCTGAATTTTTTTGCTATCTTTATATATATTACGCTAAGCGATTTTTTGTAAGCACCATAACTTTTACACCGTTATACCGATTTTCGAAAATGTGGTGTCAAATGAAAGGGCTTGACCTGTAGATGTGCAGGAAGGTTTAATTTTTTTGAAAAGGGCTTGCCAGCTGTTTAAAAATTAAATTTTCCTGTATAGTTTGTTTGATTTAAAATTTTTGGTACCATATGAAAGGGCTTGACCTGATATTGAGTAATTTAATAAAAATTTTACAAAAAGGGTTGCCACCTGTTCAAAAATTCAGATTTACGCTATAGTTTGTTTGATTTTTAAATTTGAGGTGTCATATGAAAGGGCTCGATCTGATGATGAGTAAGGGTTGCCACCTGTTCAAAAAATTCAGTTTTAACGCTATATTTTGTTTGATTTTTCAATTTGAGGTGGCATATGAAAGGGCATGGAAATGAGTAATTTATTAAAATTTATACAAAAAGGGTGCCATCTGTTCAATAATCCATTTTTACGCTACAGTTTATCTAATTTTTAAATTTCAAGTGTCATGCAAGGCCTAGCACTGAAGTAGGGTAATAAAAGGAGAGGGAAGAGGAAAGTGAAAGGGACGGATATGGCGAAGGACAGGAAGCGAAAGAAGAAATATGAGAAATAAAATGGATAAAGGGAAAAGAAAGCGCAAATAAAGGGGAAAGGGGAAGAGAAAGAGAACTAGAAAGAAAAGGAGGAGCGCGCCAAATGGCCTTTGAGGGTCGCTTTAAGGTTACCATAGTCTAGAAAAATATTCGGCACAAAACTTCACTATGGGGCTCCTTGGTCAAAATCTTTGTATAAAAAATCTAGGTCTACAGAAAAAAAATACCAGTAGCTATGAAGGTATATCAAAAAATTTTCAAATGTGGCAATAAGTGGTCTTCCACCCTCAAATTGTCGCACAGTATAATTGAAAGCCACAGCATCGCGTGGCCGGGTTTACTAGTTATCTTTGAATTTCTGCTGCTTTCATCTTCGTTAAATCAAAAGGCACGAAATTTGAACTAAATTAAACTTTATTTGCCAAAAATTGTTATACAACTCAGTAAAAGCTGAAGTGGAACATGTCTATCTTATAACTGAAATAACCTTAATTTCTTTTGCTTCTATCTTTGTTATTTCAAAAGCTAGAGCCATGAAACTTTAACCATATTAAAGTATACTTTATTTTCCAAAAGCTGTTTAAATTCTATTAGGATGAGATAACTACTACTCAGTAAAAACTGAAGTGGAACGTAATAATCTTATAACTCAAACAATCTGCATTTTTTTGCTAATATCTTTGTTATTTCATAAGCTAGAGCCATGAACTTGAACTATATTAAACTTTACTTTATTTAATTTATTAGGATGTGATTACCACTACTCAATAAAAACTGAAGTAATAATAATACAATGGCGCTATTATAACTCTGGCGAGTTTTATGGCCGAGCTTCTCTCCCAATTCGAGGTGTGCTCCTTTTTGTTTTTTTCCTACTAATTGGGTGGACCTACAGTTTTATGCCGGCTCCGAACGGCGAATGCATTTTTTTTGTGAGAAGCTTTTTCATGGCAGAAATACTCTCGGAGGGTATGCCGCCCACTGCCGAGAGGTGACCGCTGCTCTTAAAAAACCCAATAATTGGATTTTTACTAATTAGAAAAATTGTTTTGGTGTTTTGCTCGCACCGTGGTTTGAACCCGAGACCTCTTGCATAGCAGGCGAGCACTCTACCCACTGCACCACAGCGGCCACTCAAGTGGAACGTAATAATCTTATAACTCAAAGAACCTGCATTTTTTTGCTAATATCTTTGTTATTCCAAAAGTGGAACGTAATAATCTTATAACTGAAACAACCTGAATTTTTTTACTATTATCTTTGTTATTTCATAAGCTGGAGCCATGAAACTTTAACTATATTAAACTTTACTTTATTTGCCAAAAATTATTATATATTTTTTACTCAGTAAAAACGGAAGTGGAACATGTTTATTTTATAGCTGAAATAACCCGAATTTATGTTGCTTTTACCTTCGTTGTTTCAAAAGCTAGGGCCATGAAACTTTAACAATATTAAACTTTACTTTATTTGCCAGAAATTGTTTTAAATTTTATTACGATATGATTACCACAACTCAGTAAAAACTGAAGTGGAACAAACAACACAACTCGGCAAAAACCGAAGCGGAACATATTTATCTTATAGCTTATAACTAAAACAGCTTGAACTTCTGCTACATCTCTGTTATTTAAAAAGTTAGAGCCATGAAACTTGAACTATATTAAAATTTACTTTATTTACCATAAATTGTTATAAAATTTATTAGGATGTGATTACCACTACTCAGTAAAAACTGAAGTGGAACGTAATAATCTTATAACTCAAACAACACAACTCGGCAAAAACCGAAGTGGAACATATTTATCTTATAGCTTATAACTCAAACAACTTGAACTTCTGCTATATCTTTATTATTTCATAAGCTGGAGCCATGGAACTTTACTTTATTTGCCAAAAATTGTTATACATCTTATTACGATGTGGTTACCACAACTCAGTAAAAACGGAAGTGGAACATGTTTATTTTATAACTGAAATAACCTGAATTTCTGTTGCTTTCATCTTCGTTATTTCAAAAGCCATGAAATTTGAACTATATTAAACTTTACTTTATTTGCCAAAAATTGTTATACAACTCAGTAAAAACTGAAGTGGAACATGTTTATCTTATAACTGAAATAACCTTAATTTCTTTTGCTTCTATCTTTGTTATTTCAAAAGCTAGAGCCATGAAACTTTAACTATATTAAACTTTACTTTATTTCCAAAGGAAGGGGAACAATATTATTTTATAACAGAAATCACTTCAGACATGATAATTGAATTATATTAAAATTTACCTTATTTGCCAAAAACTGTTATAAATTTTATTAAGTTGTGATTACCAAGGCCGTAGCCAGGATTTAATTTTGGGGGGGAATTAACTAAAAAAAAACATTTCAAATTCAAATTACATACATATCTGCCCCGTTTGCTATGCTATGTGCATGAATAATTAGGTTTCGCTTATCACCCATATTTAATTGTTATTGCAAAATCCAATTAATTTCACCAAATTTATCTGTCAAATAAAATTTTCGTCAGCTGATTTTCAGTGCAACCAGCTACCCTGTCAAAGCTTCAGAGGGTAAAAAGTGTGAGTTTTTTACACCACTGAAGTGTACATTTTTATGAAACGAAAACAGGGTAGTAAGTGAAAAACTTATGTAGTTTTTTTACACTAAATTACCACTAGATCCACTAGCCTAATAAAACCACTAAAAAAGAAGACATATTCTGTTTGACGTTTTACCTTCATTTTGCAAACGAAACCGGAAAATTGAAGAGTGTAACAAAAATGCGCATTTTTTTGATGAAATGAAATCACCATTAATTTCAATGGTAAAATTTTAAATTAAGCTCTTACCCAATTAAGTTAATTATAAGTTTATGATTTTGTTAAACAATTATTAGGCATGCCAAAAGCAAAACCGCAGTATCTATATCTTCTGGAAACAGGCGCCAAATTAGGTTCAGAAGAAACGGGACAGTCGCTGAACATGCAAATCGTTTAGAGAACTCACGGTTGCGATGAATGCAGAGGAGACACGTGGCGATTCATACGAAATCAGCATTTAACTACAGACCGGATTTAAACTATATGGAACATTCTTCCCTTTTCATGGGTCGTATGAGTGAAATTTGCGTTTTTTTGTAAGTCCCAAGGGCAAACATTTAGCTATATTGGGGTAGACCTTCGCAACGAGGTGTTTTCTCACGGTCAAATGTATGTCGCTCTGTCGCGAACTGGTTCACCACAAAACCAGAGTTTTCTTATACCTGGAAATGGCAACAAAACAAAGAATGTTGTGTTCACGGAAGTTTTTAATTAATGAACAAGATGTACCTTATTTTATGAACTAATTTGCCTACTAATGTACACAGAGCTAAATAATCCTCATAAAAATAAGAAGATTGTCTCTTTGAACAGCTTCGTGGCCCAAAAAGAGGACAGAAGTCAGAGACGAAGATATTTCCATAGAGATTTCTTCTTATTTTTGGGAGGTAAATCTTTTTAATTTTATTTAACAGTATACCTTCTTACAATAAATAAAAAACTTTCTACTCAACTTTTCTTTACGCATTATTGTTGTCGACTGTGAACCGCTAACTCAGTTTACATATGTATGTATATAAGACTAACTTTATAATAAATTTAATTAGATAACCTAATAAAAATAAGAAGAACGCCCTCTTTATTAAATCAAGGAGATATCCACATATATATTCGAAGATTTCTTCTTGATTTTATTAAAAAGACTATCCCATTAAAAGGAAGTAGGGATTCTTCTTAAAGAAAAACTAAACGTTGTTTGAGTTATTATAACTTTGAGTTTTTTGTTGTTAATAAATGTGTAACCCATTTTTACACTCTACTCAAAGCTAAACATCAGTATATTTAATTTTTGCGGCGCAACGAAGTAAGCCGGGTACTTGCTAGTACATACATAGATACAAATAATAATTGAGACTAACTTTTTACATGATTTCTATGCTTCTAAAAAATACAATTAAGCATATTTATATTATAAAAAAAATTTAATCGCATTAATTTCGGGGGGGGGGGGGATTGATCCCTGCCATCCTCCCCCCCCCCCCTAGAAACGGCCTTGGTGATTACCACTACTCAGTAAAAACTGAAGTGGAACGTAATAATCTTATACTGAAAGAACCTGAATTTTTTTGCTATCTTTATATATATTACGCTAAGCGATTTTTTGTAAGCACCATAACTTTTACACCGTTATACCGATTTTCGAAAATGTGGTGTCAAATGAAAGGGCTTGACCTGTAGATGTGCAGGAAGGTTTAATTTTTTTGAAAAGGCTTGCCAGCTGTTTAAAAATTTAATTTTCCTGTATAGTTTGTTTGATTTTAAAATTTTTGGTACCATATGAAAGGGCTTGACCTGATATTGAGTAATTTAATAAAAATTTTACAAAAAGGGTTGCCACCTGTTCAAAAATTCAGATTTACGCTATAGTTTGTTTGATTTTTAAATTTGAGGTGTCATATGAAAGGGCTCGATCTGATGATGAGTAAGGGTTGCCACCTGTTCAAAAATTCAGTTTAACGCTATATTTTGTTTGATTTTTCAATTTGAGGTGGCATATGAAAGGGCATGGAAATGAGTAATTTATTAAAATTTATACAAAAAGGGTGCCATCTGTTCAATAATCCATTTTTACGCTACAGTTTATCTAATTTTTAAATTTGAAGTGTCATGCAAGGCATAGCACTGAAGTAGGGTAATAAAAGGAGAGGGAAGAGGAAAGTGAAAGGGACGGATATGGCGAAGGACAGGAAGCGAAAGAAATATGAGAAATAAAATGGATAAAGGGAAAAGAAAGCGCAAATAAAGGGGAAAGGGGAAGAGAAAGAGAACTAGAAAGAAAAGGAGGAGCGCGCCAAATGGCCTTTGAGGGTCGCTTTAAGGTTACCATAGTCTAGAAAAATATTCGGCACAAAACTTCACTATGGGGCTCCTTGGTCAAAATCTTTGTATAAAAAATCTAGGTCTACAGAAAAAAAATACCAGTAGCTATGAAGGTATATCAAAAAATTTTCAAATGTGGCAATAAGTGGTCTTCCACCCTCAAATTGTCGCACAGTATAATTGAAAGCCACAGCATCGCGTGGCCGGGTTTACTAGTTATCTTTGAATTTCTGCTGCTTTCATCTTCGTTAAATCAAAAGGCACGAAATTTGAACTAAATTAAACTTTATTTGCCAAAAATTGTTATACAACTCAGTAAAAGCTGAAGTGGAACATGTCTATCTTATAACTGAAATAACCTTAATTTCTTTTGCTTCTATCTTTGTTATTTCAAAAGCTAGAGCCATGAAACTTTAACCATATTAAAGTATACTTTATTTTCCAAAAGCTGTTTAAATTCTATTAGGATGAGATAACTACTACTCAGTAAAAACTGAAGTGGAACGTAATAATCTTATAACTCAAACAATCTGCATTTTTTTGCTAATATCTTTGTTATTTCATAAGCTAGAGCCATGAACTTGAACTATATTAAACTTTACTTTATTTAATTTATTAGGATGTGATTACCACTACTCAATAAAAACTGAAGTAATAATAATACAATGGCGCTATTATAACTCTGGCGAGTTTTATGGCCGAGCTTCTCTCCCAATTCGAGGTGTGCTCCTTTTTGTTTTTTTCCTACTAATTGGGTGGACCTACAGTTTTATGCCGGCTCCGAACGGCGAATGCATTTTTTTGTGAGAAGCTTTTTCATGGCAGAAATACTCTCGGAGGGTATGCCGCCCACTGCCGAGAGGTGACCGCTGCTCTTAAAAAACCCAATAATTGGATTTTTACTAATTAGAAAAATTGTTTTGGTGTTTTGCTCGCACCGTGGTTTGAACCCGAGACCTCTTGCATAGCAGGCGAGCACTCTACCCACTGCACCACAGCGGCCACTCAAGTGGAACGTAATAATCTTATAACTCAAACAACCTGCATTTTTTTGCTAATATCTTTGTTATTCCAAAAGTGGAACGTAATAATCTTATAACTGAAACAACCTGAATTTTTTTACTATTATCTTTGTTATTTCATAAGCTGGAGCCATGAAACTTTAACTATATTAAACTTTACTTTATTTGCCAAAAATTATTATATATTTTTTACTCAGTAAAAACGGAAGTGGAACATGTTTATTTTATAGCTGAAATAACCCGAATTTATGTTGCTTTTACCTTCGTTGTTTCAAAAGCTAGGGCCATGAAACTTTAACAATATTAAACTTTACTTTATTTGCCAGAAATTGTTTTAAATTTTATTACGATATGATTACCACAACTCAGTAAAAACTGAAGTGGAACAAACAACACAACTCGGCAAAAACCGAAGCGGAACATATTTATCTTATAGCTTATAACTAAAACAGCTTGAACTTCTGCTACATCTCTGTTATTTAAAAAGTTAGAGCCATGAAACTTGAACTATATTAAAATTTACTTTATTTACCATAAATTGTTATAAAATTTATTAGGATGTGATTACCACTACTCAGTAAAAACTGAAGTGGAACGTAATAATCTTATAACTCAAACAACACAACTCGGCAAAAACCGAAGTGGAACATATTTATCTTATAGCTTATAACTCAAACAACTTGAACTTCTGCTATATCTTTATTATTTCATAAGCTGGAGCCATGGAACTTTACTTTATTTGCCAA
The DNA here is from genome assembly GCA_960531455.1 of Urophora cardui. Lineage (NCBI taxonomy): Eukaryota > Metazoa > Arthropoda > Insecta > Diptera > Tephritidae > Urophora > Urophora cardui. The sequence continues at coordinate 87,224,955 of OY482673.1, read as the reverse complement.
AAATTGTTATACATCTTATTACGATGTGGTTACCACAACTCAGTAAAAACGGAAGTGGAACATGTTTATTTTATAACTGAAATAACCTGAATTTCTGTTGCTTTCATCTTCGTTATTTCAAAAGCCATGAAATTTGAACTATATTAAACTTTACTTTATTTGCCAAAAATTGTTATACAACTCAGTAAAAACTGAAGTGGAACATGTTTATCTTATAACTGAAATAAACTTAATTTCTTTTGCTTCTATCTTTGTTATTTCAAAAGCTAGAGCCATGAAACTTTAACTATATTAAACTTTACTTTATTTCCAAAGGAAGGGGAACAATATTATTTTATAACAGAAATCACTTCAGACATGATAATTGAATTATATTAAAATTTACCTTATTTGCCAAAAACTGTTATAAATTTTATTAAGTTGTGATTACCAAGGCCGTAGCCAGGATTTCATTTTGGGGGGGAATTAACTAAAAAAAAACATTTCAAATTCAAATTACATACATATCTGCCCCGTTTGCTATGCTATGTGCATGAATAATTAGGTTTCGCTTATCACCCATATTTAATTGTTATTGCAAAATCCAATTAATTTCACCAAATTTATCTGTCAAATAAAATTTTCGTCAGCTGATTTTCAGTGCAACCAGCTACCCTGTCAAAGCTTCAGAGGGTAAAAAGTGTGAGTTTTTTACACCACTGAAGTGTACATTTTTATGAAACGAAAACAGGGTAGTAAGTGAAAAACTTATGTAGTTTTTTTACACTAAATTACCACTAGATCCACTAGCCTAATAAAACCACTAAAAAAGAAGACATATTCTGTTTGACGTTTTACCTTCATTTTGCAAACGAAACCGGAAAATTGAAGAGTGTAACAAAAATGCGCATTTTTTTGATGAAATGAAATCACCATTAATTTCAATGGTAAAATTTTAAATTAAGCTCTTACCCAATTAAGTTAATTATAAGTTTATGATTTTGTTAAACAATTATTAGGCATGCCAAAAGCAAAACCGCAGTATCTATATCTTCTGGAAACAGGCGCCAAATTAGGTTCAGAAGAAACGGGACAGTCGCTGAACATGCAAATCGTTTAGAGAACTCACGGTTGCGATGAATGCAGAGGAGACACGTGGCGATTCATACGAAATCAGCATTTAACTACAGACCGGATTTAAACTATATGGAACATTCTTCCCTTTTCATGGGTCGTATGAGTGAAATTTGCGTTTTTTTGTAAGTCCCAAGGGCAAACATTTAGCTATATTGGGGTAGACCTTCGCAACGAGGTGTTTTCTCACGGTCAAATGTATGTCGCTCTGTCGCGAACTGGTTCACCACAAAACCAGAGTTTTCTTATACCTGGAAATGGCAACAAAACAAAGAATGTTGTGTTCACGGAAGTTTTTAATTAATGAACAAGATGTACCTTATTTTATGAACTAATTTGCCTACTAATGTACACAGAGCCAAATAATCCTCATAAAAATAAGAAGATTGTCTCTTTGAACAGCTTCGTGGCCCAAAAAGAGGACAGAAGTCAGAGACGAAGATATTTCCATAGAGATTTCTTCTTATTTTTGGGAGGTAAATCTTTTTAATTTTATTTAACAGTATACCTTCTTACAATAAATAAAAAACTTTCTACTCAACTTTTCTTTACGCATTATTGTTGTCGACTGTGAACCGCTAACTCAGTTTACATATGTATGTATATAAGACTAACTTTATAATAAATTTAATTAGATAACCTAATAAAAATAAGAAGAACGCCCTCTTTATTAAATCAAGGAGATATCCACATATATATTCGAAGATTTCTTCTTGATTTTATTAAAAAGACTATCCCATTAAAAGGAAGTAGGGATTCTTCTTAAAGAAAAACTAAACGTTGTTTGAGTTATTATAACTTTGAGTTTTTTGTTGTTAATAAATGTGTAACCCATTTTTACACTCTACTCAAAGCTAAACATCAGTATATTTAATTTTTGCGGCGCAACGAAGTAAGCCGGGTACTTGCTAGTACATACATAGATACAAATAATAATTGAGACTAACTTTTTACATGATTTCTATGCTTCTAAAAAATACAATTAAGCATATTTATATTATAAAAAAAATTTAATCGCATTAATTTCGGGGGGGGGGGGGGGGGGGGGATTGATCCCTGCCATCCTCCCCCCCCACCCCCCCCTAGAAACGGCCTTGGTGATTACCACTACTCAGTAAAAACTGAAGTGGAACGTAATAATCTTATACTGAAAGAACCTGAATTTTTTTGCTATCTTTATATATATTACGCTAAGCGATTTTTTGTAAGCACCATAACTTTTACACCGTTATACCGATTTTCGAAAATGTGGTGTCAAATGAAAGGGCTTGACCTGTAGATGTGCAGGAAGGTTTAATTTTTTTGAAAAGGCTTGCCAGCTGTTTAAAAATTTAATTTTCCTGTATAGTTTGTTTGATTTTAAAATTTTTGGTACCATATGAAAGGGCTTGACCTGATATTGAGTAATTTAATAAAAATTTTACAAAAAGGGTTGCCACCTGTTCAAAAATTCAGATTTACGCTATAGTTTGTTTGATTTTTAAATTTGAGGTGTCATATGAAAGGGCTCGATCTGATGATGAGTAAGGGTTGCCACCTGTTCAAAAATTCAGTTTAACGCTATATTTTGTTTGATTTTTCAATTTGAGGTGGCATATGAAAGGGCATGGAAATGAGTAATTTATTAAAATTTATACAAAAAGGGTGCCATCTGTTCAATAATCCATTTTTACGCTACAGTTTATCTAATTTTTAAATTTGAAGTGTCATGCAAGGCCTAGCACTGAAGTAGGGTAATAAAAGGAGAGGGAAGAGGAAAGTGAAAGGGACGGATATGGCGAAGGACAGGAAGCGAAAGAAGAAATATGAGAAATAAAATGGATAAAGGGAAAAGAAAGCGCAAATAAAGGGGAAAGGGGAAGAGAAAGAGAACTAGAAAGAAAAGGAGGAGCGCGCCAAATGGCCTTTGAGGGTCGCTTTAAGGTTACCATAGTCTAGAAAAATATTCGGCACAAAACTTCACTATGGGGCTCCTTGGTCAAAATCTTTGTATAAAAAATCTAGGTCTACAGAAAAAAAATACCAGTAGCTATGAAGGTATATCAAAAAATTTTCAAATGTGGCAATAAGTGGTCTTCCACCCTCAAATTGTCGCACAGTATAATTGAAAGCCACAGCATCGCGTGGCCGGGTTTACTAGTTATCTTTGAATTTCTGCTGCTTTCATCTTCGTTAAATCAAAAGGCACGAAATTTGAACTAAATTAAACTTTATTTGCCAAAAATTGTTATACAACTCAGTAAAAGCTGAAGTGGAACATGTCTATCTTATAACTGAAATAACCTTAATTTCTTTTGCTTCTATCTTTGTTATTTCAAAAGCTAGAGCCATGAAACTTTAACCATATTAAAGTATACTTTATTTTCCAAAAGCTGTTTAAATTCTATTAGGATGAGATAACTACTACTCAGTAAAAACTGAAGTGGAACGTAATAATCTTATAACTCAAACAATCTGCATTTTTTTGCTAATATCTTTGTTATTTCATAAGCTAGAGCCATGAACTTGAACTATATTAAACTTTACTTTATTTAATTTATTAGGATGTGATTACCACTACTCAATAAAAACTGAAGTAATAATAATACAATGGCGCTATTATAACTCTGGCGAGTTTTATGGCCGAGCTTCTCTCCCAATTCGAGGTGTGCTCCTTTTTGTTTTTTTCCTACTAATTGGGTGGACCTACAGTTTTATGCCGGCTCCGAACGGCGAATGCATTTTTTTGTGAGAAGCTTTTTCATGGCAGAAATACTCTCGGAGGGTATGCCGCCCACTGCCGAGAGGTGACCGCTGCTCTTAAAAAACCCAATAATTGGATTTTTACTAATTAGAAAAATTGTTTTGGTGTTTTGCTCGCACCGTGGTTTGAACCCGAGACCTCTTGCATAGCAGGCGAGCACTCTACCCACTGCACCACAGCGGCCACTCAAGTGGAACGTAATAATCTTATAACTCAAACAACCTGCATTTTTTTGCTAATATCTTTGTTATTCCAAAAGTGGAACGTAATAATCTTATAACTGAAACAACCTGAATTTTTTTACTATTATCTTTGTTATTTCATAAGCTGGAGCCATGAAACTTTAACTATATTAAACTTTACTTTATTTGCCAAAAATTATTATATATTTTTTACTCAGTAAAAACGGAAGTGGAACATGTTTATTTTATAGCTGAAATAACCCGAATTTATGTTGCTTTTACCTTCGTTGTTTCAAAAGCTAGGGCCATGAAACTTTAACAATATTAAACTTTACTTTATTTGCCAGAAATTGTTTTAAATTTTATTACGATATGATTACCACAACTCAGTAAAAACTGAAGTGGAACAAACAACACAACTCGGCAAAAACCGAAGCGGAACATATTTATCTTATAGCTTATAACTAAAACAGCTTGAACTTCTGCTACATCTCTGTTATTTAAAAAGTTAGAGCCATGAAACTTGAACTATATTAAAATTTACTTTATTTACCATAAATTGTTATAAAATTTATTAGGATGTGATTACCACTACTCAGTAAAAACTGAAGTGGAACGTAATAATCTTATAACTCAAACAACACAACTCGGCAAAAACCGAAGTGGAACATATTTATCTTATAGCTTATAACTCAAACAACTTGAACTTCTGCTATATCTTTATTATTTCATAAGCTGGAGCCATGGAACTTTACTTTATTTGCCAAAAATTGTTATACATCTTATTACGATGTGGTTACCACAACTCAGTAAAAACGGAAGTGGAACATGTTTATTTTATAACTGAAATAACCTGAATTTCTGTTGCTTTCATCTTCGTTATTTCAAAAGCCATGAAATTTGAACTATATTAAACTTTACTTTATTTGCCAAAAATTGTTATACAACTCAGTAAAAACTGAAGTGGAACATGTTTATCTTATAACTGAAATAACCTTAATTTCTTTTGCTTCTATCTTTGTTATTTCAAAAGCTAGAGCCATGAAACTTTAACTATATTAAACTTTACTTTATTTCCAAAGGAAGGGGAACAATATTATTTTATAACAGAAATCACTTCAGACATGATAATTGAATTATATTAAAATTTACCTTATTTGCCAAAAACTGTTATAAATTTTATTAAGTTGTGATTACCAAGGCCGTAGCCAGGATTTCATTTTGGGGGGGAATTAACTAAAAAAAAACATTTCAAATTCAAATTACATACATATCTGCCCCGTTTGCTATGCTATGTGCATGAATAATTAGGTTTCGCTTATCACCCATATTTAATTGTTATTGCAAAATCCAATTAATTTCACCAAATTTATCTGTCAAATAAAATTTTCGTCAGCTGATTTTCAGTGCAACCAGCTACCCTGTCAAAGCTTCAGAGGGTAAAAAGTGTGAGTTTTTTACACCACTGAAGTGTACATTTTTATGAAACGAAAACAGGGTAGTAAGTGAAAAACTTATGTAGTTTTTTTACACTAAATTACCACTAGATCCACTAGCCTAATAAAACCACTAAAAAAGAAGACATATTCTGTTTGACGTTTTACCTTCATTTTGCAAACGAAACCGGAAAATTGAAGAGTGTAACAAAAATGCGCATTTTTTTGATGAAATGAAATCACCATTAATTTCAATGGTAAAATTTTAAATTAAGCTCTTACCCAATTAAGTTAATTATAAGTTTATGATTTTGTTAAACAATTATTAGGCATGCCAAAAGCAAAACCGCAGTATCTATATCTTCTGGAAACAGGCGCCAAATTAGGTTCAGAAGAAACGGGACAGTCGCTGAACATGCAAATCGTTTAGAGAACTCACGGTTGCGATGAATGCAGAGGAGACACGTGGCGATTCATACGAAATCAGCATTTAACTACAGACCGGATTTAAACTATATGGAACATTCTTCCCTTTTCATGGGTCGTATGAGTGAAATTTGCGTTTTTTTGTAAGTCCCAAGGGCAAACATTTAGCTATATTGGGGTAGACCTTCGCAACGAGGTGTTTTCTCACGGTCAAATGTATGTCGCTCTGTCGCGAACTGGTTCACCACAAAACCAGAGTTTTCTTATACCTGGAAATGGCAACAAAACAAAGAATGTTGTGTTCACGGAAGTTTTTAATTAATGAACAAGATGTACCTTATTTTATGAACTAATTTGCCTACTAATGTACACAGAGCTAAATAATCCTCATAAAAATAAGAAGATTGTCTCTTTGAACAGCTTCGTGGCCCAAAAAGAGGACAGAAGTCAGAGACGAAGATATTTCCATAGAGATTTCTTCTTATTTTTGGGAGGTAAATCTTTTTAATTTTATTTAACAGTATACCTTCTTACAATAAATAAAAAACTTTCTACTCAACTTTTCTTTACGCATTATTGTTGTCGACTGTGAACCGCTAACTCAGTTTACATATGTATGTATATAAGACTAACTTTATAATAAATTTAATTAGATAACCTAATAAAAATAAGAAGAACGCCCTCTTTATTAAATCAAGGAGATATCCACATATATATTCGAAGATTTCTTCTTGATTTTATTAAAAAGACTATCCCATTAAAAGGAAGTAGGGATTCTTCTTAAAGAAAAACTAAACGTTGTTTGAGTTATTATAACTTTGAGTTTTTTGTTGTTAATAAATGTGTAACCCATTTTTACACTCTACTCAAAGCTAAACATCAGTATATTTAATTTTTGCGGCGCAACGAAGTAAGCCGGGTACTTGCTAGTACATACATAGATACAAATAATAATTGAGACTAACTTTTTACATGATTTCTATGCTTCTAAAAAATACAATTAAGCATATTTATATTATAAAAAAAATTTAATCGCATTAATTTCGGGGGGGGGGGGATTGATCCCTGCCATCCTCCCCCCCCCCCCCCCCTAGAAACGGCCTTGGTGATTACCACTACTCAGTAAAAACTGAAGTGGAACGTAATAATCTTATACTGAAAGAACCTGAATTTTTTTGCTATCTTTATATATATTACGCTAAGCGATTTTTTGTAAGCACCATAACTTTTACACCGTTATACCGATTTTCGAAAATGTGGTGTCAAATGAAAGGGCTTGACCTGTAGATGTGCAGGAAGGTTTAATTTTTTTGAAAAGGCTTGCCAGCTGTTTAAAAATTTAATTTTCCTGTATAGTTTGTTTGATTTTAAAATTTTTGGTACCATATGAAAGGGCTTGACCTGATATTGAGTAATTTAATAAAAATTTTACAAAAAGGGTTGCCACCTGTTCAAAAATTCAGATTTACGCTATAGTTTGTTTGATTTTTAAATTTGAGGTGTCATATGAAAGGGCTCGATCTGATGATGAGTAAGGGTTGCCACCTGTTCAAAAATTCAGTTTAACGCTATATTTTGTTTGATTTTTCAATTTGAGGTGGCATATGAAAGGGCATGGAAATGAGTAATTTATTAAAATTTATACAAAAAGGGTGCCATCTGTTCAATAATCCATTTTTACGCTACAGTTTATCTAATTTTTAAATTTGAAGTGTCATGCAAGGCCTAGCACTGAAGTAGGGTAATAAAAGGAGAGGGAAGAGGAAAGTGAAAGGGACGGATATGGCGAAGGACAGGAAGCGAAAGAAGAAATATGAGAAATAAAATGGATAAAGGGAAAAGAAAGCGCAAATAAAGGGGAAAGGGGAAGAGAAAGAGAACTAGAAAGAAAAGGAGGAGCGCGCCAAATGGCCTTTGAGGGTCGCTTTAAGGTTACCATAGTCTAGAAAAATATTCGGCACAAAACTTCACTATGGGGCTCCTTGGTCAAAATCTTTGTATAAAAAATCTAGGTCTACAGAAAAAAAATACCAGTAGCTATGAAGGTATATCAAAAAATTTTCAAATGTGGCAATAAGTGGTCTTCCACCCTCAAATTGTCGCACAGTATAATTGAAAGCCACAGCATCGCGTGGCCGGGTTTACTAGTTATCTTTGAATTTCTGCCGCTTTCATCTTCGTTAAATCAAAAGGCACGAAATTTGAACTAAATTAAACTTTATTTGCCAAAAATTGTTATACAACTCAGTAAAAGCTGAAGTGGAACATGTCTATCTTATAACTGAAATAACCTTAATTTCTTTTGCTTCTATCTTTGTTATTTCAAAAGCTAGAGCCATGAAACTTTAACCATATTAAAGTATACTTTATTTTCCAAAAGCTGTTTAAATTCTATTAGGATGAGATAACTACTACTCAGTAAAAACTGAAGTGGAACGTAATAATCTTATAACTCAAACAATCTGCATTTTTTTGCTAATATCTTTGTTATTTCATAAGCTAGAGCCATGAACTTGAACTATATTAAACTTTACTTTATTTAATTTATTAGGATGTGATTACCACTACTCAATAAAAACTGAAGTAATAATAATACAATGGCGCTATTATAACTCTGGCGAGTTTTATGGCCGAGCTTCTCTCCCAATTCGAGGTGTGCTCCTTTTTGTTTTTTTCCTACTAATTGGGTGGACCTACAGTTTTATGCCGGCTCCGAACGGCGAATGCATTTTTTTGTGAGAAGCTTTTTCATGGCAGAAATACTCTCGGAGGGTATGCCGCCCACTGCCGAGAGGTGACCGCTGCTCTTAAAAAACCCAATCATTGGATTTTTACTAATTAGAAAAATTGTTTTGGTGTTTTGCTCGCACCGTGGTTTGAACCCGAGACCTCTTGCATAGCAGGCGAGCACTCTACCCACTGCACCACAGCGGCCACTCAAGTGGAACGTAATAATCTTATAACTCAAACAACCTGCATTTTTTTGCTAATATCTTTGTTATTCCAAAAGTGGAACGTAATAATCTTATAACTGAAACAACCTGAATTTTTTTACTATTATCTTTGTTATTTCATAAGCTGGAGCCATGAAACTTTAACTATATTAAACTTTACTTTATTTGCCAAAAATTATTATATATTTTTTACTCAGTAAAAACGGAAGTGGAACATGTTTATTTTATAGCTGAAATAACCCGAATTTATGTTGCTTTTACCTTCGTTGTTTCAAAAGCTAGGGCCATGAAACTTTAACAATATTAAACTTTACTTTATTTGCCAGAAATTGTTTTAAATTTTATTACGATATGATTACCACAACTCAGTAAAAACTGAAGTGGAACAAACAACACAACTCGGCAAAAACCGAAGCGGAACATATTTATCTTATAGCTTATAACTAAAACAGCTTGAACTTCTGCTACATCTCTGTTATTTAAAAAGTTAGAGCCATGAAACTTGAACTATATTAAAATTTACTTTATTTACCATAAATTGTTATAAAATTTATTAGGATGTGATTACCACTACTCAGTAAAAACTGAAGTGGAACGTAATAATCTTATAACTCAAACAACACAACTCGGCAAAAACCGAAGTGGAACATATTTATCTTATAGCTTATAACTCAAACAACTTGAACTTCTGCTATATCTTTATTATTTCATAAGCTGGAGCCATGGAACTTTACTTTATTTGCCAAAAATTGTTATACATCTTATTACGATGTGGTTACCACAACTCAGTAAAAACGGAAGTGGAACATGTTTATTTTATAACTGAAATAACCTGAATTTCTGTTGCTTTCATCTTCGTTATTTCAAAAGCCATGAAATTTGAACTATATTAAACTTTACTTTATTTGCCAAAAATTGTTATACAACTCAGTAAAAACTGAAGTGGAACATGTTTATCTTATAACTGAAATAAACTTAATTTCTTTTGCTTCTATCTTTGTTATTTCAAAAGCTAGAGCCATGAAACTTTAACTATATTAAACTTTACTTTATTTCCAAAGGAAGGGGAACAATATTATTTTATAACAGAAATCACTTCAGACATGATAATTGAATTATATTAAAATTTACCTTATTTGCCAAAAACTGTTATAAATTTTATTAAGTTGTGATTACCAAGGCCGTAGCCAGGATTTCATTTTGGGGGGGAATTAACTAAAAAAAAACATTTCAAATTCAAATTACATACATATCTGCCCCGTTTGCTATGCTATGTGCATGAATAATTAGGTTTCGCTTATCACCCATATTTAATTGTTATTGCAAAATCCAATTAATTTCACCAAATTTATCTGTCAAATAAAATTTTCGTCAGCTGATTTTCAGTGCAACCAGCTACCCTGTCAAAGCTTCAGAGGGTAAAAAGTGTGAGTTTTTTACACCACTGAAGTGTACATTTTTATGAAACGAAAACAGGGTAGTAAGTGAAAAACTTATGTAGTTTTTTTACACTAAATTACCACTAGATCCACTAGCCTAATAAAACCACTAAAAAAGAAGACATATTCTGTTTGACGTTTTACCTTCATTTTGCAAACGAAACCGGAAAATTGAAGAGTGTAACAAAAATGCGCATTTTTTTGATGAAATGAAATCACCATTAATTTCAATGGTAAAATTTTAAATTAAGCTCTTACCCAATTAAGTTAATTATAAGTTTATGATTTTGTTAAACAATTATTAGGCATGCCAAAAGCAAAACCGCAGTATCTATATCTTCTGGAAACAGGCGCCAAATTAGGTTCAGAAGAAACGGGACAGTCGCTGAACATGCAAATCGTTTAGAGAACTCACGGTTGCGATGAATGCAGAGGAGACACGTGGCGATTCATACGAAATCAGCATTTAACTACAGACCGGATTTAAACTATATGGAACATTCTTCCCTTTTCATGGGTCGTATGAGTGAAATTTGCGTTTTTTTGTAAGTCCCAAGGGCAAACATTTAGCTATATTGGGGTAGACCTTCGCAACGAGGTGTTTTCTCACGGTCAAATGTATGTCGCTCTGTCGCGAACTGGTTCACCACAAAACCAGAGTTTTCTTATACCTGGAAATGGCAACAAAACAAAGAATGTTGTGTTCACGGAAGTTTTTAATTAATGAACAAGATGTACCTTATTTTATGAACTAATTTGCCTACTAATGTACACAGAGCCAAATAATCCTCATAAAAATAAGAAGATTGTCTCTTTGAACAGCTTCGTGGCCCAAAAAGAGGACAGAAGTCAGAGACGAAGATATTTCCATAGAGATTTCTTCTTATTTTTGGGAGGTAAATCTTTTTAATTTTATTTAACAGTATACCTTCTTACAATAAATAAAAAACTTTCTACTCAACTTTTCTTTACGCATTATTGTTGTCGACTGTGAACCGCTAACTCAGTTTACATATGTATGTATATAAGACTAACTTTATAATAAATTTAATTAGATAACCTAATAAAAATAAGAAGAACGCCCTCTTTATTAAATCAAGGAGATATCCACATATATATTCGAAGATTTCTTCTTGATTTTATTAAAAAGACTATCCCATTAAAAGGAAGTAGGGATTCTTCTTAAAGAAAAACTAAACGTTGTTTGAGTTATTATAACTTTGAGTTTTTTGTTGTTAATAAATGTGTAACCCATTTTTACACTCTACTCAAAGCTAAACATCAGTATATTTAATTTTTGCGGCGCAACGAAGTAAGCCGGGTACTTGCTAGTACATACATAGATACAAATAATAATTGAGACTAACTTTTTACATGATTTCTATGCTTCTAAAAAATACAATTAAGCATATTTATATTATAAAAAAAATTTAATCGCATTAATTTCGGGGGGGGGGGGGGATTGATCCCTGCCATCCTCCCCCCCCCCCTAGAAACGGCCTTGGTGATTACCACTACTCAGTAAAAACTGAAGTGGAACGTAATAATCTTATACTGAAAGAACCTGAATTTTTTTGCTATCTTTATATATATTACGCTAAGCGATTTTTTGTAAGCACCATAACTTTTACACCGTTATACCGATTTTCGAAAATGTGGTGTCAAATGAAAGGGCTTGACCTGTAGATGTGCAGGAAGGTTTAATTTTTTTGAAAAGGCTTGCCAGCTGTTTAAAAATTTAATTTTCCTGTATAGTTTGTTTGATTTTAAAATTTTTGGTACCATATGAAAGGGCTTGACCTGATATTGAGTAATTTAATAAAAATTTTACAAAAAGGGTTGCCACCTGTTCAAAAATTCAGATTTACGCTATAGTTTGTTTGATTTTTAAATTTGAGGTGTCATATGAAAGGGCTCGATCTGATGATGAGTAAGGGTTGCCACCTGTTCAAAAATTCAGTTTAACGCTATATTTTGTTTGATTTTTCAATTTGAGGTGGCATATGAAAGGGCATGGAAATGAGTAATTTATTAAAATTTATACAAAAAGGGTGCCATCTGTTCAATAATCCATTTTTACGCTACAGTTTATCTAATTTTTAAATTTGAAGTGTCATGCAAGGCCTAGCACTGAAGTAGGGTAATAAAAGGAGAGGGAAGAGGAAAGTGAAAGGGACGGATATGGCGAAGGACAGGAAGCGAAAGAAGAAATATGAGAAATAAAATGGATAAAGGGAAAAGAAAGCGCAAATAAAGGGGAAAGGGGAAGAGAAAGAGAACTAGAAAGAAAAGGAGGAGCGCGCCAAATGGCCTTTGAGGGTCGCTTTAAGGTTACCATAGTCTAGAAAAATATTCGGCACAAAACTTCACTATGGGGCTCCTTGGTCAAAATCTTTGTATAAAAAATCTAGGTCTACAGAAAAAAAATACCAGTAGCTATGAAGGTATATCAAAAAATTTTCAAATGTGGCAATAAGTGGTCTTCCACCCTCAAATTGTCGCACAGTATAATTGAAAGCCACAGCATCGCGTGGCCGGGTTTACTAGTTATCTTTGAATTTCTGCTGCTTTCATCTTCGTTAAATCAAAAGGCACGAAATTTGAACTAAATTAAACTTTATTTGCCAAAAATTGTTATACAACTCAGTAAAAGCTGAAGTGGAACATGTCTATCTTATAACTGAAATAACCTTAATTTCTTTTGCTTCTATCTTTGTTACTTCAAAAGCTAGAGCCATGAAACTTTAACCATATTAAAGTATACTTTATTTTCCAAAAGCTGTTTAAATTCTATTAGGATGAGATAACTACTACTCAGTAAAAACTGAAGTGGAACGTAATAATCTTATAACTCAAACAATCTGCATTTTTTTGCTAATATCTTTGTTATTTCATAAGCTAGAGCCATGAACTTGAACTATATTAAACTTTACTTTATTTAATTTATTAGGATGTGATTACCACTACTCAATAAAAACTGAAGTAATAATAATACAATGGCGCTATTATAACTCTGGCGAGTTTTATGGCCGAGCTTCTCTCCCAATTCGAGGTGTGCTCCTTTTTGTTTTTTTCCTACTAATTGGGTGGACCTACAGTTTTATGCCGGCTCCGAACGGCGAATGCATTTTTTTGTGAGAAGCTTTTTCATGGCAGAAATACTCTCGGAGGGTATGCCGCCCACTGCCGAGAGGTGACCGCTGCTCTTAAAAAACCCAATAATTGGATTTTTACTAATTAGAAAAATTGTTTTGGTGTTTTGCTCGCACCGTGGTTTGAACCCGAGACCTCTTGCATAGCAGGCGAGCACTCTACCCACTGCACCACAGCGGCCACTCAAGTGGAACGTAATAATCTTATAACTCAAACAACCTGCATTTTTTTGCTAATATCTTTGTTATTCCAAAAGTGGAACGTAATAATCTTATAACTGAAACAACCTGAATTTTTTTACTATTATCTTTGTTATTTCATAAGCTGGAGCCATGAAACTTTAACTATATTAAACTTTACTTTATTTGCCAAAAATTATTATATATTTTTTACTCAGTAAAAACGGAAGTGGAACATGTTTATTTTATAGCTGAAATAACCCGAATTTATGTTGCTTTTACCTTCGTTGTTTCAAAAGCTAGGGCCATGAAACTTTAACAATATTAAACTTTACTTTATTTGCCAGAAATTGTTTTAAATTTTATTACGATATGATCACCACAACTCAGTAAAAACTGAAGTGGAACAAACAACACAACTCGGCAAAAACCGAAGCGGAACATATTTATCTTATAGCTTATAACTCAAACAGCTTGAACTTCTGCTACATCTCTGTTATTTAAAAAGTTAGAGCCATGAAACTTGAACTATATTAAACTTTACTTTATTTACCATAAATTGTTATAAAATTTATTAGGATGTGATTACCACTACTCAGTAAAAACTGAAGTGGAACGTAATAATCTTATAACTCAAACAACACAACTCGGCAAAAACCGAAGTGGAACATATTTATCTTATAGCTTATAACTCAAACAACTTGAACTTCTGCTATATCTTTATTATTTCATAAGCTGGAGCCATGAAACTTTACTTTATTTGCCAAAAATTGTTATACATCTTATTACGATGTGGTTACCACAACTCAGTAAAAACGGAAGTGGAACATGTTTATTTTATAACTGAAATAACCTGAATTTCTGTTGCTTTCATCTTCGTTATTTCAAAAGCCATGAAATTTGAACTATATTAAACTTTACTTTATTTGCCAAAAATTGTTATACAACTCAGTAAAAACTGAAGTGGAACATGTTTATCTTATAACTGAAATAACCTTAATTTCTTTTGCTTCTATCTTTGTTATTTCAAAAGCTAGAGCCATGAAACTTTAACTATATTAAACTTTACTTTATTTCCAAAGGAAGGGGAACAATATTATTTTATAACAGAAATCACTTCAACTACTCTTGCTTCTTGTTATTTGAAAAGCTAGAGACATGATAATTGAATTATATTAAAATTTACCTTATTTGCCAAAAACTGTTATAAATTTTATTAAGTTGTGATTACCAAGGCCGTAGCCAGGATTTCATTTTGGGGGGGGATTAACTAAAAAAAAACATTTCAAATTCAAATTACATACATATCTGCCCCGTTTGCTATGCTATGTGCATGAATAATTAGGTTTCGCTTATCACCCATATTTAATTGTTATTGCAAAATCCAATTAATTTCACCAAATTTATCAGTCAAATAAAATTTTCGTCAGCTGATTTTCAGTGCAACCAGCTACCCTGTCAAAGCTTCAGAGGGTAAAAAGTGTGAGTTTTTTTCACCACTGAAGTGTACATTTTTATGAAACGAAAACAGGGTAGTAAGTGAAAAACTTATGTAGTTTTTTTACACTAAATTACCACTAGATCCACTAGCCTAATAAAACCACTAAAAAAAGAAGACATATTCTGTTTGACGTTTTACCTTCATTTTGCAAACGAAAACGGAAAATTGAAGAGTGTAACAAAAATGCGCATTTTTTTGATGAAACGAAATCACCATTAATTTCAATGGTAAAATTTTAAATTAAGCTCTTACCCAATTAAGTTAATTATAAGTTTATGATTTTGTTAAACAATTATTAGGCATGCCAAAAGCAAAACGGCAGTATCTATATCTTCTGGAAACAGGCGCCAAATTAGGTTCAGAAGAAACGGGACAGTCGCTGAACATGCAAATCGTTTAGAGAACTCACGGTTGCGATGAATGCAGAGGAGACACGTGGCGATTCATACGAAATCAGCATTTAACTACAGACCGGATTTAAACTATATGGAACATTCTTCCCTTTTCATGGGTCGTATGAGTGAAATTTGCGTTTTTTTGTAAGTCCCAAGGGCAAACATTTAGCTATATTGGGGTAGACCTTCGCAACGAGGTGTTTTCTCACGGTCAAATGTATGTCGCTCTGTCGCGAACTGGTTCACCACAAAACCAGAGTTTTCTTATACCTGGAAATGGCAACAAAACAAAGAATGTTGTGTTCACGGAAGTTTTTAATTAATGAACAAGATGTACCTTATTTTATGAACTAATTTGCCTACTGATGTACACAGAGCCAAATAATCCTCATAAAAATAAGAAGATTGTCTCTTTGAACAGCTTCGTGGCCCAAAAAGAGGACAGAAGTCAGAGACGAATATATTTCCATAGAGATTTCTTCTTATTTTTGGGAGGTAAATCTTTTTAATTTTATTTAACAGTATACCTTCTTACAATAAATAAAAAACTTTCTACTCAACTTTTCTTTACGCATTATTGTTGTCGACTGTGAACCGCTAACTCAGTTTACATATGTATGTATATAAGACTAACTTTATAATAAATTTAATTAGATAACCTAATAAAAATAAGAAGAACGCCCTCTTTATTAAATCAAGGAGATATCCACATATATATTCGAAGATTTCTTCTTGATTTTATTAAAAAGACTATCCCATTAAAAGGAAGTAGGGTTTCTTCTTAAAGAAAAACTATAGAGATATCTTCTTACTTTTGTTCTATTTTATTAGGTGGTTTTCGCTCTGTGTAGGTTCCAAACGTTGTTTGAGTTATTATAACTTTGAGTTTTTTGTTGTTAATAAATGTGTAACCCATTTTTACACTCTACTCAAAGCTAAACATCAGTATATTTAATTTTTGCGGCGCAACGAAGTAAGCCGGGTACTTGCTAGTACATACATAGATACAAATAATAATTGAGACTAACTTTTTACATGATTTCTATGCTTCTAAAAAATACAATTAAGCATATTTATATTATAAAAAAAATTTAATCGCATTAATTTCGGGGGGCGGGGGGGATTGATCCCTGCCATCCTCCCCCCCCCCCCCCCCTAGAAACGGCCTTGGTGATTACCACTACTCAGTAAAAACTGAAGTGGAACGTAATAATCTTATACTGAAAGAACCTGAATTTTTTTGCTATCTTTATATATATTACGCTAAGCGATTTTTTGTAAGCACCATAACTTTTACACCGTTATACCGATTTTCGAAAATGTGGTGTCAAATGAAAGGGCTTGACCTGTAGATGTGCAGGAAGGTTTAATTTTTTTGAAAAGGCTTGCCAGCTGTTTAAAAATTTAATTTTCCTGTATAGTTTGTTTGATTTTAAAATTTTTGGTACCATATGAAAGGGCTTGACCTGATATTGAGTAATTTAATAAAAATTTTACAAAAAGGGTTGCCACCTGTTCAAAAATTCAGATTTACGCTATAGTTTGTTTGATTTTTAAATTTGAGGTGTCATATGAAAGGGCTCGATCTGATGATGAGTAAGGGTTGCCACCTGTTCAAAAATTCAGTTTAACGCTATATTTTGTTTGATTTTTCAATTTGAGGTGGCATATGAAAGGGCATGGAAATGAGTAATTTATTAAAATTTATACAAAAAGGGTGCCATCTGTTCAATAATCCATTTTTACGCTACAGTTTATCTAATTTTTAAATTTGAAGTGTCATGCAAGGCCTAGCACTGAAGTAGGGTAATAAAAGGAGAGGGAAGAGGAAAGTGAAAGGGACGGATATGGCGAAGGACAGGAAGCGAAAGAAGAAATATGAGAAATAAAATGGATAAAGGGAAAAGAAAGCGCAAATAAAGGGGAAAGGGGAAGAGAAAGAGAACTAGAAAGAAAAGGAGGAGCGCGCCAAATGGCCTTTGAGGGTCGCTTTAAGGTTACCATAGTCTAGAAAAATATTCGGCACAAAACTTCACTATGGGGCTCCTTGGTCAAAATCTTTGTATAAAAAATCTAGGTCTACAGAAAATAAAAATAACCAGTAGCTATGAAGGTATATCAAAAAATTTTCAAATATGACAATAAGTGGTCTTCCACCCTCAAATTGTCGCACAGTATAATTGAAAGCCACAGCATCGCGTGGCCGGGTTTACTAGTTATCTTTGAATTTCTGCTGCTTTCATCTTCGTTATATCAAAAGGCACGAAATTTGAACTAAATTAAACTTTATTTGCCAAAAATTGTTATACAACTCAGTAAAAGCTGAAGTGGAACATGTCTATCTTATAACTGAAATAACCTTAATTTCTTTTGCTTCTATCTTTCTTATTTCAAAAGCTAGAGCCATGAAACTTTAACCATATTAAAGTATACTTTATTTTCCAAAAGCTGTTTAAATTCTATTAGGATGAGATAACTACTACTCAGTAAAAACTGAAGTGGAACGTAATAATCTTATAACTCAAACAATCTGCATTTTTTTGCTAATATCTTTGTTATTTCATAAGCTAGAGCCATGAACTTGAACTATATTAAACTTTACTTTATTTAATTTATTAGGATGTGATTACCACTACTCAATAAAAACTGAAGTAATAATAATACAATGGCGCTATTATAACTCTGGCGAGTTTTATGGCCGAGCTTCTCTCCCAATTCGAGGTGTGCTCCTTTTTGTTTTTTTCCTACTAATTGGGTGGACCTACAGTTTTATGCCGGCTCCGAACGGCGAATGCATTTTTTTTGTGAGAAGCTTTTTCATGGCAGAAATACTCTCGGAGGGTATGCCGCCCACTGCCGAGAGGTGACCGCTGCTCTTAAAAAACCCAATAAAAAAATTGTTTTGGTGTTTTGCTCGCACCGTGGTTTGAACCCGAGACCTCTTGCATAGCAGGCGAGCACTCTACCCACTGCACCACAGCGGCCACTCAAGTGGAACGTAATAATCTTATAACTCAAACAACCTGCATTTTTTTGCTAATATCTTTGTTATTCCAAAAGTGGAACGTAATAATCTTATAACTGAAACAACCTGAATTTTTTTACTATTATCTTTGTTATTTCATAAGCTGGAGCCATGAAACTTTAACTATATTAAACTTTACTTTATTTGCCAAAAATTATTATATATTTTTTACTCAGTAAAAACGGAAGTGGAACATGTTTATTTTATAGCTGAAATAACCCGAATTTATGTTGCTTTTACCTTCGTTGTTTCAAAAGCTAGGGCCATGAAACTTTAACAATATTAAACTTTACTTTATTTGCCAGAAATTGTTTTAAATTTTATTACGATATGATTACCACAACTCAGTAAAAACTGAAGTGGAACAAACAACACAACTCGGCAAAAACCGAAGCGGAACATATTTATCTTATAGCTTATAACTAAAACAGCTTGAACTTCTGCTACATCTCTGTTATTTAAAAAGTTAGAGCCATGAAACTTGAACTATATTAAAATTTACTTTATTTACCATAAATTGTTGTAAAATTTATTAGGATGTGATTACCACTACTCAGTAAAAACTGAAGTGGAACGTAATAATCTTATAACTCAAACAACACAACTCGGCAAAAACCGAAGTGGAACATATTTATCTTATAGCTTATAACTCAAACAACTTGAACTTCTGCTATATCTTTATTATTTCATAAGCTGGAGCCATGGAACTTTACTTTATTTGCCAAAAATTGTTATACATCTTATTACGATGTGGTTACCACAACTCAGTAAAAACGGAAGTGGAACATGTTTATTTTATAACTGAAATAACCTGAATTTCTGTTGCTTTCATCTTCGTTATTTCAAAAGCCATGAAATTTGAACTATATTAAACTTTACTTTATTTGCCAAAAATTGTTATACAACTCAGTAAAAACTGAAGTGGAACATGTTTATCTTATAACTGAAATAAACTTAATTTCTTTTGCTTCTATCTTTGTTATTTCAAAAGCTAGAGCCATGAAACTTTAACTATATTAAACTTTACTTTATTTCCAAAGGAAGGGGAACAATATTATTTTATAACAGAAATCACTTCAGACATGATAATTGAATTATATTAAAATTTACCTTATTTGCCAAAAACTGTTATAAATTTTATTAAGTTGTGATTACCAAGGCCGTAGCCAGGATTTCATTTTGGGGGGAATTAACTAAAAAAAAACATTTCAAATTCAAATTACATACATATCTGCCCCGTTTGCTATGCTATGTGCATGAATAATTAGGTTTCGCTTATCACCCATATTTAATTGTTATTGCAAAATCCAATTAATTTCACCAAATTTATCTGTCAAATAAAATTTTCGTCAGCTGATTTTCAGTGCAACCAGCTACCCTGTCAAAGCTTCAGAGGGTAAAAAGTGTGAGTTTTTTACACCACTGAAGTGTACATTTTTATGAAACGAAAACAGGGTAGTAAGTGAAAAACTTATGTAGTTTTTTTACACTAAATTACCACTAGATCCACTAGCCTAATAAAACCACTAAAAAAGAAGACATATTCTGTTTGACGTTTTACCTTCATTTTGCAAACGAAACCGGAAAATTGAAGAGTGTAACAAAAATGCGCATTTTTTTGATGAAATGAAATCACCATTAATTTCAATGGTAAAATTTTAAATTAAGCTCTTACCCAATTAAGTTAATTATAAGTTTATGATTTTGTTAAACAATTATTAGGCATGCCAAAAGCAAAACCGCAGTATCTATATCTTCTGGAAACAGGCGCCAAATTAGGTTCAGAAGAAACGGGACAGTCGCTGAACATGCAAATCGTTTAGAGAACTCACGGTTGCGATGAATGCAGAGGAGACACGTGGCGATTCATACGAAATCAGCATTTAACTACAGACCGGATTTAAACTATATGGAACATTCTTCCCTTTTCATGGGTCGTATGAGTGAAATTTGCATTTTTTTGTAAGTCCCAAGGGCAAACATTTAGCTATATTGGGGTAGACCTTCGCAACGAGGTGTTTTCTCACGGTCAAATGTATGTCGCTCTGTCGCGAACTGGTTCACCACAAAACCAGAGTTTTCTTATACCTGGAAATGGCAACAAAACAAAGAATGTTGTGTTCACGGAAGTTTTTAATTAATGAACAAGATGTACCTTATTTTATGAACTAATTTGCCTACTAATGTACACAGAGCCAAATAATCCTCATAAAAATAAGAAGATTGTCTCTTTGAACAGCTTCGTGGCCCAAAAAGAGGACAGAAGTCAGAGACGAAGATATTTCCATAGAGATTTCTTCTTATTTTTGGGAGGTAAATCTTTTTAATTTTATTTAACAGTATACCTTCTTACAATAAATAAAAAACTTTCTACTCAACTTTTCTTTACGCATTATTGTTGTCGACTGTGAACCGCTAACTCAGTTTACATATGTATGTATATAAGACTAACTTTATAATAAATTTAATTAGATAACCTAATAAAAATAAGAAGAACGCCCTCTTTATTAAATCAAGGAGATATCCACATATATATTCGAAGATTTCTTCTTGATTTTATTAAAAAGACTATCCCATTAAAAGGAAGTAGGGATTCTTCTTAAAGAAAAACTAAACGTTGTTTGAGTTATTATAACTTTGAGTTTTTTGTTGTTAATAAATGTGTAACCCATTTTTACACTCTACTCAAAGCTAAACATCAGTATATTTAATTTTTGCGGCGCAACGAAGTAAGCCGGGTACTTGCTAGTACATACATAGATACAAATAATAATTGAGACTAACTTTTTACATGATTTCTATGCTTCTAAAAAATACAATTAAGCATATTTATATTATAAAAAAAATTTAATCGCATTAATTTCGGGGGGGGGGGGGGGGGGTTGATCCCTGCCATCCTCCCCCCCCCCCTAGAAACGGCCTTGGTGATTACCACTACTCAGTAAAAACTGAAGTGGAACGTAATAATCTTATACTGAAAGAACCTGAATTTTTTTGCTATCTTTATATATATTACGCTAAGCGATTTTTTGTAAGCACCATAACTTTTACACCGTTATACCGATTTTCGAAAATGTGGTGTCAAATGAAAGGGCTTGACCTGTAGATGTGCAGGAAGGTTTAATTTTTTTGAAAAGGCTTGCCAGCTGTTTAAAAATTTAATTTTCCTGTATAGTTTGTTTGATTTTAAAATTTTTGGTACCATATGAAAGGGCTTGACCTGATATTGAGTAATTTAATAAAAATTTTACAAAAAGGGTTGCCACCTGTTCAAAAATTCAGATTTACGCTATAGTTTGTTTGATTTTTAAATTTGAGGTGTCATATGAAAGGGCTCGATCTGATGATGAGTAAGGGTTGCCACCTGTTCAAAAATTCAGTTTAACGCTATATTTTGTTTGATTTTTCAATTTGAGGTGGCATATGAAAGGGCTTGGCATGGAAATGAGTAATTTATTAAAATTTATACAAAAAGGGTGCCATCTGTTCAATAATCCATTTTTACGCTACAGTTTATCTAATTTTTAAATTTGAAGTGTCATGCAAGGCCTAGCACTGAAGTAGGGTAATAAAAGGAGAGGGAAGAGGAAAGTGAAAGGGACGGATATGGCGAAGGACAGGAAGCGAAAGAAGAAATATGAGAAATAAAATGGATAAAGGGAAAAGAAAGCGCAAATAAAGGGGAAAGGGGAAGAGAAAGAGAACTAGAAAGAAAAGGAGGAGCGCGCCAAATGGCCTTTGAGGGTCGCTTTAAGGTTACCATAGTCTAGAAAAATATTCGGCACAAAACTTCACTATGGGGCTCCTTGGTCAAAATCTTTGTATAAAAAATCTAGGTCTACAGAAAAAAAATACCAGTAGCTATGAAGGTATATCAAAAAATTTTCAAATGTGGCAATAAGTGGTCTTCCACCCTCAAATTGTCGCACAGTATAATTGAAAGCCACAGCATCGCGTGGCCGGGTTTACTAGTTATCTTTGAATTTCTGCTGCTTTCATCTTCGTTAAATCAAAAGGCACGAAATTTGAACTAAATTAAACTTTATTTGCCAAAAATTGTTATACAACTCAGTAAAAGCTGAAGTGGAACATGTCTATCTTATAACTGAAATAACCTTAATTTCTTTTGCTTCTATCTTTGTTATTTCAAAAGCTAGAGCCATGAAACTTTAACCATATTAAAGTATACTTTATTTTCCAAAAGCTGTTTAAATTCTATTAGGATGAGATAACTACTACTCAGTAAAAACTGAAGTGGAACGTAATAATCTTATAACTCAAACAATCTGCATTTTTTTGCTAATATCTTTGTTATTTCATAAGCTAGAGCCATGAACTTGAACTATATTAAACTTTACTTTATTTAATTTATTAGGATGTGATTACCACTACTCAATAAAAACTGAAGTAATAATAATACAATGGCGCTATTATAACTCTGGCGAGTTTTATGGCCGAGCTTCTCTCCCAATTCGAGGTGTGCTCCTTTTTGTTTTTTTCCTACTAATTGGGTGGACCTACAGTTTTATGCCGGCTCCGAACGGCGAATGCATTTTTTTGTGAGAAGCTTTTTCATGGCAGAAATACTCTCGGAGGGTATGCCGCCCACTGCCGAGAGGTGACCGCTGCTCTTAAAAAACCCAATAATTGGATTTTTACTAATTAGAAAAATTGTTTTGGTGTTTTGCTCGCACCGTGGTTTGAACCCGAGACCTCTTGCATAGCAGGCGAGCACTCTACCCACTGCACCACAGCGGCCACTCAAGTGGAACGTAATAATCTTATAACTCAAACAACCTGCATTTTTTTGCTAATATCTTTGTTATTCCAAAAGTGGAACGTAATAATCTTATAACTGAAACAACCTGAATTTTTTTACTATTATCTTTGTTATTTCATAAGCTGGAGCCATGAAACTTTAACTATATTAAATTTTACTTTATTTGCCAAAAATTATTATATATTTTTTACTCAGTAAAAACGGAAGTGGAACATGTTTATTTTATAGCTGAAATAACCCGAATTTATGTTGCTTTTACCTTCGTTGTTTCAAAAGCTAGGGCCATGAAACTTTAACAATATTAAACTTTACTTTATTTGCCAGAAATTGTTTTAAATTTTATTACGATATGATTACCACAACTCAGTAAAAACTGAAGTGGAACAAACAACACAACTCGGCAAAAACCGAAGCGGAACATATTTATCTTATAGCTTATAACTAAAACAGCTTGAACTTCTGCTACATCTCTGTTATTTAAAAAGTTAGAGCCATGAAACTTGAACTATATTAAAATTTACTTTATTTACCATAAATTGTTATAAAATTTATTAGGATGTGATTACCACTACTCAGTAAAAACTGAAGTGGAACGTAATAATCTTATAACTCAAACAACACAACTCGGCAAAAACCGAAGTGGAACATATTTATCTTATAGCTTATAACTCAAACAACTTGAACTTCTGCTATATCTTTATTATTTCATAAGCTGGAGCCATGGAACTTTACTTTATTTGCCAAAAATTGTTATACATCTTATTACGATGTGGTTACCACAACTCAGTAAAAACGGAAGTGGAACATGTTTATTTTATAACTGAAATAACCTGAATTTCTGTTGCTTTCATCTTCGTTATTTCAAAAGCCATGAAATTTGAACTATATTAAACTTTACTTTATTTGCCAAAAATTGTTATACAACTCAGTAAAAACTGAAGTGGAACATGTTTATCTTATAACTGAAATAAACTTAATTTCTTTTGCTTCTATCTTTGTTATTTCAAAAGCTAGAGCCATGAAACTTTAACTATATTAAACTTTACTTTATTTCCAAAGGAAGGGGAACAATATTATTTTATAACAGAAATCACTTCAGACATGATAATTGAATTATATTAAAATTTACCTTATTTGCCAAAAACTGTTATAAATTTTATTAAGTTGTGATTACCAAGGCCGTAGCCAGGATTTCATTTTGGGGGGGAATTAACTAAAAAAAAACATTTCAAATTCAAATTACATACATATCTGCCCCGTTTGCTATGCTATGTGCATGAATAATTAGGTTTCGCTTATCACCCATATTTAATTGTTATTGCAAAATCCAATTAATTTCACCAAATTTATCTGTCAAATAAAATTTTCGTCAGCTGATTTTCAGTGCAACCAGCTACCCTGTCAAAGCTTCAGAGGGTAAAAAGTGTGAGTTTTTTACACCACTGAAGTGTACATTTTTATGAAACGAAAACAGGGTAGTAAGTGAAAAACTTATGTAGTTTTTTTACACTAAATTACCACTAGATCCACTAGCCTAATAAAACCACTAAAAAAGAAGACATATTCTGTTTGACGTTTTACCTTCATTTTGCAAACGAAACCGGAAAATTGAAGAGTGTAACAAAAATGCGCATTTTTTTGATGAAATGAAATCACCATTAATTTCAATGGTAAAATTTTAAATTAAGCTCTTACCCAATTAAGTTAATTATAAGTTTATGATTTTGTTAAACAATTATTAGGCATGCCAAAAGCAAAACCGCAGTATCTATATCTTCTGGAAACAGGCGCCAAATTAGGTTCAGAAGAAACGGGACAGTCGCTGAACATGCAAATCGTTTAGAGAACTCACGGTTGCGATGAATGCAGAGGAGACACGTGGCGATTCATACGAAATCAGCATTTAACTACAGACCGGATTTAAACTATATGGAACATTCTTCCCTTTTCATGGGTCGTATGAGTGAAATTTGCGTTTTTTTGTAAGTCCCAAGGGCAAACATTTAGCTATATTGGGGTAGACCTTCGCAACGAGGTGTTTTCTCACGGTCAAATGTATGTCGCTCTGTCGCGAACTGGTTCACCACAAAACCAGAGTTTTCTTATACCTGGAAATGGCAACAAAACAAAGAATGTTGTGTTCACGGAAGTTTTTAATTAATGAACAAGATGTACCTTATTTTATGAACTAATTTGCCTACTAATGTACACAGAGCCAAATAATCCTCATAAAAATAAGAAGATTGTCTCTTTGAACAGCTTCGTGGCCCAAAAAGAGGACAGAAGTCAGAGACGAAGATATTTCCA
Organism: Urophora cardui; assembly: GCA_960531455.1. Classification (NCBI taxonomy): domain Eukaryota; kingdom Metazoa; phylum Arthropoda; class Insecta; order Diptera; family Tephritidae; genus Urophora; species Urophora cardui. The sequence continues at coordinate 87,199,322 of OY482673.1, read as the reverse complement.
TAGAGATTTCTTCTTATTTTTGGGAGGTAAATCTTTTTAATTTTATTTAACAGTATACCTTCTTACAATAAATAAAAAACTTTCTACTCAACTTTTCTTTACGCATTATTGTTGTCGACTGTGAACCGCTAACTCAGTTTACATATGTATGTATATAAGACTAACTTTATAATAAATTTAATTAGATAACCTAATAAAAATAAGAAGAACGCCCTCTTTATTAAATCAAGGAGATATCCACATATATATTCGAAGATTTCTTCTTGATTTTATTAAAAAGACTATCCCATTAAAAGGAAGTAGGGATTCTTCTTAAAGAAAAACTAAACGTTGTTTGAGTTATTATAACTTTGAGTTTTTTGTTGTTAATAAATGTGTAACCCATTTTTACACTCTACTCAAAGCTAAACATCAGTATATTTAATTTTTGCGGCGCAACGAAGTAAGCCGGGTACTTGCTAGTACATACATAGATACAAATAATAATTGAGACTAACTTTTTACATGATTTCTATGCTTCTAAAAAATACAATTAAGCATATTTATATTATAAAAAAAATTTAATCGCATTAATTTCGGGGGGGGGGGGGGGGGATTGATCCCTGCCATCCTCCCCCCCCCCCCCTAGAAACGGCCTTGGTGATTACCACTACTCAGTAAAAACTGAAGTGGAACGTAATAATCTTATACTGAAAGAACCTGAATTTTTTTGCTATCTTTATATATATTACGCTAAGCGATTTTTTGTAAGCACCATAACTTTTACACCGTTATACCGATTTTCGAAAATGTGGTGTCAAATGAAAGGGCTTGACCTGTAGATGTGCAGGAAGGTTTAATTTTTTTGAAAAGGCTTGCCAGCTGTTTAAAAATTTAATTTTCCTGTATAGTTTGTTTGATTTTAAAATTTTTGGTACCATATGAAAGGGCTTGACCTGATATTGAGTAATTTAATAAAAATTTTACAAAAAGGGTTGCCACCTGTTCAAAAATTCAGATTTACGCTATAGTTTGTTTGATTTTTAAATTTGAGGTGTCATATGAAAGGGCTCGATCTGATGATGAGTAAGGGTTGCCACCTGTTCAAAAATTCAGTTTAACGCTATATTTTGTTTGATTTTTCAATTTGAGGTGGCATATGAAAGGGCATGGAAATGAGTAATTTATTAAAATTTATACAAAAAGGGTGCCATCTGTTCAATAATCCATTTTTACGCTACAGTTTATCTAATTTTTAAATTTGAAGTGTCATGCAAGGCCTAGCACTGAAGTAGGGTAATAAAAGGAGAGGGAAGAGGAAAGTGAAAGGGACGGATATGGCGAAGGACAGGAAGCGAAAGAAGAAATATGAGAAATAAAATGGATAAAGGGAAAAGAAAGCGCAAATAAAGGGGAAAGGGGAAGAGAAAGAGAACTAGAAAGAAAAGGAGGAGCGCGCCAAATGGCCTTTGAGGGTCGCTTTAAGGTTACCATAGTCTAGAAAAATATTCGGCACAAAACTTCACTATGGGGCTCCTTGGTCAAAATCTTTGTATAAAAAATCTAGGTCTACAGAAAAAAAATACCAGTAGCTATGAAGGTATATCAAAAAATTTTCAAATGTGGCAATAAGTGGTCTTCCACCCTCAAATTGTCGCACAGTATAATTGAAAGCCACAGCATCGCGTGGCCGGGTTTACTAGTTATCTTTGAATTTCTGCTGCTTTCATCTTCGTTAAATCAAAAGGCACGAAATTTGAACTAAATTAAACTTTATTTGCCAAAAATTGTTATACAACTCAGTAAAAGCTGAAGTGGAACATGTCTATCTTATAACTGAAATAACCTTAATTTCTTTTGCTTCTATCTTTGTTATTTCAAAAGCTAGAGCCATGAAACTTTAACCATATTAAAGTATACTTTATTTTCCAAAAGCTGTTTAAATTCTATTAGGATGAGATAACTACTACTCAGTAAAAACTGAAGTGGAACGTAATAATCTTATAACTCAAACAATCTGCATTTTTTTGCTAATATCTTTGTTATTTCATAAGCTAGAGCCATGAACTTGAACTATATTAAACTTTACTTTATTTAATTTATTAGGATGTGATTACCACTACTCAATAAAAACTGAAGTAATAATAATACAATGGCGCTATTATAACTCTGGCGAGTTTTATGGCCGAGCTTCTCTCCCAATTCGAGGTGTGCTCCTTTTTGTTTTTTTCCTACTAATTGGGTGGACCTACAGTTTTATGCCGGCTCCGAACGGCGAATGCATTTTTTTGTGAGAAGCTTTTTCATGGCAGAAATACTCTCGGAGGGTATGCCGCCCACTGCCGAGAGGTGACCGCTGCTCTTAAAAAACCCAATAATTGGATTTTTACTAATTAGAAAAATTGTTTTGGTGTTTTGCTCGCACCGTGGTTTGAACCCGAGACCTCTTGCATAGCAGGCGAGCACTCTACCCACTGCACCACAGCGGCCACTCAAGTGGAACGTAATAATCTTATAACTCAAACAACCTGCATTTTTTTGCTAATATCTTTGTTATTCCAAAAGTGGAACGTAATAATCTTATAACTGAAACAACCTGAATTTTTTTACTATTATCTTTGTTATTTCATAAGCTGGAGCCATGAAACTTTAACTATATTAAACTTTACTTTATTTGCCAAAAATTATTATATATTTTTTACTCAGTAAAAACGGAAGTGGAACATGTTTATTTTATAGCTGAAATAACCCGAATTTATGTTGCTTTTACCTTCGTTGTTTCAAAAGCTAGGGCCATGAAACTTTAACAATATTAAACTTTACTTTATTTGCCAGAAATTGTTTTAAATTTTATTACGATATGATTACCACAACTCAGTAAAAACTGAAGTGGAACAAACAACACAACTCGGCAAAAACCGAAGCGGAACATATTTATCTTATAGCTTATAACTAAAACAGCTTGAACTTCTGCTACATCTCTGTTATTTAAAAAGTTAGAGCCATGGAACTTGAACTATATTAAAATTTACTTTATTTACCATAAATTGTTATAAAATTTATTAGGATGTGATTACCACTACTCAGTAAAAACTGAAGTGGAACGTAATAATCTTATAACTCAAACAACACAACTCGGCAAAAACCGAAGTGGAACATATTTATCTTATAGCTTATAACTCAAACAACTTGAACTTCTGCTATATCTTTATTATTTCATAAGCTGGAGCCATGGAACTTTACTTTATTTGCCAAAAATTGTTATACATCTTATTACGATGTGGTTACCACAACTCAGTAAAAACGGAAGTGGAACATGTTTATTTTATAACTGAAATAACCTGAATTTCTGTTGCTTTCATCTTCGTTATTTCAAAAGCCATGAAATTTGAACTATATTAAACTTTACTTTATTTGCCAAAAATTGTTATACAACTCAGTAAAAACTGAAGTGGAACATGTTTATCTTATAACTGAAATAACCTTAATTTCTTTTGCTTCTATCTTTGTTATTTCAAAAGCTAGAGCCATGAAACTTTAACTATATTAAACTTTACTTTATTTCCAAAGGAAGGGGAACAATATTATTTTATAACAGAAATCACTTCAGACATGATAATTGAATTATATTAAAATTTACCTTATTTGCCAAAAACTGTTATAAATTTTATTAAGTTGTGATTACCAAGGCCGTAGCCAGGATTTCATTTTGGGGGGGAATTAACTAAAAAAAACATTTCAAATTCAAATTACATACATATCTGCCCCGTTTGCTATGCTATGTGCATGAATAATTAGGTTTCGCTTATCACCCATATTTAATTGTTATTGCAAAATCCAATTAATTTCACCAAATTTATCTGTCAAATAAAATTTTCGTCAGCTGATTTTCAGTGCAACCAGCTACCCTGTCAAAGCTTCAGAGGGTAAAAAGTGTGAGTTTTTTACACCACTGAAGTGTACATTTTTATGAAACGAAAACAGGGTAGTAAGTGAAAAACTTATGTAGTTTTTTTACACTAAATTACCACTAGATCCACTAGCCTAATAAAACCACTAAAAAAGAAGACATATTCTGTTTGACGTTTTACCTTCATTTTGCAAACGAAACCGGAAAATTGAAGAGTGTAACAAAAATGCGCATTTTTTTGATGAAATGAAATCACCATTAATTTCAATGGTAAAATTTTAAATTAAGCTCTTACCCAATTAAGTTAATTATAAGTTTATGATTTTGTTAAACAATTATTAGGCATGCCAAAAGCAAAACCGCAGTATCTATATCTTCTGGAAACAGGCGCCAAATTAGGTTCAGAAGAAACGGGACAGTCGCTGAACATGCAAATCGTTTAGAGAACTCACGGTTGCGATGAATGCAGAGGAGACACGTGGCGATTCATACGAAATCAGCATTTAACTACAGACCGGATTTAAACTATATGGAACATTCTTCCCTTTTCATGGGTCGTATGAGTGAAATTAGCGTTTTTTTGTAAGTCCCAAGGGCAAACATTTAGCTATATTGGGGTAGACCTTCGCAACGAGGTGTTTTCTCACGGTCAAATGTATGTCGCTCTGTCGCGAACTGGTTCACCACAAAACCAGAGTTTTCTTATACCTGGAAATGGCAACAAAACAAAGAATGTTGTGTTCACGGAAGTTTTTAATTAATGAACAAGATGTACCTTATTTTATGAACTAATTTGCCTACTAATGTACACAGAGCCAAATAATCCTCATAAAAATAAGAAGATTGTCTCTTTGAACAGCTTCGTGGCCCAAAAAGAGGACAGAAGTCAGAGACGAAGATATTTCCATAGAGATTTCTTCTTATTTTTGGGAGGTAAATCTTTTTAATTTTATTTAACAGTATACCTTCTTACAATAAATAAAAAACTTTCTACTCAACTTTTCTTTACGCATTATTGTTGTCGACTGTGAACCGCTAACTCAGTTTACATATGTATGTATATAAGACTAACTTTATAATAAATTTAATTAGATAACCTAATAAAAATAAGAAGAACGCCCTCTTTATTAAATCAAGGAGATATCCACATATATATTCGAAGATTTCTTCTTGATTTTATTAAAAAGACTATCCCATTAAAAGGAAGTAGGGATTCTTCTTAAAGAAAAACTAAACGTTGTTTGAGTTATTATAACTTTGAGTTTTTTGTTGTTAATAAATGTGTAACCCATTTTTACACTCTACTCAAAGCTAAACATCAGTATATTTAATTTTTGCGGCGCAACGAAGTAAGCCGGGTACTTGCTAGTACATACATAGATACAAATAATAATTGAGACTAACTTTTTACATGATTTCTATGCTTCTAAAAAAATACAATTAAGCATATTTATATTATAAAAAAAATTTAATCGCATTAATTTCGGGGGGGGGGGGGGTTGATCCCTGCCATCCTCCCCCCCCCCCCCTAGAAACGGCCTTGGTGATTACCACTACTCAGTAAAAACTGAAGTGGAACGTAATAATCTTATACTGAAAGAACCTGAATTTTTTTGCTATCTTTATATATATTACGCTAAGCGATTTTTTGTAAGCACCATAACTTTTACACCGTTATACCGATTTTCGAAAATGTGGTGTCAAATGAAAGGGCTTGACCTGTAGATGTGCAGGAAGGTTTAATTTTTTTGAAAAGGCTTGCCAGCTGTTTAAAAATTTAATTTTCCTGTATAGTTTGTTTGATTTTAAAATTTTTGGTACCATATGAAAGGGCTTGACCTGATATTGAGTAATTTAATAAAAATTTTACAAAAAGGGTTGCCACCTGTTCAAAAATTCAGATTTACGCTATAGTTTGTTTGATTTTTAAATTTGAGGTGTCATATGAAAGGGCTCGATCTGATGATGAGTAAGGGTTGCCACCTGTTCAAAAATTCAGTTTAACGCTATATTTTGTTTGATTTTTCAATTTGAGGTGGCATATGAAAGGGCTTGGCATGGAAATGAGTAATTTATTAAAATTTATACAAAAAGGGTGCCATCTGTTCAATAATCCATTTTTACGCTACAGTTTATCTAATTTTTAAATTTGAAGTGTCATGCAAGGCCTAGCACTGAAGTAGGGTAATAAAAGGAGAGGGAAGAGGAAAGTGAAAGGGACGGATATGGCGAAGGACAGGAAGCGAAAGAAGAAATATGAGAAATAAAATGGATAAAGGGAAAAGAAAGCGCAAATAAAGGGGAAAGGGGAAGAGAAAGAGAACTAGAAAGAAAAGGAGGAGCGCGCCAAATGGCCTTTGAGGGTCGCTTTAAGGTTACCATAGTCTAGAAAAATATTCGGCACAAAACTTCACTATGGGGCTCCTTGGTCAAAATCTTTGTATAAAAAATCTAGGTCTACAGAAAAAAAATACCAGTAGCTATGAAGGTATATCAAAAAATTTTCAAATGTGGCAATAAGTGGTCTTCCACCCTCAAATTGTCGCACAGTATAATTGAAAGCCACAGCATCGCGTGGCCGGGTTTACTAGTTATCTTTGAATTTCTGCTGCTTTCATCTTCGTTAAATCAAAAGGCACGAAATTTGAACTAAATTAAACTTTATTTGCCAAAAATTGTTATACAACTCAGTAAAAGCTGAAGTGGAACATGTCTATCTTATAACTGAAATAACCTTAATTTCTTTTGCTTCTATCTTTGTTATTTCAAAAGCTAGAGCCATGAAACTTTAACAATATTAAAGTATACTTTATTTTCCAAAAGCTGTTTAAATTCTATTAGGATGAGATAACTACTACTCAGTAAAAACTGAAGTGGAACGTAATAATCTTATAACTCAAACAATCTGCATTTTTTTGCTAATATCTTTGTTATTTCATAAGCTAGAGCCATGAACTTGAACTATATTAAACTTTACTTTATTTAATTTATTAGGATGTGATTACCACTACTCAATAAAAACTGAAGTAATAATAATACAATGGCGCTATTATAACTCTGGCGAGTTTTATGGCCGAGCTTCTCTCCCAATTCGAGGTGTGCTCCTTTTTGTTTTTTTTCCTACTAATTGGGTGGACCTACAGTTTTATGCCGGCTCCGAACGGCGAATGCATTTTTTTTGTGAGAAGCTTTTTCATGGCAGAAATACTCTCGGAGGGTATGCCGCCCACTGCCGAGAGGTGACCGCTGCTCTTAAAAAACCCAATAAAAAAATTGTTTTGGTGTTTTGCTCGCACCGTGGTTTGAACCCGAGACCTCTTGCATAGCAGGCGAGCACTCTACCCACTGCACCACAGCGGCCACTCAAGTGGAACGTAATAATCTTATAACTCAAACAACCTGCATTTTTTTTGCTAATATCTTTGTTATTCCAAAAGTGGAACGTAATAATCTTATAACTGAAACAACCTGAATTTTTTTACTATTATCTTTGTTATTTCATAAGCTGGAGCCATGAAACTTTAACTATATTAAACTTTACTTTATTTGCCAAAAATTATTATATATTTTTTACTCAGTAAAAACGGAAGTGGAACATGTTTATTTTATAGCTGAAATAACCCGAATTTATGTTGCTTTTACCTTCGTTGTTTCAAAAGCTAGGGCCATGAAACTTTAACAATATTAAACTTTACTTTATTTGCCAGAAATTGTTTTAAATTTTATTACGATATGATTACCACAACTCAGTAAAAACTGAAGTGGAACAAACAACACAACTCGGCAAAAACCGAAGCGGAACATATTTATCTTATAGCTTATAACTAAAACAGCTTGAACTTCTGCTACATCTCTGTTATTTAAAAAGTTAGAGCCATGAAACTTGAACTATATTAAAATTTACTTTATTTACCATAAATTGTTGTAAAATTTATTAGGATGTGATTACCACTACTCAGTAAAAACTGAAGTGGAACGTAATAATCTTATAACTCAAACAACACAACTCGGCAAAAACCGAAGTGGAACATATTTATCTTATAGCTTATAACTCAAACAACTTGAACTTCTGCTATATCTTTATTATTTCATAAGCTGGAGCCATGGAACTTTACTTTATTTGCCAAAAATTGTTATACATCTTATTACGATGTGGTTACCACAACTCAGTAAAAACGGAAGTGGAACATGTTTATTTTATAACTGAAATAACCTGAATTTCTGTTGCTTTCATCTTCGTTATTTCAAAAGCCATGAAATTTGAACTATATTAAACTTTACTTTATTTGCCAAAAATTGTTATACAACTCAGTAAAAACTGAAGTGGAACATGTTTATCTTATAACTGAAATAAACTTAATTTCTTTTGCTTCTATCTTTGTTATTTCAAAAGCTAGAGCCATGAAACTTTAACTATATTAAACTTTACTTTATTTCCAAAGGAAGGGGAACAATATTATTTTATAACAGAAATCACTTCAGACATGATAATTGAATTATATTAAAATTTACCTTATTTGCCAAAAACTGTTATAAATTTTATTAAGTTGTGATTACCAAGGCCGTAGCCAGGATTTCATTTTGGGGGGGAATTAACTAAAAAAAAACATTTCAAATTCAAATTACATACATATCTGCCCCGTTTGCTATGCTATGTGCATGAATAATTAGGTTTCGCTTATCACCCATATTTAATTGTTATTGCAAAATCCAATTAATTTCACCAAATTTATCTGTCAAATAAAATTTTCGTCAGCTGATTTTCAGTGCAACCAGCTACCCTGTCAAAGCTTCAGAGGGTAAAAAGTGTGAGTTTTTTACACCACTGAAGTGTACATTTTTATGAAACGAAAACAGGGTAGTAAGTGAAAAACTTATGTAGTTTTTTTACACTAAATTACCACTAGATCCACTAGCCTAATAAAACCACTAAAAAAGAAGACATATTCTGTTTGACGTTTTACCTTCATTTTGCAAACGAAACCGGAAAATTGAAGAGTGTAACAAAAATGCGCATTTTTTTGATGAAATGAAATCACCATTAATTTCAATGGTAAAATTTTAAATTAAGCTCTTACCCAATTAAGTTAATTATAAGTTTATGATTTTGTTAAACAATTATTAGGCATGCCAAAAGCAAAACCGCAGTATCTATATCTTCTGGAAACAGGCGCCAAATTAGGTTCAGAAGAAACGGGACAGTCGCTGAACATGCAAATCGTTTAGAGAACTCACGGTTGCGATGAATGCAGAGGAGACACGTGGCGATTCATACGAAATCAGCATTTAACTACAGACCGGATTTAAACTATATGGAACATTCTTCCCTTTTCATGGGTCGTATGAGTGAAATTTGCGTTTTTTTGTAAGTCCCAAGGGCAAACATTTAGCTATATTGGGGTAGACCTTCGCAACGAGGTGTTTTCTCACGGTCAAATGTATGTCGCTCTGTCGCGAACTGGTTCACCACAAAACCAGAGTTTTCTTATACCTGGAAATGGCAACAAAACAAAGAATGTTGTGTTCACGGAAGTTTTTAATTAATGAACAAGATGTACCTTATTTTATGAACTAATTTGCCTACTAATGTACACAGAGCCAAATAATCCTCATAAAAATAAGAAGATTGTCTCTTTGAACAGCTTCGTGGCCCAAAAAGAGGACAGAAGTCAGAGACGAAGATATTTCCATAGAGATTTCTTCTTATTTTTGGGAGGTAAATCTTTTTAATTTTATTTAACAGTATACCTTCTTACAATAAATAAAAAACTTTCTACTCAACTTTTCTTTACGCATTATTGTTGTCGACTGTGAACCGCTAACTCAGTTTACATATGTATGTATATAAGACTAACTTTATAATAAATTTAATTAGATAACCTAATAAAAATAAGAAGAACGCCCTCTTTATTAAATCAAGGAGATATCCACATATATATTCGAAGATTTCTTCTTGATTTTATTAAAAAGACTATCCCATTAAAAGGAAGTAGGGATTCTTCTTAAAGAAAAACTAAACGTTGTTTGAGTTATTATAACTTTGAGTTTTTTGTTGTTAATAAATGTGTAACCCATTTTTACACTCTACTCAAAGCTAAACATCAGTATATTTAATTTTTGCGGCGCAACGAAGTAAGCCGGGTACTTGCTAGTACATACATAGATACAAATAATAATTGAGACTAACTTTTTACATGATTTCTATGCTTCTAAAAAATACAATTAAGCATATTTATATTATAAAAAAAATTTAATCGCATTAATTTCGGGGGGGGGGGGGGTTGATCCCTGCCATCCTCCCCCCCCCCTAGAAACGGCCTTGGTGATTACCACTACTCAGTAAAAACTGAAGTGGAACGTAATAATCTTATACTGAAAGAACCTGAATTTTTTTGCTATCTTTATATATATTACGCTAAGCGATTTTTTGTAAGCACCATAACTTTTACACCGTTATACCGATTTTCGAAAATGTGGTGTCAAATGAAAGGGCTTGACCTGTAGATGTGCAGGAAGGTTTAATTTTTTTGAAAAGGCTTGCCAGCTGTTTAAAAATTTAATTTTCCTGTATAGTTTGTTTGATTTTAAAATTTTTGGTACCATATGAAAGGGCTTGACCTGATATTGAGTAATTTAATAAAAATTTTACAAAAAGGGTTGCCACCTGTTCAAAAATTCAGATTTACGCTATAGTTTGTTTGATTTTTAAATTTGAGGTGTCATATGAAAGGGCTCGATCTGATGATGAGTAAGGGTTGCCACCTGTTCAAAAATTCAGTTTAACGCTATATTTTGTTTGATTTTTCAATTTGAGGTGGCATATGAAAGGGCTTGGCATGGAAATGAGTAATTTATTAAAATTTATACAAAAAGGGTGCCATCTGTTCAATAATCCATTTTTACGCTACAGTTTATCTAATTTTTAAATTTGAAGTGTCATGCAAGGCCTAGCACTGAAGTAGGGTAATAAAAGGAGAGGGAAGAGGAAAGTGAAAGGGACGGATATGGCGAAGGACAGGAAGCGAAAGAAGAAATATGAGAAATAAAATGGATAAAGGGAAAAGAAAGCGCAAATAAAGGGGAAAGGGGAAGAGAAAGAGAACTAGAAAGAAAAGGAGGAGCGCGCCAAATGGCCTTTGAGGGTCGCTTTAAGGTTACCATAGTCTAGAAAAATATTCGGCACAAAACTTCACTATGGGGCTCCTTGGTCAAAATCTTTGTATAAAAAATCTAGGTCTACAGAAAAAAAATACCAGTAGCTATGAAGGTATATCAAAAAATTTTCAAATGTGGCAATAAGTGGTCTTCCACCCTCAAATTGTCGCACAGTATAATTGAAAGCCACAGCATCGCGTGGCCGGGTTTACTAGTTATCTTTGAATTTCTGCTGCTTTCATCTTCGTTAAATCAAAAGGCACGAAATTTGAACTAAATTAAACTTTATTTGCCAAAAATTGTTATACAACTCAGTAAAAGCTGAAGTGGAACATGTCTATCTTATAACTGAAATAACCTTAATTTCTTTTGCTTCTATCTTTGTTATTTCAAAAGCTAGAGCCATGAAACTTTAACCATATTAAAGTATACTTTATTTTCCAAAAGCTGTTTAAATTCTATTAGGATGAGATAACTACTACTCAGTAAAAACTGAAGTGGAACGTAATAATCTTATAACTCAAACAATCTGCATTTTTTTGCTAATATCTTTATTATTTCATAAGCTAGAGCCATGAACTTGAACTATATTAAACTTTACTTTATTTAATTTATTAGGATGTGATTACCACTACTCAATAAAAACTGAAGTAATAATAATACAATGGCGCTATTATAACTCTGGCGAGTTTTATGGCCGAGCTTCTCTTCCAATTCGAGGTGTGCTCCTTTTTGTTTTTTTCCTACTAATTGGGTGGACCTACAGTTTTATGCCGGCTCCGAACGGCGAATGCATTTTTTTGTGAGAAGCTTTTTCATGGCAGAAATACTCTCGGAGGGTATGCCGCCCACTGCCGAGAGGTGACCGCTGCTCTTAAAAAACCCAATAATTGGATTTTTACTAATTAGAAAAATTGTTTTGGTGTTTTGCTCGCACCGTGGTTTGAACCCGAGACCTCTTGCATAGCAGGCGAGCACTCTACCCACTGCACCACAGCGGCCACTCAAGTGGAACGTAATAATCTTATAACTCAAACAACCTGCATTTTTTTGCTAATATCTTTGTTATTCCAAAAGTGGAACGTAATAATCTTATAACTGAAACAACCTGAATTTTTTTACTATTATCTTTGTTATTTCATAAGCTGGAGCCATGAAACTTTAACTATATTAAATTTTACTTTATTTGCCAAAAATTATTATATATTTTTTACTCAGTAAAAACGGAAGTGGAACATGTTTATTTTATAGCTGAAATAACCCGAATTTATGTTGCTTTTACCTTCGTTGTTTCAAAAGCTAGGGCCATGAAACTTTAACAATATTAAACTTTACTTTATTTGCCAGAAATTGTTTTAAATTTTATTACGATATGATTACCACAACTCAGTAAAAACTGAAGTGGAACAAACAACACAACTCGGCAAAAACCGAAGCGGAACATATTTATCTTATAGCTTATAACTAAAACAGCTTGAACTTCTGCTACATCTCTGTTATTTAAAAAGTTAGAGCCATGAAACTTGAACTATATTAAAATTTACTTTATTTACCATAAATTGTTATAAAATTTATTAGGATGTGATTACCACTACTCAGTAAAAACTGAAGTGGAACGTAATAATCTTATAACTCAAACAACACAACTCGGCAAAAACCGAAGTGGAACATATTTATCTTATAGCTTATAACTCAAACAACTTGAACTTCTGCTATATCTTTATTATTTCATAAGCTGGAGCCATGGAACTTTACTTTATTTGCCAAAAATTGTTATACATCTTATTACGATGTGGTTACCACAACTCAGTAAAAACGGAAGTGGAACATGTTTATTTTATAACTGAAATAACCTGAATTTCTGTTGCTTTCATCTTCGTTATTTCAAAAGCCATGAAATTTGAACTATATTAAACTTTACTTTATTTGCCAAAAATTGTTATACAACTCAGTAAAAACTGAAGTGGAACATGTTTATCTTATAACTGAAATAAACTTAATTTCTTTTGCTTCTATCTTTGTTATTTCAAAAGCTAGAGCCATGAAACTTTAACTATATTAAACTTTACTTTATTTCCAAAGGAAGGGGAACAATATTATTTTATAACAGAAATCACTTCAGACATGATAATTGAATTATATTAAAATTTACCTTATTTGCCAAAAACTGTTATAAATTTTATTAAGTTGTGATTACCAAGGCCGTAGCCAGGATTTCATTTTGGGGGGGAATTAACTAAAAAAAAACATTTCAAATTCAAATTACATACATATCTGCCCCGTTTGCTATGCTATGTGCATGAATAATTAGGTTTCGCTTATCACCCATATTTAATTGTTATTGCAAAATCCAATTAATTTCACCAAATTTATCTGTCAAATAAAATTTTCGTCAGCTGATTTTCAGTGCAACCAGCTACCCTGTCAAAGCTTCAGAGGGTAAAAAGTGTGAGTTTTTTACACCACTGAAGTGTACATTTTTATGAAACGAAAACAGGGTAGTAAGTGAAAAACTTATGTAGTTTTTTTACACTAAATTACCACTAGATCCACTAGCCTAATAAAACCACTAAAAAAGAAGACATATTCTGTTTGACGTTTTACCTTCATTTTGCAAACGAAACCGGAAAATTGAAGAGTGTAACAAAAATGCGCATTTTTTTGATGAAATGAAATCACCATTAATTTCAATGGTAAAATTTTAAATTAAGCTCTTACCCAATTAAGTTAATTATAAGTTTATGATTTTGTTAAACAATTATTAGGCATGCCAAAAGCAAAACCGCAGTATCTATATCTTCTGGAAACAGGCGCCAAATTAGGTTCAGAAGAAACGGGACAGTCGCTGAACATGCAAATCGTTTAGAGAACTCACGGTTGCGATGAATGCAGAGGAGACACGTGGCGATTCATACGAAATCAGCATTTAACTACAGACCGGATTTAAACTATATGGAACATTCTTCCCTTTTCATGGGTCGTATGAGTGAAATTTGCGTTTTTTTGTAAGTCCCAAGGGCAAACATTTAGCTATATTGGGGTAGACCTTCGCAACGAGGTGTTTTCTCACGGTCAAATGTATGTCGCTCTGTCGCGAACTGGTTCACCACAAAACCAGAGTTTTCTTAAAAAACAAAGAATGTTGTGTTCACGGAAGTTTTTAATTAATGAACAAGATGTACCTTATTTTATGAACTAATTTGCCTACTAATGTACACAGAGCCAAATAATCCTCATAAAAATAAGAAGATTGTCTCTTTGAACAGCTTCGTGGCCCAAAAAGAGGACAGAAGTCAGAGACGAAGATATTTCGCATTAATTTCGGGGGGGGGGATTGATCCCTGCAATCCTCCCCCCCCCCCCCTAGAAACGGCCTTGGTGATTACCACTACTCAGTAAAAACTGAAGTGGAACGTAATAATCTTATACTGAAAGAACCTGAATTTTTTTGCTATCTTTATATATATTACGCTAAGCGATTTTTTGTAAGCACCATAACTTTTACACCGTTATACCGATTTTCGAAAATGTGGTGTCAAATGAAAGGGCTTGACCTGTAGATGTGCAGGAAGGTTTAATTTTTTTGAAAAGGCTTGCCAGCTGTTTAAAAATTTAATTTTCCTGTATAGTTTGTTTGATTTTAAAATTTTTGGTACCATATGAAAGGGCTTGACCTGATATTGAGTAATTTAATAAAAATTTTACAAAAAGGGTTGCCACCTGTTCAAAAATTCAGATTTACGCTATAGTTTGTTTGATTTTTAAATTTGAGGTGTCATATGAAAGGGCTCGATCTGATGATGAGTAAGGGTTGCCACCTGTTCAAAAATTCAGTTTAACGCTATATTTTGTTTGATTTTTCAATTTGAGGTGGCATATGAAAGGGCATGGAAATGAGTAATTTATTAAAATTTATACAAAAAGGGTGCCATCTGTTCAATAATCCATTTTTACGCTACAGTTTATCTAATTTTTAAATTTGAAGTGTCATGCAAGGCCTAGCACTGAAGTAGGGTAATAAAAGGAGAGGGAAGAGGAAAGTGAAAGGGACGGATATGGCGAAGGACAGGAAGCGAAAGAAGAAATATGAGAAATAAAATGGATAAAGGGAAAAGAAAGCGCAAATAAAGGGGAAAGGGGAAGAGAAAGAGAACTAGAAAGAAAAGGAGGAGCGCGCCAAATGGCCTTTGAGGGCCGCTTTAAGGTTACCATAGTCTAGAAAAATATTCGGCACAAAACTTCACTATGGGGCTCCTTGGTCAAAATCTTTGTATAAAAAATCTAGGTCTACAGAAAAAAAATACCAGTAGCTATGAAGGTATATCAAAAAATTTTCAAATGTGGCAATAAGTGGTCTTCCACCCTCAAATTGTCGCACAGTATAATTGAAAGCCACAGCATCGCGTGGCCGGGTTTACTAGTTATCTTTGAATTTCTGCTGCTTTCATCTTCGTTAAATCAAAAGGCACGAAATTTGAACTAAATTAAACTTTATTTGCCAAAAATTGTTATACAACTCAGTAAAAGCTGAAGTGGAACATGTCTATCTTATAACTGAAATAACCTTAATTTCTTTTGCTTCTATCTTTGTTATTTCAAAAGCTAGAGCCATGAAACTTTAACCATATTAAAGTATACTTTATTTTCCAAAAGCTGTTTAAATTCTATTAGGATGAGATAACTACTACTCAGTAAAAACTGAAGTGGAACGTAATAATCTTATAACTCAAACAATCTGCATTTTTTTGCTAATATCTTTGTTATTTCATAAGCTAGAGCCATGAACTTGAACTATATTAAACTTTACTTTATTTAATTTATTAGGATGTGATTACCACTACTCAATAAAAACTGAAGTAATAATAATACAATGGCGCTATTATAACTCTGGCGAGTTTTATGGCCGAGCTTCTCTCCCAATTCGAGGTGTGCTCCTTTTTGTTTTTTTCCTACTAATTGGGTGGACCTACAGTTTTATGCCGGCTCCGAACGGCGAATGCATTTTTTTGTGAGAAGCTTTTTCATGGCAGAAATACTCTCGGAGGGTATGCCGCCCACTGCCGAGAGGTGACCGCTGCTCTTAAAAAACCCAATAATTGGATTTTTACTAATTAGAAAAATTGTTTTGGTGTTTTGCTCGCACCGTGGTTTGAACCCGAGACCTCTTGCATAGCAGGCGAGCACTCTACCCACTGCACCACAGCGGCCACTCAAGTGGAACGTAATAATCTTATAACTCAAACAACCTGCATTTTTTTGCTAATATCTTTGTTATTCCAAAAGTGGAACGTAATAATCTTATAACTGAAACAACCTGAATTTTTTTACTATTATCTTTGTTATTTCATAAGCTGGAGCCATGAAACTTTAACTATATTAAACTTTACTTTATTTGCCAAAAATTATTATATATTTTTTACTCAGTAAAAACGGAAGTGGAACATGTTTATTTTATAGCTGAAATAACCCGAATTTATGTTGCTTTTACCTTCGTTGTTTCAAAAGCTAGGGCCATGAAACTTTAACAATATTAAACTTTACTTTATTTGCCAGAAATTGTTTTAAATTTTATTACGATATGATTACCACAACTCAGTAAAAACTGAAGTGGAACAAACAACACAACTCGGCAAAAACCGAAGCGGAACATATTTATCTTATAGCTTATAACTAAAACAGCTTGAACTTCTGCTACATCTCTGTTATTTAAAAAGTTAGAGCCATGAAACTTGAACTATATTAAAATTTACTTTATTTACCATAAATTGTTATAAAATTTATTAGGATGTGATTACCACTACTCAGTAAAAACTGAAGTGGAACGTAATAATCTTATAACTCAAACAACACAACTCGGCAAAAACCGAAGTGGAACATATTTATCTTATAGCTTATAACTCAAACAACTTGAACTTCTGCTATATCTTTATTATTTCATAAGCTGGAGCCATGGAACTTTACTTTATTTGCCAAAAATTGTTATACATCTTATTACGATGTGGTTACCACAACTCAGTAAAAACGGAAGTGGAACATGTTTATTTTATAACTGAAATAACCTGAATTTCTGTTGCTTTCATCTTCGTTATTTCAAAAGCCATGAAATTTGAACTATATTAAACTTTACTTTATTTGCCAAAAATTGTTATACAACTCAGTAAAAACTGAAGTGGAACATGTTTATCTTATAACTGAAATAACCTTAATTTCTTTTGCTTCTATCTTTGTTATTTCAAAAGCTAGAGCCATGAAACTTTAACTATATTAAACTTTACTTTATTTCCAAAGGAAGGGGAACAATATTATTTTATAACAGAAATCACTTCAGACATGATAATTGAATTATATTAAAATTTACCTTATTTGCCAAAAACTGTTATAAATTTTATTAAGTTGTGATTACCAAGGCCGTAGCCAGGATTTCATTTTGGGGGGGAATTAACTAAAAAAAAACATTTCAAATTCAAATTACATACATATCTGCCCCGTTTGCTATGCTATGTGCATGAATAATTAGGTTTCGCTTATCACCCATATTTAATTGTTATTGCAAAATCCAATTAATTTCACCAAATTTATCTGTCAAATAAAATTTTCGTCAGCTGATTTTCAGTGCAACCAGCTACCCTGTCAAAGCTTCAGAGGGTAAAAAGTGTGAGTTTTTTACACCACTGAAGTGTACATTTTTATGAAACGAAAAAAGGGTAGTAAGTGAAAAACTTATGTAGTTTTTTTACACTAAATTACCACTAGATCCACTAGCCTAATAAAACCACTAAAAAAGAAGACATATTCTGTTTGACGTTTTACCTTCATTTTGCAAACGAAACCGGAAAATTGAAGAGTGTAACAAAAATGCGCATTTTTTTGATGAAATGAAATCACCATTAATTTCAATGGTAAAATTTTAAATTAAGCTCTTACCCAATTAAGTTAATTATAAGTTTATGATTTTGTTAAACAATTATTAGGCATGCCAAAAGCAAAACCGCAGTATCTATATCTTCTGGAAACAGGCGCCAAATTAGGTTCAGAAGAAACGGGACAGTCGCTGAACATGCAAATCGTTTAGAGAACTCACGGTTGCGATGAATGCAGAGGAGACACGTGGCGATTCATACGAAATCAGCATTTAACTACAGACCGGATTTAAACTATATGGAACATTCTTCCCTTTTCATGGGTCGTATGAGTGAAATTTGCGTTTTTTTGTAAGTCCCAAGGGCAAACATTTAGCTATATTGGGGTAGACCTTCGCAACGAGGTGTTTTCTCACGGTCAAATGTATGTCGCTCTGTCGCGAACTGGTTCACCACAAAACCAGAGTTTTCTTATACCTGGAAATGGCAACAAAACAAAGAATGTTGTGTTCACGGAAGTTTTTAATTAATGAACAAGATGTACCTTATTTTATGAACTAATTTGCCTACTAATGTACACAGAGCCAAATAATCCTCATAAAAATAAGAAGATTGTCTCTTTGAACAGCTTCGTGGCCCAAAAAGAGGACAGAAGTCAGAGACGAAGATATTTCCATAGAGATTTCTTCTTATTTTTGGGAGGTAAATCTTTTTAATTTTATTTAACAGTATACCTTCTTACAATAAATAAAAAACTTTCTACTCAACTTTTCTTTACGCATTATTGTTGTCGACTGTGAACCGCTAACTCAGTTTACATATGTATGTATATAAGACTAACTTTATAATAAATTTAATTAGATAACCTAATAAAAATAAGAAGAACGCCCTCTTTATTAAATCAAGGAGATATCCACATATATATTCGAAGATTTCTTCTTGATTTTATTAAAAAGACTATCCCATTAAAAGGAAGTAGGGATTCTTCTTAAAGAAAAACTAAACGTTGTTTGAGTTATTATAACTTTGAGTTTTTTGTTGTTAATAAATGTGTAACCCATTTTTACACTCTACTCAAAGCTAAACATCAGTATATTTAATTTTTGCGGCGCAACGAAGTAAGCCGGGTACTTGCTAGTACATACATAGATACAAATAATAATTGAGACTAACTTTTTACATGATTTCTATGCTTCTAAAAAATACAATTAAGCATATTTATATTATAAAAAAAATTTAATCGCATTAATTTCGGGGGGGGGGGGGATTGATCCCTGCCATCCTCCCCCCCCCCCCCCTAGAAACGGCCTTGGTGATTACCACTACTCAGTAAAAACTGAAGTGGAACGTAATAATCTTATACTGAAAGAACCTGAATTTTTTTGCTATCTTTATATATATTACGCTAAGCGATTTTTTGTAAGCACCATAACTTTTACACCGTTATACCGATTTTCGAAAATGTGGTGTCAAATGAAAGGGCTTGACCTGTAGATGTGCAGGAAGGTTTAATTTTTTTGAAAAGGCTTGCCAGCTGTTTAAAAATTTAATTTTCCTGTATAGTTTGTTTGATTTTAAAATTTTTGGTGCCATATGAAAGGGCTTGACCTGATATTGAGTAATTTAATAAAAATTTTACAAAAAGGGTTGCCACCTGTTCAAAAATTCAGATTTACGCTATAGTTTGTTTGATTTTTAAATTTGAGGTGTCATATGAAAGGGCTCGATCTGATGATGAGTAAGGGTTGCCACCTGTTCAAAAATTCAGTTTAACGCTATATTTTGTTTGATTTTTCAATTTGAGGTGGCATATGAAAGGGCATGGAAATGAGTAATTTATTAAAATTTATACAAAAAGGGTGCCATCTGTTCAATAATCCATTTTTACGCTACAGTTTATCTAATTTTTAAATTTGAAGTGTCATGCAAGGCCTAGCACTGAAGTAGGGTAATAAAAGGAGAGGGAAGAGGAAAGTGAAAGGGACGGATATGGCGAAGGACAGGAAGCGAAAGAAGAAATATGAGAAATAAAATGGATAAAGGGAAAAGAAAGCGCAAATAAAGGGGAAAGGGGAAGAGAAAGAGAACTAGAAAGAAAAGGAGGAGCGCGCCAAATGGCCTTTGAGGGTCGCTTTAAGGTTACCATAGTCTAGAAAAATATTCGGCACAAAACTTCACTATGGGGCTCCTTGGTCAAAATCTTTGTATAAAAAATCTAGGTCTACAGAAAAAAAATACCAGTAGCTATGAAGGTATATCAAAAAATTTTCAAATGTGGCAATAAGTGGTCTTCCACCCTCAAATTGTCGCACAGTATAATTGAAAGCCACAGCATCGCGTGGCCGGGTTTACTAGTTATCTTTGAATTTCTGCTGCTTTCATCTTCGTTAAATCAAAAGGCACGAAATTTGAACTAAATTAAACTTTATTTGCCAAAAATTGTTATACAACTCAGTAAAAGCTGAAGTGGAACATGTCTATCTTATAACTGAAATAACCTTAATTTCTTTTGCTTCTATCTTTGTTATTTCAAAAGCTAGAGCCATGAAACTTTAACCATATTAAAGTATACTTTATTTTCCAAAAGCTGTTTAAATTCTATTAGGATGAGATAACTACTACTCAGTAAAAACTGAAGTGGAACGTAATAATCTTATAACTCAAACAATCTGCATTTTTTTGCTAATATCTTTGTTATTTCATAAGCTAGAGCCATGAACTTGAACTATATTAAACTTTACTTTATTTAATTTATTAGGATGTGATTACCACTACTCAATAAAAACTGAAGTAATAATAATACAATGGCGCTATTATAACTCTGGCGAGTTTTATGGCCGAGCTTCTCTCCCAATTCGAGGTGTGCTCCTTTTTGTTTTTTTCCTACTAATTGGGTGGACCTACAGTTTTATGCCGGCTCCGAACGGCGAATGCATTTTTTTGTGAGAAGCTTTTTCATGGCAGAAATACTCTCGGAGGGTATGCCGCCCACTGCCGAGAGGTGACCGCTGCTCTTAAAAAACCCAATAATTGGATTTTTACTAATTAGAAAAATTGTTTTGGTGTTTTGCTCGCACCGTGGTTTGAACCCGAGACCTCTTGCATAGCAGGCGAGCACTCTACCCACTGCACCACAGCGGCCACTCAAGTGGAACGTAATAATCTTATAACTCAAACAACCTGCATTTTTTTGCTAATATCTTTGTTATTCCAAAAGTGGAACGTAATAATCTTATAACTGAAACAACCTGAATTTTTTTACTATTATCTTTGTTATTTCATAAGCTGGAGCCATGAAACTTTAACTATATTAAACTTTACTTTATTTGCCAAAAATTATTATATATTTTTTACTCAGTAAAAACGGAAGTGGAACATGTTTATTTTATAGCTGAAATAACCCGAATTTATGTTGCTTTTACCTTCGTTGTTTCAAAAGCTAGGGCCATGAAACTTTAACAATATTAAACTTTACTTTATTTGCCAGAAATTGTTTTAAATTTTATTACGATATGATTACCACAACTCAGTAAAAACTGAAGTGAACAAACAACACAACTCGGCAAAAACCGAAGCGGAACATATTTATCTTATAGCTTATAACTAAAACAGCTTGAACTTCTGCTACATCTCTGTTATTTAAAAAGTTAGAGCCATGAAACTTGAACTATATTAAAATTTACTTTATTTACCATAAATTGTTATAAAATTTATTAGGATGTGATTACCACTACTCAGTAAAAACTGAAGTGGAACGTAATAATCTTATAACTCAAACAACACAACTCGGCAAAAACCGAAGTGGAACATATTTATCTTATAGCTTATAACTCAAACAACTTGAACTTCTGCTATATCTTTATTATTTCATAAGCTGGAGCCATGGAACTTTACTTTATTTGCCAAAAATTGTTATACATCTTATTACGATGTGGTTACCACAACTCAGTAAAAACGGAAGTGGAACATGTTTATTTTATAACTGAAATAACCTGAATTTCTGTTGCTTTCATCTTCGTTATTTCAAAAGCCATGAAATTTGAACTATATTAAACTTTACTTTATTTGCCAAAAATTGTTATACAACTCAGTAAAAACTGAAGTGGAACATGTTTATCTTATAACTGAAATAAACTTAATTTCTTTTGCTTCTATCTTTGTTATTTCAAAAGCTAGAGCCATGAAACTTTAACTATATTAAACTTTACTTTATTTCCAAAGGAAGGGGAACAATATTATTTTATAACAGAAATCACTTCAGACATGATAATTGAATTATATTAAAATTTACCTTATTTGCCAAAAACTGTTATAAATTTTATTAAGTTGTGATTACCAAGGCCGTAGCCAGGATTTCATTTTGGGGGGGAATTAACTAAAAAAAAACATTTCAAATTCAAATTACATACATATCTGCCCCGTTTGCTATGCTATGTGCATGAATAATTAGGTTTCGCTTATCACCCATATTTAATTGTTATTGCAAAATCCAATTAATTTCACCAAATTTATCTGTCAAATAAAATTTTCGTCAGCTGATTTTCAGTGCAACCAGCTACCCTGTCAAAGCTTCAGAGGGTAAAAAGTGTGAGTTTTTTACACCACTGAAGTGTACATTTTTATGAAACGAAAACAGGGTAGTAAGTGAAAAACTTATGTAGTTTTTTTACACTAAATTACCACTAGATCCACTAGCCTAATAAAACCACTAAAAAAGAAGACATATTCTGTTTGACGTTTTACCTTCATTTTGCAAACGAAACCGGAAAATTGAAGAGTGTAACAAAAATGCGCATTTTTTTGATGAAATGAAATCACCATTAATTTCAATGGTAAAATTTTAAATTAAGCTCTTACCCAATTAAGTTAATTATAAGTTTATGATTTTGTTAAACAATTATTAGGCATGCCAAAAGCAAAACCGCAGTATCTATATCTTCTGGAAACAGGCGCCAAATTAGGTTCAGAAGAAACGGGACAGTCGCTGAACATGCAAATCGTTTAGAGAACTCACGGTTGCGATGAATGCAGAGGAGACACGTGGCGATTCATACGAAATCAGCATTTAACTACAGACCGGATTTAAACTATATGGAACATTCTTCCCTTTTCATGGGTCGTATGAGTGAAATTTGCGTTTTTTTGTAAGTCCCAAGGGCAAACATTTAGCTATATTGGGGTAGACCTTCGCAACGAGGTGTTTTCTCACGGTCAAATGTATGTCGCTCTGTCGCGAACTGGTTCACCACAAAACCAGAGTTTTCTTAAAAAACAAAGAATGTTGTGTTCACGGAAGTTTTTAATTAATGAACAAGATGTACCTTATTTTATGAACTAATTTGCCTACTAATGTACACAGAGCCAAATAATCCTCATAAAAATAAGAAGATTGTCTCTTTGAACAGCTTCGTGGCCCAAAAAGAGGACAGAAGTCAGAGACGAAGATATTTCGCATTAATTTCGGGGGGGGAGGGATTGATCCCT
Organism: Urophora cardui; assembly: GCA_960531455.1. Classification (NCBI taxonomy): domain Eukaryota; kingdom Metazoa; phylum Arthropoda; class Insecta; order Diptera; family Tephritidae; genus Urophora; species Urophora cardui. Next base: position 87,175,934 of record OY482673.1, on the reverse strand, counting down.
GCCATCCTCCCCCCCCCCCCCCCTAGAAACGGCCTTGGTGATTACCACTACTCAGTAAAAACTGAAGTGGAACGTAATAATCTTATACTGAAAGAACCTGAATTTTTTTGCTATCTTTATATATATTACGCTAAGCGATTTTTTGTAAGCACCATAACTTTTACACCGTTATACCGATTTTCGAAAATGTGGTGTCAAATGAAAGGGCTTGACCTGTAGATGTGCAGGAAGGTTTAATTTTTTTGAAAAGGCTTGCCAGCTGTTTAAAAATTTAATTTTCCTGTATAGTTTGTTTGATTTTAAAATTTTGGTACCATATGAAAGGGCTTGACCTGATATTGAGTAATTTAATAAAAATTTTACAAAAAGGGTTGCCACCTGTTCAAAAATTCAGATTTACGCTATAGTTTGTTTGATTTTTAAATTTGAGGTGTCATATGAAAGGGCTCGATCTGATGATGAGTAAGGGTTGCCACCTGTTCAAAAATTCAGTTTAACGCTATATTTTGTTTGATTTTTCAATTTGAGGTGGCATATGAAAGGGCATGGAAATGAGTAATTTATTAAAATTTATACAAAAAGGGTGCCATCTGTTCAATAATCCATTTTTACGCTACAGTTTATCTAATTTTTAAATTTGAAGTGTCATGCAAGGCCTAGCACTGAAGTAGGGTAATAAAAGGAGAGGGAAGAGGAAAGTGAAAGGGACGGATATGGCGAAGGACAGGAAGCGAAAGAAGAAATATGAGAAATAAAATGGATAAAGGGAAAAGAAAGCGCAAATAAAGGGGAAAGGGGAAGAGAAAGAGAACTAGAAAGAAAAGGAGGAGCGCGCCAAATGGCCTTTGAGGGTCGCTTTAAGGTTACCATAGTCTAGAAAAATATTCGGCACAAAACTTCACTATGGGGCTCCTTGGTCAAAATCTTTGTATAAAAAATCTAGGTCTACAGAAAAAAAATACCAGTAGCTATGAAGGTATATCAAAAAATTTTCAAATGTGGCAATAAGTGGTCTTCCACCCTCAAATTGTCGCACAGTATAATTGAAAGCCACAGCATCGCGTGGCCGGGTTTACTAGTTATCTTTGAATTTCTGCTGCTTTCATCTTCGTTAAATCAAAAGGCACGAAATTTGAACTAAATTAAACTTTATTTGCCAAAAATTGTTATACAACTCAGTAAAAGCTGAAGTGGAACATGTCTATCTTATAACTGAAATAACCTTAATTTCTTTTGCTTCTATCTTTGTTATTTCAAAAGCTAGAGCCATGAAACTTTAACCATATTAAAGTATACTTTATTTTCCAAAAGCTGTTTAAATTCTATTAGGATGAGATAACTACTACTCAGTAAAAACTGAAGTGGAACGTAATAATCTTATAACTCAAACAATCTGCATTTTTTTGCTAATATCTTTGTTATTTCATAAGCTAGAGCCATGAACTTGAACTATATTAAACTTTACTTTATTTAATTTATTAGGATGTGATTACCACTACTCAATAAAAACTGAAGTAATAATAATACAATGGCGCTATTATAACTCTGGCGAGTTTTATGGCCGAGCTTCTCTCCCAATTCGAGGTGTGCTCCTTTTTGTTTTTTTCCTACTAATTGGGTGGACCTACAGTTTTATGCCGGCTCCGAACGGCGAATGCATTTTTTTGTGAGAAGCTTTTTCATGGCAGAAATACTCTCGGAGGGTATGCCGCCCACTGCCGAGAGGTGACCGCTGCTCTTAAAAAACCCAATAATTGGATTTTTACTAATTAGAAAAATTGTTTTGGTGTTTTGCTCGCACCGTGGTTTGAACCCGAGACCTCTTGCATAGCAGGCGAGCACTCTACCCACTGCACCACAGCGGCCACTCAAGTGGAACGTAATAATCTTATAACTCAAACAACCTGCATTTTTTTGCTAATATCTTTGTTATTCCAAAAGTGGAACGTAATAATCTTATAACTGAAACAACCTGAATTTTTTTACTATTATCTTTGTTATTTCATAAGCTGGAGCCATGAAACTTTAACTATATTAAACTTTACTTTATTTGCCAAAAATTATTATATATTTTTTACTCAGTAAAAACGGAAGTGGAACATGTTTATTTTATAGCTGAAATAACCCGAATTTATGTTGCTTTTACCTTCGTTGTTTCAAAAGCTAGGGCCATGAAACTTTAACAATATTAAACTTTACTTTATTTGCCAGAAATTGTTTTAAATTTTATTACGATATGATTACCACAACTCAGTAAAAACTGAAGTGGAACAAACAACACAACTCGGCAAAAACCGAAGCGGAACATATTTATCTTATAGCTTATAACTAAAACAGCTTGAACTTCTGCTACATCTCTGTTATTTAAAAAGTTAGAGCCATGAAACTTGAACTATATTAAAATTTACTTTATTTACCATAAATTGTTATAAAATTTATTAGGATGTGATTACCACTACTCAGTAAAAACTGAAGTGGAACGTAATAATCTTATAACTCAAACAACACAACTCGGCAAAAACCGAAGTGGAACATATTTATCTTATAGCTTATAACTCAAACAACTTGAACTTCTGCTATATCTTTATTATTTCATAAGCTGGAGCCATGGAACTTTACTTTATTTGCCAAAAATTGTTATACATCTTATTACGATGTGGTTACCACAACTCAGTAAAAACGGAAGTGGAACATGTTTATTTTATAACTGAAATAACCTGAATTTCTGTTGCTTTCATCTTCGTTATTTCAAAAGCCATGAAATTTGAACTATATTAAACTTTACTTTATTTGCCAAAAATTGTTATACAACTCAGTAAAAACTGAAGTGGAACATGTTTATCTTATAACTGAAATAACCTTAATTTCTTTTGCTTCTATCTTTGTTATTTCAAAAGCTAGAGCCATGAAACTTTAACTATATTAAACTTTACTTTATTTCCAAAGGAAGGGGAACAATATTATTTTATAACAGAAATCACTTCAGACATGATAATTGAATTATATTAAAATTTACCTTATTTGCCAAAAACTGTTATAAATTTTATTAAGTTGTGATTACCAAGGCCGTAGCCAGGATTTCATTTTGGGGGGGAATTAACTAAAAAAAAACATTTCAAATTCAAATTACATACATATCTGCCCCGTTTGCTATGCTATGTGCATGAATAATTAGGTTTCGCTTATCACCCATATTTAATTGTTATTGCAAAATCCAATTAATTTCACCAAATTTATCTGTCAAATAAAATTTTCGTCAGCTGATTTTCAGTGCAACCAGCTACCCTGTCAAAGCTTCAGAGGGTAAAAAGTGTGAGTTTTTTACACCACTGAAGTGTACATTTTTATGAAACGAAAAAAGGGTAGTAAGTGAAAAACTTATGTAGTTTTTTTACACTAAATTACCACTAGATCCACTAGCCTAATAAAACCACTAAAAAAGAAGACATATTCTGTTTGACGTTTTACCTTCATTTTGCAAACGAAACCGGAAAATTGAAGAGTGTAACAAAAATGCGCATTTTTTTGATGAAATGAAATCACCATTAATTTCAATGGTAAAATTTTAAATTAAGCTCTTACCCAATTAAGTTAATTATAAGTTTATGATTTTGTTAAACAATTATTAGGCATGCCAAAAGCAAAACCGCAGTATCTATATCTTCTGGAAACAGGCGCCAAATTAGGTTCAGAAGAAACGGGACAGTCGCTGAACATGCAAATCGTTTAGAGAACTCACGGTTGCGATGAATGCAGAGGAGACACGTGGCGATTCATACGAAATCAGCATTTAACTACAGACCGGATTTAAACTATATGGAACATTCTTCCCTTTTCATGGGTCGTATGAGTGAAATTTGCGTTTTTTTGTAAGTCCCAAGGGCAAACATTTAGCTATATTGGGGTAGACCTTCGCAACGAGGTGTTTTCTCACGGTCAAATGTATGTCGCTCTGTCGCGAACTGGTTCACCACAAAACCAGAGTTTTCTTATACCTGGAAATGGCAACAAAACAAAGAATGTTGTGTTCACGGAAGTTTTTAATTAATGAACAAGATGTACCTTATTTTATGAACTAATTTGCCTACTAATGTACACAGAGCCAAATAATCCTCATAAAAATAAGAAGATTGTCTCTTTGAACAGCTTCGTGGCCCAAAAAGAGGACAGAAGTCAGAGACGAAGATATTTCCATAGAGATTTCTTCTTATTTTTGGGAGGTAAATCTTTTTAATTTTATTTAACAGTATACCTTCTTACAATAAATAAAAAACTTTCTACTCAACTTTTCTTTACGCATTATTGTTGTCGACTGTGAACCGCTAACTCAGTTTACATATGTATGTATATAAGACTAACTTTATAATAAATTTAATTAGATAACCTAATAAAAATAAGAAGAACGCCCTCTTTATTAAATCAAGGAGATATCCACATATATATTCGAAGATTTCTTCTTGATTTTATTAAAAAGACTATCCCATTAAAAGGAAGTAGGGATTCTTCTTAAAGAAAAACTAAACGTTGTTTGAGTTATTATAACTTTGAGTTTTTTGTTGTTAATAAATGTGTAACCCATTTTTACACTCTACTCAAAGCTAAACATCAGTATATTTAATTTTTGCGGCGCAACGAAGTAAGCCGGGTACTTGCTAGTACATACATAGATACAAATAATAATTGAGACTAACTTTTTACATGATTTCTATGCTTCTAAAAAATACAATTAAGCATATTTATATTATAAAAAAAATTTAATCGCATTAATTTCGGGGGGGGGGGGGGGGGATTGATCCCTGCCATCCTCCCCCCCCCCCTAGAAACGGCCTTGGTGATTACCACTACTCAGTAAAAACTGAAGTGGAACGTAATAATCTTATACTGAAAGAACCTGAATTTTTTTGCTATCTTTATATATATTACGCTAAGCGATTTTTTGTAAGCACCATAACTTTTACACCGTTATACCGATTTTCGAAAATGTGGTGTCAAATGAAAGGGCTTGACCTGTAGATGTGCAGGAAGGTTTAATTTTTTTGAAAAGGCTTGCCAGCTGTTTAAAAATTTAATTTTCCTGTATAGTTTGTTTGATTTTAAAATTTTTGGTACCATATGAAAGGGCTTGACCTGATATTGAGTAATTTAATAAAAATTTTACAAAAAGGGTTGCCACCTGTTCAAAAATTCAGATTTACGCTATAGTTTGTTTGATTTTTAAATTTGAGGTGTCATATGAAAGGGCTCGATCTGATGATGAGTAAGGGTTGCCACCTGTTCAAAAATTCAGTTTAACGCTATATTTTGTTTGATTTTTCAATTTGAGGTGGCATATGAAAGGGCATGGAAATGAGTAATTTATTAAAATTTATACAAAAAGGGTGCCATCTGTTCAATAATCCATTTTTACGCTACAGTTTATCTAATTTTTAAATTTGAAGTGTCATGCAAGGCCTAGCACTGAAGTAGGGTAATAAAAGGAGAGGGAAGAGGAAAGTGAAAGGGACGGATATGGCGAAGGACAGGAAGCGAAAGAAGAAATATGAGAAATAAAATGGATAAAGGGAAAAGAAAGCGCAAATAAAGGGGAAAGGGGAAGAGAAAGAGAACTAGAAAGAAAAGGAGGAGCGCGCCAAATGGCCTTTGAGGGTCGCTTTAAGGTTACCATAGTCTAGAAAAATATTCGGCACAAAACTTCACTATGGGGCTCCTTGGTCAAAATCTTTGTATAAAAAATCTAGGTCTACAGAAAAAAAATACCAGTAGCTATGAAGGTATATCAAAAAATTTTCAAATGTGGCAATAAGTGGTCTTCCACCCTCAAATTGTCGCACAGTATAATTGAAAGCCACAGCATCGCGTGGCCGGGTTTACTAGTTATCTTTGAATTTCTGCTGCTTTCATCTTCGTTAAATCAAAAGGCACGAAATTTGAACTAAATTAAACTTTATTTGCCAAAAATTGTTATACAACTCAGTAAAAGCTGAAGTGGAACATGTCTATCTTATAACTGAAATAACCTTAATTTCTTTTGCTTCTATCTTTGTTATTTCAAAAGCTAGAGCCATGAAACTTTAACCATATTAAAGTATACTTTATTTTCCAAAAGCTGTTTAAATTCTATTAGGATGAGATAACTACTACTCAGTAAAAACTGAAGTGGAACGTAATAATCTTATAACTCAAACAATCTGCATTTTTTTGCTAATATCTTTGTTATTTCATAAGCTAGAGCCATGAACTTGAACTATATTAAACTTTACTTTATTTAATTTATTAGGATGTGATTACCACTACTCAATAAAAACTGAAGTAATAATAATACAATGGCGCTATTATAACTCTGGCGAGTTTTATGGCCGAGCTTCTCTCCCAATTCGAGGTGTGCTCCTTTTTGTTTTTTTCCTACTAATTGGGTGGACCTACAGTTTTATGCCGGCTCCGAACGGCGAATGCATTTTTTTGTGAGAAGCTTTTTCATGGCAGAAATACTCTCGGAGGGTATGCCGCCCACTGCCGAGAGGTGACCGCTGCTCTTAAAAAACCCAATAATTGGATTTTTACTAATTAGAAAAATTGTTTTGGTGTTTTGCTCGCACCGTGGTTTGAACCCGAGACCTCTTGCATAGCAGGCGAGCACTCTACCCACTGCACCACAGCGGCCACTCAAGTGGAACGTAATAATCTTATAACTCAAACAACCTGCATTTTTTTGCTAATATCTTTGTTATTCCAAAAGTGGAACGTAATAATCTTATAACTGAAACAACCTGAATTTTTTTACTATTATCTTTGTTATTTCATAAGCTGGAGCCATGAAACTTTAACTATATTAAACTTTACTTTATTTGCCAAAAATTATTATATATTTTTTACTCAGTAAAAACGGAAGTGGAACATGTTTATTTTATAGCTGAAATAACCCGAATTTATGTTGCTTTTACCTTCGTTGTTTCAAAAGCTAGGGCCATGAAACTTTAACAATATTAAACTTTACTTTATTTGCCAGAAATTGTTTTAAATTTTATTACGATATGATTACCACAACTCAGTAAAAACTGAAGTGAACAAACAACACAACTCGGCAAAAACCGAAGCGGAACATATTTATCTTATAGCTTATAACTAAAACAGCTTGAACTTCTGCTACATCTCTGTTATTTAAAAAGTTAGAGCCATGAAACTTGAACTATATTAAAATTTACTTTATTTACCATAAATTGTTATAAAATTTATTAGGATGTGATTACCACTACTCAGTAAAAACTGAAGTGGAACGTAATAATCTTATAACTCAAACAACACAACTCGGCAAAAACCGAAGTGGAACATATTTATCTTATAGCTTATAACTCAAACAACTTGAACTTCTGCTATATCTTTATTATTTCATAAGCTGGAGCCATGGAACTTTACTTTATTTGCCAAAAATTGTTATACATCTTATTACGATGTGGTTACCACAACTCAGTAAAAACGGAAGTGGAACATGTTTATTTTATAACTGAAATAACCTGAATTTCTGTTGCTTTCATCTTCGTTATTTCAAAAGCCATGAAATTTGAACTATATTAAACTTTACTTTATTTGCCAAAAATTGTTATACAACTCAGTAAAAACTGAAGTGGAACATGTTTATCTTATAACTGAAATAAACTTAATTTCTTTTGCTTCTATCTTTGTTATTTCAAAAGCTAGAGCCATGAAACTTTAACTATATTAAACTTTACTTTATTTCCAAAGGAAGGGGAACAATATTATTTTATAACAGAAATCACTTCAGACATGATAATTGAATTATATTAAAATTTACCTTATTTGCCAAAAACTGTTATAAATTTTATTAAGTTGTGATTACCAAGGCCGTAGCCAGGATTTCATTTTGGGGGGGAATTAACTAAAAAAAAACATTTCAAATTCAAATTACATACATATCTGCCCCGTTTGCTATGCTATGTGCATGAATAATTAGGTTTCGCTTATCACCCATATTTAATTGTTATTGCAAAATCCAATTAATTTCACCAAATTTATCTGTCAAATAAAATTTTCGTCAACTGATTTTCAGTGCAACCAGCTACCCTGTCAAAGCTTCAGAGGGTAAAAAGTGTGAGTTTTTTACACCACTGAAGTGTACATTTTTATGAAACGAAAACAGGGTAGTAAGTGAAAAACTTATGTAGTTTTTTTACACTAAATTACCACTAGATCCACTAGCCTAATAAAACCACTAAAAAAGAAGACATATTCTGTTTGACGTTTTACCTTCATTTTGCAAACGAAACCGGAAAATTGAAGAGTGTAACAAAAATGCGCATTTTTTTGATGAAATGAAATCACCATTAATTTCAATGGTAAAATTTTAAATTAAGCTCTTACCCAATTAAGTTAATTATAAGTTTATGATTTTGTTAAACAATTATTAGGCATGCCAAAAGCAAAACCGCAGTATCTATATCTTCTGGAAACAGGCGCCAAATTAGGTTCAGAAGAAACGGGACAGTCGCTGAACATGCAAATCGTTTAGAGAACTCACGGTTGCGATGAATGCAGAGGAGACACGTGGCGATTCATACGAAATCAGCATTTAACTACAGACCGGATTTAAACTATATGGAACATTCTTCCCTTTTCATGGGTCGTATGAGTGAAATTTGCGTTTTTTTGTAAGTCCCAAGGGCAAACATTTAGCTATATTGGGGTAGACCTTCGCAACGAGGTGTTTTCTCACGGTCAAATGTATGTCGCTCTGTCGCGAACTGGTTCACCACAAAACCAGAGTTTTCTTATACCTGGAAATGGCAACAAAACAAAGAATGTTGTGTTCACGGAAGTTTTTAATTAATGAACAAGATGTACCTTATTTTATGAACTAATTTGCCTACTAATGTACACAGAGCCAAATAATCCTCATAAAAATAAGAAGATTGTCTCTTTGAACAGCTTCGTGGCCCAAAAAGAGGACAGAAGTCAGAGACGAAGATATTTCCATAGAGATTTCTTCTTATTTTTGGGAGGTAAATCTTTTTAATTTTATTTAACAGTATACCTTCTTACAATAAATAAAAAACTTTCTACTCAACTTTTCTTTACGCATTATTGTTGTCGACTGTGAACCGCTAACTCAGTTTACATATGTATGTATATAAGACTAACTTTATAATAAATTTAATTAGATAACCTAATAAAAATAAGAAGAACGCCCTCTTTATTAAATCAAGGAGATATCCACATATATATTCGAAGATTTCTTCTTGATTTTATTAAAAAGACTATCCCATTAAAAGGAAGTAGGGATTCTTCTTAAAGAAAAACTAAACGTTGTTTGAGTTATTATAACTTTGAGTTTTTTGTTGTTAATAAATGTGTAACCCATTTTTACACTCTACTCAAAGCTAAACATCAGTATATTTAATTTTTGCGGCGCAACGAAGTAAGCCGGGTACTTGCTAGTACATACATAGATACAAATAATAATTGAGACTAACTTTTTACATGATTTCTATGCTTCTAAAAAATACAATTAAGCATATTTATATTATAAAAAAAATTTAATCGCATTAATTTCGGGGGGGGGGGGGGGGGGGTTGATCCCTGCCATCCTCCCCCCCCCCCCCCTAGAAACGGCCTTGGTGATTACCACTACTCAGTAAAAACTGAAGTGGAACGTAATAATCTTATACTGAAAGAACCTGAATTTTTTTGCTATCTTTATATATATTACGCTAAGCGATTTTTTGTAAGCACCATAACTTTTACACCGTTATACCGATTTTCGAAAATGTGGTGTCAAATGAAAGGGCTTGACCTGTAGATGTGCAGGAAGGTTTAATTTTTTTGAAAAGGCTTGCCAGCTGTTTAAAAATTTAATTTTCCTGTATAGTTTGTTTGATTTTAAAATTTTTGGTACCATATGAAAGGGCTTGACCTGATATTGAGTAATTTAATAAAAATTTTACAAAAAGGGTTGCCACCTGTTCAAAAATTCAGATTTACGCTATAGTTTGTTTGATTTTTAAATTTGAGGTGTCATATGAAAGGGCTCGATCTGATGATGAGTAAGGGTTGCCACCTGTTCAAAAATTCAGTTTAACGCTATATTTTGTTTGATTTTTCAATTTGAGGTGGCATATGAAAGGGCTTGGCATGGAAATGAGTAATTTATTAAAATTTATACAAAAAGGGTGCCATCTGTTCAATAATCCATTTTTACGCTACAGTTTATCTAATTTTTAAATTTGAAGTGTCATGCAAGGCCTAGCACTGAAGTAGGGTAATAAAAGGAGAGGGAAGAGGAAAGTGAAAGGGACGGATATGGCGAAGGACAGGAAGCGAAAGAAGAAATATGAGAAATAAAATGGATAAAGGGAAAAGAAAGCGCAAATAAAGGGGAAAGGGGAAGAGAAAGAGAACTAGAAAGAAAAGGAGGAGCGCGCCAAATGGCCTTTGAGGGTCGCTTTAAGGTTACCATAGTCTAGAAAAATATTCGGCACAAAACTTCACTATGGGGCTCCTTGGTCAAAATCTTTGTATAAAAAATCTAGGTCTACAGAAAAAAAATACCAGTAGCTATGAAGGTATATCAAAAAATTTTCAAATGTGGCAATAAGTGGTCTTCCACCCTCAAATTGTCGCACAGTATAATTGAAAGCCACAGCATCGCGTGGCCGGGTTTACTAGTTATCTTTGAATTTCTGCTGCTTTCATCTTCGTTAAATCAAAAGGCACGAAATTTGAACTAAATTAAACTTTATTTGCCAAAAATTGTTATACAACTCAGTAAAAGCTGAAGTGGAACATGTCTATCTTATAACTGAAATAACCTTAATTTCTTTTGCTTCTATCTTTGTTATTTCAAAAGCTAGAGCCATGAAACTTTAACCATATTAAAGTATACTTTATTTTCCAAAAGCTGTTTAAATTCTATTAGGATGAGATAACTACTACTCAGTAAAAACTGAAGTGGAACGTAATAATCTTATAACTCAAACAATCTGCATTTTTTTGCTAATATCTTTGTTATTTCATAAGCTAGAGCCATGAACTTGAACTATATTAAACTTTACTTTATTTAATTTATTAGGATGTGATTACCACTACTCAATAAAAACTGAAGTAATAATAATACAATGGCGCTATTATAACTCTGGCGAGTTTTATGGCCGAGCTTCTCTCCCAATTCGAGGTGTGCTCCTTTTTGTTTTTTTCCTACTAATTGGGTGGACCTACAGTTTTATGCCGGCTCCGAACGGCGAATGCATTTTTTTGTGAGAAGCTTTTTCATGGCAGAAATACTCTCGGAGGGTATGCCGCCCACTGCCGAGAGGTGACCGCTGCTCTTAAAAAACCCAATAATTGGATTTTTACTAATTAGAAAAATTGTTTTGGTGTTTTGCTCGCACCGTGGTTTGAACCCGAGACCTCTTGCATAGCAGGCGAGCACTCTACCCACTGCACCACAGCGGCCACTCAAGTGGAACGTAATAATCTTATAACTCAAACAACCTGCATTTTTTTGCTAATATCTTTGTTATTCCAAAAGTGGAACGTAATAATCTTATAACTGAAACAACCTGAATTTTTTTACTATTATCTTTGTTATTTCATAAGCTGGAGCCATGAAACTTTAACTATATTAAACTTTACTTTATTTGCCAAAAATTATTATATATTTTTTACTCAGTAAAAACGGAAGTGGAACATGTTTATTTTATAGCTGAAATAACCCGAATTTATGTTGCTTTTACCTTCGTTGTTTCAAAAGCTAGGGCCATGAAACTTTAACAATATTAAACTTTACTTTATTTGCCAGAAATTGTTTTAAATTTTATTACGATATGATTACCACAACTCAGTAAAAACTGAAGTGAACAAACAACACAACTCGGCAAAAACCGAAGCGGAACATATTTATCTTATAGCTTATAACTAAAACAGCTTGAACTTCTGCTACATCTCTGTTATTTAAAAAGTTAGAGCCATGAAACTTGAACTATATTAAAATTTACTTTATTTACCATAAATTGTTATAAAATTTATTAGGATGTGATTACCACTACTCAGTAAAAACTGAAGTGGAACGTAATAATCTTATAACTCAAACAACACAACTCGGCAAAAACCGAAGTGGAACATATTTATCTTATAGCTTATAACTCAAACAACTTGAACTTCTGCTATATCTTTATTATTTCATAAGCTGGAGCCATGGAACTTTACTTTATTTGCCAAAAATTGTTATACATCTTATTACGATGTGGTTACCACAACTCAGTAAAAACGGAAGTGGAACATGTTTATTTTATAACTGAAATAACCTGAATTTCTGTTGCTTTCATCTTCGTTATTTCAAAAGCCATGAAATTTGAACTATATTAAACTTTACTTTATTTGCCAAAAATTGTTATACAACTCAGTAAAAACTGAAGTGGAACATGTTTATCTTATAACTGAAATAAACTTAATTTCTTTTGCTTCTATCTTTGTTATTTCAAAAGCTAGAGCCATGAAACTTTAACTATATTAAACTTTACTTTATTTCCAAAGGAAGGGGAACAATATTATTTTATAACAGAAATCACTTCAGACATGATAATTGAATTATATTAAAATTTACCTTATTTGCCAAAAACTGTTATAAATTTTATTAAGTTGTGATTACCAAGGCCGTAGCCAGGATTTCATTTTGGGGGGGAATTAACTAAAAAAAAACATTTCAAATTCAAATTACATACATATCTGCCCCGTTTGCTATGCTATGTGCATGAATAATTAGGTTTCGCTTATCACCCATATTTAATTGTTATTGCAAAATCCAATTAATTTCACCAAATTTATCTGTCAAATAAAATTTTCGTCAGCTGATTTTCAGTGCAACCAGCTACCCTGTCAAAGCTTCAGAGGGTAAAAAGTGTGAGTTTTTTACACCACTGAAGTGTACATTTTTATGAAACGAAAACAGGGTAGTAAGTGAAAAACTTATGTAGTTTTTTTACACTAAATTACCACTAGATCCACTAGCCTAATAAAACCACTAAAAAAGAAGACATATTCTGTTTGACGTTTTACCTTCATTTTGCAAACGAAACCGGAAAATTGAAGAGTGTAACAAAAATGCGCATTTTTTTGATGAAATGAAATCACCATTAATTTCAATGGTAAAATTTTAAATTAAGCTCTTACCCAATTAAGTTAATTATAAGTTTATGATTTTGTTAAACAATTATTAGGCATGCCAAAAGCAAAACCGCAGTATCTATATCTTCTGGAAACAGGCGCCAAATTAGGTTCAGAAGAAACGGGACAGTCGCTGAACATGCAAATCGTTTAGAGAACTCACGGTTGCGATGAATGCAGAGGAGACACGTGGCGATTCATACGAAATCAGCATTTAACTACAGACCGGATTTAAACTATATGGAACATTCTTCCCTTTTCATGGGTCGTATGAGTGAAATTTGCGTTTTTTTGTAAGTCCCAAGGGCAAACATTTAGCTATATTGGGGTAGACCTTCGCAACGAGGTGTTTTCTCACGGTCAAATGTATGTCGCTCTGTCGCGAACTGGTTCACCACAAAACCAGAGTTTTCTTATACCTGGAAATGGCAACAAAACAAAGAATGTTGTGTTCACGGAAGTTTTTAATTAATGAACAAGATGTACCTTATTTTATGAACTAATTTGCCTACTAATGTACACAGAGCCAAATAATCCTCATAAAAATAAGAAGATTGTCTCTTTGAACAGCTTCGTGGCCCAAAAAGAGGACAGAAGTCAGAGACGAAGATATTTCCATAGAGATTTCTTCTTATTTTTGGGAGGTAAATCTTTTTAATTTTATTTAACAGTATACCTTCTTACAATAAATAAAAAACTTTCTACTCAACTTTTCTTTACGCATTATTGTTGTCGACTGTGAACCGCTAACTCAGTTTACATATGTATGTATATAAGACTAACTTTATAATAAATTTAATTAGATAACCTAATAAAAATAAGAAGAACGCCCTCTTTATTAAATCAAGGAGATATCCACATATATATTCGAAGATTTCTTCTTGATTTTATTAAAAAGACTATCCCATTAAAAGGAAGTAGGGATTCTTCTTAAAGAAAAACTAAACGTTGTTTGAGTTATTATAACTTTGAGTTTTTTGTTGTTAATAAATGTGTAACCCATTTTTACACTCTACTCAAAGCTAAACATCAGTATATTTAATTTTTGCGGCGCAACGAAGTAAGCCGGGTACTTGCTAGTACATACATAGATACAAATAATAATTGAGACTAACTTTTTACATGATTTCTATGCTTCTAAAAAATACAATTAAGCATATTTATATTATAAAAAAAATTTAATCGCATTAATTTCGGGGGGGGGGGGTTGATCCCTGCCATCCTCCCCCCCCCCCCTAGAAACGGCCTTGGTGATTACCACTACTCAGTAAAAACTGAAGTGGAACGTAATAATCTTATACTGAAAGAACCTGAATTTTTTTGCTATCTTTATATATATTACGCTAAGCGATTTTTTGTAAGCACCATAACTTTTACACCGTTATACCGATTTTCGAAAATGTGGTGTCAAATGAAAGGGCTTGACCTGTAGATGTGCAGGAAGGTTTAATTTTTTTGAAAAGGCTTGCCAGCTGTTTAAAAATTTAATTTTCCTGTATAGTTTGTTTGATTTTAAAATTTTTGGTACCATATGAAAGGGCTTGACCTGATATTGAGTAATTTAATAAAAATTTTACAAAAAGGGTTGCCACCTGTTCAAAAATTCAGATTTACGCTATAGTTTGTTTGATTTTTAAATTTGAGGTGTCATATGAAAGGGCTCGATCTGATGATGAGTAAGGGTTGCCACCTGTTCAAAAATTCAGTTTAACGCTATATTTTGTTTGATTTTTCAATTTGAGGTGGCATATGAAAGGGCTTGGCATGGAAATGAGTAATTTATTAAAATTTATACAAAAAGGGTGCCATCTGTTCAATAATCCATTTTTACGCTACAGTTTATCTAATTTTTAAATTTGAAGTGTCATGCAAGGCCTAGCACTGAAGTAGGGTAATAAAAGGAGAGGGAAGAGGAAAGTGAAAGGGACGGATATGGCGAAGGACAGGAAGCGAAAGAAGAAATATGAGAAATAAAATGGATAAAGGGAAAAGAAAGCGCAAATAAAGGGGAAAGGGGAAGAGAAAGAGAACTAGAAAGAAAAGGAGGAGCGCGCCAAATGGCCTTTGAGGGTCGCTTTAAGGTTACCATAGTCTAGAAAAATATTCGGCACAAAACTTCACTATGGGGCTCCTTGGTCAAAATCTTTGTATAAAAAATCTAGGTCTACAGAAAATAAAAATAACCAGTAGCTATGAAGGTATATCAAAAAATTTTCAAATGTGGCAATAAGTGGTCTTCCACCCTCAAATTGTCGCACAGTATAATTGAAAGCCACAGCATCGCGTGGCCGGGTTTACTAGTTATCTTTGAATTTCTGCTGCTTTCATCTTCGTTATATCAAAAGGCACGAAATTTGAACTAAATTAAACTTTATTTGCCAAAAATTGTTATACAACTCAGTAAAAGCTGAAGTGGAACATGTCTATCTTATAACTGAAATAACCTTAATTTCTTTTGCTTCTATCTTTCTTATTTCAAAAGCTAGAGCCATGAAACTTTAACCATATTAAAGTATACTTTATTTTCCAAAAGCTGTTTAAATTCTATTAGGATGAGATAACTACTACTCAGTAAAAACTGAAGTGGAACGTAATAATCTTATAACTCAAACAATCTGCATTTTTTTGCTAATATCTTTGTTATTTCATAAGCTAGAGCCATGAACTTGAACTATATTAAACTTTACTTTATTTAATTTATTAGGATGTGATTACCACTACTCAATAAAAACTGAAGTAATAATAATACAATGGCGCTATTATAACTCTGGCGAGTTTTATGGCCGAGCTTCTCTCCCAATTCGAGGTGTGCTCCTTTTTGTTTTTTTCCTACTAATTGGGTGGACCTACAGTTTTATGCCGGCTCCGAACGGCGAATGCATTTTTTTGTGAGAAGCTTTTTCATGGCAGAAATACTCTCGGAGGGTATGCCGCCCACTGCCGAGAGGTGACCGCTGCTCTTAAAAAACCCAATAATTGGATTTTTACTAATTAGAAAAATTGTTTTGGTGTTTTGCTCGCACCGTGGTTTGAACCCGAGACCTCTTGCATAGCAGGCGAGCACTCTACCCACTGCACCACAGCGGCCACTCAAGTGGAACGTAATAATCTTATAACTCAAACAACCTGCATTTTTTTGCTAATATCTTTGTTATTCCAAAAGTGGAACGTAATAATCTTATAACTGAAACAACCTGAATTTTTTTACTATTATCTTTGTTATTTCATAAGCTGGAGCCATGAAACTTTAACTATATTAAACTTTACTTTATTTGCCAAAAATTATTATATATTTTTTACTCAGTAAAAACGGAAGTGGAACATGTTTATTTTATAGCTGAAACAACCCGAATTTATGTTGCTTTTACCTTCGTTGTTTCAAAAGCTAGGGCCATGAAACTTTAACAATATTAAACTTTACTTTATTTGCCAGAAATTGTTTTAAATTTTATTACGATATGATTACCACAACTCAGTAAAAACTGAAGTGGAACAAACAACACAACTCGGCAAAAACCGAAGCGGAACATATTTATCTTATAGCTTATAACTAAAACAGCTTGAACTTCTGCTACATCTCTGTTATTTAAAAAGTTAGAGCCATGAAACTTGAACTATATTAAAATTTACTTTATTTACCATAAATTGTTATAAAATTTATTAGGATGTGATTACCACTACTCAGTAAAAACTGAAGTGGAACGTAATAATCTTATAACTCAAACAACACAACTCGGCAAAAACCGAAGTGGAACATATTTATCTTATAGCTTATAACTCAAACAACTTGAACTTCTGCTATATCTTTATTATTTCTTAAGCTGGAGCCATGGAACTTTACTTTATTTGCCAAAAATTGTTATACATCTTATTACGATGTGGTTACCACAACTCAGTAAAAACGGAAGTGGAACATGTTTATTTTATAACTGAAATAACCTGAATTTCTGTTGCTTTCATCTTCGTTATTTCAAAAGCCATGAAATTTGAACTATATTAAACTTTACTTTATTTGCCAAAAATTGTTATACAACTCAGTAAAAACTGAAGTGGAACATGTTTATCTTATAACTGAAATAAACTTAATTTCTTTTGCTTCTATCTTTGTTATTTCAAAAGCTAGAGCCATGAAACTTTAACTATATTAAACTTTACTTTATTTCCAAAGGAAGGGGAACAATATTATTTTATAACAGAAATCACTTCAGACATGATAATTGAATTATATTAAAATTTACCTTATTTGCCAAAAACTGTTATAAATTTTATTAAGTTGTGATTACCAAGGCCGTAGCCAGGATTTCATTTTGGGGGGGAATTAACTAAAAAAAAACATTTCAAATTCAAATTACATACATATCTGCCCCGTTTGCTATGCTATGTGCATGAATAATTAGGTTTCGCTTATCACCCATATTTAATTGTTATTGCAAAATCCAATTAATTTCACCAAATTTATCTGTCAAATAAAATTTTCGTCAGCTGATTTTCAGTGCAACCAGCTACCCTGTCAAAGCTTCAGAGGGTAAAAAGTGTGAGTTTTTTACACCACTGAAGTGTACATTTTTATGAAACGAAAACAGGGTAGTAAGTGAAAAACTTATGTAGTTTTTTTACACTAAATTACCACTAGATCCACTAGCCTAATAAAACCACTAAAAAAGAAGACATATTCTGTTTGACGTTTTACCTTCATTTTGCAAACGAAACCGGAAAATTGAAGAGTGTAACAAAAATGCGCATTTTTTTGATGAAATGAAATCACCATTAATTTCAATGGTAAAATTTTAAATTAAGCTCTTACCCAATTAAGTTAATTATAAGTTTATGATTTTGTTAAACAATTATTAGGCATGCCAAAAGCAAAACCGCAGTATCTATATCTTCTGGAAACAGGCGCCAAATTAGGTTCAGAAGAAACGGGACAGTCGCTGAACATGCAAATCGTTTAGAGAACTCACGGTTGCGATGAATGCAGAGGAGACACGTGGCGATTCATACGAAATCAGCATTTAACTACAGACCGGATTTAAACTATATGGAACATTCTTCCCTTTTCATGGGTCGTATGAGTGAAATTTGCGTTTTTTTGTAAGTCCCAAGGGCAAACATTTAGCTATATTGGGGTAGACCTTCGCAACGAGGTGTTTTCTCACGGTCAAATGTATGTCGCTCTGTCGCGAACTGGTTCACCACAAAACCAGAGTTTTCTTATACCTGGAAATGGCAACAAAACAAAGAATGTTGTGTTCACGGAAGTTTTTAATTAATGAACAAGATGTACCTTATTTTATGAACTAATTTGCCTACTAATGTACACAGAGCCAAATAATCCTCATAAAAATAAGAAGATTGTCTCTTTGAACAGCTTCGTGGCCCAAAAAGAGGACAGAAGTCAGAGACGAAGATATTTCCATAGAGATTTCTTCTTATTTTTGGGAGGTAAATCTTTTTAATTTTATTTAACAGTATACCTTCTTACAATAAATAAAAAACTTTCTACTCAACTTTTCTTTACGCATTATTGTTGTCGACTGTGAACCGCTAACTCAGTTTACATATGTATGTATATAAGACTAACTTTATAATAAATTTAATTAGATAACCTAATAAAAATAAGAAGAACGCCCTCTTTATTAAATCAAGGAGATATCCACATATATATTCGAAGATTTCTTCTTGATTTTATTAAAAAGACTATCCCATTAAAAGGAAGTAGGGATTCTTCTTAAAGAAAAACTAAACGTTGTTTGAGTTATTATAACTTTGAGTTTTTTGTTGTTAATAAATGTGTAACCCATTTTTACACTCTACTCAAAGCTAAACATCAGTATATTTAATTTTTGCGGCGCAACGAAGTAAGCCGGGTACTTGCTAGTACATACATAGATACAAATAATAATTGAGACTAACTTTTTACATGATTTCTATGCTTCTAAAAAATACAATTAAGCATATTTATATTATAAAAAAAATTTAATCGCATTAATTTCGGGGGGGGGGGGGGGGGATTGATCCCTGCCATCCTCCCCCCCCCCCTAGAAACGGCCTTGGTGATTACCACTACTCAGTAAAAACTGAAGTGGAACGTAATAATCTTATACTGAAAGAACCTGAATTTTTTTGCTATCTTTATATATATTACGCTAAGCGATTTTTTGTAAGCACCATAACTTTTACACCGTTATACCGATTTTCGAAAATGTGGTGTCAAATGAAAGGGCTTGACCTGTAGATGTGCAGGAAGGTTTAATTTTTTTGAAAAGGCTTGCCAGCTGTTTAAAAATTTAATTTTCCTGTATAGTTTGTTTGATTTTAAAATTTTTGGTACCATATGAAAGGGCTTGACCTGATATTGAGTAATTTAATAAAAATTTTACAAAAAGGGTTGCCACCTGTTCAAAAATTCAGATTTACGCTATAGTTTGTTTGATTTTTAAATTTGAGGTGTCATATGAAAGGGCTCGATCTGATGATGAGTAAGGGTTGCCACCTGTTCAAAAATTCAGTTTAACGCTATATTTTGTTTGATTTTTCAATTTGAGGTGGCATATGAAAGGGCTTGGCATGGAAATGAGTAATTTATTAAAATTTATACAAAAAGGGTGCCATCTGTTCAATAATCCATTTTTACGCTGCAGTTTATCTAATTTTTAAATTTGAAGTGTCATGCAAGGCCTAGCACTGAAGTAGGGTAATAAAAGGAGAGGGAAGAGGAAAGTGAAAGGGACGGATATGGCGAAGGACAGGAAGCGAAAGAAGAAATGTGAGAAATAAAATGGATAAAGGGAAAAGAAAGCGCAAATAAAGGGGAAAGGGGAAGAGAAAGAGAACTAGAAAGAAAAGGAGGAGCGCGCCAAATGGCCTTTGAGGGTCGCTTTAAGGTTACCATAGTCTAGAAAAATATTCGGCACAAAACTTCACTATGGGGCTCCTTGGTCAAAATCTTTGTATAAAAAATCTAGGTCTACAGAAAAAAAATACCAGTAGCTATGAAGGTATATCAAAAAATTTTCAAATGTGGCAATAAGTGGTCTTCCACCCTCAAATTGTCGCACAGTATAATTGAAAGCCACAGCATCGCGTGGCCGGGTTTACTAGTTATCTTTGAATTTCTGCTGCTTTCATCTTCGTTAAATCAAAAGGCACGAAATTTGAACTAAATTAAACTTTATTTGCCAAAAATTGTTATACAACTCAGTAAAAGCTGAAGTGGAACATGTCTATCTTATAACTGAAATAACCTTAATTTCTTTTGCTTCTATCTTTGTTATTTCAAAAGCTAGAGCCATGAAACTTTAACCATATTAAAGTATACTTTATTTTCCAAAAGCTGTTTAAATTCTATTAGGATGAGATAACTACTACTCAGTAAAAACTGAAGTGGAACGTAATAATCTTATAACTCAAACAATCTGCATTTTTTTGCTAATATCTTTGTTATTTCATAAGCTAGAGCCATGAACTTGAACTATATTAAACTTTACTTTATTTAATTTATTAGGATGTGATTACCACTACTCAATAAAAACTGAAGTAATAATAATACAATGGCGCTATTATAACTCTGGCGAGTTTTATGGCCGAGCTTCTCTCCCAATTCGAGGTGTGCTCCTTTTTGTTTTTTTCCTACTAATTGGGTGGACCTACAGTTTTATGCCGGCTCCGAACGGCGAATGCATTTTTTTGTGAGAAGCTTTTTCATGGCAGAAATACTCTCGGAGGGTATGCCGCCCACTGCCGAGAGGTGACCGCTGCTCTTAAAAAACCCAATAATTGGATTTTTACTAATTAGAAAAATTGTTTTGGTGTTTTGCTCGCACCGTGGTTTGAACCCGAGACCTCTTGCATAGCAGGCGAGCACTCTACCCACTGCACCACAGCGGCCACTCAAGTGGAACGTAATAATCTTATAACTCAAACAAGCTGCATTTTTTTGCTAATATCTTTGTTATTCCAAAAGTGGAACGTAATAATCTTATAACTGAAACAACCTGAATTTTTTTACTATTATCTTTGTTATTTCATAAGCTGGAGCCATGAAACTTTAACTATATTAAACTTTACTTTATTTGCCAAAAATTATTATATATTTTTTACTCAGTAAAAACGGAAGTGGAACATGTTTATTTTATAGCTGAAATAACCCGAATTTATGTTGCTTTTACCTTCGTTGTTTCAAAAGCTAGGGCCATGAAACTTTAACAATATTAAACTTTACTTTATTTGCCAGAAATTGTTTTAAATTTTATTACGATATGATTACCACAACTCAGTAAAAACTGAAGTGGAACAAACAACACAACTCGGCAAAAACCGAAGCGGAACATATTTATCTTATAGCTTATAACTAAAACAGCTTGAACTTCTGCTACATCTCTGTTATTTAAAAAGTTAGAGCCATGAAACTTGAACTATATTAAAATTTACTTTATTTACCATAAATTGTTATAAAATTTATTAGGATGTGATTACCACTACTCAGTAAAAACTGAAGTGGAACGTAATAATCTTATAACTCAAACAACACAACTCGGCAAAAACCGAAGTGGAACATATTTATCTTATAGCTTATAACTCAAACAACTTGAACTTCTGCTATATCTTTATTATTTCATAAGCTGGAGCCATGGAACTTTACTTTATTTGCCAAAAATTGTTATACATCTTATTACGATGTGGTTACCACAACTCAGTAAAAACGGAAGTGGAACATGTTTATTTTATAACTGAAATAACCTGAATTTCTGTTGCTTTCATCTTCGTTATTTCAAAAGCCATGAAATTTGAACTATATTAAACTTTACTTTATTTGCCAAAAATTGTTATACAACTCAGTAAAAACTGAAGTGGAACATGTTTATCTTATAACTGAAATAAACTTAATTTCTTTTGCTTCCATCTTTGTTATTTCAAAAGCTAGAGCCATGAAACTTTAACTATATTAAACTTTACTTTATTTCCAAAGGAAGGGGAACAATATTATTTTATAACAGAAATCACTTCAGACATGATAATTGAATTATATTAAAATTTACCTTATTTGCCAAAAACTGTTATAAATTTTATTAAGTTGTGATTACCAAGGCCGTAGCCAGGATTTCATTTTGGGGGGGGATTAACTAAAAAAAAACATTTCAAATTCAAATTACATACATATCTGCCCCGTTTGCTATGCTATGTGCATGAATAATTAGGTTTCGCTTATCACCCATATTTAATTGTTATTGCAAAATCCAATTAATTTCACCAAATTTATCTGTCAAATAAAATTTTCGTCAGCTGATTTTCAGTGCAACCAGCTACCCTGTCAAAGCTTCAGAGGGTAAAAAGTGTGAGTTTTTTACACCACTGAAGTGTACATTTTTATGAAACGAAAACAGGGTAGTAAGTGAAAAACTTATGTAGTTTTTTTACACTAAATTACCACTAGATCCACTAGCCTAATAAAACCACTAAAAAAAGAAGACATATTCTGTTTGACGTTTTACCTTCATTTTGCAAACGAAAACGGAAAATTGAAGAGTGTAACAAAAATGCGCATTTTTTTGATGAAATGAAATCACCATTAATTTCAATGGTAAAATTTTAAATTAAGCTCTTACCCAATTAAGTTAATTATAAGTTTATGATTTTGTTAAACAATTATTAGGCATGCCAAAAGCAAAACCGCAGTATCTATATCTTCTGGAAACAGGCGCCAAATTAGGTTCAGAAGAAACGGGACAGTCGCTGAACATGCAAATCGTTTAGAGAACTCACGGTTGCGATGAATGCAGAGGAGACACGTGGCGATTCATACGAAATCAGCATTTAACTACAGACCGGATTTAAACTATATGGAACGTTCTTCCCTTTTCATGGGTCGTATGAGTGAAATTTGCGTTTTTTTGTAAGTCCCAAGGGCAAACATTTAGCTATATTGGGGTAGACCTTCGCAACGAGGTGTTTTCTCACGGTCAAATGTATGTCGCTCTGTCGCGAACTGGTTCACCACAAAACCAGAGTTTTCTTATACCTGGAAATGGCAACAAAACAAAGAATGTTGTGTTCACGGAAGTTTTTAATTAATGAACAAGATGTACCTTATTTTATGAACTAATTTGCCTACTAATGTACACAGAGCCAAATAATCCTCATAAAAATAAGAAGATTGTCTCTTTGAACAGCTTCGTGGCCCAAAAAGAGGACAGAAGTCAGAGACGAAGATATTTCCATAGAGATTTCTTCTTATTTTGGGAGGTAAATCTTTTTAATTTTATTTAACAGTATACCTTCTTACAATAAATAAAAAACTTTCTACTCAACTTTTCTTTACGCATTATTGTTGTCGACTGTGAACCGCTAACTCAGTTTACATATGTATGTATATAAGACTAACTTTATAATAAATTTAATTAGATAACCTAATAAAAATAAGAAGAACGCCCTCTTTATTAAATCAAGGAGATATCCACATATATATTCGAAGATTTCTTCTTGATTTTATTAAAAAGACTATCCCATTAAAAGGAAGTAGGGATTCTTCTTAAAGAAAAACTAAACGTTGTTTGAGTTATTATAACTTTGAGTTTTTTGTTGTTAATAAATGTGTAACCCATTTTTACACTCTACTCAAAGCTAAACATCAGTATATTTAATTTTTGCGGCGCAACGAAGTAAGCCGGGTACTTGCTAGTACATACATAGATACAAATAATAATTGAGACTAACTTTTTACATGATTTCTATGCTTCTAAAAAATACAATTAAGCATATTTATATTATAAAAAAAATTTAATCGCATTAATTTCGGGGGGGGGGGGGGGATTGATCCCTGCCATCCTCCCCCCCCCCTAGAAACGGCCTTGGTGATTACCACTACTCAGTAAAAACTGAAGTGGAACGTAATAATCTTATACTGAAAGAACCTGAATTTTTTTGCTATCTTTATATATATTACGCTAAGCGATTTTTTGTAAGCACCATAACTTTTACACCGTTATACCGATTTTCGAAAATGTGGTGTCAAATGAAAGGGCTTGACCTGTAGATGTGCAGGAAGGTTTAATTTTTTTGAAAAGGCTTGCCAGCTGTTTAAAAATTTAATTTTCCTGTATAGTTTGTTTGATTTTAAAATTTTTGGTACCATATGAAAGGGCTTGACCTGATATTGAGTAATTTAATAAAAATTTTACAAAAAGGGTTGCCACCTGTTCAAAAATTCAGATTTACGCTATAGTTTGTTTGATTTTTAAATTTGAGGTGTCATATGAAAGGGCTCGATCTGATGATGAGTAAGGGTTGCCACCTGTTCAAAAATTCAGTTTAACGCTATATTTTGTTTGATTTTTCAATTTGAGGTGGCATATGAAAGGGCTTGGCATGGAAATGAGTAATTTATTAAAATTTATACAAAAAGGGTGCCATCTGTTCAATAATCCATTTTTACGCTACAGTTTATCTCATTTTTAAATTTGAAGTGTCATGCAAGGCCTAGCACTGAAGTAGGGTAATAAAAGGAGAGGGAAGAGGAAAGTGAAAGGGACGGATATGGCGAAGGACAGGAAGCGAAAGAAGAAATATGAGAAATAAAATGGATAAAGGGAAAAGAAAGCGCAAATAAAGGGGAAGAGAAAGAGAACTAGAAAGAAAAGGAGGAGCGCGCCAAATGGCCTTTGAGGGTCGCTTTAAGGTTACCATAGTCTAGAAAAATATTCGGCACAAAACTTCACTATGGGGCTCCTTGGTCAAAATCTTTGTATAAAAAATCTAGGTCTACAGAAAATAAAAATAACCAGTAGCTATGAAGGTATATCAAAAAATTTTCAAATGTGGCAATAAGTGGTCTTCCACCCTCAAATTGTCGCACAGTATAATTGAAAGCCACAGCATCGCGTGGCCGGGTTTACTAGTTATCTTTGAATTTCTGCTGCTTTCATCTTCGTTATATCAAAAGGCATGAAATTTGAACTAAATTAAACTTTATTTGCCAAAAATTGTTATACAACTCAGTAAAAGCTGAAGTGGAACATGTCTATCTTATAACTGAAATAACCTTAATTTCTTTTGCTTCTATCTTTGTTATTTCAAAAGCTAGAGCCATGAAACTTTAACCATATTAAAGTATACTTTATTTTCCAAAAGCTGTTTAAATTCTATTAGGATGTGATAACTACTACTCAGTAAAAACTGAAGTGGAACGTAATAATCTTATAACTCAAACAATATGCATTTTTTTGCTAATATCTTTGTTATTTCATAAGCTAGAGCCATGAACTTGAACTATATTAAACTTTACTTTATTTAATTTATTAGGATGTGATTACCACTACTCAGTAAAAACTGAAGTAATAATAATACAATGGCGCTATTATAACTCTGACGAGTTTTATGGCCGAGCTTCTCTCCCAATTCGAGGTGTGCTCCTTTTTGTTTTTTTCCTACTAATTGGGTGGACCTACAGTTTTATGCCGGCTCCGAACGGCGAATGCATTTTTTTGTGAGAAGCTTTTTCATGGCAGAAATACTCTCGGAGGGTATGCCGCCCACTGCCGAGAGGTGACCGCTGCTCTTAAAAAACCCAATAATTGGATTTTTACTAATTAGAAAAATTGTTTTGGTGTTTTGCTCGGACCGTGGTTTGAACCCGAGACCTCTTGCATAGCAGGCGAGCACTCTACCCACTGCACCACAGCGGCCACTCAAGTGGAACGTAATAATCTTATAACTCAAACAACCTGCATTTTTTTGCTAATATCTTTGTTATTCCAAAAGTGGAACGTAATAATCTTATAACTGAAACAACCTGAATTTTTTTACTATTATCTTTGTTATTTCATAAGCTGGAGCCATGAAACTTTAACTATATTAAACTTTACTTTATTTGCCAAAAATTATTATATATTTTTTACTCAGTAAAAACGGAAGTGGAACATGTTTATTTTATAGCTGAAATAACCCGAATTTATGTTGCTTTTACCTTCGTTGTTTCAAAAGCTAGGGCCATGAAACTTTAACAATATTAAACTTTACTTTATTTGCCAGAAATTGTTTTAAATTTTATTACGATATGATTACCACAACTCAGTAAAAACTGAAGTGGAACAAACAACACAACTCGGCAAAAACCGAAGCGGAACATATTTATCTTATAGCTTATAACTCAAACAGCTTGAACTTCTGCTACATCTCTGTTATTTAAAAAGTTAGAGCCATGAAACGAACTATATTAAACTTTACTTTATTTACCATAAATTGTTATAAAATTTATTAGGATGTGATTACCACTACTCAGTAAAAACTGAAGTGGAACGTAATAATCTTATAACTCAAACAACACAACTCGGCAAAAACCGAAGTGGAACATATTTATCTTATAGCTTATAACTCAAACAACTTGAACTTCTGCTATATCTTTATTATTTCATAAGCTGGAGCCATGAAACTTTACTTTATTTGCCAAAAATTGTTATACATCTTATTACGATGTGGTTACCACAACTCAGTAAAAACGGAAGTGGAACATGTTTATTTTATAACTGAAATAACCTGAATTTCTGTTGCTTTCATCTTCGTTATTTCAAAAGCCATGAAATTTGAACTATATTAAACTTTATTTGCCAAAAATTGTTATACAACTCAGTAAAAACTGAAGTGGAACATGTTTATCTTATAACTGAAATAACCTTAATTTCTTTTGCTTCTATCTTTGTTATTTCAAAAGCTAGAGCCATGAAACTTTAACTATATTAAACTTTACTTTATTTCCAAAGGAAGGGGAACAATATTATTTTATAACAGAAATCACTTCAACTACTCTTGCTTCTTGTTATTAGAAAAGCTAGAGACATGATAATTGAATTATATTAAAATTTACCTTATTTGCCAAAAACTGTTATAAATTTTATTAAGTTGTGATTACCAAGGCCGTAGCCAGGATTTCATTTTGGGGGGGGGTTAACTAAAAAAAAACATTTCAAATTCAAATTACATACATATCTGCCCCGTTTGCTATGCTGTGTGCATGAATAATTAGGTTTCGCTTATCACCCATATTTAATTGTTATTGCAAAATCCAATTAATTTCACCAAATTTATCTGTCAAATAAAATTTTCGTCAGCTGATTTTCAGTGCAAGCAGCTACCCTGTCAAAGCTTCAGAGGGTAAAAAGTGTGAGTTTTTTACACCACTGAAGTGTACATTTTTATGAAACGAAAACAGGGTAGTAAGTGAAAAACTTATGTAGTTTTTTTACACTAAATTACCACTAGATCCACTAGCCTAATAAAACCACTAAAAAAAGAAGACATATTCTGTTTGACGTTTTACCTTCATTTTGCAAACGAAAACGGAAAATTGAAGAGTGTAACAAAAATGCGCATTTTTTTGATGAAATGAAATCACCATTAATTTCAATGGTAAAATTTTAAATTAAGCTCTTACCCAATTAAGTTAATTATAAGTTTATGATTTTGTTAAACAATTATTAGGCATGCCAAAAGCAAAACCGCAGTATCTATATCTTCTGGAAACAGGCGCCAAATTAGGTTCAGAAGAAACGGGACAGTCGCTGAACATGCAAATCGTTTAGAGAACTCACGGTTGCGAGGAATGCAGAGGAGACATGTGGCGATTCATACGAAATCAGCATTTAACTACAGACCGGATTTAAACTATATGGAACATTCTTCCCTTTTCATGGGTCGTATGAGTGAAATTTGCGTTTTTTTGTAAGTCCCAAGGGCAAACATTTAGCTATATTGGGGTAGACCTTCGCAACGAGGTGTTTTCTCACGGTCAAATGTATGTCGCTCTGTCGCGAACTGGTTCACCACAAAACCAGAGTTTTCTTATACCTGGAAATGGCAACAAAACAAAGAATGTTGTGTTCACGGAAGTTTTTAATTAATGAACAAGATGTACCTTATTTTATGAACTAATTTGCCTACTAATGTACACAGAGCCAAATAATCCTCATAAAAATAAGAAGATTGTCTCTTTGAAAAGCTTCTTGGCCCAAAAAGAGGACAGAAGTCAGAGACGGAGATATTTCCATAGAGATTTCTTCTTATTTTTGGGAGGTAAATCTTTTTAATTTTATTTAACAGTATACCTTCTTACAATAAATAAAAAACTTTCTACTCAACTTTTCTTTACGCATTATTGTTGTCGACTGTGAACCGCTAACTCAGTTTACATATGTATGTATATAAGACTAACTTTATAATAAATTTAATTAGATAACCTAATAAAAATAAGAAGAACGCCCTCTTTATTAAATCAAGGAGATATCCACATATATATTCGAAGATTTCTTCTTGATTTTATTAAAAAGACTATCCCATTAAAAGTAAGTAGGGATTCTTCTTAAAGAAAAACTATAGAGATATCTTCTTACTTTTGTTCTATTTTATTAGGTGGTTTTCGCTCTGTGTAGGTTCCAAACGTTGTTTGAGTTATTATAACTTTGAGTTTTTTGTTGTTGATAAATGTGTAACCCATTTTTACACTCTACTCAAAGCTAAACATCAGTATATTTAATTTTTGCGGCGCAACGAAGTAAGCCGGGTACTTGCTAGTACATACATAGATACAAATAATAATTGAGACTAACTTTTTACATGATTTCTATGCTTCTAAAAAATACAATTAAGCATATTTATATTATAAAAAAAATTTGTATCGCATTAATTTCGAGGGGGGGGGGGGGAATTGATCCCTGCTATCCTCCCCCCCCCCCCTAGAAACGGCCTTGGTGATTACAACTACTCAGTAAAAACTGAAGTGGAACGTAATAATCTTATACTGAAAGAACCTGAATTTTTTTGCTATCTTTATATATATTACGCTAAGCGATTTTTTGTAAGCACCATAACTTTTACACCGTTATACCGATTTTCGAAAATGTGGTGTCAAATGAAAGGGCTTGACCTGTAGATGTGCAGGAAGGTTTAATTTTTTTGAAAAGGCTTGCCAGCTGTTTAAAAATTTAATTTTCCTATATAGTTTGTTTGATTTTAAAATTTTTGGTACCATATGAAAGGGCTTGACCTGATATTGAGTAATTTAATAAAAATTTTACAAAAAGGGTTGCCACCTGTTCAAAAATTCAGATTTACGCTATAGTTTGTTTGATTTTTAAATTTGAGGTGTCATATGAAAGGGCTCGATCTGATGATGAGTAAGGGTTGCCACCTGTTCAAAAATTCAGTTTAACGCTATATTTTGTTTGATTTTTCAATTTGAGGTGGCATATGAAAGGGCTTGGCATGGAAATGAGTAATTTATTAAAATTTTTACAAAAAGGGTGCCATCTGTTCAATAATCCATTTTTACGCTACAGTTTATCTCATTTTTAAATTTGAAGTGTCATGCAAGGCCTAGCACTGAAGTAGGGTAATAAAAGGAGAGGGAAGAGGAAAGTGAAAGGGACGGATATGGCGAAGGACAGGAAGCGAAAGAAGAAATATGAGAAATAAAATGGATAAAGGGAAAAGAAAGCGCAAATAAAGGGGAAAGGGGAAGAGAAAGAGAACTAGAAAGAAAAGGAGGAGCGCGCCAAATGGCCTTTGAGGGTCGCTTTAAGGTTACCATAGTCTAGAAAAATATTCGGCACAAAACTTCACTATGGGGCTCCTTGGTCAAAATCTTTGTATAAAAAATCTAGGTCTACAGAAAATAAAAATAACCAGTAGCTATGAAGGTATATCAAAAAATTTTCAAATGTGGCAATAAGTGGTCTTCCACCCTCAAATTGTCGCACAGTATAATTGAAAGCCACAGCATCGCGTGGCCGGGTTTACTAGTTATCTTTGAATTTCTGCTGCTTTCATCTTCGTTATATCAAAAGGCATGAAATTTGAACTAAATTAAACTTTATTTGCCAAAAATTGTTATACAACTCAGTAAAAGCTGAAGTGGAACATGTCTATCTTATAACTGAAATAACCTTAATTTCTTTTGCTTCTATCTTTGTTATTTCAAAAGCTAGAGCCATGAAACTTTAACCATATTAAAGTATACTTTATTTTCCAAAAGCTGTTTAAATTCTATTAGGATGTGATAACTACTACTCAGTAAAAACTGAAGTGGAACGTAATAATCTTATAACTCAAACAATATGCATTTTTTTGCTAATATCTTTGTTATTTCATAAGCTAGAGCCATGAACTTGAACTATATTAAACTTTACTTTATTTAATTTATTAGGATGTGATTACCACTACTCAGTAAAAACTGAAGTAATAATAATACAATGGCGCTATTATAACTCTGACGAGTTTTATGGCCGAGCTTCTCTCCCAATTCGAGGTGTGCTCCTTTTTGTTTTTTTCCTACTAATTGGGTGGACCTACAGTTTTATGCCGGCTCCGAACGGCGAATGCATTTTTTTGTGAGAAGCTTTTTCATGGCAGAAATATTCTCGGAGGGTATGCCGCCCACTGCCGAGAGGTGACCGCTGCTCTTAAAAAACCCAATAATTGGATTTTTACTAATTAGAAAAATTGTTTTGGTGTTTTGCTCGGACCGTGGTTTGAACCCGAGACCTCTTGCATAGCAGGCGAGCACTCTACCCACTGCACCACAGCGGCCACTCAAGTGGAACGTAATAATCTTATAACTCAAACAACCTGCATTTTTTTGCTAATATCTTTGTTATTCCAAAAGTGGAACGTAATAATCTTATAACTGAAACAACCTGAATTTTTTTACTATTATCTTTGTTATTTCATAAGCTGGAGCCATGAAACTTTAACTATATTAAACTTTACTTTATTTGCCAAAAATTATTATATATTTTTTACTCAGTAAAAACGGAAGTGGAACATGTTTATTTTATAGCTGAAATAACCCGAATTTATGTTGCTTTTACCTTCGTTGTTTCAAAAGCTAGGGCCATGAAACTTTAACAATATTAAACTTTACTTTATTTGCCAGAAATTGTTTTAAATTTTATTACGATATGATTACCACAACTCAGTAAAAACTGAAGTGGAACAAACAACACAACTCGGCAAAAACCGAAGCGGAACATATTTATCTTATAGCTTATAACTCAAACAGCTTGAACTTCTGCTACATCTCTGTTATTTAAAAAGTTAGAGCCATGAAACTTGAACTATATTAAACTTTACTTTATTTACCATAAATTGTTATAAAATTTATTAGGATGTGATTACCACTACTCAGTAAAAACTGAAGTGGAACGTAATAATCTTATAACTCAAACAACACAACTCGGCAAAAACCGAAGTGGAACATATTTATCTTATAGCTTATAACTCAAACAACTTGAACTTCTGCTATATCTTTATTATTTCATAAGCTGGAGCCATGAAACTTTACTTTATTTGCCAAAAATTGTTATACATCTTATTACGATGTGGTTACCACAACTCAGTAAAAACGGAAGTGGAACATGTTTATTTTATAACTGAAATAACCTGAATTTCTGTTGCTTTCATCTTCGTTATTTCAAAAGCCATGAAATTTGAACTATATTAAACTTTATTTGCCAAAAATTGTTATACAACTCAGTAAAAACTGAAGTGGAACATGTTTATCTTATAACTGAAATAACCTTAATTTCTTTTGCTTCTATCTTTGTTATTTCAAAAGCTAGAGCCATGAAACTTTAACTATATTAAACTTTACTTTATTTCCAAAGGAAGGGGAACAATATTATTTTATAACAGAAATCACTTCAACTACTCTTGCTTCTTGTTATTAGAAAAGCTAGAGACATGATAATTGAATTATATTAAAATTTACCTTATTTGCCAAAAA
This sequence comes from Urophora cardui, assembly GCA_960531455.1. Classification (NCBI taxonomy): domain Eukaryota; kingdom Metazoa; phylum Arthropoda; class Insecta; order Diptera; family Tephritidae; genus Urophora; species Urophora cardui. The sequence continues at coordinate 87,143,992 of OY482673.1, read as the reverse complement.
CTGTTATAAATTTTATTAAGTTGTGATTACCAAGGCCGTAGCCAGGATTTCATTTTGGGGGGGGGGATTAACTAAAAAAAAACATTTCAAATTCAAATTACATACATATCTGCCCCGTTTGCTATGCTATGTGCATGAATAATTAGGTTTCGCTTATCACCCATATTTAATTGTTATTGCAAAATCCAATTAATTTCACCAAATTTATCTGTCAAATAAAATTTTCGTCAGCTGATTTTCAGTGCAACCAGCTACCCTGTCAAAGCTTCAGAGGGTAAAAAGTGTGAGTTTTTTACACCACTGAAGTGTACATTTTTATGAAACGAAAACAGGGTAGTAAGTGAAAAACTTATGTAGTTTTTTTACACTAAATTACCACTAGATCCACTAGCCTAATAAAACCACTAAAAAAAGAAGACATATTCTGTTTGACGTTTTACCTTCATTTTGCAAACGAAAACGGAAAATTGAAGAGTGTAACAAAAATGCGCATTTTTTTGATGAAATGAAATCACCATTAATTTCAATGGTAAAATTTTAAATTAAGCTCTTACCCAATTAAGTTAATTATAAGTTTATGATTTTGTTAAACAATTATTAGGCATGCCAAAAGCAAAACCGCAGTATCTATATCTTCTGGAAACAGGCGCCAAATTAGGTTCAGAAGAAACGGGACAGTCGCTGAACATGCAAATCGTTTAGAGAACTCACGGTTGCGAGGAATGCAGAGGAGACATGTGGCGATTCATACGAAATCAGCATTTAACTACAGACCGGATTTAAACTATATGGAACATTCTTCCCTTTTCATGGGTCGTATGAGTGAAATTTGCGTTTTTTTGTAAGTCCCAAGGGCAAACATTTAGCTATATTGGGGTAGACCTTCGCAACGAGGTGTTTTCTCACGGTCAAATGTATGTCGCTCTGTCGCGAACTGGTTCACCACAAAACCAGAGTTTTCTTATACCTGGAAATGGCAACAAAACAAAGAATGTTGTGTTCACGGAAGTTTTTAATTAATGAACAAGATGTACCTTATTTTATGAACTAATTTGCCTACTAATGTACACAGAGCCAAATAATCCTCATAAAAATAAGAAGATTGTCTCTTTGAAAAGCTTCTTGGCCCAAAAAGAGGACAGAAGTCAGAGACGGAGATATTTCCATAGAGATTTCTTCTTATTTTTGGGAGGTAAATCTTTTTAATTTTATTTAACAGTATACCTTCTTACAATAAATAAAAAACTTTCTACTCAACTTTTCTTTACGCATTATTGTTGTCGACTGTGAACCGCTAACTCAGTTTACATATGTATGTATATAAGACTAACTTTATAATAAATTTAATTAGATAACCTAATAAAAATAAGAAGAACGCCCTCTTTATTAAATCAAGGAGATATCCACATATATATTCGAAGATTTCTTCTTGATTTTATTAAAAAGACTATCCCATTAAAAGTAAGTAGGGATTCTTCTTAAAGAAAAACTATAGAGATATCTTCTTACTTTTGTTCTATTTTATTAGGTGGTTTTCGCTCTGTGTAGGTTCCAAACGTTGTTTGAGTTATTATAACTTTGAGTTTTTTGTTGTTGATAAATGTGTAACCCATTTTTACACTCTACTCAAAGCTAAACATCAGTATATTTAATTTTTGCGGCGCAACGAAGTAAGCCGGGTACTTGCTAGTACATACATAGATACAAATAATAATTGAGACTAACTTTTTACATGATTTCTATGCTTCTAAAAAATACAATTAAGCATATTTATATTATAAAAAAAAATTTTATCGCATTAATTTCGGGGGGGGGGGGGGGAATTGATCCCTGCTATCCTCCCCCCCCCCCCCTAGAAACGGCCTTGGTGATTACAACTACTCAGTAAAAACTGAAGTGGAACGTAATAATCTTATACTGAAAGAACCTGAATTTTTTTGCTATCTTTATATATATTACGCTAAGCGATTTTTTGTAAGCACCATAACTTTTACACCGTTATACCGATTTTCGAAAATGTGGTGTCAAATGAAAGGGCTTGACCTGTAGATGTGCAGGAAGGTTTAATTTTTTTGAAAAGGCTTGCCAGCTGTTTAAAAATTTAATTTTCCTATATAGTTTGTTTGATTTTAAAATTTTTGGTACCATATGAAAGGGCTTGACCTGATATTGAGTAATTTAATAAAAATTTTACAAAAAGGGTTGCCACCTGTTCAAAAATTCAGATTTGCGCTATAGTTTGTTTGATTTTTAAATTTGAGGTGTCATATGAAAGGGCTCGATCTGATGATGAGTAAGGGTTGCCACCTGTTCAAAAATTCAGTTTAACGCTATATTTTGTTTGATTTTTCAATTTGAGGTGGCATATGAAAGGGCTTGGCATGGAAATGAGTAATTTATTAAAATTTTTACAAAAAGGGTGCCATCTGTTCAATAATCCATTTTTACGCTACAGTTTATCTCATTTTTAAATTTGAAGTGTCATGCAAGGCCTAGCACTGAAGTAGGGTAATAAAAGGAGAGGGAAGAGGAAAGTGAAAGGGACGGATATGGCGAAGGACAGGAAGCGAAAGAAGAAATATGAGAAATAAAATGGATAAAGGGAAAAGAAAGCGCAAATAAAGGGGAAAGGGGAAGAGAAAGAGAACTAGAAAGAAAAGGAGGAGCGCGCCAAATGGCCTTTGAGGGTCGCTTTAAGGTTACCATAGTCTAGAAAAATATTCGGCACAAAACTTCACTATGGGGCTCCTTGGTCAAAATCTTTGTATAAAAAATCTAGGTCTACAGAAAATAAAAATAACCAGTAGCTATGAAGGTATATCAAAAAATTTTCAAATGTGGCAATAAGTGGTCTTCCACCCTCAAATTGTCGCACAGTATAATTGAAAGCCACAGCATCGCGTGGCCGGGTTTACTAGTTATCTTTGAATTTCTGCTGCTTTCATCTTCGTTATATCAAAAGGCATGAAATTTGAACTAAATTAAACTTTATTTGCCAAAAATTGTTATACAACTCAGTAAAAGCTGAAGTGGAACATGTCTATCTTATAACTGAAATAACCTTAATTTCTTTTGCTTCTATCTTTGTTATTTCAAAAGCCATGAAACTTTAACCATATTAAAGTATACTTTATTTTCCAAAAGCTGTTTAAATTCTATTAGGATGTGATAACTACTACTCAGTAAAAACTGAAGTGGAACGTAATAATCTTATAACTCAAACAATCTGCATTTTTTTGCTAATATCTTTGTTATTTCATAAGCTAGAGCCATGAACTTGAACTATATTAAACTTTACTTTATTTAATTTATTAGGATGTGATTACCACTACTCAGTAAAAACTGAAGTAATAATAATACAATGGCGCTATTATAACTCTGACGAGTTTTATGGCCGAGCTTCTCTCCCAATTCGAGGTGTGCTCCTTTTTGTTTTTTTCCTACTAATTGGGTGGACCTACAGTTTTATGCCGGCTCCGAACGGCGAATGCATTTTTTTGTGAGAAGCTTTTTCATGGCAGAAATACTCTCGGAGGGTATGCCGCCCACTGCCGAGAGGTGACCGCTGCTCTTAAAAAACCCAATAATTGGATTTTTACTAATTAGAAAAATTGTTTTGGTGTTTTGCTCGGACCGTGGTTTGAACCCGAGACCTCTTGCATAGCAGGCGAGCACTCTACCCACTGCACCACAGCGGCCACTCAAGTGGAACGTAATAATCTTATAACTCAAACAACCTGCATTTTTTTGCTAATATCTTTGTTATTCCAAAAGTGGAACGTAATAATCTTATAACTGAAACAACCTGAATTTTTTTACTATTATCTTTGTTATTTCATAAGCTGGAGCCATGAAACTTTAACTATATTAAACTTTACTTTATTTGCCAAAAATTATTATATATTTTTTACTCAGTAAAAACGGAAGTGGAACATGTTTATTTTATAGCTGAAATAACCCGAATTTATGTTGCTTTTACCTTCGTTGTTTCAAAAGCTAGGGCCATGAAACTTTAACAATATTAAACTTTACTTTATTTGCCAGAAATTGTTTTAAATTTTATTACGATATGATTACCACAACTCAGTAAAAACTGAAGTGGAACAAACAACACAACTCGGCAAAAACCGAAGCGGAACATATTTATCTTATAGCTTATAACTCAAACAGCTTGAACTTCTGCTACATCTCTGTTATTTAAAATGTTAGAGCCATGAAACTTGAACTATATTAAACTTAACTTTATTTACCATAAATTGTTATAAAATTTATTAGGATGTGATTACCACTACTCAGTAAAAACTGAAGTGGAACGTAATAATCTTATAACTCAAAATCTATATTAAACTTTACTTTATTTGCCAAAAATTGTTATACATCTTATTACGATGTGGTTACCACAACTCAGTAAAAACGGAAGTGGAACATGTTTATTTTATAACTGAAATAACCTGAATTTCTGTTGCTTTCATCTTCGTTATTTCAAAAGGCATGAAATTTGAACTAAATTAAACTTTACTTTATTTGCCAAAAATTTTTATACAACTCAGTAAAAGCTGAAGTGGAACATGTCTATCATAACTGAAATAACCTTAATTTTCTTTTGCTTCTATCTTTATTATTTCAAAAGCTAGAGCCATGAAACTTTAACCATATTAAAATTTACTTTATTTTCCAAAAGCTGTTTAAATTTTATTAGGATGTTATAACTACTACTCAGTAAACGCTGAAGTGGAACGTAATAATCTTATAAGATATATGCTAGATCCATGAAACTTGAACTATATTAAACTTTACTTTATTTCCAAAGGAAGGGGAACAAATTTATTTTATAACAGAAATCACTTCAGCTACTCTTGCTTCTTGTTATTTGAAAAGCTAGAGACATGATAATTGAACTATAGTTGTAATCTTTGCAAGCGACATGCAAAAGAACACCACAAAAATTGAGGAATTTCATAAAAAAATAAGCGACCAGTTAAAAAATAAGCAGCAAGCGTATAAGTCGGTAGGTCATAACCAACTTGAAAACAGTGTTGAAAACTTTAAAAACCTACGTCACTGTGAATGGTCAACGGAAAGTAATTGGAAAATAAAATAAACGTCAAAAATCAGAAATGAAAAAAATTAAAATGGATCGTCAAAATCAAGAGAAAGCTAAAATTTTTGTACAAATTCATTATTTATTTATTTTAATTAGTATATCTAATAGCATACATATGTATATACATACATATGTATGTATGTATATGTTTATCCTTTCAGACAAAAAGGTGTTAGAGAAAAAGGTGGGCGCGCGAAGAAACGGAAGGTTTTTAGGGTGTTACTTAGCTCGCAAATCCGAGTTCGAACACCCCACATTGGTCCCAATTGCAGCTACGCAGTTGAAAGTTGACAAATCCTATTGCAATGGCATATGGAAGAAAAATAGCAAATATCTGATCAATCAGACCACGCCCACCGTGACTGCCAGTAGGGTGTCCCTTCCAGGTATGAGAAAAATTTCCTTTTGAGATACTATATCGCAAAAGGTGTCAACGTTAGCGTAATTGAATACAGAGTTCTATATATTTATGTATGTTAAGGTAAATTTCAAATAAATAAGCAAATTTAAACTTCGAAAAAATTAGACACTAATAGGGTGTGTCGAAATACTTTTTTGAGGGTTTTCTTAACGCAAGACCCGTTAAAACTTGCGTGTTTCATAGCAGATTACGAAATAGTATAATGAGTAACGTCCGCAACTCACTTTATGTGGTTAAGACAGCGACATCATACTATATTAGCGCCTGCAAATGTCGAACAATTCGGAATTGCTGAGATAGAAATTCACTGGAAAAATATCGAATTTTTTAAAAACGGCAATAATGTCTTTGCATGGCTTTATTAAATACACTTTACTTAATAATATAGCATCTTTACTTTCGTTTCGAATTGTGTAATTATATAACTTTTTGTCTAAGAAACACAAAAATTATAAATTTTTTTTAACATAATATACCTTTTGCAAAGCACTTCAAAGCTACCCTAATACACTTAGAAACATGGAAAAACTTGGTAAAAGTAAACTCTACTTACTTTTCCGTATGTTATCCATAAAAATGTGCACTTGTTTTCAATCAAGCTTAATTTTCCAATATTAAAAAGTTCACAGCAAAATAAAATACGAAAACACTTTAAGGGCCGTTTACTCAAGCTCCGGTTAAGCACTTAACCACAGATTTTTGTCCGGTTAAGCAATTTATTTGACAGCTCACCATACAATTTACGTCAAACTAACCAGCGGTTAAATTAATCAGATGTTGAGTAAACGGCCCTAAGAGCTGACTTTGATGGCTTGTCAGAAACTAATGGTAGCCAGATGTATTTAATTAAACTGGTTTTTAGGTACAATATTATATGTACTATTGGAAAATGCATGCCTTTTTTGAACACTTAAAAGTTTAAAAATTGGGTTTATGCCAAAAATTTTGGATTTGGGACCAATGTGCACCCCACGTCTTAGAGGACATGTTTTCGCGTGCTACGCGCTGTGCGATGAACATCACTTAAGGCGGAGTGTACCTCAACTTCGATATCGCCTTAGCTCCCCTTTCCCTGGAAATTATGCAGTGCCCCCGAAAGCCCATGATCGCCCCTCTGCTGCGTTTATGTGCCTTGCGGCGCCCATCCCTGCTATAAACAAATGACATGAACCTAGCACTGACTTATGACTCCGTGTCAACTCCCATCAGTGTGCGCACGTATTTTGGTGGTTTTTGGAATTTATGCAAATTTGATGCATATATATGTATATAAATTGTACTAAAGGCATTAGCTCGTTTTAGTATGGACACCTATTGGTTTATTTTTCGGTTGTTCCCGTTAATTTCGTAAGTATGAATATAAGAATAAGGTTGCCAAACAACTTACTTTTCTCTATTAAAATTGACTATTTTCATTATCAATTGAGTTTTCCCATTTAGTTTGACGCATTCTCATATGCTTTTTACGCTTTCGCATATACTATTACGTGTTCTCATTTACAAACGGCTATTTAATTGACTCTTTCGTATTTACAATTGACAATTCTTATTTTCAATTCACATTTTCTTGTTTACATGTGGCTATTCTTATTTTTCTCATTTACAATTTAATAATCTTATATTCAACTAACACCTCCGCAATTTAAGTGTGCCGCTTTCTCATTTACAATTGGAAATAGTGCAGATGATTTTTCCCAACCCATTATCGTAAGTATGTATGGAAGAAAGATACAGCTATTTGATAATTTTAATTGAATTAGTCAACTAAATTTATATTGGTACAGAAAGGAACAAAGTACTAATGATCTTAAATTGCACAGTACGGGAACAGACATAACAAAAAATCTTGCTTGTACAAGTGCTAATTTGTATCTAACGCCGAAACTCCACAAGAGAAAAATTATGTTACTTTTGTCTACCATTATCATGTCTAACATCCATGTTTTCATATGCGTGGGAACTTCATGGTGTTATAACATCATTTGTAAAATGGCGCCGTGTACGCAGAAGCACTTACCCTGCAAGAACTGTGCAGGTCATTTAACCGGTCATATGACCGGCAGGAATGACCAAAAGTTTTGGGATATTTCCTATCACATTCTTAAGGGCATCGGGAACTTTTGTGACCGTTTCATTCATCACGTTCCCGTATGTTATTTTCAAATTCCATTCTATCCTTATCTATCTCATTGGTTTTGAACTTGGCTAGAGACACATACGAGTGCAAATGTGGTGGTAATATTATATTTTTGTAATAGTGTTAGTACTTTCGGTCACACAATTCTAGCAGGGTAGACAGTTAAAAAAATTGTTTAAAATTAGCGATGATGCTCGCAAACTGTATACATATATGCACTTAATGTTTTTCTTAATTATTTTTTAAGCCAAAACACTCAAGCAAAATTGACGCTGTGCGAAATTTTACGTTCAATGTGGAGATATTGCCACTGTTTTCGTTGAAATGAAAAATTAGCTGGCAAATCAATTGCTTTCACATCTATGGTACACAGTAAAAATTTTAGTTTACTTTTAATACCATTTTGGTATTTATATATAACAATGCCAAAAAGTATAAAATTAAAACCATTCTGGTTTAAAAAAAGAAGAGAATCTGAGAGACAGAAATTATTCTTGGTGTCAAATTAATACTTTTTTGGAATGAAATCAAAACCAAATTTTAATTATTTTTAGAATATTTTTGGAATAAATTTTATACTTTTTTGGATTTAAAAATAAACCCCCATAAAATGTCCAGTGGATATACCGCAAATAACCCACTATTCCAAAGATTAATGAGAAATTGAATAATGGTAACATTGTTTATTTATGTACATAAAAATCCAAAACAGTAGTAGCAGACACCACGAAGTACCTTATACATATGTATACCTCAGTGCAAAAATACGTTATATTATTTTCTAGCGCAAAATCGTACAAACAAACGACGCGAAAACTCGAAGCACAAAAACATGCCGACAAAGCTTTTAGGTTGTTTTTGCCCCTTTATCTTTACAGCCTTGAAACTTATATATATATTTAGTCTCTAACTTCAAAACTGCACATTTCCCAGGTATGAAATTTTTGGAGTTGATGCATGTGATAATAAATTGTTGATTTCCATAAAAAAGCTGGAACCGATAATTTTGTTGGATACACTTTTATGGCGGTTAGAACTCTATATATGCACATATTGTCAACTTTTACACCAACATTCTGGAGATGTCCATAGAAATTTCAGCACCGCAAGAGAGACCTTCAACTGCCTTATGTCTGAAAAAATAAAGCAACATTTACCCTCATGCAATTTTATTAATCTTCTGCATTAAGTACTTACTTGATACAATTATTTCATCCGCATTGCACTTTTACAAACATTTTGTTTATTTATTTTGACTTTTTTTCTGATATTCTTTCTTAATATTTTTTTGGTTTTGATTTCAAACCAAAAATGCTTTGATAGTAATAAAATTGAGAAAGAGAAAGTTTTTTTATACTTTTCAGGATTTGTTTTTAATCCATAAAGAATTAAACTTCTTTAGAGAGAATTTTAATACTTTTCAAGGCTTTATTTTGAAACTATTTTGGAATAAATAAAATTGTAAAACTTCTCATAGTTTTAAAATTAGATTTTTTGGCATTAAAATTCAAATTTAATTCCAAGAATGATTAAACCAAGTACCAAATGATATTAGAAATAAACTATCATTTTTTACTGTGTATACCAAAAGAAATCCATGTTATAATGGTGCTTATTATGACGGAATTCTTTTTTGTGGAGACGAAGGGTAAGGTAGTTGCAATTAAGGCATCGAATCCCGAAGCCTTTTGGCAATCCCGGGATTTCGGGTTTTGAAAATGACAATCTCGGGATATGGGGATTTTTCGGGATTACCTAAGAGACTGTTACCTTTTGAAATTTTGTTTAAAAAACATACACATATGAGTACTTTAAAACATACCATTTATTTCATTTCAATGTTTTGTAGGAAAAATTAAAGCTTATTGAATTCAACTTTTGAAAAGAAAAAAAAAAGATTTGTATTGTATACTTTAACAAAAATGTTATATGAATATATAATATAAATGTACATATTTATTTCAAAAAGTATCTTAAAAATATAAAGCATAGCAGTTGAGCAATTTTAAACACAGGGGGTGTCTTGTGATTTGATATTGTAACTTTAAAAATAATATGGCAGAAACAACTTCATCAAAAACGTTGACTAATTTTTTTAAATTACTACATATATGAAATCCCGAAACCCCGGGATTCGAATAAAAACTATCCGGGATTTCGGGATGAAAAAATTGTACGGGAGGCCCGGTATTCGGGATCGGGATTTCCCGGGCTCGATGCCTTAGTTGCAATTGATGGCACGCGTTCCATAAATCAATGACATTAACTCAGCACTGAGCTATGACTCTGTGTCAACTCCGATCAGTGTGCGCACATATTTTGGTGTTTTTGGAATTTATGCATTTTTAAATTTTTCCAGGTGATTTAGGCAATTTTGATGCATGTTTTCGGACATTAACCCGTTTTAGCATGGACACTTATTTCGTTTATTTGTCGGTGTTCCCGCTAATTTTGGGTAGGATATTCAGCAGGGATAATAATAAATAAGAATAAACTTATTCTTCATTCAGAAAATTTTGGATAAAGATTAATTCATACTAGTGCACAGAGATATTTTATTTATCCAGTAGATAGCCCAAGATGTGTACTTGATGGTAGCATTTTGTCAATTACAAAGATCCATTGTTTTTTCCCGCTAGCATGCATTAAGTACGCGAGGAACAAACACTACCGGAACACTGATAGTCATTTGATTGATCATCTGAATTATCATCAGTGATTGTTTAGGAAAATTTGTCAGTACTGATCATAAACCTATCACGACTGACAATTGCCAAAAATAATACATTGCTGGTTTTTTTTTAATACTGCGAAAATATTTATTTATTATTAAGTATTCATATTTAAGTATTTATTTTACATTAAATAAAGTTGATTTTATTCTGAATGTTATTTGAGGCAGTGACAACGAATAACCAAAGAGCGTATATGGATAAGAGGCTGCAGTCTGAAAAACTTCACACTAGATGTCACATTTCGCGCGAAATGGGACCCGCGAAGTGTGACATCTAGTGTGAAGTTTAACGGACTACACCCTCATCCATATAGGCTCTTTGTGAAACTTCACCCTAGATGTCACACTTCGCGGGTCCCATCTCGCGCGAAATGTGACATCTAGTGTGAGGTTTTTCAGACTGCAGCCTCTTATCCATATACGCTCTTTGGAATAACCTATACACATTTTAGGTTTGGATTTTATAAAAATTGTCATATTCTTTAAGAATGACACAATAAAAAATAAATGGAAAAAAAATTAATATTTAAGTACTTATTTTACTTTAATGCTTTTAAAAGCTATTTATGTATATATATCGAAAAAAAAAAAATTTTTTTTTCAACCCAAATTTTTTTTTTTTACATATACTTCTGCTGCGTTAATCTGTGGTGGCTTTTTGATAAGGCTGCCCGCAGCTCCCTTTCGAAACACAGCGCACCTTGTTCGAACACGCCTAAAAAAGAAGAACGTTTAAAGAGTTTACAATGGTAAGTGGCAAATAGTACCTCGCAATACAGGATCAATCAGTGTCAAGCTGCCCAGCTGTTGTGGGATCGCCACATATTGCTGAGATTGTTGCTGTTGCAGCGCCATAGATTGCTGTGGTTGCTGTTGTTGTGGGATCGCTACATATTGCTGAGATTGTTGCTGTTGTTGTGGAATCGCCACATATTGCTGAGATTGCTGTTGTTGTTGGATCGCAAAAGATTGCTGTGGTTGCATTACCACGGACTGTTGAAGTTGCTTTCCATTCGTAAACCAGTAACGTTAAATCTCCGTCTTTTAATAGATTGAGGAGCTATAGTAATGAAATTATCAGTTAATAGTGCTATGTGTAAGAGAAAATTTTATTATGAGTTGTTTTTCACTTACCAATATCAGGTTGAGCGTATTCCTCGATCCAGTCGTCGAAATTAAACGATTCGTTTGAACTCGTGTAATAATATATATGTTATTTTTTTTATTTAAAGGGTCGGTTTTTATACTTATCTTTTTGATTTTTTGATAGGTATAATTAGCAAAAATGTAGCGCTTTTAAATTTTTCCTCAGCGTCAGTTTGATTTTTTTTTGAATTTCAAAGAGCTAACGGTACTGCTATCATTTCTGCTTCATCAGGCAGTGCTGACAATTAATTAATGTGGGATAAACTATTCTTACACAGGTTAAATAATAATGAACTCAAATATATCTGTCTCACAATCTACAGAATGTCACAGTTTTCGTCAGTACGTAATCAGCACTGACATTTAAAGTGTGTGTGTTAGTAAAAAAAATCAGAGATTGTCAGTATTTTGGTCATCACCTGATCAGCACTGAGATTTAGAGTGTGAGTGTGTTAGTAGAAAAAATCAGCGATTCCTGTAGGGTCCCATCAGTGTGCGCAAGTATTTTGGTGGTTTTTTTTAATTTATGCATTTATAAATTTTTCCAGGTAATTTATGCAAATTTGATGCATGTAGGTATATTATATAAATTGTACTAAATTTAAGGCCTTAACACGTTTTAGTATGGACACCTATTGGTTTATTTTTCGGTTGTTTTTGGGTTGATATTCAGATACTAGATGCTTTTTCCCAATTTTTGGACTTTAACCCATTATCGTAAGTATGAATATAAGAATAAGGTTGCCAGACAACTTAAATTTTTTCTTTTAAAATTGACTATTTTCATTTCATTATCAATTGAGTTTTTTCCCATTTTATTTGACGCATTATCATATGCATTTGACGCTTTCCCATATACTATTACGTATTCTCATTTACAAACGGCTATTCCCATATTTAATTTATGGGAATGGTGCTCCGGCCAAGAAAGTATTTCTGTCGAAACCCGCTGAACGCAGAAGAAAAATTATGAAATTTATGAAAAAATTCAACAAAATATATTGAAATTACATGTGTGACTTAGGATTCTCATAATAACATTGGTTGTAATACTTTTAACCAGGGACCGGGAGTTTTTTTATCGCTGCCCTTAAACAATAAAATGCCAATTTTTTATTTTATAGCTGGCTTTTAAAAAAATCAGAAAAATTAATAGGGTCCAGGTTATTGATTCTGGAGGTCCTGGGATGAAAGTAAAGTGAATGATTTTGCCCAAGGACACTATCTAGCCCTGGAGTTTTATAACATCGAAAAAAAATAATTTTTATTTTCGGTCCGATTTCCCGAAGCATCGCCTTTGAAAAAGCTGGTAAATATCAAATAAATGTAAAATTTTGTATAAAAAGTGTTGCATATTTCAAGGCGCTGTACACATTTGTTTTTATTACTTTGTGTACTTTACCAGAGAACTATTTTATATTCGGATTTTTTTAAACGTAATTTGAGGATAACCCTAGTGAAATTTTCCAGCGAACGATTTTCTGGAACATTTACATATATTTTATGGCCGAGCTTCTCTGCCAATTCAAGGCGTACTCCTTAAATTTGAACATGTTTACATCTAATATCGAATGTCGGTGTGAAGCGGCTTTGAGGTACGATCAACGCGCGTCCGACGACAGCAGGGTAACAAAGTAATAATGATCATAAATTGCACAGTACGAGAACAGACATAATATAAAATCCACACATAAATAACATGGCGGATGGTGTGTATGCATATGGCTATCTTGCTTGTACAAGTGCTAATTTGTATCCAACTTGCAACAAAGGTAAAAAAAAAATTTTTCAATTTTCCTGTTTTCGGACATTAACCCATTTAGTATGGACACTTATTTGGTTTATTTTTCGGCAGGGATGGGCATTTTTCAAAATTTAAATAATTCAATAACGAAAAAATAAGAATAAAGAAACTTTTGGATAAAGATTAATTTCTATTCTTCATTCTAGTGCACAGAGATATTTTATTAATCCAATAGATGCCCAAGATGTGTACTTGATGGTAGCATTTTGTCAATTACAAAGATCCAATTCTTTATGCCTGAATCGCAATGTGGCGTTCGGTCGGTCGTGCTTCTGACAAGTGAGTAGAAATGTATGGAAATATATGAAGCAAATCGCATTGTCACCTCAAGCGTTTGATCTTAAAATTTTTGTAATATCTAATGTTCATTGCAACCCTTTATAACGCCTGAGTTTGACTTTAAGTAAATTGTTTTTTTTTTTTTTTTTTTGATGAAAAATTATTAAATTTATGAAAAAATTCAACAAAATATATTAGGGATAACCCTAGTGAAATTTTCCAGCGAACGATTTTCTGGAACATTTACATATATTTTATGGCCGAGCTTCTCTGCCAATTCAAGGCGTACTCCTTAAATTTGAACATGTTTACATCTAATATCGAATGTCAGTGTGAAACGGCTTTGAGGTACGATCAACGCGCGTCCGACTTAACGCCAAACTACGATTCGGGCATTATACCTTTTAAAGCCATTCAGTCATGAAAATCAAAAAAAAAACTTTAAAAAACCGTCATTGTTTTTTTCAGTAATAATTATCTTAAAGTGCACAGTACGGGAACAGACATAACATAAAATCCACACATAATATAACATGGCGGATGGTGCGTATGCATATGGTTATCTTGCTTGTACAAGTGCTAATTTGTATCCAATTTGCAACAAAGGTAGCTGCAATTGATGACATGCGTTCTATAAACAAATGAAATGAACTCAGCACTGAGCTATGACTCTGTGTCAACTCCCCCTACCGGAACACTGATAGTCATTTGATTGATCATCTGATGATCAGTGCTGACAGTTTAACTATCAGCGCTCAGTACAAAGTTTCTATAATTTTCTTAATGCGGATAGCACAAAAATGATCAAGAATTGTGTACGAGTGAGTTTTTATCTCCCTCTAACAAATTTATAATCAAGTATACACCTGTACTGTTCACTCTCATGCTATTTTTTGGATCAGTGCTGACTGTTAAATTATCATCAGTGATTGTTTAGGAAAATTTGTCAGTACTGATCATAAACCTATCACGACTGACAATTGCCAAAAATAATACATTGCTGGTTTTTTTTAATACTGCGAAAATATTTATTTATTATTAAGTATTCATATTTAAGTATTTATTTTACATTAAATAAAGTTGATTTTATTCTGAATGTTATTTGAGGCAGTGACAACGAATAACCAAAGAGCGTATATGGATAAGAGGCTGCAGTCTGAAAAACTTCACACTAGATGTCACATTTCGCGCGAAATGGGACCCGCGAAGTGTGACATCTAGTGTGAAGTTTAATGGACTACACCCTCATCCATATAGGCTCTTTGTGAAACTTCACCCTAGATGTCACACTTCGCGGGTCCCATCTCGCGCGAAATGTGACATCTAGTGTGAGGTTTTTCAGACTGCAGCCTCTTATCCATATACGCCCTTTGGAATAACCTATACACATTTTAGGTTTGGATTTTATAAAAATTGTCATATTCTTTAAGAATGACACAATAAAAAATATATGGAAAAAAAATTAATATTTAAGTACTTATTTTACTTTAATGCTTTTAAAAGCTATTTATGTATATATATCGAAAAAAAAAAATTTTTTTTTTCAACCCAAATTTTTTTTTTTTACATATACTTCTGCTGCGTTAATCTGTGGTGGCTTTTTGATAAGGCTGCCCGCAGCTCCCTTTCGAAACACAGCGCACCTTGTTCGAACACGCCTAAAAAAGAAGAACGTTTAAAGAGTTTACAATGGTAAGTGGCAAATAGTACCTCGCAATACAGGATCAATCAGTGTCAAGCTGCCCAGCTGTTGTGGGATCGCCACATATTGCTGAGATTGTTGCTGTTGCAGCGCCATAGATTGCTGTGGTTGCTGTTGTTGTGGGATCGCTACATATTGCTGAGATTGTTGCTGTTGTTGTGGAATCGCCACATATTGCTGAGATTGCTGTTGTTGTTGGATCGCAAAAGATTGCTGTGGTTGCATTACCACGGACTGTTGAAGTTGCTTTCCATTCGTAAACCAGTAACGTTAAATCTCCGTCTTTTAATAGATTGAGGAGCTATAGTAATGAAATTATCAGTTAATAGTGCTATGTGTAAGAGAAAATTTTATTATGAGTTGTTTTTCACTTACCAATATCAGGTTGAGCGTCTTCCTCGATCCAGTCGTCGAAATTAAACGATTCGTTTGAACTCATGTGTAATAATATATATGTTATTTTTTTATTTAAAGGGTCGGTTTTTATACTTATCTTTTTGATTTTTTGATAGGTATAATTAGCAAAAATGTAGCGCTTTTAAATTTTTCCTCAGCGTCAGTTTGATTTTTTTTTGAATTTCAAAGAGCTAACGGTACTGCTATCATTTCTGCTTCATCAGGCAGTGCTGACAATTAATTAATGTGGGATAAACTATTCTTACACAGGTAAAATAATAATGAACTCAAATATATCTGTCTCACAATCTACAGAATGTCACAGTTTTCGTCAGTACGTAATCAGCACTGACATTTAAAGTGTGAGTGTGTTAGTAAAAAAAATCAGAGATTGTCAGTATTTTGGTCATCACCTGATCAGCACTGAGATTTAGAGTGTGAGTGTGTTAGTAGAAAAAATCAGCGATTCCTGTAGGGTCCCATCAGTGTGCGCAAGTATTTTGGTGGTTTTTTTTAATTTATGCATTTATAAATTTTTCCAGGTAATTTATGCAAATTTGATGCATGTAGGTATATTATATAAATTGTACTAAATTTAAGGCCTTAACACGTTTTAGTATGGACACCTATTGGTTTATTTTTCGGTTGTTTTTGGGTTGATATTCAGATACTAGATGCTTTTTCCCAATTTTTGGACTTTAACCCATTATCGTAAGTATGAATATAAGAATAAGGTTGCCAGACAACTTAAATTTTTTCTTTTAAAATTGACTATTTTCATTATCAATTGAGTTTGACGCTTTCCCATATACTATTACGTATTCTCATTTACAAACGGCTATTCCCATATTTAATTTATGGGAATGGTGCTCCGGCCAAGAAAGTATTTCTGTCGAAACCCGCTGAACGCAGAAGAAAAATTATGAAATTTATGAAAAAATTCAACAATATATATTGAAATTACATGTGTGACTTAGGATTCTCATAATAACATTGGTTGTAATACTTTTAACCAGGGACCGGGAGTTTTTTTATCGCTGCCCTTAAACAATAAAATGCCAATTTTTTATTTTATAGCTGGCTTTTAAAAAAAATCAGAAAAATTAATAGGGTCCAGGTTATTGATTCTGGAGGTCCTGGGATGAAAGTAAAGTGAATGATTTTGCCCAAGGACACTATCTAGCCCTGGAGTTTTATAACATCGAAAAAAAATAATTTTTATTTTCGGTCCGATTTCCCGAAGCATCGCCTTTGAAAAAGCTGGTAAATATCAAATAAATGTAAAATTTTGTATAAAAAGTGTTGCATATTTCAAGGCGCTGTACACATTTGTTTTTATTACTTTGTGTACTTTACCAGAGAACTATTTTATATTCGGATTTTTTTAAACGTAATTTGAGGATAACCCTAGTGAAATTTTCCAGCGAACGATTTTCTGGAACATTTACATATATTTTATGGCCGAGCTTCTCTGCCAATTCAAGGCGTACTCCTTAAATTTGAACATGTTTACATCTAATATCGAATGTCGGTGTGAAGCGGCTTTGAGGTACGATCAACGCGCGTCCGACGACAGCAGGGTAACAAAGTAATAATGATCATAAATTGCACAGTACGAGAACAGACATAATATAAAATCCACACATAAATAACATGGCGGATGGTGTGTATGCATATGGCTATCTTGCTTGTACAAGTGCTAATTTGTATCCAACTTGCAACAAAGGTAAAAAAAAAATTTTTCAATTTTCCTGTTTTCGGACATTAACCCATTTAGTATGGACACTTATTTGGTTTATTTTTCGGCAGGGATGGGCATTTTTCAAAATTTAAATAATTCAATAACGAAAAAATAAGAATAAAGAAACTTTTGGATAAAGATTAATTTCTATTCTTCATTCTAGTGCACAGAGATATTTTATTAATCCAATAGATGCCCAAGATGTGTACTTGATGGTAGCATTTTGTCAATTACAAAGATCCAATTCTTTATGCCTGAATCGCAATGTGGCGTTCGGTCGGTCGTGCTTCTGACAAGTGAATAGAAATGTATGGAAATATATGAAGCAAATCGCATTGTCACCTCAAGCGTTTGATCTTAAAATTTTTGTAATATCTAATGTTCATTGCAACCCTTTATAACGCCTGAGTTTGACTTTAAGTAAATTGTTTTTTTTTTTTTTTTGATGAAAAATTATTAAATTTATGAAAAAATTCAACAAAATATATTAGGGATAACCCTAGTGAAATTTTCCAGCGAACGATTTTCTGGAACATTTACATATATTTTATGGCCGAGCTTCTCTGCCAATTCAAGGCGTACTTAAATTTTAACATGTTTACATCTAATATCGAATGTCAGTGTGAAACGGCTTTGAGGTACGATCAACGCGCGTCCGACTTAACGCCAAACTGCGATTCGGGCATTATACCTTTTAAAGCCATTCAGTCATGAAAATCAAAATAAAACTTTAAAAAACCGTCATTGTTTTTTTCAGTAATAATTATCTTAAAGTGCACAGTACGGGAACAGACATAACATAAAATCCACACATAATATAACATGGCGGATGGTGCGTATGCATATGGTTATCTTGCTTGTACAAGTGCTAATTTGTATCCAATTTGCAACAAAGGTAGCTGCAATTGATGACATGCGTTCTATAAACAAATGAAATGAACTCAGCACTGAGCTATGACTCTGTGTCAACTCCCCCTACCGGAACACTGATAGTCATTTGATTGATCATCTGATGATCAGTGCTGACAGTTTAACTATCAGCGCTCAGTACAAAGTTTCTATAATTTTCTTAATGCGGATAGCACAAAAATGATCAAGAATTGTGTACGAGTGAGTTTTTATCTCCCTCTAACAAATTTATAATCAAGTATACACCTGTACTGTTCACTGTCATGCTATTTTTTGGATCAGTGCTGACTGTTAAATTATCATCAGTGATTGTGAAAGTTTTTTTTTCTGAGGAAAATACGGACGGACGTGTTTTTCATTGCTCTGCCATTGTTTTGCTTTTGTTGTGAGAATTACGTGATTTTTTGATACCAAGCCTGTGCCGATTTCTTATTGCATTATTACATATTATAATTTGCATAAATTATAAGCTCAGGTACTCAAAATTGTTTTTAAAATGTCTGGAAATAATAAAACAAATAATATACGAAGCACGAATATAACAAGAAGAGACAAAAATTAGAGTGAAAATGAGAATTTATCTACAATGTCAACGAGCAAGCGACGTCACAGCAAAGGTTCCCCTTCTGCAAAGATAGTGAAACTGGACGAAGAAGTTTCTCTTTCAGCTCTCTTCGCCAAACTAAAAGAGTTGGATGGGAAAATTCAGCAACAATCTGATCGCCTTATGGTGCTAATTGAGGGTGTATCTCTGGGTCAGGTGGAATTAGAGAAAAAGCTGATTAAGAGTGTGAGTGATCAGATTAATGCATTCGCTTCTAAAATAAGTGAATTTGCTAGTCGAATTGAGGTATGTGAGGCGAACATGAAGAAAGCAGAATCTGAAATCGCTGCTCTACAACAACAACTAGCCAACGCTGCTCGGGATAAGGTCGTTACTGATCTCAGTGCCGATGCTGTTGCTGTTGGTATACCCTACGTTGAAGGCGAAAACCTTAGGGCCATATATAACACCATATGTTTCTCGATTGATTTCCTATCTCCGAAAGTGCGTGACATTTTCCGCACGTATCCCTCTCCAACAAATCTCAAAAGCGTGGTTATCATAAAATTTTACTCGGCTGCTGATCGGAATCGAACTCTCCGCGCTTTTGGCGATTATCGTAGGCGGATGAAATCTTGCGTTCCACTCTGCTCACTTGGATTTGATGGGTATTTCCACATTTTTGAGAGCTTAAGTAAAGAGAACCGCCAATTGTTACACAAAGCCATAAAGTTACGACGCGAGAAAAAACTTGCATCTGTGTATACATTTCGAGGCTACGTACATGTTAAAGCAGAAAAGGGTAAAGATGGTGAGCCAACAAAAATTACATGTGAGGATGATTTGCTGCAGTTCGGATAGCGTTTTGCTTTTTTTGTTAGTGTGTATTATATGTTTATCCCTTAATGTAAAGATAGCACATCTCTTTGTTTTATTCTCTTGTTCTTTTATCTACATTTTTATTTGTTGTCTTAAATATGCTTTTGTTTTTCGCGCTACGCTTTGTAATGGTTATAACCAATAGCGCATGTAGCGTTGATGATTGTAGTCTCGCGATGATTAATATATTTTGCGGAAACCAAACTGGCTTGAAGGTTGTCCATTTTAATGCACGTAGTCTCAATAGTGAGAAAATGGACATGGTGAGGAAAGTTTTTGAGTTTTCAGCTGTGGACGTCATATGTATATCTGAAACATGGTTCACTACTGATTTAAGAGATGCACATTTGAACATTAATAATTACAAACTACTTAGAAGTGATAGGGTAGGGAAGAAAGGAGGGGGTGTTGCAATTTATTATAAAGACAATTTAAAAGCAAACTTGGTAGTGCAGTCAACTGGAAGTAGTGTCGAATATATGTCTGTGGAACTGTCTACTCTTGCATCTAGAACCCTTATTTGTTGTGTGTACAACCCAAATAAATGCTATAGTCAATGTGATTTCTTTCGTTATATGTCATCGGTCTCAACCGACTATGATAACATTATTGTCTGTGGTGATTTCAATATTAATTTGTTACATAAGGATTGTTATAGCTCTAGTCTTACTGATAATGTATCTGGTGTTGGTTTGTCTTTTGTTAATGTGTCTGTTCCCACAAGGTATGGAAATAACTGTTGTCCAAGTCTTCTTGACTATTTTATTGTATCTGACCCTGCGATAGTATTAAAATTTGACCAAGTATCGTTTATATCTGACCATGACCTGATTTTTTGTTCGTTTGACATTAAACTTGACCGCAATAATGACTCCACTAATGCTTACACTTTTCTAGATTATCGCAATATAAATGTCAATAGCCTCTTAAGCGACCTGTCAGCAATAAACTGGTCTACTTGTTGGGGTTTCAGCTCAGTAAACGAAAAGCTCTCCTTTCTTAATAGAGTGGTTTTGCAGGCCTTTAGAGCTCATGTGCCAGCAAAAACAGTGTTGAATAAATCCTCATCCTGTCCGTGGTTTAACACCAAAGTTCGTGTGGCCATTAAAAAACGATGCAAAGCATACTCGGCCTGGAGAAGGGACAGGACGGATATGAATTGGTGCGCTTTTAAAGCAGCACGAAATGAAGCCACTCTTATTGCCAGGCGAGAAAAACGCATTTATTTTTCAAAAAAAGCTCTGCCCCTCCCTACCGAATAATGTTCTGTGGCGTAATCTGAAAGCATTGCGTGTCCATGTCAGTGATAAGTCTCCGTGTACGCTTAGCCCTGATACTCTGAATGAAGCTTTTGTAAATGGTGTACCCTCCCCTTGTTCTCGTATCCCTATGTCGAGTACGTGTTCTTATTTAATGCCAGTTAGCCAGATGTTTGAGTTCAGAGCAGTGTCTGAACTTGATGTGGAAAAAAGTGTCTACAAAATTCGGTCAAATGCAACTGGAGAGGATGGAATTCCAATTAAGTTTATAAAAACTATACTACCACTTATTCTACCAACCCTTACGCATATAATAAATCACATTTTAACAACGTCTTGCTTCCCTGATGCGTGGAAAATTGCCACTGTTCTTCCTGTTGCTAAAAATAGGTCTGCAGTCAGCCCTTGTGACTTTCGGCCTATCAGCATATTGCCCGCTTTGTCGAAGGTTGCTGAGTCGTTAATGTCTGAGCAAATCTACCACCATATTAATGCATTTAACTTATTATCCCAGTTTCAGTCCGGGTTTAGAGCCAAACATAGCTGTTCAACAGCTATGATAAGAATATTGGACGATGTAAGAATTGCTTTTGATAAGAAATACTTAACATTGCTGTGCTTACTAGACTTCTCTAAGGCTTTCGACTCAGTTGACCATGAACTGCTTTGCCTCAAATTGTGCAATAATTTTGGTTTTAGTCCGTCCGCTGTGAAGTTGATGAAGAGTTATTTGACAGGCAGGTTACAACGTGTCAAGGTTGACTTAAATGTGTCTTCGCTGCGTTCAATATTGTCTGGTGTCCCCCAAGGATCTATTTTGGGCCATTGTTATTTAGTATGTTTGTAAATGACGTCTTGTCTTTATGTCAGCATGCTCGTATTCATGCATATGCGGACGACATCCAATTGTATATGTCCAGTCCCCTTGATCAAGCGAAGAACCTAGGCTTCCATTTCAATCAGGATCTATCTTCCATTAAGTCCTGGGCCTCTGAAAATGGCCTCAGCCTCAATGTCAACAAGTGTTATGTGTTACCTATTTGTAAGAAGCGTCTAAAACATACAGAAATACCCTCTTTGTATATTGGTGAGCACGCTCTAAAACTGGTGTCTAAAGTTACTAATCTGGGATTTGTTATCAACTCTGATCTTACATGCACTGACCACATAAATGCAACAGTTGGCAAAGTTTACTCTACCCTTAGAAGCCTGCGACTCTCTGCCCCGTTTACGCCGACTGCCATAAGGCGGAAGCTTGCTATCCAACTTATTATGCCAATAATATCCTATGCTGAACTAGTATATAGTAACTTAGATTCGCAGTCTGCACACAAGATGGATGTGGCCTTTAACCACGTCACGCGATATGTATTTGGGCTAGCGAGATTTGACCATATCTCGAACTGGAGGAGTAGTCTGCTGGGCTGCGAGCTTGACGAGTATTTCAAAGTTAGAAATTGTATTTTTCTCTTCCAGCTAATAAATGAGAAATCACCCAGATACCTCTATGATAAACTAACGTTTGCAAAGTCTGCTCGCGTACATGGCCTTATAGTTCCGCAATATAACTTTCTTCAATCAGCTAGACTATTTTTCATCAGCGCTATTCGTATATGGAACTCCGTTCCTGCTGCCATACGTAGTAGCTTAAACAAAAGCAACATTAAGACTGTTTTGCTGTCGTATTTTCATAACAATTAATGTACAAAATAAAAATGTCTGTATCACTAGTAGATGTGCTATCTATATTTAAATTTACTACCCTTTTTCTACTGTCCTCTTTCCTTTATCTTTCCTTCCCCCTGCCCTTTTTACTTTAACTTTTTTTTTTTCTTCTCCTCCATGCTTTCTCCAACTCTATCTTCTCTACTTATATATGTATTTGTTAATTAGTTTTAAGTTATTTTTAAATAATTAATTAATTATATTATTGTCACTTGTTCTACTGTTGTGCTAAAAAAGACGTCTGATCTTATTGTACTAATGTTATATATTTCTTAATAAATGAAATGAAATGAAAATGATTGTTTAGGAAAATTTGTCAGTACTGATCATAAACCTATCACGACTGACAATTGCCAAAAATAATGCATTGCTGGTTTTTTTTAATACTGCGAAAATATTTATTTATTATTAAGTATTCATATTTAAGTATTTATTTTACATTAAATAAAGTTGATTTTATTCTGAATGTTATTTGAAGCAGTGACAACGAATAACCAAAGAGCCTATATGGATAAGAGGCTGCAGTCTGAAAAACTTCACACTAGACGTCACATTTCGCGCGAAATGGGACCCGCGAAGTGTGACATCTAGTGTGAAGTTTAACGGACTACACCCTCATCCATATAGGCTCTTTGTGAAACTTCACCCTAGATGTCACACTTCGCGGGTCCCATCTCGCGCGAAATGTGACATATAGTGTGAGGTTTTTCAGACTGCAGCCTCTTATCCATATACGCTCTTTGGAATAACCTATACACATTTTAGGTTTGGATTTTATAAAAATTGTCATATTCTTTAAGAATGACACAATAAAAAATATATGGAAAAAAAATTAATATTTAAGTACTTATTTTACTTTAATGCTTTTAAAAGCTACTTATGTACATATATCGAAAAAAAAAAATTTTTTTCAACCCAAATTTTTTTTTTTACATATACATACTTCTGCTGCGTTAATCTGTGGTGGCTTTTTGATAAGGCTGCCCGCAGCTCCCTTTCGAAACACAGCGCACCTTGTTCGAACACGCCTAAAAAAGAAGAACGTTTAAAGAGTTTACAATGGTAAGTGGCAAATAGTACCTCGCAATACAGGATCAATCAGTGTCAAGCTGCCCAGCTGTTGTGGGATCGCCACATATTGCTGAGATTGTTGCTGTTGCAGCGCCATAGATAGCTGTGGTTGCTGTTGTTGTGGGATCGCTACATATTGCTGAGATTGTTGCTGTTGCAGCGCCAAAGGATGCTGTGGTTGGTGTTGTTGTGGAATCGCCACAGATTGCTTAGATTGTTGCTGTTGTTGTGGAATCGCCACATATTGCTGAGATTGCTGTTGTTGTTGGATCGCAAAAGATTGCTGTGGTTGCATTACAACGGACTGTTGAAGTTGCTTTCCATTCGTAAACCAGTAACGTTAAATCTCCGTCTTTTAATAGATTGAGGAGCTATAGTAATGAAATGATCAGTTAATAGTGCTATGTGTAAGAGAAAATTTTATTATGAGTTGTTTTTCACTTACCAAGGTTGAGCGTCTTCCTCGATCCAGTCGTCGAAATTAAACGATTCGTTTGAACTCATGTGTAATAATATATATGTTATTTTTTTTATTTAAAGGGTCGGTTTTTATACTTATCTTTTTGATTTTTTGATAGGTATAATTAGCAAAAATGTAGCGCTTTTAAATTTTTCCTCAGCGTCAGTTTGATTTTTTTTTGAAGTTCAAAGAGCTAACGGTACTGCTATCATTTCTGCTTCATCAGGCAGTGCTGACAATTAATTAATGTGGGATAAACTATTCTTACACAGGTAAAATAATAATGAACTCAAATATATCTGTCTCACAATCTACAGAATGTCACAGTTTTCGTCAGTACGTAATCAGCACTGACATTTAAAGTGTGAGTGTGTTAGTAAAAAAAATCAGAGATTGTCAGTATTTTGGTCATCACCTGATCAGCACTGAGATTTAGAGTGTGAGTGTGTTAGTAGAAAAAATCAGCGATTCCTGTAGGGTCCCATCAGTGTGCGCAAGTATTTTGGTGGTTTTTTTTAATTTATGCATTTATAAATTTTTCCAGGTAATTTATGCAAATTTGATGCATGTAGGTATATTATATAAATTGTACTAAATTTAAGGCCTTAACACGTTTTAGTATGGACACCTATTGGTTTATTTTTCGGTTGTTTTTGGGTTGATATTCAGATACTAGATGCTTTTTCCCAATTTTTGGACTTTAACCCATTATCGTAAGTATGAATATAAGAATAAGGTTGCCAGACAACTTAAATTTTTTCTTTTAAAATTGACTATTTTCATTATCAATTGAGTTTTTTCCCATTTTATTTGACGCATTATCATATGCATTTGACGCTTTCCCATATACTATTACGTATTCTCATTTACAAACGGCTATTCCCATATTTAATTTATGGGAATGGTGCTCCGGCCAAGAAAGTATTTCTGTCGAAACCCGCTGAACGCAGAAGAAAAATTATGAAATTTATGAAAAAATTCAACAAAATATATTGAAATTACATGTGTGACTTAGGATTCTCATAATAACATTGGTTGTAATACTTTTAACCAGGGACCGGGAGTTTTTTTATCGCTGCCCTTAAACAATAAAATGCCAATTTTTTATTTTATAGCTGGCTTTTAAAAAAAATCAGAAAAATTAATAGGGTCCAGGTTATTGATTCTGGAGGTCCTGGGATGAAAGTAAAGTGAATGATTTTGCCCAAGGACACTATCTAGCCCTGGAGTTTTATAACATCGAAAAAAAATAATTTTTATTTTCGGTCCGATTTCCCGAAGCATCGCCTTTGAAAAAGCTGGTAAATATCAAATAAATGTAAAATTTTGTATAAAAAGTGTTGCATATTTCAAGGCGCTGTACACATTTGTTTTTATTACTTTGTGTACTTTACCAGAGAACTATTTTATATTCGGATTTTTTTAAACGTAATTTGAGGATAACCCTAGTGAAATTTTCCAGCGAACGATTTTCTGGAACATTTACATATATTTTATGGCCGAGCTTCTCTGCCAATTCAAGGCGTACTCCTTAAATTTGAACATGTTTACATCTAATATCGAATGTCGGTGTGAAGCGGCTTTGAGGTACGATCAACGCGCGTCCGACGACAGCAGGGTAACAAAGTAATAATGATCATAAATTGCACAGTACGAGAACAGACATAATATAAAATCCACACATAAATAACATGGCGGATGGTGTGTATGCATATGGCTATCTTGCTTGTACAAGTGCTAATTTGTATCCAACTTGCAACAAAGGTAAAAAAAAAATTTTTCAATTTTCCTGTTTTCGGACATTAACCCATTTAGTATGGACACTTATTTGGTTTATTTTTCGGCAGGGATGGGCATTTTTCAAAATTTAAATAATTCAATAACGAAAAAATAAGAATAAAGAAACTTTTGGATAGAGATTAATTTCTATTCTTCATTCTAGTGCACAGAGATATTTTATTAATCCAATAGATGCCCAAGATGTGTACTTGATGGTAGCATTTTGTCAATTACAAAGATCCAATTCTTTATGCCTGAATCGCAATGTGGCGTTCGGTCGGTCGTGCTTCTGACAAGTGAATAGAAATGTATGGAAATATATGAAGCAAATCGCATTGTCACCTCAAGCGTTTGATCTTAAAATTTTTGTAATATCTAATGTTCATTGCAACCCTTTATAACGCCTGAGTTTGACTTTAAGTAAATTGTTTTTTTTTTTTTTTTTGATGAAAAATTATTAAATTTATGAAAAAATTCAACAAAATATATTAGGGATAACCCTAGTGAAATTTTCCAGCGAACGATTTTCTGGAACATTTACATATATTTTATGGCCGAGCT
This sequence comes from Urophora cardui, assembly GCA_960531455.1. NCBI lineage: Eukaryota > Metazoa > Arthropoda > Insecta > Diptera > Tephritidae > Urophora > Urophora cardui. Next base: position 87,117,341 of record OY482673.1, on the reverse strand, counting down.
TCTCTGCCAATTCAAGGCGTACTCCTTAAATTTGAACATGTTTACATCTAATATCGAATGTCAGTGTGAAACGGCTTTGAGGTACGATCAACGCGCGTCCGACTTAACGCCAAACTACGATTCGGGCATTATACCTTTTAAAGCCATTCAGTCATGAAAATCAAAAAAAAAACTTTAAAAAACCGTCATTGTTTTTTTCAGTAATAATTATCTTAAAGTGCACAGTACGGGAACAGACATAACATAAAATCCACACATAATATAACATGGCGGATGGTGCGTATGCATATGGTTATCTTGCTTGTACAAGTGCTAATTTGTATCCAATTTGCAACAAAGGTAGCTGCAATTGATGACATGCGTTCTATAAACAAATGAAATGAACTCAGCACTGAGCTATGACTCTGTGTCAACTCCCCCTACCGGAACACTGATAGTCATTTGATTGATCATCTGATGATCAGTGCTGACAGTTTAACTATCAGCGCTCAGTACAAAGTTTCTATAATTTTCTTAATGCGGATAGCACAAAAATGATCAAGAATTGTGTACGAGTGAGTTTTTATCTCCCTCTAACAAATTTATAATCAAGTATACACCTGTACTGTTCACTCTCATGCTATTTTTTGGATCAGTGCTGACTGTTAAATTATCATCAGTGATTGTTTAGGAAAATTTGTCAGTACTGATCATAAACCTATCACGACTGACAATTGCCAAAAATAATACATTGCTGGTTTTTTTTAATACTGCGAAAATATTTATTTATTATTAAGTATTCATATTTAAGTATTTATTTTACATTAAATAAAGTTGATTTTATTCTGAATGTTATTTGAGGCAGTGACAACGAATAACCAAAGAGCGTATATGGATAAGAGGCTGCAGTCTGAAAAACTTCACACTAGATGTCACATTTCGCGCGAAATGGGACCCGCGAAGTGTGACATCTAGTGTGAAGTTTAATGGACTACACCCTCATCCATATAGGCTCTTTGTGAAACTTCACCCTAGATGTCACACTTCGCGGGTCCCATCTCGCGCGAAATGTGACATCTAGTGTGAGGTTTTTCAGACTGCAGCCTCTTATCCATATACGCTCTTTGGAATAACCTATACACATTTTAGGTTTGGATTTTATAAAAATTGTCATATTCTTTAAGAATGACACAATAAAAAATATATGGAAAAAAAATTAATATTTAAGTACTTATTTTACTTTAATGCTTTTAAAAGCTATTTATGTATATATATCGAAAAAAAAAATTTTTTTTTTTCAACCCAAATTTTTTTTTTTTACATATACTTCTGCTGCGTTAATCTGTGGTGGCTTTTTGATAAGGCTGCCCGCAGCTCCCTTTCGAAACACAGCGCACCTTGTTCGAACACGCCTAAAAAAGAAGAACGTTTAAAGAGTTTACAATGGTAAGTGGCAAATAGTACCTCGCAATACAGGATCAATCAGTGTCAAGCTGCCCAGCTGTTGTGGGATCGCCACATATTGCTGAGATTGTTGCTGTTGCAGCGCCATAGATTGCTGTGGTTGCTGTTGTTGTGGGATCGCTACATATTGCTGAGATTGTTGCTGTTGTTGTGGAATCGCCACATATTGCTGAGATTGCTGTTGTTGTTGGATCGCAAAAGATTGCTGTGGTTGCATTACCACGGACTGTTGAAGTTGCTTTCCATTCGTAAACCAGTAACGTTAAATCTCCGTCTTTTAATAGATTGAGGAGCTATAGTAATGAAATGATCAGTTAATAGTGCTATGTGTAAGAGAAAATTTTATTATGAGTTGTTTTTCACTTACCAAGGTTGAGCGTCTTCCTCGATCCAGTCGTCGAAATTAAACGATTCGTTTGAACTCATGTGTAATAATATATATGTTATTTTTTTTATTTAAAGGGTCGGTTTTTATACTTATCTTTTTGATTTTTTGATAGGTATAATTAGCAAAAATGTAGCGCTTTTAAATTTTTCCTCAGCGTCAGTTTGATTTTTTTTTGAAGTTCAAAGAGCTAACGGTACTGCTATCATTTCTGCTTCATCAGGCAGTGCTGACAATTAATTAATGTGGGATAAACTATTCTTACACAGGTAAAATAATAATGAACTCAAATATATCTGTCTCACAATCTACAGAATGTCACAGTTTTCGTCAGTACGTAATCAGCACTGACATTTAAAGTGTGAGTGTGTTAGTAAAAAAAATCAGAGATTGTCAGTATTTTGGTCATCACCTGATCAGCACTGAGATTTAGAGTGTGAGTGTGTTAGTAGAAAAAATCAGCGATTCCTGTAGGGTCCCATCAGTGTGCGCAAGTATTTTGGTGGTTTTTTTTAATTTATGCATTTATAAATTTTTCCAGGTAATTTATGCAAATTTGATGCATGTAGGTATATTATATAAATTGTACTAAATTTAAGGCCTTAACACGTTTTAGTATGGACACCTATTGGTTTATTTTTCGGTTGTTTTTGGGTTGATATTCAGATACTAGATGCTTTTTCCCAATTTTTGGACTTTAACCCATTATCGTAAGTATGAATATAAGAATAAGGTTGCCAGACAACTTAAATTTTTTCTTTTAAAATTGACTATTTTCATTATCAATTGAGTTTTTTCCCATTTTATTTGACGCATTATCATATGCATTTGACGCTTTCCCATATACTATTACGTATTCTCATTTACAAACGGCTATTCCCATATTTAATTTATGGGAATGGTGCTCCGGCCAAGAAAGTATTTCTGTCGAAACCCGCTGAACGCAGAAGAAAAATTATGAAATTTATGAAAAAATTCAACAAAATATATTGAAATTACATGTGTGACTTAGGATTCTCATAATAACATTGGTTGTAATACTTTTAACCAGGGACCGGGAGTTTTTTTATCGCTGCCCTTAAACAATAAAATGCCAATTTTTTATTTTATAGCTGGCTTTTAAAAAAAATCAGAAAAATTAATAGGGTCCAGGTTATTGATTCTGGAGGTCCTGGGATGAAAGTAAAGTGAATGATTTTGCCCAAGGACACTATCTAGCCCTGGAGTTTTATAACATCGAAAAAAAATAATTTTTATTTTCGGTCCGATTTCCCGAAGCATCGCCTTTGAAAAAGCTGGTAAATATCAAATAAATGTAAAATTTTGTATAAAAAGTGTTGCATATTTCAAGGCGCTGTACACATTTGTTTTTATTACTTTGTGTACTTTACCAGAGAACTATTTTATATTCGGATTTTTTTAAACGTAATTTGAGGATAACCCTAGTGAAATTTTCCAGCGAACGATTTTCTGGAACATTTACATATATTTTATGGCCGAGCTTCTCTGCCAATTCAAGGCGTACTCCTTAAATTTGAACATGTTTACATCTAATATCGAATGTCGGTGTGAAGCGGCTTTGAGGTACGATCAACGCGCGTCCGACGACAGCAGGGTAACAAAGTAATAATGATCATAAATTGCACAGTACGAGAACAGACATAATATAAAATCCACACATAAATAACATGGCGGATGGTGTGTATGCATATGGCTATCTTGCTTGTACAAGTGCTAATTTGTATCCAACTTGCAACAAAGGTAAAAAAAAAATTTTTCAATTTTCCTGTTTTCGGACATTAACCCATTTAGTATGGACACTTATTTGGTTTATTTTTCGGCAGGGATGGGCATTTTTCAAAATTTAAATAATTCAATAACGAAAAAATAAGAATAAAGAAACTTTTGGATAAAGATTAATTTCTATTCTTCATTCTAGTGCACAGAGATATTTTATTAATCCAATAGATGCCCAAGATGTGTACTTGATGGTAGCATTTTGTCAATTACAAAGATCCAATTCTTTATGCCTGAATCGCAATGTGGCGTTCGGTCGGTCGTGCTTCTGACAAGTGAATAGAAATGTATGGAAATATATGAAGCAAATCGCATTGTCACCTCAAGCGTTTGATCTTAAAATTTTTGTAATATCTAATGTTCATTGCAACCCTTTATAACGCCTGAGTTTGACTTTAAGTAAATTGTTTTTTTTTTTTTTTTTGATGAAAAATTATTAAATTTATGAAAAAATTCAACAAAATATATTAGGGATAACCCTAGTGAAATTTTCCAGCGAACGATTTTCTGGAACATTTACATATATTTTATGGCCGAGCTTCTCTGCCAATTCAAGGCGTACTCCTTAAATTTGAACATGTTTACATCTAATATCGAATGTCAGTGTGAAACGGCTTTGAGGTACGATCAACGCGCGTCCGACTTAACGCCAAACTACGATTCGGGCATTATACCTTTTAAAGCCATTCAGTCATGAAAATCAAAAAAAAAAACTTTAAAAAACCGTCATTGTTTTTTTCAGTAATAATTATCTTAAAGTGCACAGTACGGGAACAGACATAACATAAAATCCACACATAATATAACATGGCGGATGGTGCGTATGCATATGGTTATCTTGCTTGTACAAGTGCTAATTTGTATCCAATTTGCAACAAAGGTAGCTGCAATTGATGACATGCGTTCTATAAACAAATGAAATGAACTCAGCACTGAGCTATGACTCTGTGTCAACTCCCCCTACCGGAACACTGATAGTCATTTGATTGATCATCTGATGATCAGTGCTGACAGTTTAACTATCAGCGCTCAGTACAAAGTTTCTATAATTTTCTTAATGCGGATAGCACAAAAATGATCAAGAATTGTGTACGAGTGAGTTTTTATCTCCCTCTAACAAATTTATAATCAAGTATACACCTGTACTGTTCACTCTCATGCTATTTTTTGGATCAGTGCTGACTGTTAAATTATCATCAGTGATTGTTTAGGAAAATTTGTCAGTACTGATCATAAACCTATCACGACTGACAATTGCCAAAAATAATACATTGCTGGTTTTTTTTAATACTGCGAAAATATTTATTTATTATTAAGTATTCATATTTAAGTATTTATTTTACATTAAATAAAGTTGATTTTATTCTGAATGTTATTTGAGCCAGTGACAACGAATAACCAAAGAGCGTATATGGATAAGAGGCTGCAGTCTGAAAAACTTCACACTAGATGTCACATTTCGCGCGAAATGGGACCCGCGAAGTGTGACATCTAGTGTGAAGTTTAATGGACTACACCCTCATCCATATAGGCTCTTTGTGAAACTTCACCCTAGATGTCACACTTCGCGGGTCCCATCTCGCGCGAAATGTGACATCTAGTGTGAGGTTTTTCAGACTGCAGCCTCTTATCCATATACGCTCTTTGGAATAACCTATACACATTTTAGGTTTGGATTTTATAAAAATTGTCATATTCTTTAAGAATGACACAATAAAAAATATATGGAAAAAAAATTAATATTTAAGTACTTATTTTACTTTAATGCTTTTAAAAGCTATTTATGTATATATATCGAAAAAAAAAATTTTTTTTTTTCAACCCAAATTTTTTTTTTTTACATATACTTCTGCTGCGTTAATCTGTGGTGGCTTTTTGATAAGGCTGCCCGCAGCTCCCTTTCGAAACACAGCGCACCTTGTTCGAACACGCCTAAAAAAGAAGAACGTTTAAAGAGTTTACAATGGTAAGTGGCAAATAGTACCTCGCAATACAGGATCAATCAGTGTCAAGCTGCCCAGCTGTTGTGGGATCGCCACATATTGCTGAGATTGTTGCTGTTGCAGCGCCATAGATTGCTGTGGTTGCTGTTGTTGTGGGATCGCTACATATTGCTGAGATTGTTGCTGTTGTTGTGGAATCGCCACATATTGCTGAGATTGCTGTTGTTGTTGGATCGCAAAAGATTGCTGTGGTTGCATTACCACGGACTGTTGAAGTTGCTTTCCATTCGTAAACCAGTAACGTTAAATCTCCGTCTTTTAATAGATTGAGGAGCTATAGTAATGAAATGATCAGTTAATAGTGCTATGTGTAAGAGAAAATTTTATTATGAGTTGTTTTTCACTTACCAAGGTTGAGCGTCTTCCTCGATCCAGTCGTCGAAATTAAACGATTCGTTTGAACTCATGTGTAATAATATATATGTTATTTTTTTTATTTAAAGGGTCGGTTTTTATACTTATCTTTTTGATTTTTTGATAGGTATAATTAGCAAAAATGTAGCGCTTTTAAATTTTTCCTCAGCGTCAGTTTGATTTTTTTTTGAAGTTCAAAGAGCTAACGGTACTGCTATCATTTCTGCTTCATCAGGCAGTGCTGACAATTAATTAATGTGGGATAAACTATTCTTACACAGGTAAAATAATAATGAACTCAAATATATCTGTCTCACAATCTACAGAATGTCACAGTTTTCGTCAGTACGTAATCAGCACTGACATTTAAAGTGTGAGTGTGTTAGTAAAAAAAATCAGAGATTGTCAGTATTTTGGTCATCACCTGATCAGCACTGAGATTTAGAGTGTGAGTGTGTTAGTAGAAAAAATCAGCGATTCCTGTAGGGTCCCATCAGTGTGCGCAAGTATTTTGGTGGTTTTTTTTAATTTATGCATTTATAAATTTTTCCAGGTAATTTATGCAAATTTGATGCATGTAGGTATATTATATAAATTGTACTAAATTTAAGGCCTTAACACGTTTTAGTATGGACACCTATTGGTTTATTTTTCGGTTGTTTTTGGGTTGATATTCAGATACTAGATGCTTTTTCCCAATTTTTGGACTTTAACCCATTATCGTAAGTATGAATATAAGAATAAGGTTGCCAGACAACTTAAATTTTTTCTTTTAAAATTGACTATTTTCATTATCAATTGAGTTTTTTCCCATTTTATTTGACGCATTATCATATGCATTTGACGCTTTCCCATATACTATTACGTATTCTCATTTACAAACGGCTATTCCCATATTTAATTTATGGGAATGGTGCTCCGGCCAAGAAAGTATTTCTGTCGAAACCCGCTGAACGCAGAAGAAAAATTATGAAATTTATGAAAAAATTCAACAAAATATATTGAAATTACATGTGTGACTTAGGATTCTCATAATAACATTGGTTGTAATACTTTTAACCAGGGACCGGGAGTTTTTTTATCGCTGCCCTTAAACAATAAAATGCCAATTTTTTATTTTATAGCTGGCTTTTAAAAAAAATCAGAAAAATTAATAGGGTCCAGGTTATTGATTCTGGAGGTCCTGGGATGAAAGTAAAGTGAATGATTTTGCCCAAGGACACTATCTAGCCCTGGAGTTTTATAACATCGAAAAAAAATAATTTTTATTTTCGGTCCGATTTCCCGAAGCATCGCCTTTGAAAAAGCTGGTAAATATCAAATAAATGTAAAATTTTGTATAAAAAGTGTTGCATATTTCAAGGCGCTGTACACATTTGTTTTTATTACTTTGTGTACTTTACCAGAGAACTATTTTATATTCGGATTTTTTTAAACGTAATTTGAGGATAACCCTAGTGAAATTTTCCAGCGAACGATTTTCTGGAACATTTACATATATTTTATGGCCGAGCTTCTCTGCCAATTCAAGGCGTACTCCTTAAATTTGAACATGTTTACATCTAATATCGAATGTCGGTGTGAAGCGGCTTTGAGGTACGATCAACGCGCGTCCGACGACAGCAGGGTAACAAAGTAATAATGATCATAAATTGCACAGTACGAGAACAGACATAATATAAAATCCACACATAAATAACATGGCGGATGGTGTGTATGCATATGGCTATCTTGCTTGTACAAGTGCTAATTTGTATCCAACTTGCAACAAAGGTAAAAAAAAAATTTTTCAATTTTCCTGTTTTCGGACATTAACCCATTTAGTATGGACACTTATTTGGTTTATTTTTCGGCAGGGATGGGCATTTTTCAAAATTTAAATAATTCAATAACGAAAAAATAAGAATAAAGAAACTTTTGGATAAAGATTAATTTCTATTCTTCATTCTAGTGCACAGAGATATTTTATTAATCCAATAGATGCCCAAGATGTGTACTTGATGGTAGCATTTTGTCAATTACAAAGATCCAATTCTTTATGCCTGAATCGCAATGTGGCGTTCGGTCGGTCGTGCTTCTGACAAGTGAATAGAAATGTATGGAAATATATGAAGCAAATCGCATTGTCACCTCAAGCGTTTGATCTTAAAATTTTTGTAATATCTAATGTTCATTGCAACCCTTTATAACGCCTGAGTTTGACTTTAAGTAAATTGTTTTTTTTTTTTTTTTTGATGAAAAATTATTAAATTTATGAAAAAATTCAACAAAATATATTAGGGATAACCCTAGTGAAATTTTCCAGCGAACGATTTTCTGGAACATTTACATATATTTTATGGCCGAGCTTCTCTGCCAATTCAAGGCGTACTCCTTAAATTTGAACATGTTTACATCTAATATCGAATGTCAGTGTGAAACGGCTTTGAGGTACGATCAACGCGCGTCCGACTTAACGCCAAACTACGATTCGGGCATTATACCTTTTAAAGCCATTCAGTCATGAAAATCAAAAAAAAAACTTTAAAAAACCGTCATTGTTTTTTTCAGTAATAATTATCTTAAAGTGCACAGTACGGGAACAGACATAACATAAAATCCACACATAATATAACATGGCGGATGGTGCGTATGCATATGGTTATCTTGCTTGTACAAGTGCTAATTTGTATCCAATTTGCAACAAAGGTAGCTGCAATTGATGACATGCGTTCTATAAACAAATGAAATGAACTCAGCACTGAGCTATGACTCTGTGTCAACTCCCCCTACCGGAACACTGATAGTCATTTGATTGATCATCTGATGATCAGTGCTGACAGTTTAACTATCAGCGCTCAGTACAAAGTTTCTATAATTTTCTTAATGCGGATAGCACAAAAATGATCAAGAATTGTGTACGAGTGAGTTTTTATCTGCCTCTAACAAATTTATAATCAAGTATACACCTGTACTGTTCACTCTCATGCTATTTTTTGGATCAGTGCTGACTGTTAAATTATCATCAGTGATTGTTTAGGAAAATTTGTCAGTACTGATCATAAACCTATCACGACTGACAATTGCCAAAAATAATACATTGCTGGTTTTTTTTAATACTGCGAAAATATTTATTTATTATTAAGTATTCATATTTAAGTATTTATTTTACATTAAATAAAGTTGATTTTATTCTGAATGTTATTTGAGCCAGTGACAACGAATAACCAAAGAGCGTATATGGATAAGAGGCTGCAGTCTGAAAAACTTCACACTAGATGTCACATTTCGCGCGAAATGGGACCCGCGAAGTGTGACATCTAGTGTGAAGTTTAATGGACTACACCCTCATCCATATAGGCTCTTTGTGAAACTTCACCCTAGATGTCACACTTCGCGGGTCCCATCTCGCGCGAAATGTGACATCTAGTGTGAGGTTTTTCAGACTGCAGCCTCTTATCCATATACGCTCTTTGGTTATTCGTTGTCACTGCCTCAAATAACATTCAGAATAAAATCAACTTTATTTAATGTAAAATAAATACTTAAATATGAATACTTAATAATAAATAAATATTTTCGCAGTATTAAAAAAAACCAGCAATGTATTATTTTTGGCAATTGTCAGTCGTGATAGGTTTATGATCAGTACTGACAAATTTTCCTAAACAATCACTGATGATAATTTAACAGTCAGCACTGATCCAAAAAATAGCATAAAGACTCTTATCCATATACGCTCTTTGGAATAACCTATACACATTTTAGGTTTGGATTTTATAAAAATTGTCATATTCTTTAAGAATGACACAATAAAAAATATATGGAAAAAAAATTAATATTTAAGTACTTATTTTACTTTAATGCTTTTAAAAGCTATTTATGTATATATATCGAAAAAAAAAAAATTTTTTTTTCAACCCAAATTTTTTTTTTTTACATATACTTCTGCTGCGTTAATCTGTGGTGGCTTTTTGATAAGGCTGCCCGCAGCTCCCTTTCGAAACACAGCGCACCTTGTTCGAACACGCCTAAAAAAGAAGAACGTTTAAAGAGTTTACAATGGTAAGTGGCAAATAGTACCTCGCAATACAGGATCAATCAGTGTCAAGCTGCCCAGCTGTTGTGGGATCGCCACATATTGCTGAGATTGTTGCTGTTGCAGCGCCATAGATTGCTGTGGTTGCTGTTGTTGTGGGATCGCTACATATTGCTGAGATTGTTGCTGTTGTTGTGGAATCGCCACATATTGCTGAGATTGATGTTGTTGTTGGATCGCAAAAGATTGCTGTGGTTGCATTACCACGGACTGTTGAAGTTGCTTTCCATTCGTAAACCAGTAACGTTAAATCTCCGTCTTTTAATAGATTGAGGAGCTATAGTAATGAAATTATCAGTTAATAGTGCTATGTGTAAGAGAAAATTTTATTATGAGTTGTTTTTCACTTACCAATATCAGGTTGAGCGTCTTCCTCGATCCAGTCGTCGAAATTAAACGATTCGTTTGAACTCATGTGTAATAATATATATGTTATTTTTTTATTTAAAGGGTCGGTTTTTATACTTATCTTTTTGATTTTTTGATAGGTATAATTAGCAAAAATGTAGCGCTTTTAAATTTTTCCTCAGCGTCAGTTTGATTTTTTTTTGAATTTCAAAGAGCTAACGGTACTGCTATCATTTCTGCTTCATCAGGCAGTGCTGACAATTAATTAATGTGGGATAAACTATTCTTACACAGGTAAAATAATAATGAACTCAAATATATCTGTCTCACAATCTACAGAATGTCATAGTTTTCGTCAGTACGTAATCAGCACTGACATTTAAAGTGTGAGTGTGTTAGTAAAAAAAATCAGAGATTGTCAGTATTTTGGTCATCACCTGATCAGCACTGAGATTTAGAGTGTGAGTGTGTTAGTAGAAAAAATCAGCGATTCCTGTAGGGTCCCATCAGTGTGCGCAAGTATTTTGGTGGTTTTTTTTAATTTATGCATTTATAAATTTTTCCAGGTAATTTATGCAAATTTGATGCATGTAGGTATATTATATAAATTGTACTAAATTTAAGGCCTTAACACGTTTTAGTATGGACACCTATTGGTTTATTTTTCGGTTGTTTTTGGGTTGATATTCAGACACTAGATGCTTTTTCCCAATTTTTGGACTTTAACCCATTATCGTAAGTATGAATATAAGAATAAGGTTGCCAGACAACTTAAATTTTTTCTTTTAAAATTGACTATTTTCATTATCAATTGAGTTTGACGCTTTCCCATATACTATTACGTATTCTCATTTACAAACGGCTATTCCCATATTTAATTTATGGGAATGGTGCTCCGGCCAAGAAAGTATTTCTGTCGAAACCCGCTGAACGCAGAAGAAAAATTACGAAATTTATGAAAAAATTCAACAATATATATTGAAATTACATGTGTGACTTAGGATTCTCATAATAACATTGGTTGTAATACTTTTAACCAGGGACCGGGAGTTTTTTTATCGCTGCCCTTAAACAATAAAATGCCAATTTTTTATTTTATAGCTGGCTTTTAAAAAAAATCAGAAAAATTAATAGGGTCCAGGTTATTGATTCTGGAGGTCCTGGGATGAAAGTAAAGTGAATGATTTTGCCCAAGGACACTATCTAGCCCTGGAGTTTTATAACATCGAAAAAAAATAATTTTTATTTTCGGTCCGATTTCCCGAAGCATCGCCTTTGAAAAGGCTGGTAAATATCAAATAAATGTAAAATTTTTTATAAAAAGTGTTGCATATTTCAAGGCGCTGTACACATTTGTTTTTATTACTTTGTGTACTTTACCAGAGAACTATTTTATATTCGGATTTTTTTAAACGTAATTTGAGGATAACCCTAGTGAAATTTTCCAGCGAACGATTTTCTGGAACATTTACATATATTTTATGGCCGAGCTTCTCTGCCAATTCAAGGCGTACTCCTTAAATTTGAACATGTTTACATCTAATATCGAATGTCGGTGTGAAGCGGCTTTGAGGTACGATCAACGCGCGTCCGACGACAGCAGGGTAACAAAGTAATAATGATCATAAATTGCACAGTACGAGAACAGACATAATATAAAATCCACACATAAATAACATGGCGGATGGTGTGTATGCATATGGCTATCTTGCTTGTACAAGTGCTAATTTGTATCCAACTTGCAACAAAGGTAAAAAAAATTTTTTTCAATTTTCCTGTTTTCGGATATTAACCCATTTAGTATGGACACTTATTTGGTTTATTTTTCGGCAGGGATGGGCATTTTTCAAAATTTAAATAATTCAATAACGAAAAAATAAGAATAAAGAAACTTTTGGATAAAGATTAATTTCTATTCTTCATTCTAGTGCACAGAGATATTTTATTAATCCAATAGATGCCCAAGATGTGTACTTGATGGTAGCATTTTGTCAATTACAAAGATCCAATTCTTTATGCCTGAATCGCAATGTGGCGTTCGGTCGGTCGTGCTTCTGACAAGTGAGTAGAAATGTATGGAAATATATGAAGCAAATCGCATTGTCACCTCAAGCGTTTGATCTTAAAATTTTTGTAATATCTAATGTTCATTGCAACCCTTTATAACGCCTGAGTTTGACTTTAAGTAAATTGTTTTTTTTTTTTTTTTTGATGAAAAATTATTAAATTTATGAAAAAATTCAACAAAATATATTAGGGATAACCCTAGTGAAATTTTCCAGCGAACGATTTTCTGGAACATTTACATATATTTTATGGCCGAGCTTCTCTGCCAATTCAAGGCGTACTCCTTAAATTTTAACATGTTTACATCTAATATCGAATGTCAGTGTGAAACGGCTTTGAGGTACGATCAACGCGCGTCCGACTTAACGCCAAACTGCGATTCGGGCATTATACCTTTTAAAGCCATTCAGTCATGAAAATCAAAATAAAACTTAAAAAAACCGTCATTGTTTTTTTCAGTAATAATTATCTTAAAGTGCACAGTACGGGAACAGACATAACATAAAATCCACACATAATATAACATGGCGGATGGTGCGTATGCATATGGTTATCTTGCTTGTACAAGTGCTAATTTGTATCCAATTTGCAACAAAGGTAGCTGCAATTGATGACATGCGTTCTATAAACAAATGAAATGAACTCAGCACTGAGCTATGACTCTGTGTCAACTCCCCCTACCGGAACACTGATAGTCATTTGATTGATCATCTGATGATCAGTGCTGACAGTTTAACTATCAGCGCTCAGTACAAAGTTTCTATAATTTTCTTAATGCGGATAGCACAAAAATGATCAAGAATTGTGTACGAGTGAGTTTTTATCTCCCTCTAACAAATTTATAATCAAGTATACACCTGTACTGTTCACTCTCATGCTATTTTTTGGATCAGTGCTGACTGTTAAATTATCATGAGTGATTGTTTAGGAAAATTTGTCAGTACTGATCATAAACCTATCACGACTGACAATTGCCAAAAATAATGCATTGCTGGTTTTTTTTAATACTGCGAAAATATTTATTTATTATTAAGTATTCATATTTAAGTATTTATTTTACATTAAATAAAGTTGATTTTATTCTGAATGTTATTTGAAGCAGTGACAACGAATAACCAAAGAGCGTATATGGATAAGAGGCTGCAGTCTGAAAAACTTCACACTAGACGTCACATTTCGCGCGAAATGGGACCCGCGAAGTGTGACATCTAGTGTGAAGTTTAACGGACTACACCCTCATCCATATAGGCTCTTTGTGAAACTTCACCCTAGATGTCACACTTCGCGGGTCCCATCTCGCGCGAAATGTGACATATAGTGTGAGGTTTTTCAGACTGCAGCCTCTTATCCATATACGCTCTTTGGAATAACCTATACACATTTTAGGTTTGGATTTTATAAAAATTGTCATATTCTTTAAGAATGACACAATAAAAAATATATGGAAAAAAAATTAATATTTAAGTACTTATTTTACTTTAATGCTTTTAAAAGCTACTTATGTACATATATCGAAAAAAAAAAATTTTTTTCAACCCAAATTTTTTTTTTTACATATACATACTTCTGCTGCGTTAATCTGTGGTGGCTTTTTGATAAGGCTGCCCGCAGCTCCCTTTCGAAACACAGCGCACCTTGTTCGAACACGCCTAAAAAAGAAGAACGTTTAAAGAGTTTACAATGGTAAGTGGCAAATAGTACCTCGCAATACAGGATCAATCAGTGTCAAGCTGCCCAGCTGTTGTGGGATCGCCACATATTGCTGAGATTGTTGCTGTTGCAGCGCCATAGATTGCTGTGGTTGCTGTTGTTGTGGGATCGCTACATATTGCTGAGATTGTTGCTGTTGCAGCGCCAAAGGATGCTGTGGTTGGTGTTGTTGTGGAATCGCCACAGATTGCTTAGATTGTTGCTGTTGTTGTGGAATCGCCACATATTGCTGAGATTGCTGTTGTTGTTGGATCGCAAAAGATTGCTGTGGTTGCATTACAACGGACTGTTGAAGTTGCTTTCCATTCGTAAACCAGTAACGTTAAATCTCCGTCTTTTAATAGATTGAGGAGCTATAGTAATGAAATGATCAGTTAATAGTGCTATGTGTAAGAGAAAATTTTATTATGAGTTGTTTTTCACTTACCAAGGTTGAGCGTCTTCCTCGATCCAGTCGTCGAAATTAAACGATTCGTTTGAACTCATGTGTAATAATATATATGTTATTTTTTTTATTTAAAGGGTCGGTTTTTATACTTATCTTTTTGATTTTTTGATAGGTATAATTAGCAAAAATGTAGCGCTTTTAAATTTTTCCTCAGCGTCAGTTTGATTTTTTTTTGAAGTTCAAAGAGCTAACGGTACTGCTATCATTTCTGCTTCATCAGGCAGTGCTGACAATTAATTAATGTGGGATAAACTATTCTTACACAGGTAAAATAATAATGAACTCAAATATATCTGTCTCACAATCTACAGAATGTCACAGTTTTCGTCAGTACGTAATCAGCACTGACATTTAAAGTGTGAGTGTGTTAGTAAAAAAAATCAGAGATTGTCAGTATTTTGGTCATCACCTGATCAGCACTGAGATTTAGAGTGTGAGTGTGTTAGTAGAAAAAATCAGCGATTCCTGTAGGGTCCCATCAGTGTGCGCAAGTATTTTGGTGGTTTTTTTTAATTTATGCATTTATAAATTTTTCCAGGTAATTTATGCAAATTTGATGCATGTAGGTATATTATATAAATTGTACTAAATTTAAAGCCTTAACACGTTTTAGTATGGACACCTATTGGTTTATTTTTCGGTTGTTTTTGGGTTGATATTCAGATACTAGATGCTTTTTCCCAATTTTTGGACTTTAACCCATTATCGTAAGTATGAATATAAGAATAAGGTTGCCAGACAACTTAAATTTTTTCTTTTAAAATTGACTATTTTCATTATCAATTGAGTTTTTTCCCATTTTATTTGACGCATTATCATATGCATTTGACGCTTTCCCATATACTATTACGTATTCTCATTTACAAACGGCTATTCCCATATTTAATTTATGGGAATGGTGCTCCGGCCAAGAAAGTATTTCTGTCGAAACCCGCTGAACGCAGAAGAAAAATTATGAAATTTATGAAAAAATTCAACAAAATATATTGAAATTACATGTGTGACTTAGGATTCTCATAATAACATTGGTTGTAATACTTTTAACCAGGGACCGGGAGTTTTTTTATCGCTGCCCTTAAACAATAAAATGCCAATTTTTTATTTTATAGCTGGCTTTTAAAAAAAAATCAGAAAAATTAATAGGGTCCAGGTTATTGATTCTGGAGGTCCTGGGATGAAAGTAAAGTGAATGATTTTGCCCAAGGACACTATCGGTCCGATTTCCCGAAGCATCGCCTTTGAAAAAGCTGGTAAATATCAAATAAATGTAAAATTTTGTATAAAAAGTGTTGCATATTTCAAGGCGCTGTACACATTTGTTTTTATTACTTTGTGTACTTTACCAGAGAACTATTTTATATTCGGATTTTTTTAAACGTAATTTGAGGATAACCCTAGTGAAATTTTCCAGCGAACGATTTTCTGGAACATTTACATATATTTTATGGCCGAGCTTCTCTGCCAATTCAAGGCGTACTCCTTAAATTTGAACATGTTTACATCTAATATCGAATGTCGGTGTGAAGCGGCTTTGAGGTACGATCAACGTGCGTCCGACGACAGCAGGGTAACAAAGTAATAATGATCATAAATTGCACAGTACGAGAACAGACATAATATAAAATACACACATAAATAACATGGCGGATGGTGTGTATGCATATGGCTATCTTGCTTGTACAAGTGCTAATTTGTATCCAACTTGCAACAAAGGTAAAAAAAATTTTTTTCAATTTTCCTGTTTTCGGACATTAACCCATTTAGTATGGACACTTATTTGGTTTATTTTTCGGCAGGGATGGGCATTTTTCAAAATTTAAATAATTCAATAACGAAAAAATAAGAATAAAGAAACTTTTGGATAAAGATTAATTTCTATTCTTCATTCTAGTGCACAGAGATATTTTATTAATCCAATAGATGCCCAAGATGTGTACTTGATGGTAGCATTTTGTCAATTACAAAGATCCAATTCTTTATGCCTGAATCGCAATGTGGCGTTCGGTCGGTCGTGCTTCTGACAAGTGAGTAGAAATGTATGGAAATATATGAAGCAAATCGCATTGTCACCTCAAGCGTTTGATCTTAAAATTTTTGTAATATCTAATGTTCATTGCAACCCTTTATAACGCCTGAGTTTGACTTTAAGTAAATTGTTTTTTTTTTTTTTTTGATGAAAAATTATTAAATTTATGAAAAAATTCAACAAAATATATTAGGGATAACCCTAGTGAAATTTTCCAGCGAACGATTTTCTGGAACATTTACATATATTTTATGGCCGAGCTTCTCTGCCAATTCAAGGCGTACTCCTTAAATTTGAACATGTTTACATCTAATATCGAATGTCAGTGTGAAACGGCTTTGAGGTACGATCAACGCGCGTCCGACTTAACGCCAAACTGCGATTCGGGCATTATACCTTTTAAAGCCATTCAGTCATGAAAATCAAAAAAAAAATTAAAAAAACCGTCATTGTTTTTTTCAGTAATAATTATCTTAAAGTGCACAGTACGGGAACAGACATAACATAAAATCCACACATAATATAACATGGCGGATGGTGCGTATGCTTATGGTTATCTTGCTTGTACAAGTGCTAATTGGTATCCAATTTGCAACAAAGGTAGCTGCAATTGATGACATGCGTTCTATAAACAAATGAAATGAACTCAGCACTGAGCTATGACTCTGTGTCAACTCCCCCTACCGGAACACTGATAGTCATTTGATTGATCATCTGATGATCAGTGCTGACAGTTTAACTATCAGCGCTCAGTACAAAGTTTCTATAATTTTCTTAATGCGGATAGCACAAAAATGATCAAGAATTGTGTACGAGTGAGTTTTTATCTCCCTCTAACAAATTTATAATCAAGTATACACCTGTACTGTTCACTCTCATGCTATTTTTTGGATCAGTGCTGACTGTTAAATTATCATCAGTGATTGTTTAGGAAAATTTGTCAGTACTGATCATAAACCTATCACGACTGACAATTGCCAAAAATAATACATTGCTGGTTTTTTTTAATACTGCGAAAATATTTATTTATTATTAAGTATTCATATTTAAGTATTTATTTTACATTAAATAAAGTTGATTTTATTCTGAATGTTATTTGAAGCAGTGACAACGAATAACCAAAGAGCGTATATGGATAAGAGGCTGCAGTCTGAAAAACTTCACACTAGACGTCACATTTCGCGCGAAATGGGACCCGCGAAGTGTGACATCTAGTGTGAAGTTTAACGGACTACACCCTCATCCATATAGGCTCTTTGTGAAACTTCACCCTAGATGTCACACTTCGCGGGTCCCATCTCGCGCGAAATGTGACATATAGTGTGAGGTTTTTCAGACTGCAGCCTCTTATCCATATACGCTCTTTGGAATAACCTATACACATTTTAGGTTTGGATTTTATAAAAATTGTCATATTCTTTAAGAATGACACAATAAAAAATATATGGAAAAAAAATTAATATTTAAGTACTTATTTTACTTTAATGCTTTTAAAAGCTACTTATGTACATATATCGAAAAAAAAAAATTTTTTTCAACCCAAATTTTTTTTTTTTACATATACATACTTCTGCTGCGTTAATCTGTGGTGGCTTTTTGATAAGGCTGCCCGCAGCTCCCTTTCGAAACACAGCGCACCTTGTTCGAACACGCCTAAAAAAGAAGAACGTTTAAAGAGTTTACAATGGTAAGTGGCAAATAGTACCTCGCAATACAGGATCAATCAGTGTCAAGCTGCCCAGCTGTTGTGGGATCGCCACATATTGCTGAGATTGTTGCTGTTGCAGCGCCATAGATTGCTGTGGTTGCTGTTGTTGTGGGATCGCTACATATTGCTGAGATTGTTGCTGTTGCAGCGCCAAAGGATGCTGTGGTTGGTGTTGTTGTGGAATCGCCACAGATTGCTTAGATTGTTGCTGTTGTTGTGGAATCGCCACATATTGCTGAGATTGCTGTTGTTGTTGGATCGCAAAAGATTGCTGTGGTTGCATTACCACGGACTGTTGAAGTTGCTTTCCATTCGTAAACCAGTAACGTTAAATCTCCGTCTTTTAATAGATTGAGGAGCTATAGTAATGAAATGATCAGTTAATAGTGCTATGTGTAAGAGAAAATTTTATTATGAGTTGTTTTTCACTTACCAAGGTTGAGCGTCTTCCTCGATCCAGTCGTCGAAATTAAACGATTCGTTTGAACTCATGTGTAATAATATATATGTAATTTTTTTTATTTAAAGGGTCGGTTTTTATACTTATCTTTTTGATTTTTTGATAGGTATAATTAGCAAAAATGTAGCGCTTTTAAATTTTTCCTCAGCGTCAGTTTGATTTTTTTTTGAATTTCAAAGAGCTAACGGTACTGCTATCATTTCTGCTTCATCAGGCAGTGCTGACAATTAATTAATGTGGGATAAACTATTCTTACACAGGTAAAATAATAATGAACTCAAATATATCTGTCTCACAATCTACAGAATGTCACAATTTTCGTCAGTACGTAATCAGCACTGACATTTAAAGTGTGAGTGTGTTAGTAAAAAAATCAGAGATTGTCAGTATTTTGGTCATCACCTGATCAACACTGAGATTTAGAGTGTGAGTGTGTTAGTAGAAAAAATCAGCGATTCCTGTAGGGTCCCATCAGTGTGCGCAAGTATTTTGGTGGTTTTTTTTTAATTTATGCATTTATAAATTTTTCCAGGTAATTTATGCAAATTTGATGCATGTAGGTATATTATATAAATTGTAATAAATTTAAGGCATTAACACGTTTTAGTATGGACACCTATTGGTTTATTTTTCGGTTGTTTTTGGGTTGATATTCAGATACTAGATGCTTTTTCCCAATTTTTGGACTTTAACCCATTATCGTAAGTATGAATATAAGAATAAGGTTGCCAGACAACTTACATTTTTTCTTTTAAAATTGACTATTTTCATTATCAATTGAGTTTTTTCCCATTTTATTTGACGCATTATCATATGCATTTGACGCTTTCCCATATACTATTACGTATTCTCATTTACAAACGGCTATTCCCACATTTAATTTATGGGAATGGTGCTCCGGCCAAGAAAGTATTTCTGTCGAAACCCGCTGAACGCAGAAGAAAAATTATGAAATTTATGAAAAAATTCAACAAAATATATTGAAATTACGTGTGTGACTTAGGATTCTCATAATAACATTGGTTGTGATACTTTTAACCAGGGACCGGGAGTTTTATTCCTTTTATAATAAAACGCCAAAGAAAAAATTTATATTTGGAGTAATATTTTATTTGGACAAAAATAATCAGTCAACTCGGAGTTTTATTTTTTAAGGACAGCGATAAAAGAAAATTTTGGTGTTTTATTTTTTAACTCAAATTTCTGAGAGCGAGTGAAGATTGAAACAGCTTTAGAACTTTGTACAACCAAAAACACACAATCGCACAAACATACTAGGTAGCAAGGACAGAGTGTCACTAAGCTACTGTTGTTGGTATGTGGATTGTAATATAAGGAAAAATGAAATTTAAGCGAAACAAAGCTGACGGCGGTGGTAGCTCAATGGGATAGACATTGGACTACCATTCGAAACGACCTAAGTTCGATTCTCGGTTGAGGCCGCTGGAAGAAGTCTAATGAGGAGATGTGGTGGTCTCCGAAATGGATCCATAACTTCTACCAAAAAAATTGTTTTCAATTTTTCTTAATTATAAACTTAATTATAAATAGCTCATATAAAATTCACATAAAATAATTATTAAAACGGCCATGTAAAAATAAACGTAAAAACACCAAGTATTTATTTTAACGCTGTGCTAAAAAATAAAACACCAAATTTTTATTTTATCGCTGCCCTTAAACAATAAAATGCCAATTTTTTATTTTATAGCTGGCTTTTAAAAAAAATCAGAAAAATTAATAGGGTCCAGGTTATTGATTCTGGAGGTCCTGGGATGAAAGTAAAGTGAATGATTTTGCCCAAGGACACTATTTAGCCCTGGAGTTTTATAACATCGAAAAAAAATAATTTTTATTTTCGGTCCGATTTCCCGAAGCATCGCCTTTGAAAAAGCTGGTAAATATCAAATAAATGTAAAATTTTTTATAAAAAGTGTTGCATATTTCAAGGCGTTGTACACATTTGTTTTTATTACTTTGTGTACTTTACCAGAGAACTATTTTATATTCGGATTTTTTTAAACGTAATTTGAGGATAACCCTAGTGAAATTTTCCAGCGAACGATTTTCTGGAACATTTACATATATTTTATGGCCGAGCTTCTCTGCCAATTCAAGGCGTACTCCTTAAATTTGAACATGTTTACATCTAATATCGAATGTCGGTGTGAAGCGGCTTTGAGGTACGATCAACGCGCGTCCGACGACAGCAGGGTAACAAAGTAATAATGATCATAAATTGCACAGTACGGGAACAGACATAATATAAAATCCACACATAAATAACATGGCGGATGGTGTGTATGCATATGGCTATCTTGCTTGTACAAGTGCTAATTTGTATCCAACTTGCAACAAAGGTAAAAATAAATTTCTTCAATTTTCCTGTTTTCGGACATTAACCCATTTAGTATGGACACTTATTTGGTTTATTTTTCGGCAGGGATGGGCATTTTTCAAAATTTAAATAATTCAATAACGAAAAAATAAGAATAAAGAAACTTTTGGATAAAGATTAATTTCTATTCTTCATTCTAGTGCACAGAGATATTTTATTAATCCAATAGATGCCCAAGATGTGTACTTGATGGTAGCATTTTGTCAATTACAAAGATCCAATTCTTTATGCCTGAATCGCAATGTGGCGTTCGGTCGGTCGTGCTTCTGACAAGTGAGTAGAAATGTATGGAAATATATGAAGCAAATCGCATTGTCACCTCAAGCGTTTGATCTTAAAATTTTTGTAATATCTAATGTTCATTGCAACCCTTTATAACGCCTGAGTTTGACTTTAAGTAAATTGTTTTTTTTTTTTTTTTTTTTTTTGATGAAAAATTATTAAATTTATGAAAAAATTCAACAAAATATATTAGGGATAACCCTAGTGAAATTTTCCAGCGAACGATTTTCTGGAACATTTACATATATTTTATGGCCGAGCTTCTCTGCCAATTCAAGGCATACTCCTTAAATTTGAACATGTTTACATCTAATATCGAATGTCAGTGTGAAACGGCTTTGAGGTACGATCAACGCGCGTCCGACTTAACGCCAAACAGCGATTCGGGCATTATACCTTTTAAAGCCATTCAGTCATGAAAATCAAAAAAAAACTTAAAAAAACCGTCATTGTTTTTTTCAGTAATAATTATCTTAAAGTGCACAGTACGGGAACAGACATAACATAAAATCCACACATAATATAACATGGCGGATGGTGCGTATGCATATGGTTATCTTGCTTGTACAAGTGCTAATTTGTATCCAATTTGCAACAAAGGTAGCTGCAATTGATGACATGCGTTCTATAAACAAATGAAATGAACTCAGCACTGAGCTATGACTCTGTGTCAACTCCCCCTACCGGAACACTGATAGTCATTTGATTGATCATCTGATGATCAGTGCTGACAGTTTAACTATCAGCGCTCAGTACAAAGTTTCTATAATTTTCTTAATGCGGATAGGACAAAAATGGTCAAGAATTGTGTACGTGTGAGTTTTCATCTCCCTCTAACAAATTTATAATCAAGTATACACCTGTACTGTTCACTCTCACGCTATTTTTTGGATCAGTGCTGACTGTTAAATTATCATCAGTGATTGTTTAGGAAAATTTGTCAGTACTGATCATAAACCTATCACGACTGACAATTGCCAAAAATAATACATTGCTGGTTTTTTTTAATACTGCGAAAATATTTATTTATTATTAAGTATTCATATTTAAGTATTTATTTTACATTAAATAAAGTTGATTTTATTCTGAATGTTATTTGAGGCAGTGACAACGAATAACCAAAGAGCGTATATGGATAAGAGGCTGCAGTCTGAAAAACTTCACACTAGACGTCACATTTCGCGCGAAATGGGACCCGCGAAGTGTGACATCTAGTGTGAAGTTTAACGGACTACACCCTCATCCATATAGGCTCTTTGTGAAACTGAAAAACTTCACACTAGACGTCACATTTCGCGCGAAATGGGACCCGCGAAGTGTGACATCTAGTGTGAAGTTTAACGGACTACACCCTCATCCATATAGGCTCTTTGTGAAACTTCACCCTAGATGTCACACTTCGCGGGTCCCATCTCGCGCGAAATGTGACATCTAGTGTGAGGTTTTTCAGACTGCAGCCTCTTATCCATATACGCTCTTTGGAATAACCTATACACATTTTAGGTTTGGATTTTATAAAAATTGTCATATTCTTTAAGAATGACACAATAAAAAATATATGGAAAAAAAATTTATATTTAAGTACTTATTTTAATGCTTTTAAAAGCTACTTATGTACATATATCGAAAAAAAAAAATTTTTTTTCAACCCAAATTTTTTTTTTTACATATACATACTTCTGCTGCGTTAATCTGTGGTGGCTTTTTGATAAGGCTGCCCGCAGCTCCCTTTCGAAACACAGCGCACTTTGTTCGAACACGCCTAAAAAAGAAGAACGTTTAAAGAGTTTACAATGGTAAGTGGCAAATAGTACCTCGCAATACAGGATCAATCAGTGTAAAGCTGCCCAGCTGTTGTGGGATCGCCACATATTGCTGAGATTGTTGCTGTTGCAGCGCCATAGATTGCTGTGGTTGCTGTTGTTGTGGGATCGCTACATATTGCTGAGATTGTTGCTGTTGCAGCGCCATAGGATGCTGTGGTTGGTGTTGTTGTGGAATCGCCACAGATTGCTTAGATTGTTGCTGTTGTTGTGGAATCGCCACATATTGCTGAGATTGCTGTTGTTGTTGGATCGCAAAAGATTGCTGTGGTTGCATTACCACGGACTGTTGAAGTTGCTTTCCATTCGTAAACCAGTAACGTTAAATCTCCGTCTTTTAATAGATTGAGGAGCTATAGTAATGAAATGATCAGTTAATAGTGCTATGTGTAAGAGAAAATTTTATTATGAGTTGTTTTTCACTTACCAAGGTTGAGCGTCTTCCTCGATCCAGTCGTCGAAATTAAACGATTCGTTTGAACTCATGTGTAATAATATATGTGTTATTTTTTTTATTTAAAGGGTCGGTTTTTATACTTATCTTTTTGATTTTTTGATAGGTATAATTAGCAAAAATGTAGCGCTTTTAAATTTTTCCTCAGCGTCAGTTTGATTTTTTTTTGAATTTCAAAGAGCTAACGGTACTGCTATCATTTCTGCTTCATCAGGCAGTGCTGACAATTAATTAATGTGGGATAAACTATTCTTACACAGGTAAAATAATAATGAACTCAAATATATCTGTCTCACAATCTACAGAATGTCACAGTTTTCGTCAGTACGTAATCAGCACTGACATTTAAAGTGTGAGTGTGTTAGTAAAAAAATCAGAGATTGTCAGTATTTTGGTCATCACCTGATCAGCACTGAGATTTAGAGTGTGAGTGTGTTAGTAGAAAAAATCAGTGATTCCTGTAGGGTCCCATCAGTGTGCGCAAGTATTTTGGTGGTTTTTTTTTATTTATGCATTTATAAATTTTTCCAGGTAATTTATGCAAATTTGATGCACGTAGGTATATTATATAAATTGTACTAAATTTAAGGCATTAACCCGTTTTAGTATGGACACATATTGGTTTCTTTTTCGGTTGTTCCCGTTAATTTTGGTTGATATTCAGATACTAGATGCTTTTTCCCAACTTTTGGACTTTAACCCATTATCGTAAGTATGAATATAAGAATAAGGTTGCCAGACAACTTACATTTTTCTTTTAAAATTGACTATTTTCATTATCAATTGAGTTTTTTCCCATTTTATTTGACGCATTGTCATATGCATTTGACGCTTTCACATATACTATTACGTATTCTCATTTACAAACGGCTATTCCCACATTTAATTTATGGGAATGGTGCTCCGGCCAAGAAAGTATTTCTGTCGAAACCCGCTGAACGCAGAAGAAAAATTATGAAATTTATTAAAAAATTCAACAAAATATATTGAAATTACATGTGTGACTTAGGATTCTCATAATAACATTGGTTGTGATACTTTTAACCAAGGACCGGGAGTTTTATTCCTTTTATAATAAAACGCCAAAGAAAAAATTTATATTTGGAGTAATATTTTATTTGGACAAAAATAATCAGTCAACTCGGACAGCGATAAAAGAAAATTTTTTTTAAGCGAAACAAAGCAACCGGCGGTGGTAGCTCAATGGTATAGACAATGGACTACCAATCTAACGACTTAAGTTCGATTCTCGGTTTGAGGCCGCTTGAAGAAGTCTGATGAGGGGATGTGGTGATCTCCGAAATGGATCCATAACTTCTACCAAAAAATTTTTTCAATTTTTCTTCATTAAAAAATGGCCAATAGCTCATTTAAATTCACATAAAATAATTATTAGAATTAAAACGGCCATATAAATACAAACGAAAATTTTGGTGTTTTATTTTTTAACTCAAATTTCTGAGAGCGAGTGAAGATTGAAACAGCTTTAGAACTTTGTACAAACAAAAACACACAATCGCACCAACATACTAGCTAGCAAAGACATTAAGATACTGTTGTTGGTATGTGGATTGTAATATAAGGAAAATTGAAATTTAAGCTAAACAAAGCTGACGGCGGTGGTAGCTCAATGGGATAGACATTGGACTACCATTCGAAACGACCTAAGTTCGATTCTCGGTTGAGGCCGCTGGAAGAAGTCTAATGAGGAGATGTGGTGGTCTCCGAAATGGATCCAAAACTTCTACCAAAAGAATTTTTTCAATTTTTCTTAATTATAAACTGGCTCATATAAAATTCACATAAAATAATTATTAAAACGGCCATGTAAAAACAAACGTAAAAACACCAAGTATTTATTTTAACGCTGTGCTAAAAAATAAAACACCAAATTTTTATTTTATCGCTGCCCTTAAACAATAAAATGCCAATTTTTTATTTTATAGCTGGCTTTTAAAAAAAATCAGAAAAATTAATAGGGTCCAGGTTATTGATTCTGGAGGTCCTGGGATGAAAGTAAAGTGAATGATTTTGCCCAAGGACACTATCTAGCCCTGGACACTATCTAGCCCTGGAGTCGAAAAAAAATAATTTTTATTTTCGGTCCGATTTCCCGAAGCATCGCCTTTGAAAAAGCTGGTAAATATCAAATAAATGTAAAAATTTATATAAAAAGTGTTGCATATTTCAAGGCGTTGTACACATTTGTTTTATTACTTTGTGTACTTTACCAGAGAACTATTTTATATTCGGATTTTTTTAAACGTAATTTGAGGATAACCCTAGTGAAATTTTCCAGCGAACGATTTTCTGGAACATTTACATATATTTTATGGCCGAGCTTATCTGTCAATTCAAGGCGTACTCCTTAAATTTGAACATGTTTACATCTAATATCGAATGTCGGTGTGAAGCGGCTTTGAGGTACGATCAACGCGCGTCCGAAGAAAGCAGGGTAACAAAGTAATAATGATCATAAATTGCACAGTACGGGAACAGACAATATAAAATCCACACGTAAATAACATGGCGGATGGTGTGTATCCATATGGCTATCTTGCTTGTACAAGTGCTAATTTGTATCCAACTTGCGTCCGACGACAGCGGGTAACAAAGTAATAATGATCATAAATTGCACAGTACGGAAACAGACATAATATAAAATCCACACATAAATAACATGGCGGATGGTGTGTATGCATATGGCTATCTTGCTTGTACAAGTGCTAATTTGTATCCAACTTGCAACAAAGTTAAAAAAAATTTTTTTTTCAATTTTCCTTAATTAAAAACTGACCAATAGCTCTTATAAAATTAACATAAAATAATTATTAGAAAAAACTGCCATGTAAAACATACGTTAAAAAAATTATTTAAAATTGGCGATGATGCTCGCAAACTGAATATATGCACTTAATGTTCTTTTTAATTATTTGTTAAGCCAAAACACTCAAGAAAATAGACGCTGTGCGAAATTTTACGTTCAATGTGGAGATATTGCCACTGTTTTCGTTGAAACGAAAAATTAGCTGTCAAATCAGCTTATGTTACACCATAGATTTTAAAGCAATTGCTTTGACATCTATGGTATACCAAAAGAAATCTATGTTATAATGGTGCTTATTATGACAGAATTCTTTTTTGTGGAAACGCCGGGTAAGGTAGTTGCAATTGGTGGCACGCGTTCCATAAATCAATGACAAGAACTCAGCACTGAGCTATGACTCTGTGTCAACTCCGGTCAGTGTGTGCACATATTTTGGTTTTTTTGAAATTTATGCATTTTTACTTTAGCCCTGTTTTTATTTAAGCGTATATACATCTGCGGTTAAATTTTGTATGGATTTCGTTTATTTGTCGGTGTTCCCGCTAATTTTGGGTATGATATTCAGCAGGGATGGGCATTATTCAAAATTTGAATAATTCAATAATCAAAAAATATGAATAAACTTTTATTCTTCATTCAGAAGCTTTTGAATAAAGATTAATATCTATTCTTCATTCTAGTGCACAGAGATATTTTATTTATCCAGTAGATAGCCCAAGATGCGTGCTTGATGGTAGCATTTTGTCAATTACAAAGATCCATTGTGCAGAGGCCCATTGTGATACCACAAGAAGAAAACAGATTACTCCTCCTTTTTAAACCAGTTTGATAATCTAATGAAATTCACCAGATCCTTTATGTCGACAACCGCGACTTTAGATAGACTATCCAGGAAAGGTGTCCCAAGAAAGCATCGTCTGGCGCTGTTAAGAGCCGGGCAATGGCAAATGAGGTGTTCGATTGTCTCCTCTTCCTCATCATATTTGCAGCTTCTGCAGCATCTACGGTAGGGTGCACCCAGTCTCTCTGCATGTTTCCCGATGAGGCAGTGTCCTGTGAGCACCCCCACAAGGTTCGAGATTTCCTCTCTTCTTAGAGCACTGATAGGCAAAATTGAAATGCAACTGTATTAGTGAGAGCGCCGTAAAAGCGCAAATCAATTGGTTCGTTTTCGTTTAGTCGCTTGATGGCCCTCAATGAATGCGGTCGTTTATAAAACCGACAAGCATGCGTACATATGTATAAGTAATTATGCTTTTACATATATAAATATGCGCAAACAAGCGACATTCACCCACGATGTTGCTACTCCACTTGCTGAGCGACGATTAAATCGTTTACAAAAGAAAGAGCATAACGTGTCTGTGTGATTTGAGCGCGATCAATTGATCTATGAAACGCCTATCACTGTCTTAGAGTACATATTTGACGAGATCGCTTGTGGTCCCAATTCGGCAGGGTTTGTCTTGATGTTCGACATACTGGGTTCTGTTGCCATCTACCGCTTGCTAGTTTGCTGTTTAAGCATTAGCTTGCATGTGGTTTTTACATTCGGTTTTTTTTTTAAACGTAATTTGAGGATAACCCTAGTGAAATTTTCCAGCGAACGATTTTCTGGAACATTTACATATATTTTATGGCCGAGCTTCTCTGACAATTCAAGGCGTACTCCTTAAATTTGAACATGTTTACATCTAATATCGAATGTCGGTGTGAAGCGGCTTTGAGGTACGATCAACGCGCGTCCGACTTAACACCAAATTGCGATTCAATCATGAAAATCGTATCTCTAAAAAAACCGTCATTGTTTTTTTCCCCGCTAGCAATATTTGCTAGTAAAAACCAATTAGGGCTAATTTGTATCTAACGCCGAAACTCCACAAGAGAAAAATTATGTTACTTTTGCCTACCATTATCATGTCTAATATCCATGTTTTCATATGCGTGGGCACTTCATTGTGTTATACCATCATTTGTAAAATGGCGCCGTGTACGCAGAAGCACTTAGACAGTTAAAAAAATTGTTTAAAATTAGCGATGATGCTCGCAAACTGTATATATGCACTTAATGTTTTTCTTAATTATTTTTTAACCCAAAGCACTCAAGCAAAATGGACGCTGTGCGAAATTTTACGTTCAATGTGGAGATATTGCCACGGTTTTCGTTGAAATGAAAAATTAGCTGTCAAATAAATTGCTTTGACATCTATGGTATACCAAAAGAAATCCATGTTATAATGGTGCTTATTATGACGGAATTCTTTTTTGTGGAGACGAAGGGTAAGGTAGTTGCAATTAAGGCATCGAATCCCGAAGCCTTTTGGCAATCCCGGGATTTCGGGATTTGAAAATGACAATCTCGGGATATGGGGATTTTTCGGGATTACCTAAGAGATTGTTACCTTTTGAAATTTTGTTTAAAAAACATACACATATGAAATCCCAAAGAAATCCATGTTATAATGGTGCTTATTATCATTGTATATAGTTTGGTCACTCAAATGGTCTTCTTCTTCTTCAATTTAAAAAATGCGTATGTGTTTGTGCGAAAATGAAGAGAATGAAGGAATCAATGCTGTGCAATTTCGTAGAATTGCTGTTACTCCCAAAATGGGAGCAAATTAGTTAGGATTTATTCCGTTTCTACTGAATTTCTTTCTTCACTACGAAAACGATTTTAATAAAAATATATCACATCCTAAATAATAAAGTGACACAATTCAAAATTTTTTTAAATCGACTTTTCATCATCTAGCGATTGCCAACAAAAAAAACTCTGACTGAAAATAGCCATTATACGTGGCCTTTTGCCATGTCATTGCTTGTAAAGGAAAAAAGTTTTTTTGCTCCAGAAAATTTTTGAATTTTGAGTTGTGCCACTTTATGATTTAGGGTGCGATATATATTAATTTTTTCCGCATATCGGCGCATGTGCACACACAATAACAAATAAATGTGTAGAAATAACATTAAAATAGTATTGAGTTGATTTTACATTTTAACTAGATAATTTTGCAATTTAAGCTAGTTAAATTAACACGGAATGGTTGTGTTAAATTAGCAATAATATCTTTTTGATTTTACCTTAAATTTATTGTTAATTAACTGGATTGATTTTACAATTTACAAAAATACAATATATGTACATTCAATAAAAAAAAGTGCTTCGGTATTGTGAGATATGGCAGTACTCCTGGTAAAATTTCAAACTATGAGGAAGAAGAAAATATTTTACATTAAAAAATTTTAGAAATAAAAATGTGTTTCACCTTTAAGTCACCTGCAAACTGAAAATATAAATGGAAATGCCATTATCACTAACTTCCAATAGCGCTAAACACTTCCCACGGCACCGCACCAGATTTTATTTTTATTTAAAAAATAATAATTGCATTTTGCACGAACAACAGAACTCCAAATGTTAAAAAAAAAATTGTGTATGTTTGGACGTTCTTTTTTTTAACATTTTTTTAGTTTATATTGACCTTTCATCATGTTAAATAAACCAAATTCCAAATGACATTTAGGAATAAAATTTTATATTTGAATCATAGTGTATATTTTAAAATTGCCCAATGTTGCATCAACACTAAAATTTGGTTGAATTTACCAAAATGTCAAATGACAAAAGCTGAAATCATGTTTCAAAAATCGTGTAATTTGAAAAAAATTGTTGCTGTTCTATGTGTAAAGATCGATCGTGTTAATCTTACATGAATTAAAAGTTGCATATACGCGAACGAAGTAGTAAAGGCATTGGTATCCGTACATTCCCTTTTCTATATTTCTAGCAAAAATGTAGTAATAGAGCAGTACGAGAAAGTGCAACCCTGCTTATACGAAAATGTTCAAAAGGAATTAAAAAAAATTTGAATTCAAACGGCCATTTTGCATGGCGAAACCCAACAAACATTTAGGTGAGATATCGGTTTGAGAATGACTCAAGAACTAGTCCTTTTCTAAAATCTCTAACGTTAGACGACGACTCGAGAAGCAGTCGAGAATCATAGCGATTTCAAACAAAATGGGACATAATTCTCAAATTTAGAAAATCATATTTTCCGAATTGAAATGCAATGTAGTTTTCTAATGAGATTCTAATGAGAATTCGCAAATACTTATTTTTCTAATCAGTCTCCAATTTATTTCTAGTGTAGTTTTCTACCTTCGCTTTGGATTAGAGATAAGTTTGAGAATTACATTCTATACCAGTAGAGATTGTGTTTGCTGATAAAACGCTGTGCAAATTCATACTTTTTAATTAATGCCTGGATGACTTTGAACGCTTTGGTTGCTTTTTAAATTTGGATAGATCCCAATTAGCGCGAATCCAATGTTGGAGAAAAGTCTCAATCATATTACCAATAAACTAAAAATAAGTGAAGAATAAAATTTAAAAAGGAAAAAGGATTCAACTAATATTTGTGTATAAAATGTTGTTACTATTTTAAATGCATAACAAAAAAGTCAGGAGATAAGTTAAACAGAAAATCATAATTGTTACATTTTTGTTCCTTTATTTCAATCGGATGAGCGTTTGTTGTTCAAAAGCTTTATCCTGACGTTTGATTTTGGTTGGAGAATATCGATAGAATTCAAGTCAAATCAGTGAAATTCAAATGCATTCAAAAATGCTTATTGGGTAGCAACGATTGGCATCATGGATATTTCATTTTTGTTTTGAAAAAATAAATGTGTATCTATATTTTTGATACGTACAGTAAGTCGCAGTGAAAATGAGCCACGTTTTGTTGTCCGAAGTTTTATGAAAATAAAAAATTATACACAAACCGATTGAAAACCAAGATTATATACTTAGGTGTATTTTATAATAAACCGCAATTTAGTATTTCAAAAAATATTTGATTGAAAAGTTCATGAAACGGGCTCACAGTGAAAGTTAACCACTAAGAGGAATATGCCCTAAAACGGTTTTAATACTTTGTTGCATTGTTTCAACAGTTCAATTACTCTATTCCTAATGAATTAAATATAATACAAATTTTATTAGCATGCAATGTGTTTAATTCATCTAACAAAACACGATTTTTACGCGATCTAGCGTATATTGTCTGATAAGTACACCTTTTAAAATCGAAAAAAAAAATTGCCTGAATCCCCTTTTATATAGATTGTGTATACCTATAATTAACACATAAAGTAAGATGTGAACTGTAAAAATATATAAGAGAAAAATAATAATTCTTGAGAGAAACTTTAAGTATTTAAATTAGAGCTGCTAGAAGAATTACTTTGATTG
Organism: Urophora cardui; assembly: GCA_960531455.1. Classification (NCBI taxonomy): domain Eukaryota; kingdom Metazoa; phylum Arthropoda; class Insecta; order Diptera; family Tephritidae; genus Urophora; species Urophora cardui. The sequence continues at coordinate 87,085,470 of OY482673.1, read as the reverse complement.
TTTTTGTTTTTCATCATTTCTGGCATGTTGTTGAAAGTTTTCCGTTGCAAAGAAATTAGGAAAGTCAAGTAAAAGTTAACAAAGATATTTAATAATAAAAATTTGTGAATAAATGATGGCTCACTTTCACTGTGACTCACTGTATTCCCATCAAAACAAACTTCAACCATGGGAATTGTTGTTGCAAAAAGTGACAGGCACATTATGTGTCAATGGGAGAATGGGAAACTAAATAAACCAAATGTGAAGAAGAATCGACCACAGTGTCGTATTCAAACGTAGTAAAATCTTCACAAGAAAATATCCAAAATTGCTAATAAAATCAATTAAAGCTCAAAAATATGTTAATTTTTTGTTATTATCGCTACAAATTTAGCATTAGAAATTCAATTCACACAATAATTTGAAAGATTTAAAGATTTGAAAATTCATTTGAATTTTTTTTCTGTAAATTTTGCACAGCACTGCATTGTGACAGGCACAACATGCCAAACGATCAGCTGAGAGTGTCGCAACTTATAGATATAAACTATGTTTATTATGAGGAATTATTTTTTGTGGGGTCAAAGGGTAGGTAGTTGCAATTGATGGCACGCGTTCCATAAATTAATGACATGAACTCAGCACTGAGCTATGACTCTGTGTCAACTCCGATCAGTGTGCGCACATATTTTGGTGTTTTTGGAATTTATGCATTTTTAAATTTTTCCAGGTGATTTAGGCAATTTTGATGCATGTTTTCGGTCATTAACCTGTTTTAGCATGGACACTTATTTCGTGTATTTGTCGGTGTTCCCGCTAATTTTGGGTATGATATTCAGCAGGGATAATAATAAATAAGAATAAACTTGTATTCTTCATTCAGAAAATTTTGGATAAAGATTAATTTATATTCTTTTTAATAGTGCACAGAGATATTTTATTTATCCAGTAGATAGCCCAAGATGTGTACTTGATGGTAGCATTTTGTCAATTACAAAGATCCAATTCTTTATACCTTTTATAGCCATGCAATCATGAATATCGAAAAAATCTCTAAAAAACCACCATTGTTTTTTCCCCGCTAGCAATAGACCAGAGGCGGTGGCTTCATACAAGCCGAGAAGCCCGGCTTGCGTACACATTTTGGTTCATTTCATACGAATTGAATTGAAATTGACGTGCCCCACGGTTTTATTTTAGTCTAGTCTATGCAAATGTTTATAATTCCCATGACTATCTATTTTATTATTTTTTCGTTTTTAGTACATTTATCTTAAACATTGCAATGTATGTATAACATAAAACCGTTTAACTTAAAAAGTTTTTTACCTATTTTTATTTTCTAGTTTATAGTTTTTATTTCGCATTCTGTTTAATTCCTTTAGTGCTTCATTATTGCAAGGTTTCTTGCCCGTTAGTTTATTGCAGTCCAACGCCTCTATACGTAGTCCCTGCAAAGTTCTTAATCTACTAAGAGCCAAATCGGACCATAAATGCGATTTTTGTAAATATAGCGACCCACGCGCCACCTAGCGGAATTTTTTTTTAAAGAAAATATTTCTTATCAAGGTAGTAATACATGTTCCGAATTTCAGCCAAATCGGACCATAAATGCGATTTTTGTAAATATAGCGACCCACGCGCCACCTAGCGGAATTTTTTTTAAAGAAAATATTTCTTATCAAGGTAGTAATACATGTTCCGAATTTCAGCCAAATCGGACCATAAATGCGATTTTTGTAAATATAGCGACCCACGCGCCACCTATCGGAATTTTTTTTTTTCATTGTCATCGGGGTTATACATGCGTACAAAATTTCAGATTAATCGGTTGACAGGAAGAGGGTGAAATTTGAATTACTAAATTTGACCCAAGAATAAAACAAACGGGGTGAGCTAAATAAAACCGTTTAAAAAGGGTTGGTTGTGATTTTTGGCGACTATTGGCACAATATCAAGATAATTTTAAAAAGCGGTGGAAATCAAATTGGACCTCAGTTTTTCAAACACTGAAGCACCCATTTTTTAGGTATTAGACAAATACACTTGCTACTGCTGAACTTTCCGACGGTATAAGAAAACTAAAAATACCTCTGCGCTTTTATGTAAGATTTCCCTAGCGCACGTTTTTATATTCAAGAATTATGTATTATGTAAATACGAAATTTTTTAGTTTAAAAATGTTCAGAGTAAAATTGCAAAATCAAGAAAAAACAATGTTAATTTAAAAATGTTTATTTTTATTTTAACAACAAAAAAAATTTAAACGAGAAAAAACCATCTTCAAATACCCGAATTGTTCAAATGCCAGTACAAACATACGCGTAATAAACAAACAAAACGAGCGTTCGAGCATTGAAAAGCATTTATTCGGGCCACTCGAAAATGTTAAAAAGAAATCGAGAACTCTATATCAAAGTCAATGACGGAACGCATCAGACTTTTAAATAATACAGCAAAGGAAATTACATAAATGGCTAATGGTTATGCTTCACACATAGGCTTGCCCAGGCAATTTATGCTAGGTCCGCCACTGATTAAGGGCCGTTTACTCAACCTTTGATTAACGCTAACCACGGTTAAAGTTCGGTTAAACATCATTATCGACTTCATCAAACCATGTATTTAACATATGGTCGATAATGCAGTCTATGGCTTAACCGGACCTTTGTCCTCCGGTTAGCGTTAATCAGAGGTTGAGTAAACGGCCCTAAGACAACTATTTGATTATTTTAATTGATTTAGTCAACTAAATTTATATTGGTACAGCAGCGTAACAAAGCAATAATGATCATAAATTGCACAGTACGGGAACAGACATAAGATAAAATCCACACATAATTAACATGGCGGATGGTGCGTATGCATATGGTTATCTTGCTTGTACAAGTGCTAATTTGTATCCAATTTGCAACAAAGGTAGCTGCAATTGATGACATGCGTTCTATAAACAAATGAAATGAACTCAGCAATGAGCTATGACTCTGTGTCAACTCCCATCAGTGTGCGCAAGTATTTTGGTGGTTTTTTTTAATTTATGCATTTATAAATTTTTCCAGGTAATTAATGCAAATTTGATGCATGTAGGTATATTATAAAAATTGTACTAAATTTAAGGCATTAACCCGTTTTAGTATGGACACATATTGGTTTCTTTTTCGGTTGTTCCCGTTAATTTTGGTTGATATTCAGATACTAGATGCCTTTTCCCAACTTTTGGACTTTAACCCATTATCGTAAGTATGAATATAAGAATAAGGTTGCTAGAAACTTACATTTTTTCTTTTAAAATTGACTATTTTCATTATTCCCACATTTAATTTATGGGAGTGGTGCTCCGGCCAAGAAAGTATTTCTGTCGAAACCCGCTGAACGCAGAAGAAAAATTATGAAATTTATGAAAAAATTCAACAAAATACATATATTGAAATTACATGTGTGACTCAGATTCTCATTATAACATTGGTTGTGAAACTTTTAACCAGGGACCGGGAGTTTTATTCCTTTTATAATAAAACGCCAAAGAAAAAATTTATATTTGGAGGAATTTGGACAAAAATAATCAGTCAACTCGGAGTTTTATTTTTTAAGGACAGCGATAAAAGAAAAATTTGGTGTTTTATTTTTAACTCAAATTTCTGAGAGCGAGTGAAGATTGAAACAGCTTTAGAACTTTGTACAACAAAAACACACAATCGCACCAACATACTAAGTAGCAAAGACAGAGTGTCATTAAGGAATGTCATTAAGCTACTGTTGTTGGTATGTGGATTATAATATAAGGAAAATTGAAATTTAAGCGAAACAAAGCTGACGGCGGTGGTAGCTCAATGGGATAGACATTGGACTACCAATCGAAACGACCTAAGTTCGATTCTCGGTTGAGGGCGCTGGAAGAAGTCTGATGAGGGGTGGTCTCCGAAATGGATCCATAACTTCTACCAAACAATTTTTTTAAATTTTTCTTAATTATAAACTGGCCAATAGCTCATATAAAATTCACATAAAATAATTATTAGAAAAAACGGCCATGTAAAAACATACGTTAAAAAAAATTGTTTAAAATGGCGATGATGCTCGGAAACTGTATATATGCACTTAATGTTCTTTTTAATTATTTTTTAAGCCAAAACACTAGCAAAATGGACGCTGTGCGAAATTTTACGTTAAATGTGGAGATATTTCCACTGTTTTCGTTGAAATGAAAAAATTAGCTGTCAAATCAGCTAATGTTACACCATAGATTTTAAAGCAATTGCAATCTATGGTATACCAAAAGAAATCTATGTTATAATGGTGCTCATTATGACGGAATTCTTTTTTGTGGAAACGCCGGGTAAGGTAGTTGCAATTGATGGCACGCGTTCCATAAATCAATGACATGAACTCAGCACTGAACTATGACTCCGTGTCAACTCCGGTCAGTGTGCGCACATATTTTGGTGTTTTTGGAATTTATGCATTTTTACATCTCTTCTGCGTTCAGCGGGTTTCGACAGAAATACTTTCTTGGCCGGAGCACCATTCCCATAAATTAAATGTGGGAATAGCCGTTTGTAAATGAGAATACGTAATAGTATATGTGAAAGCGTCAAATGCATATGAGAATGTGTCAAATAAAATGGGAAAAAACTCAATTGATAACGAAAATAGTCAATTTTAAAAGAAAAATGTAAGTTGTCTGGCAACCTTACCCCCTTATTATGGATTGTCATACGATAGCTATCGGCCGCTTGCAAGCGTATCGCATAAAATGAGTTTCCATATTATGAATTCCACACGCCCGCTAGGTGCACTATCGTGAATGACATTTGTTTAGAGTTCAATTAGTTATGCGTTAACTTTATTTCCATTACAGTCAATCGGGTTTCACACGATAGAAATTATTTCGTAATACGAAGTACCCGAATGCACGCGTTTAGCGTGTATCGTATTAATTCGTAATAGGCCCCTTATTCTTATATTCATACTTACGATAATGGGTTAAAGTCCAAAAATTGGGAAAAAGCATCTAGTATCTGAATATCAACCAAAATTAACGGGAACAACCGAAACAATAAACCAATAGGTGCCATATTCAAACGGGTTAATGCCTTAAATTTAGTACAATTTATATAATATAGCTACATGCATCAAATCTGCATAAATTACCTGGAAAAATTTATAAATGCATAATTAAAAAAAAACACCAAAATACTTGCGCACACTGATGGGAGTTGACACAGAGTCATAGCTCAGTGCTGAGTTCATTTCATTTGTTTATAGAATGCGTGTCATCAATTGCAGCTACCTTTGTTGCAAATTGGATACAAATTAGCACTTGTACAAGCAAGATAACCATATGCATACGCACCATGCGCCATGTCATATTATGTGTGGATTTTATGTTATGTCTGTTCCCGTACTGTGCACACAAAGCCGCTTCACACTGACATTCGATATTAGATGTACATGTTCACCGCCACTAATATATTTTGTTGAATTTTTTCATAATTTAATAATTTTTCTATTTGTTGTTTGCCGGCTCCAGGTCGTAATAAAAACAATCAAAATATTTTTATATTTTTGATGCCAATATATTTCGATTACTATCAGTAATCGTCTTCAGGGCCAATTTATATACACGGCCGTCCTGTATGACGTGGAGTTGTCAACTAATTTTTTGACAGCTAATTTTTCATTTCAACGAAAACAGTGGCAATTTCTCCACATTGAACGTAAAATTTCGCACAGCGTCCATTTTGCTTACGATAATGGGTTGGGAAAAATCATCTGCACCATTTCCAATTGTAAATGAGAAAGCGTCACACTTAAATTGCGGAGGTGTTAGTTGAATATAAGATTATTAAATTGTAAATGAGAAAAATAAGAATAGCAACTTGTAAACAAGAAAATGTGAATTGAAAATAAGAATTGTCAATTGTAAATACGAAAGAGTCAATTAAATAGCCGTTTGTAAATGAGAATTCGTAATAGTGTATGCGAAAGTTATTTTTTAAGGCAAAACACTAAAATGGACGCTGTGCTAAATTTTACTTTCAATGTGGAGATATTGCCACTGTTTTCGTTGAAATGAAAAATGAGCTGTCAATATAGATTTTAAAGCAATTGATTTGACATCTATGGTATACCAAAATAATACTATGTTATAATGATGCTTATTATGACGGAATTGTTTTTTGTGGAGACGCCGGGTAAGGTAGTTGCAATTGATGGCACGCGTTCCATAACCCGGCGTCTCCTCACAACAGAATTCCGTCATAACAAGCACCATTATAACATAGATTTCAAATGGAGACCACCTCTGTCTTCTGGTATAACAGAGATTCCAAAGCAATTGCTTTGACATGATTGCCTTAACATGAGCAGTCAGTTTGATGATTTGATAGCTAATTTTTCATTTCAACGTCTCCACGTGGCTAATCGTGATTCAGTTTGACATTTCTCTTTCTTGTTCTTCTTAAATCTTTGTATGTTTGCTTAGTTTTGCGTCTTTGTTTTGGTCTGAGTCAGATTTCGATAGATTTTCGATACAAAATTAGAGAAGCATCGATATCATCGAGGTTGGCAAGATGATTGAGAATGAAACGGTGTTTCAATCTTCACTCGCTCTCGGAAATTTGTATGGAAATTGGCGAGTTTCGGCACTGTTTTCCGTGTCGAAGCGAGATTGACAGAGAAAATGCAGAAAAAAAGAGCGGAACACGTTTTGTGGAGACATGGTATAACCGAATTGCATAAATTTGGTATCAGATGATTCAGTAAGCTTTTAATTGGTGGGAAAAATTAAAAAATAGGCAATTGATTTAGTCAACTAAATTTATATTTGTACAGAAGGGTAACAAAGTAAAAATTATCTTAATTTGCACAGTACGGGAACAGACATAACATAAATTCCACACATAATATAACATGGCGGATGGTGTGTATGCATATGGTTATCTTGCTTGTACAAGTGCTAATTTGTATCTAAAGCTTAGTATTGACCTCTCAAGAAACGCAAAAGTTTCATATAAAATGACGTACGAGAAATGCTCAAGAAATTTTTCTTGAGAACCTTTCTTGAGAGAGTATCGACCTCTCAAGAAATTTAGTACACTTTTTTAATACTATTTTTCAACGTTATGTGAACACAGCAACACTGGTTTTGCCAAGAAATATATCATCGAGCATTTATTTCTTAAAGAAATTTTGACGTTAGTTGCGTATTGAAAAAAAATCGTGAAAATCGTTAGTGAAAATGGCAAAAAAGAAACGAAAAATAGATTTTTCTAATGATGCAAGGGCATAGTTGGCATCGATTTGTCAAATTTTATTCCATTCCGGCCATCAATATACAACAGTTTACCAGTAATATAAGGTCATCCTCGTCGCTTTCGATGATTTCCTAAAATAACAAAATAAAACTATTGAAAACATATATTTAAAGCTTTTATTTAATATTTTTAAAGAACTTACTAATTGCTTATGTTTACAAAAAGGTTTATTTTGTTTACGTTTTTGATGCTCTTCTTCATTTCGCTTGGTATTCACGGTGGATTACTAAACGTCAAAATTTCTTGCCTACTACTATTTTTTACTCAAGAAATAAATCCAAAAATACCAAGTGAAATGAAGAAGAGCATCAAAAACGTAAACAAAATAAACCTTTTTGTAAACATAAGCAATTAGTAAGTTCTTAAAAAATATTAAATAAAAGCTTTAAATATATGTTTTAAATAGTTTTATTTTGTGGTTATTTTAGGAAATCATCGAAAGCGACGAGGATGACCTTATATTACTGGTAAACTGTGGTATATTGATGGCCGGAATGGAATAAAATATGAGAAATCGATGCCAACTATGCCCTTGCATCATTAGAAAAGTTGTGCATTCTATTTTTCGGTTCTTTTTTGCCATTTTCATTAACGATTTCCACGATTTTTTTTCAACACGCAAAAAAAGTCAAAATTTCTTTAAGAAATAAATGCTCGATGATATATTTCTTGGCAAAACCTGTGTTGCTGTGTTCGCATAACGTTGAAAAATAGTATTAAAAAAGTGTACTAAATTTCTTGAGAGGTCGATACTCGCTCAAGAAAGTTTCACAAGAAAAATTTCTTGAGCATTTCTTGTACGTCATTTTATATGAAACTTTTGCGTTTCTTGAGAGGTCGATACTAAGCTTTAACGCCGAAACTCCACAAGAGAAAAATTATGTTACTTTTGTCTACCCTTATCATGTCTAACATCCATGTTTTCATATGCGTGGGTACTTAATGGTGTTATAACATCATTTGTAAGATGGCGCCGTGTACGCAGAAGCACTTATAGCCCAACCAGTCAACGACGCACGCACGTAGCCCGTGTCAGCTGACACAACCTGTCTTATGGAGTTGTAGTGTAAATGCCCACTCACCAACGCATGACGAAGGTCCCTTTAACGCACGTATCGTAGAAACCTAGCTCAGTTTGATTTTTCACGTAATAACGTGTCAGCTGATTGCTCTCTTTGCAACAGGGTTGCCGGAGCGATCATTTTGTAGTAAATTAGTACGAATCTTTCAATATGCTCCCAAAGTACCTCAATAACTATTCCGAATGTTGCCGATTATAAAATTATGTTAACATAAGTGTATTTTTTTTTTTAAATATGGAGATAAAATGTAATAAAAAAATTTAAGTTTTTTCTTGCGTTTTTTTTACTAAATTTGACTATTGCCGCAATTGTTTTTTTACAAGGAAATAAAAATGTAAATAGAGAAAATGAAGGTTTTTTGGCGTTTTTATACTCAGCTGTACTAGTACACAGAGTATTATAGTTTTAATCACATAACGGTGGATTGTAATAGAATGAAATAATCGAGATAGATATAGACTTATATATATCAAAATGATCAGGGTGAAAAGAGAAATCGATTGAGCCATGTCCGTCCGTCCGTCCGTCCGTCCGTCTGTCCGTCCGTCCGTCTGTAAACACTCTAACTCGCGCAAAAATTGAGATATTTTGATGAAATTTGGAATGCAAGTTGGTATCGAGGCTGGGACGGTTGGTATTGAAAATGGGCGAAATCGGAACATGACCACGCCCACTTTTCCTATATAGAAAAAATCGGAAATTTGGTATCTCAGTCCCTAATATAGCTGGAGCGATAAAATTTTACTCACATGTTGAGCTCAGGCCCCTATGAAGAAATTGTATGAAATTTTGGAAAATGGGCGTTGCCACGCCCACTTATTAAGGGTCAAACATTGAAAGTTTTATGAGTCATAACTCAGAAAACGTTGAAGATATATCGATGAAATTTGGTGCGCGTGATTTACTTACTTAGGCAAATGTTTTGACGGAAAATTGTCAAAATCGGTTGACGGCCACGCCCACTTTTATATATGTGTATTATAAAGTGACCTAATAAAAACATTTTAAGCGATATCTCTGTCAAATATAAAGATCTATCACTGAAATTTTGTGGCATGAGTCCAAATAATTCACTGACTGTCGTAGAGTGCAGACGTGTTTTGTGCGCGCTCTCGCAAAGTTTGTTTCTTTCGTGTTCAATATGGATGATTATTGTGGTAAATGCAATAAGATGTTTGCACGGGGTGATACTATGGTAGTACCGTGCAGTGGTTTTTGTAGGAAGATATTCCACCGTGCTTGTTGTCATGGGCCAATATCTGAATATGACATTAAGCTTCTTAAAGCAAATAGACATATCTGCTATCTTTGCCCAGAGTGTGTGATTTTGCCTGAAAGGTTGACTAAGACATTGGACACCTTCATGTTGGTGCAAAAAAATGGCTTAGACTCCATCATAACTACAATTAAGGGTCAATTTGGTGAAATAAAAAAAGAGGTTGCTGATATTCAAAAAATTTGTCATCTGAGTTGCGACAACAACAACAGTGTAGCAACTCAAATAAATTCTCTAAAATCAGACTTTTGTGCTTTAAAAGACGTTGTTGCTAAAACTGTAAATTCAAATACAAAGCGTAGTGATTTAGCTAATACAAATAAAAAGAAGCTTGCAAAGTCATCGACCCCTGTGGTAAATATTTCTCCCTCAACTGACACTGAGAGTATGGCTAATATTGTTGGTAACATAGCTGATCGACGGCCTGCTCGCCTATTGGCTGAAACGTGCTCTGTGAGTGGTGGTGATAATCTACCACTTTGCTCTCCTGCTGCTGAAAATAATTCTGTTGCTGTTGTTGGTATATCTACAGGCGGTTTGCCGCCTTCTCGCCCGGCAGTAAATTTGTGCTGTGTTGGAGGCAAAAGTACACCACCTTGCTCTCCGGCTGCTGATAAAAATGATAATGTTCTGCCAACTACTTCTAAACAGACGTTGACTGTGACGTCGCCGATGCAACTGCCTATGGCTGCTAATAATTGGATTACAGTGACTAATAAAAAAGTTCCTAGACAAAGAAATGCAGTGGTTGGGCGCTGTGAAAATAATGAGCTTGAGGTATTTACTCGCTATAGGTGGCTTCATTTATCATCATTTAAGCCTTCAGTTACATCAGGTGCTATAATTCACTATATCACGAAACGCACCTCTGTTGTGAAAAAAGATATTATTTACATGAAGTTAGTGAAAAAAGATACAAATCCGGATTCCCTAAATTACATTAACTTCAAATTGAAGGTTCCTGAGCATCTATGTGCTAATCTTATGAAGTCGGAATTTTGGCCGAGTAATGTAAATATACGGCGTTTTCGGTTTTTTCAAAAGGAAGGGGAGCAGCTTTCCCAAGACTAGCTGTTCCACGTAGCCTAAAACAAGCAACTTCTTCTCGTAAACATGTAAAAATTTATTATGAAAACGCTTCTGGACTACGTGGAAAGTCTGATATTGTGCGTATGTTCAGTTCGCATTTAGAGTTTGATGTTATTGTTATTGTTGAGACTTGGCTCAATGCGAATTTCTTCGATGCGGAATTATTTGACCTAACCCAATATGATGTATTCCGCAAAGACCGGGATCCTATAAAAACTGGATGCAGTAGAGGAGGCGGTGTGTTAATTGCTGCTCGAAACTATCTTCAAGCCTCACTCTTTATGCTACATGATAATGATACTGTGATCGATCAATTATGTGTACGAGTTCGTGGTTCGCTCGGCTTGCTATATATCTGCGCATCCTATATTCCTCCAAATAGTGGTGATAACATATATAAGATGCATGTTGATAATTTAATAACACTTCACAAGAACATTGGAGACAACCAAGTATGTGTACTTGGTGATTTCAACTTATGTAGTTTGAGTTGGTCAGCTTTTGACAATAATTTATTTTTAACACCTAATAATGTAATTAGTTTCGCTGAGTCCTATGTTATTGATAATTTCTTAAGCATTGGTTTAACCCAAATTAACCATGTTTGCAACAATTTTGGTCGTTTTCTAGATTTGGTTTTCATTTCCTATAATGTCAAATTTAATATAGCACAACCATCTTCTTCAATATCTCGCCCGAATTCGCATCATTCACCGTTGGAGTTGGATTTCGAATTTTATGAGTTTTTTGATGACGCATCAATAGACAGTAAAATTTCTTTTAATTATAAATGCTGTGATTTTAATGCTTTAGATATATTGATGAGTGAATTAAATTGGGATCATATGTTCCGTGATATTGAAGTTGAGGGATGCTTTAGTATATTTAAAGCGCATGTATATGACTTATTATGTTCGTATGTACCAGTTCTAAAGCCCAAAAGGTATAAGCTTCCTTGGTTCTCGAAAAACCTAAAGCGTCTGAAAAATCTGAGAAATAAGTTTCATAAGAGGTTCAAGTCAACAAATCGTCATTGCTTCTTCCTTAAGTACTGTCATTATAGAAAGGAATTTTGTAACTTAAATAACTTGCGTTATAAGAGCTATATTCGGGACTTTGAGAATAACATTAAGCTGAATCCCAAACAATTTTGGTCTTATATAAAATCTAGAAGAATTTGTTCAAATATACCTAAGTCGGTTTTTTATAAAAGTGCATGCGCTGCATCGGTGTCTGAAGCTGCCAATCTATTTGCGGAATTCTTTTCATCCAATTTTGTATCGGATGATGTGGATGACAGTTTGGGACGTGAAAACCTTTCAAATATAATTTCCACCTTAGATTTTGGTTCCCTAGTGCTTACTGAAGATGATATCATTGTAAGTATTAAAAATATAAAATGTTCTTATCAGACTGATATTGATGCATTCTCGGCTGCTTTATTCAAAAATTGCCTATCATTGGCCAAGCCACTAACGCACATCTTTAACAAATCCCTTTCTGCAGGCCTATTTATAGATGACTGGAAACGTACATCAATCACGCCAACCTATAAAAGCGGTAATAAATGCGATGTCGAAAATTATAGACCGATCAGCAAGCTGTCTTCGGTGGCTAAGATTTTCGAAAATATAATTAAGACCAAACTTTATTTTAATGTCAAACATTTGATATGTCCAAATCAGCATGGATTTGTTACGGGTAAATCCACAATTACTAATCTTGCTGTCTTTACTGAGGATTGTTTCTCAACATTCCGTAATGGATACCAACTAGATGTTATCTACACGGATTTTTCTAAAGCATTTGATAAGATTTCGCATAAAATACTGTTAAAAAAACTGGCCTCTATGGGTATCCATTCAGTATTTCTGGATTGGATTAAGTCATACCTACATCGCAGAAGTAGTGATGTGGTCATTGATGGTGTTTCGTCTAAATCATTTATTGCGACTTCAGGGGTTCCTCAAGGTAGTATTTTGGGCCCATTATTCTTCATTCTTTTTATAAATGATATTAATTCCTGCTTTAAATACGCTCAATTTCTTCTTTATGCTGATGATCTGAAAATTTATTTGGAAATCAAAAATTATGATGACGCATCAAAATTACAATCCGACATCAATAAGCTTAATGCCTGGTGTGCAAATAATAGTATTTTTATCAACATCAAAAAGTGTCACAAAGTAACCTTTTCAAAGTTAAAAAACCAAAACCCTATTATGTCAACTTATTCAATAAATAATATCTGCTTGGACTCGGTTAATGAGATAAAGGATTTGGGAGTACATTTTGATTCGAAACTCACTTTTATTACGCACTTAAATAGAGTGATAGCGGACGCATTTGCTATGCTTGCATTTGTGAGACGAAATTCTAAAAATTTTACTGATCCTTGCACACTAAAGGTTTTATATTCAGCATTTGTTCGCTCTAAAGTAGATTATGCATCTTTTATATGGAGACCCCATCATTTAATTCATATAAATCGTTTGGAAAAAGTACAGAGGGTATTCATACGATTTGCCTTGCGCTCTTTAAACTTTAATGAACCCTTGCCCTCTTATTCTTCTCGGTGTCAACTAATCAGTCTACCTAATTTGCGTAATAGAGCAGTTATTCAGGCTATCTCGTTTTTAATGGGCATAGTGATAGGGAATGTTGACTGTCCCTCAATTCTTGAGAATATACATTTCTATATTCCCAGTCGGAATTTCCGTAATTTTAATGTTTTCAGAGTTGGCTTAAGCCGAACGGTATACAGCGCAAATGCACCATTAAATAGAACTATGTCTGAGTTTAACTATTTATCAGGTTTCTTTGATATTGACTTTACTGATCCGATACAGACTGCTCTTGAACTGAACTCATATCTTGCGCGCACTTAACTTCCGGTTTACCTTTATATTTAAGTGAAACTTTTGTATATGTATACGCATATCTCATTGAATTTTTCGTTTTCTGCTATATTTTTACTATGTATCTATTCAGATCATAAATTTATACTTATTTGTTATATTAAATTACGCTTAAATGTCTGTGTAAATATGAACTATTTTAGACATCAATAAATAAATAAATAAATAAATAAATATGAACATAAAACGAAAACCACAAAAATTTTGGAAAATGGGCGTGGCACCGCCTCTTTTTATAAACAGGAATATACGAGATTTCTGAGCCCATAACTCGACAAATAATTTATATATAATGACTAAACTTGGTGTGTACACTTTTATTACTTGTGGTAATACATGTTGAAAATTTTAGCGAAATCGGTTGACGACCACGCCCACTTTTATTATATTATAAAGTGACCTAATAAAAACATTTTAAGCGATATCTTTGCCAAATGTAAAGATAATTCATTGAAATTTTGTGGTTTGATTTCTACAATAGACCAGAAACAACAAATAGAAAAATTTTGGAAAATGGGCGTGGCACCGCCTCTTTTTACACAAAGGGATATACGTGATTTCTTAGCCTATAACTCGACAAATAATTGAGATATTATGACGAAACTTGGTTTATACACTTTAATAACATGTGTTAATAGCCACGCAAAAATTTATTGAAATCGATTTATAACCACGCCTACTTTTTAAGAAAGATATATCTGGAACACTCTTTGGGAATTTGTAACGTGACATCTTTATAACTAGAAGTCAAAAAGGAATGAAATTTTGCACAAAGAATAATATTCATATGCTTAGTTGGATGACTGATAAAAATGTTGAAAATGGGCGTGGCTACGCCCACTTTATGCAGCACTCGCCTTATATAAAGTACACCGTGTTTCCATCAAACGCAAACAAACTATGAAAACATACAGCTGAGTTCTAATGTTCGATTCCACTCGAACTTAGGCTTCCTTACTTGTTTTTTTTACTAAATTTTACTACATATTGTATCAATCGTTTTTATTTGTTTTTATATGGAGATAAAAATTTAAATAGAAGAAAATTAAGTTTTTCCTGCTGTGTTTTCTTTACTAAATCTGACTATTGTGGATATTTTTGACTGTTGCATTTAATACATTTGACTATTAGGCATATAACTTTTTGCAATTTTTGGAAATACGAAAAACGGCATACTATAGTCGAATAGAGCATAAAAAAGTATGAACCCCATTATTTTTTTTTTTTGCGAAATTGCAATAAAGTTTCCTCGCAAAACGAAATTACTTTTTTATCAGAACTGCTGAAAAAAACAAAAAAAAGTTTTGTACATCTGCGCAGAGCGTGCAATTAAAATTGTGCAAGACATTTTACC
The DNA here is from genome assembly GCA_960531455.1 of Urophora cardui. Lineage (NCBI taxonomy): Eukaryota > Metazoa > Arthropoda > Insecta > Diptera > Tephritidae > Urophora > Urophora cardui. The sequence continues at coordinate 87,070,453 of OY482673.1, read as the reverse complement.
ATTGTGTAAATCATCATATACTTTAAACTTAAAACTTATTTCTTACTATAACAATTGACAAAAATGTAAAAATAAAAATATTAAAAAAAAATTAAAAAAAATCTGACTTATTAGAAATCCATTTTTGCGCGGAACGTTTTTGAACCGAAATCACCTAAAAAAGTGATATTCATTACTTGTACAATATTTGCCACCACGTGGTGGTATGCCAAATTTTTCGTCAAAATTTGTTATATGCCTAATGTACATATTCTTAAAAGCCTTTAAGAAATAGTAGTAGAAAATGTAGAAGCACGGAGTCAGAAGTAAACAAAACTGCCATTAATATTTGGTTTTAAATTATCATGATACAACATTTTCAATTTAAAAATTTATTTATTAATAAATTCTATGAATAACACGATTTTCAAGAAAAATTACTACGAAACCAAACACAAGTTACTACGAAATCAAAAACTGCATGTATACTTTGCTGTACAATGGTAACGCTGTTATTCAACTCATTCCAAACAAACCAAAAACAATGCAGAATGTAAACAAAGGAAAACAACTGATTCTTGCGTTGGGTATGCGTGCCTTTACGTGCGTGAATGGTGTCGATTTTCAACTATTGCGTGAGGTAACTGAGAGATATGACGCCGTCGGTCAATGGTTGGACTATTAGACAGTTAAAAAAAATTGTTTAAAATTAGCGATGATGCTCGCAAACTGTATATATGCACCCTATGTTTTTCTTAATTATTTTTTAAGGCAAAACACTCAAGCAACATGGACGCTGTGCAAAATTTTACGTTCAATGTGGAGATATTGCCACTGTTTTCGTTGAAATGAAAAATTAGCCGTCAAATAAATTGCTTTGACATCTATGGTATACCCAAAGAAATCCATGTTATAATGGTGCTTATTATGCGGAGTTCTTTTTTGTGCAGACGAAGGGTAGGTAGTTGCAATTGATGGCACGCGTTCCATAAATTAATGACATGAACTCTGCACTGAACTATGACTCTGTGTCAACTCCGATCAGTGTGCGCACATATTTTGGTGTTTTGGAATTTATGCATTTGAAAATTTTTCCAGGTGATTTAGGCAATTTTGATGCATGTTTTCGGACATTAACCCGTTTTAGCATGGACACTTATTTCGTTTATTTGTCTATGTTCCCGCTAATTTTGGGTATGATATTCAGCAGGGATAATAATAAATAAGAATAAACTATTATTCTTCATTCAGAAAATTTTGGATAAAGATTAATTTATATTCTTCATACTAGTGCAGAGATATTTTATTTATCCAGTAGATCGCCCAAGATGTGTACTTGATGGTAGCATTTTGTCAATGCAATTGATGACACGCGTTCAATAAACAAATGACATGAACTCAGCACTGAGTTATGACTCCGTGTCAACTCCCATCAGTGTGCGCTCGTATTTTGGTGGGGTTTGGAATTCATGCAAATTCGATGCATATCTATATATTAATAGGCTAAAATTTTTCCCATACAAACAATTGCCAGGCTGTTTAGCACATTTAACATACTCATATCCACATAAAATTCATATGGATGTGTCAGGCCCGTAGCTAGGGGGGGGGCATTGTGGGGCCTACCTTAAAAAGGCCAACAAGATGAATTATTATAATCTAATCCCACTGTGAGCGAACAACACCAAAAGCGCGGAATTGATTACTAAGTGTGCTAATCAGTGATGCCGTTTTGATGCAATCGTATCAAATTTGATACTTTTTTAAGCCCAAGATACGTTATACTTTTTATTTTGACGTAGAACAAATTTGATACCTTTTTAATCAGCATCAAATAATTATTCATTTTTAAGATTTTCTAAAAATTGTAACAACCTGTGTTTGCCGCGAAAGTTTGTGAAAGTCTTGAGAATACCAAAAATGGGCAACATTTTATCAAACTGTATAGTAGGCATCACTGCCCATGGCAGGCATGAGCACTGCTCACTAACACAGGTTAGCTAACTAAACAGCTGATTTTTAATTTCCACAGTATCCACAGAAAACATAAACAATTTACATTAAATGATCTTGATCAGTTCTTACGTGTTTTGTATATGGAGTTTTGAATTTTTTATGTTAACAATTATTTTAATAGCTTTTATGATTTTCTTGAATTAAATTGAATTCGAAAAATCTAAAATGGTACCTAACTATTCAACGATGTCACGCTGAAAAAACGAAAGCAGCTTATTTTAATAATTTTAATTTTTTTCAAAAATTTTTCAGTGATACAAAAAAAAAAAATTGTTATACGGGTTAAAGCCTGAAAACAGCTTTTTTGATTAATTTAAGTTTTTTTCCAAAAAATTTTCGGTGATACGAAAAAGACCATGAAAGTATAAATTTTTGATACCAAATTTTTTGAGGCTGCGGCAACACTGGTGCTAATCTAAAACATTTTACTCGATGGAAAAATCAGGTGTCTAAATTTTCTATGGTTATCGTTTAATCATTTTCGAGAGTTTTTTCTCACCTTGACTTGCGTGCATACAGGCGACCCACATACCAAATTTAAAGATCTCCACATCTAAATCTGGAAGCTGAACCATCTTGTTGGCTTATTCTCAATGAGTGTTGCTTATGTACTGTCACAATAATTATGTGTCTACAAATAGGTATTAAATGTACGGGGAAAATTTTCCAACAGTCTACCACGCGTTGAAAAAAAGTCATTGGGGGCTGCAGAGGAGGTCCTTCTGATTCTAAATCCAAAAGTCCCGTCGACCGGAGATGTTTGTAAGTTGTAAAATTTACCAAACAAACCCCCAAAACTGTGTACGATTACCGAGGAAAGGCACTTATAAAAACATGCACATATGTATATATGTGTGTAGAACACTTTTTTTCTTCGAAAGTCATTTTTCTCGGACCGTGGTTCCTTAATGTAAAGCCGTCCCTTTCGGTAGACAGATGGAAATCTGAGCCAATGTACGTCACTGATATATGTATGTGCTGATTGATTTTGGAAGCCATGCCTCGATGTAAGATTAATTGTGATACATTATTTACTTCCGCCCTACCTTAAACCAACGCTGCCCTACCTTAAATTTAAGTCTAGCTACGGCCCTGGGATGTGTTCGAATGTGTCGGTCGGTCACGCTTCTGACAAGTGGACTACCAATCGAAACGACCTAAAGCCTGGTTTTCATTAGGTCAAATTCACTGACGTCAAATCACTGTCCTAGATGACAATATGTCATTTTGAGTCAAATGTGTTTTCATTAGGTTTCAAAAACTGACATGAAGTCGATAGAGCAGTGTGGGTCAAAGATTGCCGTCAAATTTTGGTGTCAGTTGATTGACAGTCCGTTTTCATCTCCGCTGTCAAACGTGAAGTAAAAGCTTTTGACAGCCGGACAGCAAGGTCAGTTTTCTCACCCGTGGTTTTCTTGTGGTGGTGCTATTTCTAGGTTGCACAAAAACTTGGAAATCGTTTACTAATAACTCTTCCATTTTCTGATATTAAAATACTATTAACAAAATAAGTAAATAAATTTATAATACTCGCACAATCACAATTAGCTGTGCGCTCGACAAACCAGGGCCCCGGTGCAAAGGATTTTTTCGTTTGCCCCGCTTCCAAAATTTTTTGCTGCTCTTATGCCCATATGACACTACGTTTTTTTTCCGGTATTCTACAAGGTTTTTTGGAGTGAAGGAGATGGTCAAATACAGTTTTGCGTTGGTGCAAGCGAGCAAGCTATATTGAAAAAACCAAACGAAATACCAACAAAATACCATCTAGGCAGGTTTTTCTGACAATTGTTTTAAGTTGACAACTATAAAATAAATTATATATAAAATAAAAAATATATGGAAATACAAATTTTAAATTTGCCTCTTGTAAGCTTCTGCTTTGGCCGTAAGGGGAAAGAAGATGTCCGGAAGAAAAAGTATACTGCGCACTGGCTTCTCTTTATAACATGGAATACACAGCTACTCTGCCATCTGAGTTTCATAACTTTTATTGCAGTAATTTAAATTCAAATTTCCAAAAAAATTAATTCTTGAAATAAATATTATTTTCATTTAGTTTGAATGGCAATCAAATTGTTTTTGAGGGAGTTTTTGTCTCTTTTCAACCTACAGAAGAATTGTTTTGGTATTTTGACTTTCGGTGAATTTCCAAATCAAAAAAAAACAAGAAAAAAACGTAGTGTCATATAGGCAATAGCTCCCATCCTTTTTTTGCATAGGGCTCCGTTCTCGCTCCAATTTTTTATATATTGGCTCCGCTTCAAATCGACAAGACTGTTTTAAATCAGATACGACAATTTTTAATGATGAAAAGAGACGCTCAACGCTTACCTGAGATAAAGGTAAACTCGAACTATTTGGCGTAATCTAGGGTCGCTTTAAAACCATCTTCGGTTTTAAACCTACCTTTATTCTCTATAGAAGGCCTGCTAAACGCTCTCGTATTGAAAGTACAAAGCTCAATACATCTACGAAATTTTTATATGCATTGAAACATTTTTTGCTCATTTAGATTTTTTTATGAATTCCAATAAATTATTAAGGGTCTTCATCTAAAGTGGTAAACTGCTGGTAAATGCGGTAAAGTGATAAAATATTAATTGTAATAAATTATCTGTCAAAATTTGTATGAAAGTATACTTAAGCAAAGTTTATCACTTTACCGAACGATTTTGTTGCGTAAATTTATAAATTTCGGTAAAACTCAAGTCTGACACATTGTCAGTTTTACTTTTTCAATTTAAAAGAAGAAATTGTGGTTTCCTTCGGCATTTTTTTTTTGTTTATTTTATTGGGTTTTTTTATTTATTAATCAAGTTGACACTGACAAGAGTTTAAACAATTATTTACCAAGGTGGTTTCATGTAAAAATGCGGATAAACTGATAAACTTTAAAAATTTATTACTTTATCACTTTAGATGAAGACCACTATTATTTTAGAATTTATTTTCAAATGGTAGTATCACATACATACAAATTTTTTTTATTTTTTATATGAAAATTATTTGAATACAAATTTTTTACAGTGCTTTCATATTTTGAATTTTTTTTCATTATACTTTTGCTATTGTATATTTCGATTTCTTACGGCAGTTCTCGGGAGCTGTAATACAAAGTGCCTTTGCTCTGCACATAAAATATGAATCATAGGCACATATGTACATATAAAATTTTTTTTATATCTGAGTGCTTATGGCAGTGCAAAGAAAATCTTATTTTTATATTTTTATTCGAAGGCTTTTCTTAACAAATCAGAAAAAATCGATTAAAAACCATGGACGCAAAATCAGTGAGCCATTTACAATGTTACGATCAAATTTTGTAAATAAAACAAAATATCATGCAGAAATTTCATTAAGTATATAAATCTACCTTGGCTGTTATAGCAAGTTTAATATACCTACATGTTTTTATTTATATCTTTTTATTGAATTAAGTTATAAGAATGGGGTTTTTACAGAAATATAGAGTTTTAAAAGGAGAATAATGTGGTATATGTAACTCAAAATCTTCTTAAGTCGACTTAAGCGGTTATTGCTTGTGGCCACAGATATAGATGTATAAAGAGCTAGTGATTTTTAACTCCACTTCCAGCTTCTACCTGTAATTTGAGCTCCAGCTCCGCTCCGTGAAAAAGCCATAGCTCCTTAGCTCTTCGCTCCTTGACACGCTCCGTGGCCCTGCGAATCAGCTGTGAGCTTGACAAATGAAACAAGTTTGCCAACACGCTGGCAAATGAATTTTGTGTGTCAAATGTTGCCCAATGCGCTGGCAAACTACAATTTGAGTGTTTTCATATGGCTGTCATTTTATATGACAGCGAGTGGTCAAAACTGACTGCAAACGCATTTGACACAATATGCCAACCCGTTTTCATTTGTTTGACAATATTTGACGTCATATATGACCTAGTGAAAACCAGGCATAAGTTCGATTCTCGGTTGAGGGCGCTGGAAGAAGTCTGATGAGGGGATGTGGTGGTCTCCGAAATGGATCCATAACTTCTACCAAAAATTTTTTTCAATTTTTCTTAATTATAAACTGGCCAATAGCTCATATAAAATTCACATAAAATAATTATTAGAAAAAACGGCCATGTAAAAACATACGTTAAAAAAAATTGTTTAAAATGGCGATGATGCTCGGAAACTATATGCACTTAATGTTCTTTTTAATTATTTTTTAAGCCAAAACACTCTACCAAAATGGACGCTGTGCGAAATTTTACGTTAAATGTGGAGATATTTCCACTGTTTTCGTTGAAATGAAAAAATTAGCTGTCAAATCAGCTAATGTTACACCATAGATTTTAAAGCAATTGCAATCTATGGTATACCAAAAGAAATCTATGTTATAAAGGGGTGCTTATTATGACGGAATTCTTTTTTGTGGAAACGCCGGGTAAGGTAGTTGCAATTGATGGCATGCGTTCAGCACTGAGCTATGACTCTGTGTCAACTCCGGTCAGTGAACGCACATATTTTGGTGTTTTTGGAATTTATGCATTTTTACATCTCTTCTGCGTTCAGCGGGTTTGGACAGAAATACTTTCTTGGCCAGAGCACCATTCCCATAAATTAAATGTGGGAATAGCCGTTTGTGTATCAAGGTAGGTGCAATTGATGGCATGTATTCCATAAACCAATTACGTGAACTCAGCACTAAGTTATGACTCTGTGTCAACTCCCATTAGTGTGCGTACGTATTTTGGGGGTTTTTGAAATTTATGAATTTTTACATTTTTCCAGGTGATTTCGGCAATTTTGATGCATGTTTTCGGACATTAACCGAGTTAGGGCCGTCTACTCAACCTCTGATTAATGCTAACCGGAGGACAAAGGTTTAAGCTATGTGCTGCATTATCGACAACATGTTAAATGCATAGTTTGATGAAGGCGATAATGATGTTTAACCGAACTTTACCGTGGTTAGCGTTAATCAGAGGTTGAGTAAACGGCCCTTAGTATGGACACCTATTTGGTTTATTTTTCCGCAGGGATGGGCATTTTTCAAAATTTAAATAATGCAATAACGATAAAATAAGAATAAAGAAACTTTTTGATAAAGATTAATTTCTATTCTTCATTCTAGTGCACAGAGATATTTTATTTATCAATAGATGCCCAAGATGTGTAGCATTTTGTAGTTACAAAGATCCAACTCTTTATGCCTAAATCACAATGTGGCGTTCGGTCGGTCGTGCTTCTGACAAGTGAGTAGAAATGTATGGAAATATATGAAGCAAATCGCATTGTCACCTCAAGCGTTTGATCTTAAAATTTGTGTAATATCTAATGTTCATTGCAACCCTTTATAACGCCTGAGTTGAACATTTCTCTACTAAGTCGGGCGTTTGACATTAAGTAAATTGTTTTTTTTAACATGGCGGATGGTGCGTATGCATATGGTTATCTTGCTTGTACAAGTGCTAATTTGTATCCAATTTGCAACAAAGGTAGCTGCAATTGATGACATGCGTTCTATAAACAAATGAAATGAACTCAGCAATGAGCTATGACTCTGTGTCGACTCCCATCAGTGTGCGCAAGTATTTTGGTGGTTTTTTTTAATTTATGCATTTATAAATTTTTCCAGGTAATTAATGCAAATTTGATGCATGTAGGTATATTATAAAAATTGTACTAAATTTAAGGCATTAACCCGTTTTAGTATGGACACATATTGGTTTCTTTTTCGGTTGTTCCCGTTAATTTTGGTTGATATTCAGATACTAGATGCTTTTTCCCAACTTTTGGACTTTAACCCATTATCGTAAGTATGAATATAAGATTAAGGTTGCTAGAAACTTACACTTACTTACTTTTTTCTTTTAAAATTGACTATTTTCATTATTCCCACATTTAATTTATGGGAATGGTGCTCCGGCCAAGAAAGTATTTCTGTCGAAACCCGCTGAACGCAGAAGAAAAATTATGAAATTTATGAAAAAATTCAACAAAATATATTGAAATTACATGTGTGACTCAGATTCTCATTATAACATTGGTTGTGAAACTTTTAACCAGGGACCGGGAGTTTTATTCCTTTTATAATAAAACGTCAAAGAAAAATTTATATTTGGAGGAATTTGGACAAAAATAATCAGTCAACTCGGAGTTTTATTTTTTAAGGACAGCGATAAAAGAAAAATTTGGTGTTTTATTTTTAACTCAAATTTCTTGGAGCGAGTGAAGATTGAAACAGCTTTAGAACTTTGTACAAACAAAAACACACAATCGCACCAACATACTAAGTAGCAAAGACAGAGTGTCATTAAGGAATGTCATTAAGCTACTGTTGTTGGTATGTGGATTGTAATATAAGGAAAATTGAAATTTAAGCGAAACAAAGCTGACGGCGGTGGTATCTCAATGGGATAGACATTGGACTACCAATCGAAACGACCTAAGTTCGATTCTCGGTTGAGGGCGCTGGAAGAAGTCTGATGAGGGGATGTGGTGGTCTCCGAAATGGATCCATAACTTCTACCAAACAATTTTTTTCAATTTTTCTTAATTATAAACTAGCCAATAGCTCATATAAAATTCACATAAAATAATTATTAGAAAAAACGGCCATGTAAAAACATACGTTAAAAAAAATTAATAACTTTTTGGTTGCTTGTTTTTCCGACAGGGTAGGAATATGATGTATTGTGGAACGATTTTCCGTCATCCCTTGTCAAGTTTGGTTTGTCTCCAAACCAAACTTGACAAGGGATGACGGAAAATCGTTCCACAATACATTAAAAAAAATTGTTTAAAATGGCGATGATACTCGGAAACTGTATATATGCACTTAATGTTCTTTTTAATTATTTTTTAAGCCAAAACACTCTAGCAAAATGGACGCTGTGCGAAATTTTACGTTAAATGTGGAGATATTTCCATTGTTTTCGTTGAAATGAAAAAATTAGCTGTCAAATCAGCTAATGTTACACCATAGATTTTAAAGCAATTGCAATCTTTGGTATACCAAAAGAAATCTATGCTTATTATGACGGAATTCTTTTTTGTGGAAACGCCGGGTAAGGTAGTTGCAATTGATGGCATGCGTTCAGCACTTAGCTATGACTCTGTGTCAACTCCGGTCAGTGTGCGCACATATTTTGGTGTTTTTGGAATTTATGCATTTTTACATCTCTTCTGCGTTCAGCGGGTTTCGACAGAAATACTTTCTTGGCCGGAGCACCATTCCCATAAATTAAATGTGGGAATAGCCGTTTGTAAATGAGAATACGTAATAGTATATGTGAAAGCGTCAAATGCATATGAGAATGCGTCAAATAAAATGGGAAAAAACTCAATTGATAATGAAAATAGTCAATTTTAAAAGAAAAATGTAAGTTGTCTGGCAACCTTATTCTTATATTCATACTTACGATAATAGGTTAAAGTCCAAAAATTGGGAAAAAGCATCTAGTATCTGAATATCAACCAAAATTAACGGGAACAACCGAAACAATAAACCAATAGGTGCCATACTCAAACGGGTTAATGCCTTAAATTTAGTACAATTTATATAATATACCTACATGCATCAAATTTGCATAAATTACCTGGAAAAATTTATAAATGCATAATAAAAAAAAAACACCAAAATACTTGCGCACACTGATGGGAGTTGACACAGAGTCATAGCTCAGTGCTAAGTTCATTTCATTTGTTTATAGAATGCGTGTCATCAATTGCAGCTACCTTTGTTGCAAATTGGATACAAATTAGCACTTGTACAAACAAGCAAGATAACCATATGCATACGCACCATGCGCCATGTCATATTATGTGTGGATTTTATGTTATGTCTGTTCCCGTACTGTGCACTTTAAGATAATTATTACTGAAAAAAACAATGACGGTTTTTTTAGTTTTTTTTTGATTTTCATGACTGAATGGCTATAAAAGGTATAATGCCCGAATCACAATTTGGCGTTAAGTCGGACGCGCGTTGATCGTACCTCAAAGCCGCTTCACACTGACATTCGATATTAGATGTACATGTTCACCGCCACTAATATATTTTGTTGAATTTTTTCATAATTTAATAATTTTTCTATTTGTTGTTTGCCGGCTCCAGGTCGTAATAAAAACAATGAAAATATTTTTATATTTTTGATGCCAATATATTTCGATTACTATCAGTAATCGTCTTCAGGGCCAATTTATATACACGGCCGTCCTGTATGACATGACTAATTTTTTGACAGCTAATTTTTCATTTCAACGAAAACAGTGGCAATTTCTCCACATTGAACGTAAAATTTCGCACAGCGTCCATTTTGCTTACGATAATGGGTTGGGAAAAATCATCTGCACCATTTCCAATTGTAAATGAGAAAGCGTCACACTTAAATTGCGGAGGTGTTAGTTGAATATAAGATTATTAAATTGTAAATGAGAAAAATAAGAATAGCAACTTGTAAACAAGAAAATGTGAATTGAAAATAATAATTGTCAATTGTAAATACGAAAGAGTCAATTAAATAGCCGTTTGTAAATGAGAATTCGTAATAGTATATGCGAAAGTTATTTTTTAAGCCAAAACACAAAAATTTTATTTGTCTATGTTCCCGCTAATTTTGGGTATGATATTCAGCAGGGATAATAATAAATAAGAATAAACTTTTATTCTTCATTCAGAAAATTTTGGATAAAGATTAATTTATATTCTTCATACTAGTGCACAGAGATATTTTATTTATCCAGTAGATCGCCCAAGATGTGTACTTGATGGTAGCATTTTGTCAATTACAAAGATCCATTGTTTTTTCCCCGCTAGCATGCATTAAGTACGCGAAGAACAAAATGGGTAACAATGTACTAATGACCTTAAATTGCACAGTACGGGAATCTACATAACATAAAATCCACACATAATATACCATGGCGGATGGTGTGTATGCATATGGTTATCTTGCTTGTACAAGTGCTAATTTGTATACAATTTGCAACAAAGGTAGCTGCAATTGATGACACGCGTTCAATAAACAAATGACATGAACTCAGCACTGAGTTATGACTCCGTGTCAACTCCCATCAGTGTGCGCTCGTATTTTGGTGGGGTTTGGAATTCATGCAAATTCGATGCATATCTATATATTAATAGGCTAACATTTTTCCCATACAAACAATTGCCAGGCTGTTTAGGACATTTAACATACTCATATCCACATAAAATTCATATGGATGTGTCAGGCCCGTAGCTAGGGGGGGGGAGGGCATTGTGGGGCCTACCTTAAAAAGGCCAACAAGATGAATTATTATAATCTAATCCCACTGTGAGCGAACAACACCAAAAGCGCGGAATTGATTACTAAGTGTGATAATCAGTGATGCCGTTTTGATACAATCGTATCAAATTTGATACTTTTTTAAGCCCAAGATACGTGATACTTTTTATTTTGACGTAGAACAAATCTGATACCTTTTTAATCAGCATCAAATAATTATTTATTTTTAAGATTTTCTAAAAATTGTAACAACCTGTGTTTGCCGCGAAAAATATATATTGTGAAAGTCTTGAGAATACCAAAAATGGGCAACATTTTATCAAACTGTATAGTAGGCATCACTGCCCATGGCAGGCATGAGCACGGCTCACTAACACAGGTTAACTAACTAAACAGCTGATTTTTAATTTCCACAGTATCCACAGAATACATAAACAATTTACATTAAATGATCTTGATCAGTTCTTACGTGTTTTGTATATGGAGTTTTGAATTTTTTATGTTAACAATTATTTTAATAGCTTTTATGATTTTCTTGAATTAAATTGATTCGAAAAATCTAAAATGGTACCTAACTATTCAACGATGTCACGCTGAAAAAACGAAAGCAGCTTATTTTAATAATTTTAATTTTTTTCAAAAATTTTTCAGTGATACGAAAAAAAAAATTGTTATACGGGTTAAAAGCCTGAAAACAGCTTTTTTGATTAATTTAAGTTTTTTCCAAAAAAATTTCGGTGATACGAAAAAGACCATGAAAGTATACATTTTTGATACCAAATTTTTTGAGGCTGCGGCAACACTGGTGCTAATCTAAAACATTTTACTCGATGGAAAAATCAGGTGTCTAAATTTTCTATGGTTATCGTTTAATCATTTTCGAGAGTTTTTTCTCACCTTGACTTGCGTGAATACAGGCGACCCACATACCAAATTTAAAGATCTCCACATCTAAATCTGGAAGCTGAACCATCTTGTTGGCTTATTCTCAATGAGTATTGCTTATGTACTGTCACAATAATTATGTGTCTACAAATAGGTATTAAATGTACGGGGAAAATTTTCCAACAGTCTACCACGCGTTGAAAAAAAGTCATTGAGGGTTGCAGAGGAGGTCCTTCTGATTCTAACTCCAAAAGTCCCGTCGACCGGAGATGTTTGTAAGTTGTAAAATTTACCAAACAAACCCCCAAAACTGCGTACGATTACCGAGGAAAGGCACTTATAAAAACATGCACATATGTATATATGTGTGTAGAACACTTTTTTTCTTCGAAAGTCATTTTTCTCGGACCGTGGTTCCTTAATGTAAAGCCGTCCCTTTCGGTAGACAGATGGAAATCTGAGCCAATGGACGTCACTGATATATGTATGTGCTGATTGATTTTGGAAGCCATGCCTCGATGTAAGATTAATTGTGATACATTATTTACTTCCGCCCTACCTTAAACCAACGCTGCCCTACCTTAAATTTAAGTCTAGCTACGGCCCTGGGATGTGTTCGAATGTGTCGGTCGGTCACGCTTCTGACAAGTGGACTACCAATCGAAACGACCTAAGTTCGATTCTCGGTTGAGGGCGCTGGAAGAAGTCTGATGAGGGGATGTGGTGGTCTCCGAAATGGATCCATAACTTCTACCAAACAATTTTTTTCAATTTTTCTTAATTATAAACTGGCCAATAGCTCATATAAAATTCACATAAAATAATTATTAGAAAAAACGGCCATGTAAAAACATACGTTAAAAAAATTGTTTAAAATGGCGATGATGCTCGGAAACTGTATATATGCACTTAATGTTCTTTTTAATTATTTTTTAAGCCAAAACACTAGCAAAATGGACGCTGTGCGAAATTTTACGTTAAATGTGGAGATATTTCCACTGTTTCGTTGAAATGAAAAAATTAGCTGTCAAATCAGCTAATGTTACACCATAAAAAAGCTTTTTGTAATCTATGGTATACCAAAAGAATTCTATGTCATAATGGTGCTTATTATGACGGAATTCTTTTTTGTGGAAACGCCGGGTAAGGTAGTTGCAATTGATGGCATACGTTCAGCACTGAGCTATGACTCTGTGCCAACTCCGGTCAGTGTGCGCACATATTTTGGTGTTTTTGGAATTTATGCATTTTTACATCTCTTCTGCGTTCAGCGGGTTTCGACAGAAATACTTTCTTGGCCGGAGCACCATTCCCATAAATTAAACGTGGGAATAGCCGTTTGTGTATCAAGGTAGGTGCAATTGATGGCATGTGTTCCATAAACCAATTACGTGAACTTATGACTCTGTGTCAACTCCCATTAGTGCGCGTACGTATTTTGGGGGTTTTTGAAATTTATGAATTTTTACATATTTCCAGGTGATTTCGGCAATTTTGATGCATGTTTTCGGACATTAACCGAGTTAGGGCCGTTTACTCAACCTCTGATTAATGCTAACCGGGGGACAAAGGTTTAAGCTATATACTGTATTATTGACAACATGTTAAATGATTGATGAAGTCGATAATGATGTTTAACCGTGGTTAGCGTTAATCAGAGGTTGAGTAAACGGCCCTTAGTATGGACACCTATTTGGTTTATTTTTCGGCAGGGATGGGCATTTTTCAAAATTTAAATAATGCAATAACGATAAAATAAGAATAAAGAAACTTTTTGATAAAGATTAATTTCTATTCTTCATTCTAGTGCACAGAGATGTTTTATTTTATTTATCAATAGATGCCCAAGATGTGTAGCATTTTGTAGTTACAAAGATCCAACTCTTTATGCCTAAATCGCAATGTGGCGTTCGGTCGGTCGTGCTTCTGACGAGTAGAAATGTATGGAAATATATGAAGCAAATCGCATTGTCACCTCAAGCGTTTGATCTTAAAATTTTTGTAATATCTAATGTTCATTGCAACCCTTTAGAACGCCTGAGTTGAACATTTCTCTACTAAGTCGGGCGTTTGACATTAAGTAAATTGTTTTTTTTTTGATGAAAAATTATTAAATTTAGGAAAAAATTCAACAAAATATATTAGTGGCGGTGAACATGTTTACATCTAATATCGAATGTCAGTGTGAAGCGGCTTTGAAGTACGATCAACGCGCGTCCGACTTAACGCCAAATTGCGATTCGGGCATTATACCTTTTATAGCCATTCAGTCATGAAAATCAAAAAACAAACTCTAAAAAAACCGTCATTGTTTTTTCAGTAATAATTATCTTAAAGTGAACAGTACGGGAACAGACATAAGATAAAATCCACACATAATATAACATGGCGGATGGTGCGTATGCATATGGTTATCTTGCTTGTACAAGTGCTAATTTGTATCCAATTTGCAACAAAGGTAGCTGCAATTGATGACATGCGTTCTATAAACAAATGAAATTAACTCAGCAATGAGCTATGACTCTGTGTCAACTCCTATCAGTGTGCGCAAGTATTTTGGTGGTTTTTTTTAATTTATGCATTTATAAATTTTTCCAGGTAATTAATGCAAATTTGATGCATGTAGGTATATTATAAAAATTGTACTAAATTTAAGGCATTAACCCGTTTTAGTATGGACACATATTGGTTTCTTTTTCGGTTGTTCCCGGGTCATTTTGGTTGATATTCAGATACTAGATGCTTTTTCCCAACTTTTGGACTTTAACCCATTATCGTAAGTATGAATATAAGATTAAGGTTGCTAGAAACTTACATTTTTGATGTGTAAACATCTTTGCTGTGGCTACGAGTAATTTCGAAAAACAGGTAAAGTTTACGCGTAAACATGTAAATGCGTAAACGAGTAAACATGTAAGTGCGTAAACGAGTAAACATGTAAATGCGTAAACCGTAAATGACCTTGGCATTGTCAGTGGTAGGTAGGTAGCTAGGCGTGTACTTACAAATGCTTGCATGCATAGTCGTGCAAATGCAAATTGTTGTTGTTGTTTTCTGCAACAATTCGACAAATAGGCAAAATAAAAAGGGCCAACCTGTTTGAACATGTATGGATATGCATCTGAGCAACATTGGTATCAAATGAAAGGTTTTGAGCAGGACTTCGATATGAAGCTCTTTTAATTGTGACCCCTAGGCCGGGTCTCCAGATATGGGTCAAAACGAGGACCCGGATGATCCTTGAATGTTTCTGAGCAATATTGGTATCAAATAAAAGGTGTTGAGCAGGGCTTTCTCATAGAGCTCTATTCATTTTATGAGTCCTAGGTCGGGTCCCCAAATATGGGTCAAAATGTTACCCCGGATTAACCCGGAATGTTTCTGAGCAATATTGGCATGAAATGAAAAGTGTTGAGCAGGACTTCTATACGGAGCTCTACTCTCTATGATTCCTAGGCCGGGTCTCCAGATATGGGTCAAACGTGGACTCTGATGATCTTGCATGTTTCTGAGTAATACAAAACAAAAGAAAATAAAAAATCTAAATTTAAAAACCAAAAACCAAAACAAACAAAAACAACAAAATAGTAGCAGTCACAATGACAACAAAAATTACAAAAACTATAGTCGCATTTTAATCCATAGAAAACCAGGAAAAAAAGGAATAAGGAAAAGGGAATAAATATCCGATTTCGAAACTGTTTACACATCAATGTTCATGAATACTCGTTATTCACGCTTTAATTTTTCTTTTAAAATTGACTATTTTCATTATTCCCACATTGAATTAATGGAACGGTGCTCCGGCCAAGAAAGTATTTCTGTCGAAACCCGCTGAACGCAGAAGAAAAATTATGAAATTTATGAAAACTGTATATATGCACTTAATGTTCTTTTTAATTATTTTTTAAGCCAAAACACTCTAGCAAAATGGACGCTGTGCGAAATTTTACGTTAAATGTGGAGATATTTCCACTGTTTTCGTTGAAATGAAAAAATTAGCTGTCAAATCAGCTAATGTTACACCATAGATTTTAAAGCAATTGCAATCTATGGTATACCAAAAGAAATCTATGTTATAATGGGGTGCTTATTATGACGGAATTCTTTTTTGTGGAAACGCCGGGTAAGGTAGTTGCAATTGATGGCATGCGTTCAGCACTGAGCTATGACTCTGTGTCAACTCCGGTCAGTGTGCGCACATATTTTGGTGTTTTTGGAATTTATGCATTTTTACATCTCTTCTGCGTTCAGCGGGTTTCGACAGAAATACTTTCTTGGCCGGAGCACCATTCCCATAAATTAAATGTGGGAATAGCCGTTTGTAAATGAGAATACGTAATAGTATATGTGAAAGCGTCAAATGCATATGAGAATGCGTCAAATAAAATGGGAAAAAACTCAATTGATAATGAAAATAGTCAATTTTAAAAGAAAAATGTAAGTTGTCTGGCAACCTTATTCTTATATTCATACTTACGATAATAGGTTAAAGTCCAAAAATTGGGAAAAAGCATCTAGTATCTGAATATCAACCAAAATTAACGGGAACAACCGAAACAATAAACCAATATGGCACCTGCCATACTCAAACGGGTTAATGCCTTAAATTTAGTACAATTTATATAATATACCTACATGCATCAAATTTGCATAAATTACCTGGAAAAATTTATAAATGCATAAATAAAAAAAAACACCAAAATACTTGCGCACACTGATGGGAGTTGACACAGAGTCATAGCTCAGTGCTGAGTTCATTTCATTTGTTTTTAGAATGCGTGTCATCAATTGCAGCTACCTTTGTTGCAAATTGGATACAAATTAGCACTTGTACAAGCAAGATAACCATATGCATACGCACCATGCGCCATGTCATATTATGTGTGGATTTTATGTTATGTCTGTACCCGTACTGTGCACTTTAAGATAATTATTACTGAAAAAAACAATGACGGTTTTTTTTAGTTTTTTTTTTTGATTTTCATGACGGAATGGCTATAAAAGGTATAATGCCCGAATCGCAATTTGGCGTTAAGTCGGACGCGCGTTGATCGTACCTCAAAGCCGCTTCACACTGACATTCGATATTAGATGTACATGTTCACCGCCACTAATATATTTTGTTGAATTTTTTCATAATTTAATAATTTTTCTATTTGTTGTTTGCCGGCTCCAGGTCGTAATAAAAACAATCAAAATATTTTTATATTTTTGATGCCAATATATTTCGATTACTATCAGTAATCGTCTTCAGGGCCAATTTATATACACGGCCGTCCTGTATGACATGACTAATTTTTTGACAGCTAATTTTTCATTTCAACGAAAACAGTGGCAATTTCTCCACATTGAACGTAAAATTTCGCACAGCGTCCATTTTGCTTACGATAATGGGTTGGGAAAAATCATCTGCACCATTTCCAATTGTAAATGAGAAAGCGTCACACTTAAATTGCGGAGGTGTTAGTTGAATATAAGATTATTAAATTGTAAATGAGAAAAATAAGAATAGCAACTTGTAAACAAGAAAATGTGAATTGAAAATAAGAATTGTCAATTGTAAATACGAAAGAGTCAATTAAATAGCCGTTTGTAAATGAGAATTCGTAATAGTGTATGCGAAAGTTATTTTTTAAGGCAAAACACTAAAATGGACGCTGTGCTAAATTTTACTTTCAATGTGGAGATATTGCCACTGTTTTCGTTGAAATGAAAAATGAGCTGTCAATATAGATTTTAAAGCAATTGATTTGACATCTATGGTATACCAAAATAATACTATGTTATAATGATGCTTATTATGACGGAATTGTTTTTTGTGGAGACGCCGGGTAAGGTAGTTGCAATTGATGGCACGCGTTCCATAACCCGGCGTCTCCTCACAACAGAATTCCGTCATAACAAGCACCATTATAACATAGATTTCAAATGGAGACCACCTCTGTCTTCTGGTATAACAGAGATTCCAAAGCAATTGCTTTGACATGATTGCCTTAACATGAGCAGTCAGTTTGATGATTTGATAGCTAATTTTTCATTTCAACGTCTCCACGTGGCTAATCGTGATTCAGTTTGACATTTCTCTTTCTTGTTCTTCTTAAATCTTTGTATGTTTGCTTAGTTTTGCGTCTTTGTTTTGGTCTGAGTCAGATTTCGATAGATTTTCGATACAAAATTAGAGAAGCATCGATATCATCGAGGTTGGCAAGATGATTGAGAATGAAACGGTGTTTCAATCTTCACTCGCTCTCGGAAATTTGTATGGAAATTGGCGAGTTTCGGCACTGTTTTCCGTGTCGAAGCGAGATTGACAGAGAAAATGCAGAAAAAAAGAGCGGAACACGTTTTGTGGAGACATGGTATAACCGAATTGCATAAATTTGGTATCAGATGATTCAGTAAGCTTTTAATTGGTGGGAAAAATTAAAAAATAGGCAATTGATTTAGTCAACTAAATTTATATTTGTACAGAAGGGTAACAAAGTAAAAATTATCTTAATTTGCACAGTACGGGAACAGACATAACATAAATTCCACACATAATATAACATGGCGGATGGTGTGTATGCATATGGTTATCTTGCTTGTACAAGTGCTAATTTGTATCTAAAGCTTAGTATTGACCTCTCAAGAAACGCAAAAGTTTCATATAAAATGACGTACGAGAAATGCTCAAGAAATTTTTCTTGAGAACCTTTCTTGAGAGAGTATCGACCTCTCAAGAAATTTAGTACACTTTTTTAATACTATTTTTCAACGTTATGTGAACACAGCAACACTGGTTTTGCCAAGAAATATATCATCGAGCATTTATTTCTTAAAGAAATTTTGACGTTAGTTGCGTATTGAAAAAAAATCGTGAAAATCGTTAGTGAAAATGGCAAAAAAGAAACGAAAAATAGATTTTTCTAATGATGCAAGGGCATAGTTGGCATCGATTTGTCAAATTTTATTCCATTCCGGCCATCAATATACAACAGTTTACCAGTAATATAAGGTCATCCTCGTCGCTTTCGATGATTTCCTAAAATAACAAAATAAAACTATTGAAAACATATATTTAAAGCTTTTATTTAATATTTTTAAAGAACTTACTAATTGCTTATGTTTACAAAAAGGTTTATTTTGTTTACGTTTTTGATGCTCTTCTTCATTTCACTTGGTATTCACGGTGGATTACTAAACGTCAAAATTTCTTGCCTACTACTATTTTTTACTCAAGAAATAAATCCAAAAATACCAAGTGAAATGAAGAAGAGCATCAAAAACGTAAACAAAATAAACCTTTTTGTAAACATAAGCAATTAGTAAGTTCTTAAAAAATATTAAATAAAAGCTTTAAATATATGTTTTAAATAGTTTTATTTTGTGGTTATTTTAGGAAATCATCGAAAGCGACGAGGATGACCTTATATAACTGGTAAACTGTGGTATATTGATGGCCGGAATGGAATAAAATATGAGAAATCGATGCCAACTATGCCCTTGCATCATTAGAAAAGTTGTGCATTCTATTTTTCGGTTCTTTTTTGCCATTTTCATTAACGATTTCCACGATTTTTTTTCAACACGCAAAAAAAGTCAAAATTTCTTTAAGAAATAAATGCTCGATGATATATTTCTTGGCAAAACCTGTGTTGCTGTGTTCGCATAACGTTGAAAAATAGTATTAAAAAAGTGTACTAAATTTCTTGAGAGGTCGATACTCGCTCAAGAAAGTTTCACAAGAAAAATTTCTTGAGCATTTCTTGTACGTCATTTTATATGAAACTTTTGCGTTTCTTGAGAGGTCGATACTAAGCTTTAACGCCGAAACTCCACAAGAGAAAAATTATGTTACTTTTGTCTACCCTTATCATGTCTAACATCCATGTTTTCATATGCGTGGGTACTTAATGGTGTTATAACATCATTTGTAAGATGGCGCCGTGTACGCAGAAGCACTTATAGCCCAACCAGTCAACGACGCACGCACGTAGCCCGTGTCAGCTGACACAACCTGTCTTATGGAGTTGTAGTGTAAATGCCCACTCACCAACGCATGACGAAGGTCCCTTTAACGCACGTATCGTAGAAACCTAGCTCAGTTTGATTTTTCACGTAATAACGTGTCAGCTGATTGCTCTCTTTGCAACAGGGTTGCCGGAGCGATCATTTTGTAGTAAATTAGTACGAATCTTTCAATATGCTCCCAAAGTACCTCAATAACTATTCCGAATGTTGCCGATTATAAAATTATGTTAACATAAGTGTATTTTTTTTTTTAAATATGGAGATAAAATGTAATAAAAAAATTTAAGTTTTTTCTTGCGTTTTTTTTACTAAATTTGACTATTGCCGCAATTGTTTTTTTACAAGGAAATAAAAATGTAAATAGAGAAAATGAAGGTTTTTTGGCGTTTTTATACTCAGCTGTACTAGTACACAGAGTATTATAGTTTTAATCACATAACGGTGGATTGTAATAGAATGAAATAATCGAGATAGATATAGACTTATATATATCAAAATGATCAGGGTGAAAAGAGAAATCGATTGAGCCATGTCCGTCCGTCCGTCCGTCCGTCCGTCCGTCCGTCTGTCCGTCCGTCCGTCTGTAAACACTCTAACTCGCGCAAAAATTGAGATATTTTGATGAAATTTGGAATGCAAGTTGGTATCGAGGCTGGGACGGTTGGTATTGAAAATGGGCGAAATCGGAACATGACCACGCCCACTTTTCCTATATAGAAAAAATCGGAAATTTGGTATCTCAGTCCCTAATATAGCTGGAGCGATAAAATTTTACTCACATGTTGAGCTCAGGCCCCTATGAAGAAATTGTATGAAATTTTGGAAAATGGGCGTTGCCACGCCCACTTATTAAGGGTCAAACATTGAAAGTTTTATGAGTCATAACTCAGAAAACGTTGAAGATATATCGATGAAATTTGGTGCGCGTGATTTACTTACTTAGGCAAATGTTTTGACGGAAAATTGTCAAAATCGGTTGACGGCCACGCCCACTTTTATATATGTGTATTATAAAGTGACCTAATAAAAACATTTTAAGCGATATCTCTGTCAAATATAAAGATCTATCACTGAAATTTTGTGGCATGAGTCCAAATAATTCACTGACTGTCGTAGAGTGCAGACGTGTTTTGTGCGCGCTCTCGCAAAGTTTGTTTCTTTCGTGTTCAATATGGATGATTATTGTGGTAAATGCAATAAGATGTTTGCACGGGGTGATACTATGGTAGTACCGTGCAGTGGTTTTTGTAGGAAGATATTCCACCGTGCTTGTTGTCATGGGCCAATATCTGAATATGACATTAAGCTTCTTAAAGCAAATAGACATATCTGCTATCTTTGCCCAGAGTGTGTGATTTTGCCTGAAAGGTTGACTAAGACATTGGACACCTTCATGTTGGTGCAAAAAAATGGCTTAGACTCCATCATAACTACAATTAAGGGTCAATTTGGTGAAATAAAAAAGAGGTTGCTGATATTCAAAAAATTTGTCATCTGAGTTGCGACAACAACAACAGTGTAGCAACTCAAATAAATTCTCTAAAATCAGACTTTTGTGCTTTAAAAGACGTTGTTGCTAAAACTGTAAATTCAAATACAAAGCGTAGTGATTTAGCTAATACAAATAAAAAGAAACTTGCAAAGTCATCGACCCCTGTGGTAAATATTTCTCCCTCAACTGACACTGAGAGTATGGCTAATATTGTTGGTAACATAGCTGATCGACGGCCTGCTCGCCTATTGGCTGAAACGTGCTCTGTGAGTGGTGGTGATAATCTACCACTTTGCTCTCCTGCTGCTGAAAATAATTCTGTTGCTGTTGTTGGTATATCTACAGGCGGTTTGCCGCCTTCTCGCCCGGCAGTAAATTTGTGCTGTGTTGGAGGCAAAAGTACACCACCTTGCTCTCCGGCTGCTGATAAAAATGATAATGTTCTGCCAACTACTTCTAAACAGACGTTGACTGTGACGTCGCCGATGCAACTGCCTATGGCTGCTAATAATTGGATTACAGTGACTAATAAAAAAGTTCCTAGACAAAGAAATGCAGTGGTTGGGCGCTGTGAAAATAATGAGCTTGAGGTATTTACTCGCTATAGGTGGCTTCATTTATCATCATTTAAGCCTTCAGTTACATCAGGTGCTATAATTCACTATATCACGAAACGCACCTCTGTTGTGAAAAAAGATATTATTTACATGAAGTTAGTGAAAAAAGATACAAATCCGGATTCCCTAAATTACATTAACTTCAAATTGAAGGTTCCTGAGCATCTATGTGCTAATCTTATGAAGTCGGAATTTTGGCCGAGTAATGTAAATATACGGCGTTTTCGGTTTTTTCAAAAGGAAGGGGAGCAGCTTTCCCAAGACTAGCTGTTCCACGTAGCCTAAAACAAGCAACTTCTTCTCGTAAACATGTAAAAATTTATTATGAAAACGCTTCTGGACTACGTGGAAAGTCTGATATTGTGCGTATGTTCAGTTCGCATTTAGAGTTTGATGTTATTGTTATTGTTGAGACTTGGCTCAATGCGAATTTCTTCGATGCGGAATTATTTGACCTAACCCAATATGATGTATTCCGCAAAGACCGGGATCCTATAAAAACTGGATGCAGTAGAGGAGGCGGTGTGTTAATTGCTGCTCGAAACTATCTTCAAGCCTCACTCTTTATGCTACATGATAATGATACTGTGATCGATCAATTATGTGTACGAGTTCGTGGTTCGCTCGGCTTGCTATATATCTGCGCATCCTATATTCCTCCAAATAGTGGTGATAACATATATAAGATGCATGTTGATAATTTAATAACACTTCACAAGAACATTGGAGACAACCAAGTATGTGTACTTGGTGATTTCAACTTAAGTAGTTTGAGTTGGTCAGCTTTTGACAATAATTTATTTTTAACACCTAATAATGTAATTAGTTTCGCTGAGTCCTATGTTATTGATAATTTCTTAAGCATTGGTTTAACCCAAATTAACCATGTTTGCAACAATTTTGGTCGTTTTCTAGATTTGGTTTTCATTTCCTATAATGTCAAATTTAATATAGCACAACCATCTTCTTCAATATCTCGCCCGAATTCGCATCATTCACCGTTGGAGTTGGATTTCGAATTTTATGAGTTTTTTGATGACGCATCAATAGACAGTAAAATTTCTTTTAATTATAAATGCTGTGATTTTAATGCTTTAGATATATTGATGAGTGAATTAAATTGGGATCATATGTTCCGTGATATTGAAGTTGAGGGATGCTTTAGTATATTTAAAGCGCATGTATATGACTTATTATGTTCGTATGTACCAGTTCTAAAGCCCAAAAGGTATAAGCTTCCTTGGTTCTCGAAAAACCTAAAGCGTCTGAAAAATCTGAGAAATAAGTTTCATAAGAGGTTCAAGTCAACAAATCGTCATTGCTTCTTCCTTAAGTACTGTCATTATAGAAAGGAATTTTGTAACTTAAATAACTTGCGTTATAAGAGCTATATTCGGGACTTTGAGAATAACATTAAGCTGAATCCCAAACAATTTTGGTCTTATATAAAATCTAGAAGAATTTGTTCAAATATACCTAAGTCGGTTTTTTATAAAAGTGCATGCGCTGCATCGGTGTCTGAAGCTGCCAATCTATTTGCGGAATTCTTTTCATCCAATTTTGTATCGGATGATGTGGATGACAGTTTGGGACGTGAAAACCTTTCAAATATAATTTCCACCTTAGATTTTGGTTCCCTAGTGCTTACTGAAGATGATATCATTGTAAGTATTAAAAATATAAAATGTTCTTATCAGACTGATATTGATGCATTCTCGGCTGCTTTATTCAAAAATTGCCTATCATTGGCCAAGCCACTAACGCACATCTTTAACAAATCCCTTTCTGCAGGCCTATTTATAGATGACTGGAAACGTACATCAATCACGCCAACCTATAAAAGCGGTAATAAATGCGATGTCGAAAATTATAGACCGATCAGCAAGCTGTCTTCGGTGGCTAAGATTTTCGAAAATATAATTAAGACCAAACTTTATTTAATGTCAAACATTTGATATGTCCAAATCAGCATGGATTTGTTACGGGTAAATCCACAATTACTAATCTTGCTGTCTTTACTGAGGATTGTTTCTCAACATTCCGTAATGGATACCAACTAGATGTTATCTACACGGATTTTTCTAAAGCATTTGATAAGATTTCGCATAAAATACTGTTAAAAAAACTGGCCTCTATGGGTATCCATTCAGTATTTCTGGATTGGATTAAGTCATACCTACATCGCAGAAGTAGTGATGTGGTCATTGATGGTGTTTCGTCTAAATCATTTATTGCGACTTCAGGGGTTCCTCAAGGTAGTATTTTGGGCCCATTATTCTTCATTCTTTTTATAAATGATATTAATTCCTGCTTTAAATACGCTCAATTTCTTCTTTATGCTGATGATCTGAAAATTTATTTGGAAATCAAAAATTATGATGACGCATCAAAATTACAATCCGACATCAATAAGCTTAATGCCTGGTGTGCAAATAATAGTATTTTTATCAACATCAAAAAGTGTCACAAAGTAACCTTTTCAAAGTTAAAAAACCAAAACCCTATTATGTCAACTTATTCAATAAATAATATCTGCTTGGACTCGGTTAATGAGATAAAGGATTTGGGAGTACATTTTGATTCGAAACTCACTTTTATTACGCACTTAAATAGAGTGATAGCGGACGCATTTGCTATGCTTGCATTTGTGAGACGAAATTCTAAAAATTTTACTGATCCTTGCACACTAAAGGTTTTATATTCAGCATTTGTTCGCTCTAAAGTAGATTATGCATCTTTTATATGGAGACCCCATCATTTAATTCATATAAATCGTTTGGAAAAAGTACAGAGGGTATTCATACGATTTGCCTTGCGCTCTTTAAACTTTAATGAACCCTTGCCCTCTTATTCTTCTCGGTGTCAACTAATCAGTCTACCTAATTTGCGTAATAGAGCAGTTATTCAGGCTATCTCGTTTTTAATGGGCATAGTGATAGGGAATGTTGACTGTCCCTCAATTCTTGAGAATATACATTTCTATATTCCCAGTCGGAATTTCCGTAATTTTAATGTTTTCAGAGTTGGCTTAAGCCGAACGGTATACAGCGCAAATGCACCATTAAATAGAACTATGTCTGAGTTTAACTATTTATCAGGTTTCTTTGATATTGACTTTACTGATCCGATACAGACTGCTCTTGAACTGAACTCATATCTTGCGCGCACTTAACTTCCGGTTTACCTTTATATTTAAGTGAAACTTTTGTATATGTATACGCATATCTCATTGATTTTTCGTTTTCTGCTATATTTTTACTATGTATCTATTCAGATCATAAATTTATACTTATTTGTTATATTAAATTACGCTTAAATGTCTGTGTAAATATGAACTATTTTAGACATCAATAAATAAATAAATAAATAAATAAATATGAACATAAAACGAAAACCACAAAAATTTTGGAAAATGGGCGTGGCACCGCCTCTTTTTATAAACAGGAATATACGAGATTTCTGAGCCCATAACTCGACAAATAATTTATATATAATGACTAAACTTGGTGTGTACACTTTTATTACTTGTGGTAATACATGTTGAAAATTTTAGCGAAATCGGTTGACGACCACGCCCACTTTTATTATATTATAAAGTGACCTAATAAAAACATTTTAAGCGATATCTTTGCCAAATGTAAAGATAATTCATTGAAATTTTGTGGTTTGATTTCTACAATAGACCAGAAACAACAAATAGAAAAATTTTGGAAAATGGGCGTGGCACCGCCTCTTTTTACACAAAGGGATATACGTGATTTCTTAGCCTATAACTCGACAAATAATTGAGATATTATGACGAAACTTGGTTTATACACTTTAATAACATGTGTTAATAGCCACGCAAAAATTTATTGAAATCGGTTTATGACCACGCCTACTTTTTAAGAAAGATATATCTGGAACACTCTTTGGGAATTTGTAACGTGACATCTTTATAACTAGAAGTCAAAAAGGAATGAAATTTTGCACAAAGAATAATATTCATATGCTTAGTTGGATGACTGATAAAAATGTTGAAAATGGGCGTGGCTACGCCCACTTTATGCAGCACTCGCCTTATATAAAGTACACCGTGTTTCCATCAAACGCAAACAAACTATGAAAACATACAGCTGAGTTCTAATGTTCGATTCCACTCGAACTTAGGCTTCCTACTTGTTTTTTTTACTAAATTTTACTACATATTGTATCAATCGTTTTTATTTGTTTTTATATGGAGATAAAAATTTAAATAGAAGAAAATTAAGTTTTTCCTGCTGTGTTTTCTTTACTAAATCTGACTATTGTGGATATTTTTGACTGTTGCATTTAATACATTTGACTATTAGGCATATAACTTTTTGCAATTTTTGGAAATACGAAAAACGGCATACTATAGTCGAATAGAGCATAAAAAAGTATGAACCCCATTATTTTTTTTTTTTGCGAAATTGCAATAAAGTTTCCTCGCAAAACGAAATTACTTTTTTATCAGAACTGCTGAAAAAAACAAAAAAAGTTTTGTACATCTGCGCAGAGCGTGCAATTAAAATTGTGCAAGACATTTTACCATTGTGTAAATCATCATATACTTTAAACTTAAAACTTATTTCTTACTATAACAATTGACAAAAATGTAAAAATAAAAATATTAAAAAAAAATTAAAAAAAATCTGACTTATTAGAAATCCATTTTTGCGCGGAACGTTTTTGAACCGAAATCACCTAAAAAAGTGATATTCATTACTTGTACAATATTTGCCACCACGTGGTGGTATGCCAAATTTTTCGTCAAAATTTGTTATATGCCTAATGTACATATTCTTAAAAGCCTTTAAGAAATAGTAGTAGAAAATGTAGAAGCACGGAGTCAGAAGTAAACAAAACTGCCATTAATATTTGGTTTTAAATTATCATGATACAACATTTTCAATTTAAAAATTTATTTATTAATAAATTCTATGAATAACACGATTTTCAAGAAAAATTACTACGAAACCAAACACAAGTTACTACGAAATCAAAAACTGCATGTATACTTTGCTGTACAATGGTAACGCTGTTATTCAACTCATTCCAAACAAACCAAAAACAATGCAGAATGTAAACAAAGGAAAACAACTGATTCTTGCGTTGGGTATGCGTGCCTTTACGTGCGTGAATGGTGTCGATTTTCAACTATTGCGTGAGGTAACTGAGAGATATGACGCCGTCGGTCAATGGTTGGACTATTAGACAGTTAAAAAAAATTGTTTAAAATTAGCGATGATGCTCGCAAACTGTATATATGCACCCTATGTTTTTCTTAATTATTTTTTAAGGCAAAACACTCAAGCAACATGGACGCTGTGCAAAATTTTACGTTCAATGTGGAGATATTGCCACTGTTTTCGTTGAAATGAAAAATTAGCCGTCAAATAAATTGCTTTGACATCTATGGTATACCCAAAGAAATCCATGTTATAATGGTGCTTATTATGCGGAGTTCTTTTTTGTGCAGACGAAGGGTAGGTAGTTGCAATTGATGGCACGCGTTCCATAAATTAATGACATGAACTCTGCACTGAACTATGACTCTGTGTCAACTCCGATCAGTGTGCGCACATATTTTGGTGTTTTGGAATTTATGCATTTGAAAATTTTTCCAGGTGATTTAGGCAATTTTGATGCATGTTTTCGGACATTAACCCGTTTTAGCATGGACACTTATTTCGTTTATTTGTCTATGTTCCCGCTAATTTTGGGTATGATATTCAGCAGGGATAATAATAAATAAGAATAAACTATTATTCTTCATTCAGAAAATTTTGGATAAAGATTAATTTATATTCTTCATACTAGTGCAGAGATATTTTATTTATCCAGTAGATCGCCCAAGATGTGTACTTGATGGTAGCATTTTGTCAATGCAATTGATGACACGCGTTCAATAAACAAATGACATGAACTCAGCACTGAGTTATGACTCCGTGTCAACTCCCATCAGTGTGCGCTCGTATTTTGGTGGGGTTTGGAATTCATGCAAATTCGATGCATATCTATATATTAATAGGCTAAAATTTTTCCCATACAAACAATTGCCAGGCTGTTTAGCACATTTAACATACTCATATCCACATAAAATTCATATGGATGTGTCAGGCCCGTAGCTAGGGGGGGGGCATTGTGGGGCCTACCTTAAAAAGGCCAACAAGATGAATTATTATAATCTAATCCCACTGTGAGCGAACAACACCAAAAGCGCGGAATTGATTACTAAGTGTGCTAATCAGTGATGCCGTTTTGATGCAATCGTATCAAATTTGATACTTTTTTAAGCCCAAGATACGTTATACTTTTTATTTTGACGTAGAACAAATTTGATACCTTTTTAATCAGCATCAAATAATTATTCATTTTTAAGATTTTCTAAAAATTGTAACAACCTGTGTTTGCCGCGAAAGTTTGTGAAAGTCTTGAGAATACCAAAAATGGGCAACATTTTATCAAACTGTATAGTAGGCATCACTGCCCATGGCAGGCATGAGCACTGCTCACTAACACAGGTTAGCTAACTAAACAGCTGATTTTTAATTTCCACAGTATCCACAGAAAACATAAACAATTTACATTAAATGATCTTGATCAGTTCTTACGTGTTTTGTATATGGAGTTTTGAATTTTTTATGTTAACAATTATTTTAATAGCTTTTATAATTTTCTTGAATTAAATTGAATTCGAAAAATCTAAAATGGTACCTAACTATTCAACGATGTCACGCTGAAAAAACGAAAGCAGCTTATTTTAATAATTTTAATTTTTTTCAAAAATTTTTCAGTGATACAAAAAAAAAAAATTGTTATACGGGTTAAAGCCTGAAAACAGCTTTTTTGATTAATTTAAGTTTTTTTCCAAAAAATTTTCGGTGATACGAAAAAGACCATGAAAGTATAAATTTTTGATACCAAATTTTTTGAGGCTGCGGCAACACTGGTGCTAATCTAAAACATTTTACTCGATGGAAAAATCAGGTGTCTAAATTTTCTATGGTTATCGTTTAATCATTTTCGAGAGTTTTTTCTCACCTTGACTTGCGTGCATACAGGCGACCCACATACCAAATTTAAAGATCTCCACATCTAAATCTGGAAGCTGAACCATCTTGTTGGCTTATTCTCAATGAGTGTTGCTTATGTACTGTCACAATAATTATGTGTCTACAAATAGGTATTAAATGTACGGGGAAAATTTTCCAACAGTCTACCACGCGTTGAAAAAAAGTCATTGGGGGCTGCAGAGGAGGTCCTTCTGATTCTAAATCCAAAAGTCCCGTCGACCGGAGATGTTTGTAAGTTGTAAAATTTACCAAACAAACCCCCAAAACTGTGTACGATTACCGAGGAAAGGCACTTATAAAAACATGCACATATGTATATATGTGTGTAGAACACTTTTTTTCTTCGAAAGTCATTTTTCTCGGACCGTGGTTCCTTAATGTAAAGCCGTCCCTTTCGGTAGACAGATGGAAATCTGAGCCAATGTACGTCACTGATATATGTATGTGCTGATTGATTTTGGAAGCCATGCCTCGATGTAAGATTAATTGTGATACATTATTTACTTCCGCCCTACCTTAAACCAACGCTGCCCTACCTTAAATTTAAGTCTAGCTACGGCCCTGGGATGTGTTCGAATGTGTCGGTCGGTCACGCTTCTGACAAGTGGACTACCAATCGAAACGACCTAAGTTCGATTCTCGGTTGAGGGCGCTGGAAGAAGTCTGATGAGGGGATGTGGTGGTCTCCGAAATGGATCCATAACTTCTACCAAAAATTTTTTTCAATTTTTCTTAATTATAAACTGGCCAATAGCTCATATAAAATTCACATAAAATAATTATTAGAAAAAACGGCCATGTAAAAACATACGTTAAAAAAAATTGTTTAAAATGGCGATGATGCTCGGAAACTATATGCACTTAATGTTCTTTTTAATTATTTTTTAAGCCAAAACACTCTACCAAAATGGACGCTGTGCGAAATTTTACGTTAAATGTGGAGATATTTCCACTGTTTTCGTTGAAATGAAAAAATTAGCTGTCAAATCAGCTAATGTTACACCATAGATTTTAAAGCAATTGCAATCTATGGTATACCAAAAGAAATCTATGTTATAAAGGGGTGCTTATTATGACGGAATTCTTTTTTGTGGAAACGCCGGGTAAGGTAGTTGCAATTGATGGCATGCGTTCAGCACTGAGCTATGACTCTGTGTCAACTCCGGTCAGTGAACGCACATATTTTGGTGTTTTTGGAATTTATGCATTTTTACATCTCTTCTGCGTTCAGCGGGTTTGGACAGAAATACTTTCTTGGCCAGAGCACCATTCCCATAAATTAAATGTGGGAATAGCCGTTTGTGTATCAAGGTAGGTGCAATTGATGGCATGTATTCCATAAACCAATTACGTGAACTCAGCACTAAGTTATGACTCTGTGTCAACTCCCATTAGTGTGCGTACGTATTTTGGGGGTTTTTGAAATTTATGAATTTTTACATTTTTCCAGGTGATTTCGGCAATTTTGATGCATGTTTTCGGACATTAACCGAGTTAGGGCCGTCTACTCAACCTCTGATTAATGCTAACCGGAGGACAAAGGTTTAAGCTATGTGCTGCATTATCGACAACATGTTAAATGCATAGTTTGATGAAGGCGATAATGATGTTTAACCGAACTTTACCGTGGTTAGCGTTAATCAGAGGTTGAGTAAACGGCCCTTAGTATGGACACCTATTTGGTTTATTTTTCCGCAGGGATGGGCATTTTTCAAAATTTAAATAATGCAATAACGATAAAATAAGAATAAAGAAACTTTTTGATAAAGATTAATTTCTATTCTTCATTCTAGTGCACAGAGATATTTTATTTATCAATAGATGCCCAAGATGTGTAGCATTTTGTAGTTACAAAGATCCAACTCTTTATGCCTAAATCACAATGTGGCGTTCGGTCGGTCGTGCTTCTGACAAGTGAGTAGAAATGTATGGAAATATATGAAGCAAATCGCATTGTCACCTCAAGCGTTTGATCTTAAAATTTGTGTAATATCTAATGTTCATTGCAACCCTTTATAACGCCTGAGTTGAACATTTCTCTACTAAGTCGGGCGTTTGACATTAAGTAAATTGTTTTTTTTAACATGGCGGATGGTGCGTATGCATATGGTTATCTTGCTTGTACAAGTGCTAATTTGTATCCAATTTGCAACAAAGGTAGCTGCAATTGATGACATGCGTTCTATAAACAAATGAAATGAACTCAGCAATGAGCTATGACTCTGTGTCGACTCCCATCAGTGTGCGCAAGTATTTTGGTGGTTTTTTTTAATTTATGCATTTATAAATTTTTCCAGGTAATTAATGCAAATTTGATGCATGTAGGTATATTATAAAAATTGTACTAAATTTAAGGCATTAACCCGTTTTAGTATGGACACATATTGGTTTCTTTTTCGGTTGTTCCCGTTAATTTTGGTTGATATTCAGATACTAGATGCTTTTTCCCAACTTTTGGACTTTAACCCATTATCGTAAGTATGAATATAAGATTAAGGTTGCTAGAAACTTACACTTACTTACTTTTTTCTTTTAAAATTGACTATTTTCATTATTCCCACATTTAATTTATGGGAATGGTGCTCCGGCCAAGAAAGTATTTCTGTCGAAACCCGCTGAACGCAGAAGAAAAATTATGAAATTTATGAAAAAATTCAACAAAATATATTGAAATTACATGTGTGACTCAGATTCTCATTATAACATTGGTTGTGAAACTTTTAACCAGGGACCGGGAGTTTTATTCCTTTTATAATAAAACGTCAAAGAAAAATTTATATTTGGAGGAATTTGGACAAAAATAATCAGTCAACTCGGAGTTTTATTTTTTAAGGACAGCGATAAAAGAAAAATTTGGTGTTTTATTTTTAACTCAAATTTCTTGGAGCGAGTGAAGATTGAAACAGCTTTAGAACTTTGTACAAACAAAAACACACAATCGCACCAACATACTAAGTAGCAAAGACAGAGTGTCATTAAGGAATGTCATTAAGCTACTGTTGTTGGTATGTGGATTGTAATATAAGGAAAATTGAAATTTAAGCGAAACAAAGCTGACGGCGGTGGTATCTCAATGGGATAGACATTGGACTACCAATCGAAACGACCTAAGTTCGATTCTCGGTTGAGGGCGCTGGAAGAAGTCTGATGAGGGGATGTGGTGGTCTCCGAAATGGATCCATAACTTCTACCAAACAATTTTTTTCAATTTTTCTTAATTATAAACTAGCCAATAGCTCATATAAAATTCACATAAAATAATTATTAGAAAAAACGGCCATGTAAAAACATACGTTAAAAAAAATTAATAACTTTTTGGTTGCTTGTTTTTCCGACAGGGTAGGAATATGATGTATTGTGGAACGATTTTCCGTCATCCCTTGTCAAGTTTGGTTTGTCTCCAAACCAAACTTGACAAGGGATGACGGAAAATCGTTCCACAATACATTAAAAAAAATTGTTTAAAATGGCGATGATACTCGGAAACTGTATATATGCACTTAATGTTCTTTTTAATTATTTTTTAAGCCAAAACACTCTAGCAAAATGGACGCTGTGCGAAATTTTACGTTAAATGTGGAGATATTTCCATTGTTTTCGTTGAAATGAAAAAATTAGCTGTCAAATCAGCTAATGTTACACCATAGATTTTAAAGCAATTGCAATCTTTGGTATACCAAAAGAAATCTATGCTTATTATGACGGAATTCTTTTTTGTGGAAACGCCGGGTAAGGTAGTTGCAATTGATGGCATGCGTTCAGCACTTAGCTATGACTCTGTGTCAACTCCGGTCAGTGTGCGCACATATTTTGGTGTTTTTGGAATTTATGCATTTTTACATCTCTTCTGCGTTCAGCGGGTTTCGACAGAAATACTTTCTTGGCCGGAGCACCATTCCCATAAATTAAATGTGGGAATAGCCGTTTGTAAATGAGAATACGTAATAGTATATGTGAAAGCGTCAAATGCATATGAGAATGCGTCAAATAAAATGGGAAAAAACTCAATTGATAATGAAAATAGTCAATTTTAAAAGAAAAATGTAAGTTGTCTGGCAACCTTATTCTTATATTCGTACTTACGATAATAGGTTAAAGTCCAAAAATTGGGAAAAAGCATCTAGTATCTGAATATCAACCAAAATTAACGGGAACAACCGAAACAATAAACCAATAGGTGCCATACTCAAACGGGTTAATGCCTTAAATTTAGTACAATTTATATAATATACCTACATGCATCAAATTTGCATAAATTACCTGGAAAAATTTATAAATGCATAATAAAAAAAAAACACCAAAATACTTGCGCACACTGATGGGAGTTGACACAGAGTCATAGCTCAGTGCTAAGTTCATTTCATTTGTTTATAGAATGCGTGTCATCAATTGCAGCTACCTTTGTTGCAAATTGGATACAAATTAGCACTTGTACAAACAAGCAAGATAACCATATGCATACGCACCATGCGCCATGTCATATTATGTGTGGATTTTATGTTATGTCTGTTCCCGTACTGTGCACTTTAAGATAATTATTACTGAAAAAAACAATGACGGTTTTTTTAGTTTTTTTTTGATTTTCATGACTGAATGGCTATAAAAGGTATAATGCCCGAATCACAATTTGGCGTTAAGTCGGACGCGCGTTGATCGTACCTCAAAGCCGCTTCACACTGACATTCGATATTAGATGTACATGTTCACCGCCACTAATATATTTTGTTGAATTTTTTCATAATTTAATAATTTTTCTATTTGTTGTTTGCCGGCTCCAGGTCGTAATAAAAACAATGAAAATATTTTTATATTTTTGATGCCAATATATTTCGATTACTATCAGTAATCGTCTTCAGGGCCAATTTATATACACGGCCGTCCTGTATGACATGACTAATTTTTTGACAGCTAATTTTTCATTTCAACGAAAACAGTGGCAATTTCTCCACATTGAACGTAAAATTTCGCACAGCGTCCATTTTGCTTACGATAATGGGTTGGGAAAAATCATCTGCACCATTTCCAATTGTAAATGAGAAAGCGTCACACTTAAATTGCGGAGGTGTTAGTTGAATATAAGATTATTAAATTGTAAATGAGAAAAATAAGAATAGCAACTTGTAAACAAGAAAATGTGAATTGAAAATAATAATTGTCAATTGTAAATACGAAAGAGTCAATTAAATAGCCGTTTGTAAATGAGAATTCGTAATAGTATATGCGAAAGTTATTTTTTAAGCCAAAACACAAAAATTTTATTTGTCTATGTTCCCGCTAATTTTGGGTATGATATTCAGCAGGGATAATAATAAATAAGAATAAACTTTTATTCTTCATTCAGAAAATTTTGGATAAAGATTAATTTATATTCTTCATACTAGTGCACAGAGATATTTTATTTATCCAGTAGATCGCCCAAGATGTGTACTTGATGGTAGCATTTTGTCAATTACAAAGATCCATTGTTTTTTCCCCGCTAGCATGCATTAAGTACGCGAAGAACAAAATGGGTAACAATGTACTAATGACCTTAAATTGCACAGTACGGGAATCTACATAACATAAAATCCACACATAATATACCATGGCGGATGGTGTGTATGCATATGGTTATCTTGCTTGTACAAGTGCTAATTTGTATACAATTTGCAACAAAGGTAGCTGCAATTGATGACACGCGTTCAATAAACAAATGACATGAACTCAGCACTGAGTTATGACTCCGTGTCAACTCCCATCAGTGTGCGCTCGTATTTTGGTGGGGTTTGGAATTCATGCAAATTCGATGCATATTAATAATATTAATAGGCTAACATTTTTCCCATACAAACAATTGCCAGGCTGTTTAGGACATTTAACATACTCATATCCACATAAAATTCATATTGATGTGTCAGGCCCGTAGCTAGGGGGGGGGAGGGCATTGTGGGGCCTACCTTAAAAAGGCCAACAAGATGAATTATTATAATCTAATCCCACTGTGAGCGAACAACACCAAAAGCGCGGAATTGATTACTAAGTGTGATAATCAGTGATGCCGTTTTGATACAATCGTATCAAATTTGATACTTTTTTAAGCCCAAGATACGTGATACTTTTTATTTTGACGTAGAACAAATCTGATACCTTTTTAATCAGCATCAAATAATTATTTATTTTTAAGATTTTCTAAAAATTGTAACAACCTGTGTTTGCCGCGAAAAATATATATTGTGAAAGTCTTGAGAATACCAAAAATGGGCAACATTTTATCAAACTGTATAGTAGGCATCACTGCCCATGGCAGGCATGAGCACGGCTCACTAACACAGGTTAACTAACTAAACAGCTGATTTTTAATTTCCACAGTATCCACAGAATACATAAACAATTTACATTAAATGATCTTGATCAGTTCTTACGTGTTTTGTATATGGAGTTTTGAATTTTTTATGTTAACAATTATTTTAATAGCTTTTATGATTTTCTTGAATTAAATTGATTCGAAAAATCTAAAATGGTACCTAACTATTCAACGATGTCACGCTGAAAAAACGAAAGCAGCTTATTTTAATAATTTTAATTTTTTTCAAAAATTTTTCAGTGATACGAAAAAAAAAATTGTTATACGGGTTAAAAGCCTGAAAACAGCTTTTTTGATTAATTTAAGTTTTTTCCAAAAAAATTTCGGTGATACGAAAAAGACCATGAAAGTATACATTTTTGATACCAAATTTTTTGAGGCTGCGGCAACACTGGTGCTAATCTAAAACATTTTACTCGATGGAAAAATCAGGTGTCTAAATTTTCTATGGTTATCGTTTAATCATTTTCGAGAGTTTTTTCTCACCTTGACTTGCGTGAATACAGGCGACCCACATACCAAATTTAAAGATCTCCACATCTAAATCTGGAAGCTGAACCATCTTGTTGGCTTATTCTCAATGAGTATTGCTTATGTACTGTCACAATAATTATGTGTCTACAAATAGGTATTAAATGTACGGGGAAAATTTTCCAACAGTCTACCACGCGTTGAAAAAAAGTCATTGAGGGTTGCAGAGGAGGTCCTTCTGATTCTAACTCCAAAAGTCCCGTCGACCGGAGATGTTTGTAAGTTGTAAAATTTACCAAACAAACCCCCAAAACTGCGTACGATTACCGAGGAAAGGCACTTATAAAAACATGCACATATGTATATATGTGTGTAGAACACTTTTTTTCTTCGAAAGTCATTTTTCTCGGACCGTGGTTCCTTAATGTAAAGCCGTCCCTTTCGGTAGACAGATGGAAATCTGAGCCAATGGACGTCACTGATATATGTATGTGCTGATTGATTTTGGAAGCCATGCCTCGATGTAAGATTAATTGTGATACATTATTTACTTCCGCCCTACCTTAAACCAACGCTGCCCTACCTTAAATTTAAGTCTAGCTACGGCCCTGGGATGTGTTCGAATGTGTCGGTCGGTCACGCTTCTGACAAGTGGACTACCAATCGAAACGACCTAAGTTCGATTCTCGGTTGAGGGCGCTGGAAGAAGTCTGATGAGGGGATGTGGTGGTCTCCGAAATGGATCCATAACTTCTACCAAACAATTTTTTTCAATTTTTCTTAATTATAAACTGGCCAATAGCTCATATAAAATTCACATAAAATAATTATTAGAAAAAACGGCCATGTAAAAACATACGTTAAAAAAATTGTTTAAAATGGCGATGATGCTCGGAAACTGTATATATGCACTTAATGTTCTTTTTAATTATTTTTTAAGCCAAAACACTAGCAAAATGGACGCTGTGCGAAATTTTACGTTAAATGTGGAGATATTTCCACTGTTTCGTTGAAATGAAAAAATTAGCTGTCAAATCAGCTAATGTTACACCATAAAAAAGCTTTTTGTAATCTATGGTATACCAAAAGAATTCTATGTCATAATGGTGCTTATTATGACGGAATTCTTTTTTGTGGAAACGCCGGGTAAGGTAGTTGCAATTGATGGCATACGTTCAGCACTGAGCTATGACTCTGTGCCAACTCCGGTCAGTGTGCGCACATATTTTGGTGTTTTTGGAATTTATGCATTTTTACATCTCTTCTGCGTTCAGCGGGTTTCGACAGAAATACTTTCTTGGCCGGAGCACCATTCCCATAAATTAAACGTGGGAATAGCCGTTTGTGTATCAAGGTAGGTGCAATTGATGGCATGTGTTCCATAAACCAATTACGTGAACTTATGACTCTGTGTCAACTCCCATTAGTGCGCGTACGTATTTTGGGGGTTTTTGAAATTTATGAATTTTTACATATTTCCAGGTGATTTCGGCAATTTTGATGCATGTTTTCGGACATTAACCGAGTTAGGGCCGTTTACTCAACCTCTGATTAATGCTAACCGGGGGACAAAGGTTTAAGCTATATACTGTATTATTGACAACATGTTAAATGATTGATGAAGTCGATAATGATGTTTAACCGTGGTTAGCGTTAATCAGAGGTTGAGTAAACGGCCCTTAGTATGGACACCTATTTGGTTTATTTTTCGGCAGGGATGGGCATTTTTCAAAATTTAAATAATGCAATAACGATAAAATAAGAATAAAGAAACTTTTTGATAAAGATTAATTTCTATTCTTCATTCTAGTGCACAGAGATGTTTTATTTTATTTATCAATAGATGCCCAAGATGTGTAGCATTTTGTAGTTACAAAGATCCAACTCTTTATGCCTAAATCGCAATGTGGCGTTCGGTCGGTCGTGCTTTTGACGAGTAGAAATGTATGGAAATATATGAAGCAAATCGCATTGTCACCTCAAGCGTTTGATCTTAAAATTTTTGTAATATCTAATGTTCATTGCAACCCTTTAGAACGCCTGAGTTGAACATTTCTCTACTAAGTCGGGCGTTTGACATTAAGTAAATTGTTTTTTTTTTTATGAAAAATTATTAAATTTAGGAAAAAATTCAACAAAATATATTAGTGGCGGTGAACATGTTTACATCTAATATCGAATGTCAGTGTGAAGCGGCTTTGAAGTACGATCAACGCGCGTCCGACTTAACGCCAAATTGCGATTCGGGCATTATACCTTTTATAGCCAGTCATGAAAATCAAAAAACAAACTCTAAAAAAACCGTCATTGTTTTTTCAGTAATAATTATCTTAAAGTGAACAGTACGGGAACAGACATAAGATAAAATCCACACATAATATAACATGGCGGATGGTGCGTATGCATATGGTTATCTTGCTTGTACAAGTGCTAATTTGTATCCAATTTGCAACAAAGGTAGCTGCAATTGATGACATGCGTTCTATAAACAAATGAAATTAACTCAGCAATGAGCTATGACTCTGTGTCAACTCCTATCAGTGTGCGCAAGTATTTTGGTGGTTTTTTTTAATTTATGCATTTATAAATTTTTCCAGGTAATTAATGCAAATTTGATGCATGTAGGTATATTATAAAAATTGTACTAAATTTAAGGCATTAACCCGTTTTAGTATGGACACATATTGGTTTCTTTTTCGGTTGTTCCCGGGTCATTTTGGTTGATATTCAGATACTAGATGCTTTTTCCCAACTTTTGGACTTTAACCCATTATGAATATAAGATTAAGGTTGCTAGAAACTTACATTTTTGATGTGTAAACATCTTTGCTGTGGCTACGAGTAATTTCGAAAAACAGGTAAAGTTTACGCGTAAACATGTAAATGCGTAAACGAGTAAACATGTAAGTGCGTAAACGAGTAAACATGTAAATGCGTAAACCGTAAATGACCTTGGCATTGTCAGTGGTAGGTAGGTAACTAGGCGTGTACTTACAAATGCTTGCATGCATAGTCGTGCAAATGCAAATTGTTGTTGTTGTTTTCTGCAACAATTCGACAAATAGGCAAAATAAAAAGGGCCAACCTGTTTGAACATGTATGGATATGCATCTGAGCAACATTGGTATCAAATGAAAGGTTTTGAGCAGGACTTCGATATGAAGCTCTTTTAATTGTGACCCCTAGGCCGGGTCTCCAGATATGGGTCAAAACGAGGACCCGGATGATCCTTGAATGTTTCTGAGCAATATTGGTATCAAATAAAAGGTGTTGAGCAGGGCTTTCTCATAGAGCTCTATTCATTTTATGAGTCCTAGGTCGGGTCCCCAAATATGGGTCAAAATGTTACCCCGGATTAACCCGGAATGTTTCTGAGCAATATTGGCATGAAATGAAAAGTGTTGAGCAGGACTTCTATACGGAGCTCTACTCTCTATGATTCCTAGGCCGGGTCTCCAGATATGGGTCAAACGTGGACTCTGATGATCTTGCATGTTTCTGAGTAATACAAAACAAAAGAAAATAAAAAATCTAAATTTAAAAACCAAAAACCAAAACAAACAAAAACAACAAAATAGTAGCAGTCACAATGACAACAAAAATTACAAAAACTATAGTCGCATTTTAATCCATAGAAAACCAGGAAAAAAAGGAATAAGGAAAAGGGAATAAATATCCGATTTCGAAACTGTTTACACATCAATGTTCATGAATACTCGTTATTCACGCTTTAATTTTTCTTTTAAAATTGACTATTTTCATTATTCCCACATTGAATTAATGGAACGGTGCTCCGGCCAAGAAAGTATTTCTGTCGAAACCCGCTGAACGCAAAAGAAAAATTATGAAATTTATGAAAACTGTATATATGCACTTAATGTTCTTTTTAATTATTTTTTAAGCCAAAACACTCTAGCAAAATGGACGCTGTGCGAAATTTTACGTTAAATGTGGAGATATTTCCACTGTTTTCGTTGAAATGAAAAAATTAGCTGTCAAATCAGCTAATGTTACACCATAGATTTTAAAGCAATTGCAATCTATGGTATACCAAAAGAAATCTATGTTATAATGGGGTGCTTATTATGACGGAATTCTTTTTTGTGGAAACGCCGGGTAAGGTAGTTGCAATTGATGGCATGCGTTCAGCACTGAGCTATGACTCTGTGTCAACTCCGGTCAGTGTGCGCACATATTTTGGTGTTTTTGGAATTTATGCATCTCTTCTGCGTTCAGCGGGTTTCGACAGAAATACTTTCTTGGCCGGAGCACCATTCCCATAAATTAAATGTGGGAATAGCCGTTTGTAAATGAGAATACGTAATAGTATATGTGAAAGCGTCAAATGCATATGAGAATGCGTCAAATAAAATGGGAAAAAACTCAATTGATAATGAAAATAGTCAATTTTAAAAGAAAAATGTAAGTTGTCTGGCAACCTTATTCTTATATTCATACTTACGATAATAGGTTAAAGTCCAAAAATTGGGAAAAAGCATCTAGTATCTGAATATCAACCAAAATTAACGGGAACAACCGAAACAATAAACCAATATGGCACCTGCCATACTCAAACGGGTTAATGCCTTAAATTTAGTACAATTTATATAATATACCTACATGCATCAAATTTGCATAAATTACCTGGAAAAATTTATAAATGCATAATTAAAAAAAAACACCAAAATACTTGCGCACACTGATGGGAGTTGACACAGAGTCATAGCTCAGTGCTGAGTTCATTTCATTTGTTTTTAGAATGCGTGTCATCAATTGCAGCTACCTTTGTTGCAAATTGGATACAAATTAGCACTTGTACAAGCAAGATAACCATATGCATACGCACCATGCGCCATGTCATATTATGTGTGGATTTTATGTTATGTCTGTACCCGTACTGTGCACTTTAAGATAATTATTACTGAAAAAAACAATGACGGTTTTTTTTAGTTTTTTTTTTTTGATTTTCATGACGGAATGGCTATAAAAGGTATAATGCCCGAATCGCAATTTGGCGTTAAGTCGGACGCGCGTTGATCGTACCTCAAAGCCGCTTCACACTGACATTCGATATTAGATGTACATGTTCACCGCCACTAATATATTTTGTTGAATTTTTTCATAATTTAATAATTTTTCTATTTGTTGTTTGCCGGCTCCAGGTCGTAATAAAAACAATCAAAATATTTTTATATTTTTGATGCCAATATATTTCGATTACTATCAGTAATCGTCTTCAGGGCCAATTTATATACACGGCCGTCCTGTATGACATGACTAATTTTTTGACAGCTAATTTTTCATTTCAACGAAAACAGTGGCAATTTCTCCACATTGAACGTAAAATTTCGCACAGCGTCCATTTTGCTTACGATAATGGGTTGGGAAAAATCATCTGCACCATTTCCAATTGTAAATGAGAAAGCGTCACACTTAAATTGCGGAGGTGTTAGTTGAATATAAGATTATTAAATTGTAAATGAGAAAAATAAGAATAGCAACTTGTAAACAAGAAAATGTGAATTGAAAATAATAATTGTCAATTGTAAATACGAAAGAGTCAATTAAATAGCCGTTTGTAAATGAGAATTCGTAATAGTATATGCGAAAGTTATTTTTTAAGCCAAAACACAAAAATTTTATTTGTCTATGTTCCCGCTAATTTTGGGTATGATATTCAGCAGGGATAATAATAAATAAGAATAAACTTTTATTCTTCATTCAGAAAATTTTGGATAAAGATTAATTTATATTCTTCATACTAGTGCACAGAGATATTTTATTTATCCAGTAGATCGCCCAAGATGTGTACTTGATGGTAGCATTTTGTCAATTACAAAGATCCATTGTTTTTTCCCCGCTAGCATGCATTAAGTACGCGAAGAACAAAATGGGTAACAATGTACTAATGACCTTAAATTGCACAGTACGGGAATCTACATAACATAAAATCCACACATAATATACCATGGCGGATGGTGTGTATGCATATGGTTATCTTGCTTGTACAAGTGCTAATTTGTATACAATTTGCAACAAAGGTAGCTGCAATTGATGACACGCGTTCAATAAACAAATGACATGAACTCAGCACTGAGTTATGACTCCGTGTCAACTCCCATCAGTGTGCGCTCGTATTTTGGTGGGGTTTGGAATTCATGCAAATTCGATGCATATCTATATATTAATAGGCTAACATTTTTCCCATACAAACAATTGCCAGGCTGTTTAGGACATTTAACATACTCATATCCACATAAAATTCATATGGATGTGTCAGGCCCGTAGCTAGGGGGGGGGGGGGCATTGTGGGGCCTACCTTAAAAAGGCCAACAAGATGAATTATTATAATCTAATCCCACTGTGAGCGAACAACACCAAAAGCGCGGAATTGATTACTAAGTGTGATAATCAGTGATGCCGTTTTGATACAATCGTATCAAATTTGATACTTTTTTAAGCCCAAGATACGTGATACTTTTTATTTTGACGTAGAACAAATCTGATACCTTTTTAATCAGCATCAAATAATTATTTATTTTTAAGATTTTCTAAAAATTGTAACAACCTGTGTTTGCCGCGAAAAATATATATTGTGAAAGTCTTGAGAATACCAAAAATGGGCAACATTTTATCAAACTGTATAGTAGGCATCACTGCCCATGGCAGGCATGAGCACGGCTCACTAACACAGGTTAACTAACTAAACAGCTGATTTTTAATTTCCACAGTATCCACAGAATACATAAACAATTTACATTAAATGATCTTGATCAGTTCTTACGTGTTTTGTATATGGAGTTTTGAATTTTTTATGTTAACAATTATTTTAATAGCTTTTATGATTTTCTTGAATTAAATTGATTCGAAAAATCTAAAATGGTACCTAACTATTCAACGATGTCACGCTGAAAAAACGAAAGCAGCTTATTTTAATAATTTTAATTTTTTTCAAAAATTTTTCAGTGATACGAAAAAAAAAATTGTTATACGGGTTAAAAGCCTGAAAACAGCTTTTTTGATTAATTTAAGTTTTTTCCAAAAAAATTTCGGTGATACGAAAAAGACCATGAAAGTATACATTTTTGATACCAAATTTTTTGAGGCTGCGGCAACACTGGTGCTAATCTAAAACATTTTACTCGATGGAAAAATCAGGTGTCTAAATTTTCTATGGTTATCGTTTAATCATTTTCGAGAGTTTTTTCTCACCTTGACTTACGTGAATACAGGCGACCCACATACCAAATTTAAAGATCTCCACATCTAAATCTGGAAGCTGAACCATCTTGTTGGCTTATTCTCAATGAGTATTGCTTATGTACTGTCACAATAATTATGTGTCTACAAATAGGTATTAAATGTACGGGGAAAATTTTCCAACAGTCTACCACGCGTTGAAAA
This sequence comes from Urophora cardui, assembly GCA_960531455.1. Taxonomy (NCBI): domain Eukaryota; kingdom Metazoa; phylum Arthropoda; class Insecta; order Diptera; family Tephritidae; genus Urophora; species Urophora cardui. The sequence continues at coordinate 87,026,918 of OY482673.1, read as the reverse complement.
AAAGTCATTGAGGGTTGCAGAGGAGGTCCTTCTGATTCTAACTCCAAAAGTCCCGTCGACCGGAGATGTTTGTAAGTTGTAAAATTTACCAAACAAACCCCCAAAACTGCGTACGATTACCGAGGAAAGGCACTTATAAAAACATGCACATATGTATATATGTGTGTAGAACACTTTTTTTCTTCGAAAGTCATTTTTCTCGGACCGTGGTTCCTTAATGTAAAGCCGTCCCTTTCGGTAGACAGATGGAAATCTGAGCCAATGGACGTCACTGATATATGTATGTGCTGATTGATTTTGGAAGCCATGCCTCGATGTAAGATTAATTGTGATACATTATTTACTTCCGCCCTACCTTAAACCAACGCTGCCCTACCTTAAATTTAAGTCTAGCTACGGCCCTGGGATGTGTTCGAATGTGTCGGTCGGTCACGCTTCTGACAAGTGGACTACCAATCGAAACGACCTAAGTTCGATTCTCGGTTGAGGGCGCTGGAAGAAGTCTGATGAGGGGATGTGGTGGTCTCCGAAATGGATCCATAACTTCTACCAAACAATTTTTTTCAATTTTTCTTAATTATAAACTGGCCAATAGCTCATATAAAATTCACATAAAATAATTATTAGAAAAAACGGCCATGTAAAAACATACGTTAAAAAAATTGTTTAAAATGGCGATGATGCTCGGAAACTGTATATATGCACTTAATGTTCTTTTTAATTATTTTTTAAGCCAAAACACTAGCAAAATGGACGCTGTGCGAAATTTTACGTTAAATGTGGAGATATTTCCACTGTTTTCGTTGAAATGAAAAAATTAGCTGTCAAATCAGCTAATGTTACACCATAAAAAAGCTTTTTGTAATCTATGGTATACCAAAAGAATTCTATGTCATAATGGTGCTTATTATGACGGAATTCTTTTTTGTGGAAACGCCGGGTAAGGTAGTTGCAATTGATGGCATACGTTCAGCACTGAGCTATGACTCTGTGCCAACTCCGGTCAGTGTGCGCACATATTTTGGTGTTTTTGGAATTTATGCATTTTTACATCTCTTCTACGTTCAGCGGGTTTCGACAGAAATACTTTCTTGGCCGGAGCACCATTCCCATAAATTAAACGTGGGAATAGCCGTTTGTGTATCAAGGTAGGTGCAATTGATGGCATGTGTTCCATAAACCAATTACGTGAACTTATGACTCTGTGTCAACTCCCATTAGTGTGCGTACGTATTTTATGAATTTTTACATATTTCCAGGTGATTTCGGCAATTTTGATGCATGTTTTCGGACATTAACCGAGTTAGGGCCGTTTACTCAACCTCTGATTAATGCTAACCGGGGGACAAAGGTTTAAGCTATATACTGTATTATCGACAACATGTTAAATGATTGATGAAGTCGATAATGATGTTTAACCGTGGTTAGCGTTAATCAGAGGTTGAGTAAACGGCCCTTAGTATGGACACCTATTTGGTTTATTCTTCGGCAGGGATGGGCATTTTTCAAAATTTAAATAATGCAATAACGATAAAATAAGAATAAAGAAACTGTTTGATAAAGATTAATTTCTATTCTTCATTCTAGTGCACAGAGATATTTTATTTATCAATAGATGCCCAAGATGTGTAGCGTTTTGTAGTCCAACTCTTTATGCCTAAATCGCAATGTGGCGTTCGGTCGGTCGTGCTTCTGACGAGTAGAAATATATGAAGCAAATCGCATTGTCACCTCAAGCGTTTGATCTTAAAATTTTTGTAATATCTAATGTTCATTGCAACCCTTTATAACGCCTGAGTTGAACATTTCTCTACTAAGTCGGGCGTTTGACATTAAGTAAATTGTTTTTTTTTTTTTGATGAAAAATTATTAAATTTATGAAAAAATTCAACAAAATATATTAGTGGCGGTGAACATGTTTACATCTAATATCGAATGTCAGTGTGAAGCGGCTTTGAAGTACGATCAACGCGCGTCCGACTTAACGCCAAATTGCGATTCGGGCATTATACCTTTTATAGCCATTCAGTCATGAAAATCAAAAAACAAACTCTAAAAAAACCGTCATTGTTTTTTCAGTAATAATTATCTTAAAGTGAACAGTACGGGAACAGACATAAGATAAAATCCACACATAATATAACATGGCGGATGGTGCGTATGCATATGGTTATCTTGCTTGTACAAGTGCTAATGTGTATCCAATTTGCAACAAAGGTAGCTGCAATTGATGACATGCGTTCTATAAACAAATGAAATTAACTCAGCAATGAGCTATGACTCTGTGTCAACTCCCATCAGTGTGCGCAAGTATTTTGGTGGTTTTTTTTAATTTATGCATTTATAAATTTTTCCAGGTAATTAATGCAAATTTGATGCATGTAGGTATATTATAAAAATTGTACTAAATTTAAGGCATTAACCCGTTTTAGTATGGACACATATTGGTTTCTTTTTCGGTTGTTCCCGTTAATTTTGGTTGATATTCAGATACTAGATGCTTTTTCCCAACTTTTGGACTTTAACCCATTATCGTAAGTATGAATATAAGATTAAGGTTGCTAGAACTTACATTTTTGATGTGTAAACATCTTTGCTGTAGCTACGAGTAATTTCGAAAAACAGGTAAAGTTTACGCGTAAACATGTGAATGCGTAAACGAGTACACATGTAAATGCGTAAACGAGTAAACATGTAAATGCGTAAACCGTAAATGACCTTGGCATTGTCAGTGGTAGGTAGGTTTGTTGTTTTCTGCAACAATTCGACAAATAGGCAAAATAAGAAGGGCCAACCTGTTTGAACATGTATGGATATGCATCTGAGCAATATTGGTATCAAATGAAAGGTTTTGAGCAGGACTTCGATATGAAGCTCTTTTAATTGTGACCCCTAGGCCGGGTCTCCAGATATGGGTCAAAACGAGGACCCGGATGATCCTTGAATGTTTCTGAGCAAAATTGGTATCAAATGAAATGTTTTGAGCAGATCTTTTACACGGAGCTCTACTCTTTATGATTCCTATGTCGGGTCCCGAGATATGGGGAAATACGAGGACCTGGATAATCCCTGAATGTTTCTGAGCAATATTGGTATCAAATGAAAGGTGTTCAGCAGGGATACTACATGGATGTCTATTCTTTATGATGTCTAGGTCGGGTCCCGAGATATGGGCCAGAATGAGGAACGGATGATCCTTGAATGTTTCTGAGCAATATTGGTATCAAATAAAAGGTGTTGAGCAGGGCTTTCACATAGAGCTCTATTCATTTTATGAGTCCTAGGTCGGGTCTCCAAATATGGGTCAATATGTTACCCCGGATTAACCCGGAATGTTTCTGAGCAATATTGGCATGAAATGAAAAGTGTTGAGCAGGACTTCTATACGGAGCTCTACTCTTTATGATTCCTAGGCCGGGTCTCCAGATATGGGTCAAACGTGGACTCTGATGATCTTGCATGTTTCTGAGTAATACAAAACAAAAGAAAATAAAAAATCTAAATTTAAAAAAGAAAAACCAAAACAAACAAAAACAACAAAATAGTAGCAGTCACAATGACAACAAAAATTACAAAAACTATAGTCGCATTTTAATCCATAGAAAACCAGGAAAAAAAGGAATAAGGAAAAGGGAATAAATATCCGATTTCGAAACTGTTTACACATCAATGTTCATGAATACTCGTTATTCACGCTTTAATTTTTCTTTTAAAATTGACTATTTTCATTATTCCCACATTTAATTTATGGGAACGGTGCTCCGGCCAATGCTTTGCTGAGTTGTGGTAACCACATCCTAAAAACATCTAAGACAATTTCAGGGAAATAACAAAGATATAAAATAAAATAAGTTGCTTTAGTTATAAGATATATGATAAACATGTTCCACTTCAGTTTTTACTGATTTGAGGAATCACATCGTAATAAAATTTAAATCAATTTCTGGCAAATAAAGTAAACTCTATATAAATCAAGTTTCTAGGCTTTTGAAATAACAAAGATATAAATAAAATAAGATAAACGTGTTCCACTTCAATTTTTACCGAGTTGAGGAATCACTTCGTAATAAAATTTAAATCAAATTCTGGCAAATAAAGTAACTCACTTCGCTTCGTTGCTGTTGTTGTTGATATTTGCATTTGCACGGCTATGCATGCAAGCATTTGTAAGTACATGTCTATCTACCTACCTACCACTGATAGTGCCAAACTATTCACACGGACGCAGCAGTGCACTAACACAAAGGTCATTTACGTTTACGCGTATTCATTTTTCGAAATCACTCGTAGCTACAGCAAAGATGTTTACACATCAAAAATTATTGGTTTGGTGGAACTTATGGAACTTTCAATGAATTACCTATATGTTTAACAAAGATATCGCGTACCTATATAGGTATGTGCATTATTTTTTTATATATTTTAAATATATATTTTGTACATACATAAATGTGGTCCCTGCCGACTTGGGTAATTTTTTTTCCACTCGTTTGCCTTAGTAAGCAAATCATTGGCCGAAGCTTAACCGATTTATCTGCTACAGTTCCTGAGTTTTGACTTTAGAATATAATCCCCTTTAGAATTGACCCATTAGAATCTGTGTACCAAATTTAATAAAAATATTTCTATTTTTGCGCCAGTTAGATTATGTACGGCCGGCCGTTCAATCAATTTTTGTATTTATGTAAGTCCATATCTATCTCTATCTCTCCTTCACTACTTACAGCTGTGTATAAATAAGCACATCCCATGTTCGCCTAAAATAATGTGCTGTTTACATACAAATATACAGCTGAAGCTTATAAAAGTATTTTAAAATATACACGACTGTTCAACTGGAGCGTCATCTACATTATAATCATAAAGGCCTAGTTTTAGGAGCAAATATTTTAGTTTTATTTTAGAAAAATACTTTTAAAAAAAGTACCAAGCCCAATAAACACCGTTTCGCATGTAATCTAATTTATACCTTTAAAACGATGTCATACATATTAACAGCCTTGGGCAAAATCTTAGCACCTGCTAAATGAGAGCAAGCGCCCGTGTACGTATACCAGCGTTGCCAGAATGACGATGGCATCGTCATTTTGACGATTTTTGGACTCCATGACGATGGGACGATTTCATGTCACAGAATGACGATTTTAGTAAGTACAGAGAAATATAGATTTATTCGTAATAAAAATTATTTACTTTATACAAATTTCTATAATTAGAAAAAAATTCAGGCAATCTGGGGCCTATAACACAAACCTACAATTGTAACAAATCCACAAGTTAGTAGTAATTCACTTATACCTACAAGTTCTCCAATTTCCCGTAACACAACAATTTTTCATACAATTGTTCCTACAAGGAAAATATTATACACTTGTAAATATCCATGAATGGAGGTAATTTCAGTATGCCAAATGAATTTTCTTACTACGCCGGTGCCGCTTATGAGATATTAAATGCGGTTTGCGCTGGGTTCGTGGGATCGTGATAGATTGGTGAAATTAACCATCACGTAAGAGATACGCTTAATCTCCAAGAATCACCGCGTTCATATGGTGTCGCCAATTATTTTCCATTCTACGAAAAAGAGCACTCGCGCATCGTGAAGACTGCCGGGCCAATCCGCACTTACATAATAAAACACCTGACACTTGGTTCCAGCCAGACCGTTTTCATTTTCAAAATGCGAAAAAGGGTACTGTAAATTGAGCTAGATGCTTGAAATTTCAGGTAGCTTACTAAAGTTTAGTTTTCTACAGACCTGTAAAAAAAGTATGTTGGTATCTCATATACTAAGCTAGTTATACCGATATGTTGACTAACACACCACGTTCGGTACACTTGGGTCTGGCTGGACCCCCATACAAATTATATTAAAATGAAAGTATGTGTGGGTGTTTTGCTTTAGAACTTCCAAAGTATCCAGGAAACCCTGTAATGAAAACGTGATACTACGTCCTTTTTATTGTCGGGCCATCGAAACTAAACTTTATTTCGTTCACTGCACTAACAACATCGTAAACACATCTGCAGACTGCCATTTTTGGTACCCCATGCATGTCAGATACCCCATGGTATTGCCCTCCGTTTCTGAACCAATGCAGAGAAATGAGAAGTATCTGTAATGGCGACAAGGCATACCGTCTACATAGTTGTAGCACAGAGCTGGGCGATAAGGATTACGATTACAAGATGATTACGATTACAGTAATCGTAATCTTAGAAATTTTGAAATTACGATTACTGTAATCGTAATCGTCGTTACAAAAATTACGATTACTGTAATCGTAATCGTAAGAAAGTAGCAAAACATCTCGCTCAATAATTCGTCTCCACGTGGCTAATCGTGATTCACTTATTCTATTCGTGTGGCAGTGCGCTCAGAACCAAGGCAATGTTGCATTTGAATGTAGTAAAAGGATTTATGAAAACAATAGTACCAGTGTTGGAAAGGGATTGAAGAAAGCCAATCAGGGGCCTGTAACACAAGCACTACAATCCCAACAAGTGTACAAGAAAATTTCACAAGTGTAGATTTTCCGTAACATAAAGCGGATTGTAGTAACTGGCTTAATATTTGTAATTATTGGAATTTTTAAACAATTGTAGCTACGTTTCATAACATAACGTGCACACTTTTACAAGCAAGTGACGGAATTATCAACAATTGTGTAAAAATTTCTACCTATGTTAAAGGTAGCCTTGGTTCATTTCAGTGGCATATTTCAGAAAGAAAACATCGCTTTGTTGCCGATATGTGCTCAAGCGATTCCGAAAATTAGAGCGAAAATGCTCAGGAAACGTATCGGTACCGCGAAAGAATCAACTTTTACATACTGAAAGATGGAGAATTTGTGGAAAGGTTCAAACTTAGCCGAGAAGATTGTCAAGCTCTTCTTGAAGGTGTAGGCCCATCAATCGATAATGCTACAACAGAGCTGGGCGATAAGGATTACATGTGCAATCGATTACACATAGGATTACGATTACATTAATCGTAATTTCAAGTTTTTTACGATTACGATTACAGTAATCGTAATTTTTGTAACGACGATTACAATTACAGTAATTGTAATTTCAAGTTTTTTACGATTACGATTACAGTAATCGAGCTGTAGCTCACACTAATTTTCTTCGTAAAATGTGGATTTTGCATGTATAAAAAATATGTATTACAATTGCTAGATTTTACTAAACAAATTACTTAGGTTTATCTCATAACAAAATTAAGAAGTAATAAAACTCCACTGCAACTTTTGAAGATGTAAATGACCATAACTATGAAAAGCCAATATTAGATGAAGATTTTTTTGACTTCGGCGGTAAATACCTAACTACATATCTATATAACAACTTAATATATATTTTATTTAAAACTCAATATACCTTTAGAAAACACTGATTTACCTGAAGTGCTTCCTGGTAGTGGCTCAAACATTATAGGAGAAGAATTTTTTAAATATTTGAACGATGCTGATAGTAGCCATGGCTGTTTTAAAAGATATCCTCTGATAAAGAAAGCATCCTTAAGATTCAGCACCCCGCTTACATCGTCAGCATCTGTGGAAAGGCTATATTCGTTGGCGGGCATTATAAACAGTCCTCGACGCCATGCACTTTCCGATGTTTCTTTTGAAAAATTAGTTCTGCTTAAGGCTAATATTGAATATTATTGGATGTAAATTATCCAAACAGTAGTCTTAAATTTGTATCATTATTATTTCCGCTAATTTTCTCCTTCTTAATACACATCCCAGTTTTAATTGTTTACATAATGTGTGAGAAATAAACACATATGTATGCATGTATGTAAAAATCATTATTATTTTTTGGAAAATGATGTTGGGTAAGTATATCACTGTTTTTTACACATTGCAATCCCAGAAAACAAGAACAGTAATCGTAATTTCAAGTTTCTTACGATTACGATTACAGTAATCGTAATTTTTGTAACGACGATTACGATTACAGTAATCGTAATTTCAACTTTCTTACGATTACGATTACAGTAATCGTAATTTTTGTAACGACGATTACGATTACAGTAATCGTAATTTCAACTTTCTTACGATTACGATTACAGTAATCGTAATTTTTGTAACGACGATTACGATTACAGTAATCGTAATTTCAAAATTTCTAAGATTACGATTACTGTAATCGTAATCATCTTGTAATCGTAATCCTTATCGCCCAGCTCTGTGCTACAACTATGTAGACGGTATGCCTTGTCGCCATTACAGATACTTCTCATTTCTCTGCATTGGTTCAGAAACGGAGGGCAATAGCATGGGGTATCTGACATGCATGGGGTACCAAAAATGGCAGTCTGCAGATGTGTTTACGATGTTGTTAGTGCAGTGAACGAAATAAAGTTTAGTTTCGATGGCCCGACAATAAAAAGGACGTAGTATCACGTTTTCATTACAGGGTTTCCTGGATACTTTGGAAGTTCTAAAGCAAAACACGCACACATACTTTCATTTTAATATAATTTGTATGGGGGTCCAGCCAGACCCAAGTGTACCGAACGTGATGTGTTAGTCAACATATCGGTATAACTAGCTTAGTATATGAGATACCAACATACTTTTTTTACAGGTCTGTAGAAAACTAAACTTTAGTAAGCTACCTGAAATTTCAAGCATCTAGCTCAATTTACAGTACCCTTTTTCGCATTTTGAAAATGAAAACGGTCTGGCTGGAACCAAGTGTCAGGTGTTTTATTATGTAAGTGCGGATTGGCCCGGCAGTCTTCACGATGCGCGAGTGCTCTTTTTCGTAAAATGGAAAATAATTGGCGACACCATATGAACGCGGTGGTTCTTGGAGATTAAGCGTATCTCTTACGTGATGGTTAATTTCACCAATCTATCACGATCCCACGAACCCAGCGCAAACCGCATTTAATATCTCATAAGCGGCACCGGCGTAGTAAGAAAATTCATTTGGCATACTGAAATTACCTCCATTCATGGATATTTACAAGTGTATAATATTTTCCTTGTAGGAACAATTGTATGAAAAATTGTTGTGTTACGGAAAATTGGAGAACTTGTAGGTATAAGTGAATTACTACTAACTTGTGGATTTGTTACAATTGTAGGTTTGTGTTATAGGCCCCAGATTGCCTGAATTTTTTTCTAATTATGGAAATTTGTATAAAGTAAATAATTTTTATTACGAATAAATCTATATTTCCCTGTACTTACTAAAATCGTCATTCTGTGACATGAAATCGTCCCATCGTCATGGAGTCCAAAAATCGTCAAAATGACGATGCCATCGTCATTCTGGCAACGCTGGTATACGTACACGGGCGCTTGCTCTCATTTAGCAGGTGCTAAGATTTTGCCCAAGGCTGTTAATATGTATGACATCGTTTTAAAGGTATAAATTAGATTACATGCGAAACGGTGTTTATTGGGCTTGGTACTTTTTTTAAAAGTATTTTTCTAAAATAAAACTAAAATATTTGCTCCTAAAACTAGGCCTTTATGATTATAATGTAGATGACGCTCCAGTTGAACAGTCGTGTATATTTTAAAATACTTTTATAAGCTTCAGCTGTATATTTGTATGTAAACAGCACATTATTTTAGGCGAACATGGGATGTGCTTATTTATACACAGCTGTAAGTAGTGAAGGAGAGATAGAGATAGATATGGACTTACATAAATACAAAAATTGATTGAACGGCCGGCCGTACATAATCTAACTGGCGCAAAAATAGAAATATTTTTATTAAATTTGGTACACAGATTGTAATGGGTCAATTCTAAAGGGGATTATATTCTAAAGTCAAAACTCAGGAACTGTAGCAGATAAATCGGTTAAGCTTCGGCCAAAGATTTGCTTACTAAGGCAAACGAGTGGAAAAAAAATTACCCAAGTCGGCAGGGACCACATTTATGTATGTACAAAATATATATTTAAAATATATAAAAATATAATGCACATACCTATATAGGTACGCGATATCTTTGTTAAACATATAGGTAATTCATTGAAAGTTCCATAAGTTCCACCAAACCAATAATTTTTGATGTGTCTTTGCTGTAGCTACGAGTGATTTCGAAAAATTAATACGCGTAAACGTAAATGACCTTTGTGTTAGTGCACTGCTGCGTCCGTGTGAATCGTTTGGCACTGTCAGTGGTAGGTAGGTAGATAGACATGTACTTACAAATGCTTGCATGCATAGCCGTGCAAATGCAAATATCAACAACAACAGCAACGAAGCGAAGTGAAGTTACTTTATTTGCCAGAATTTGATTTAAATTTTATTACGAAGTGATTCCTCAACTCGGTAAAAATTGAAGTGGAACACGTTTATCTTATTTTATTTATATCTTTGTTATTTCAAAAGCCTAGAAACTTGAATTATATAGAGTTTACTTTATTTGCCAGAAATTGATTTAAATTTTATTACGATGTGATTCCTCAAATCAGTAAAAACTGAAGTGGAACATGTTTATCATATATCTTATTACTAAAGCAACTTATTTTATTTTATATCTTTGTTATTTCCCTGAAATTGTCTTAGATGTTTTTAGGATGTGGTTACCACAACTCAGCAAAGCATATTGATCTTAAAGCCCGTCTCCACATAACTTGATTCACCAGAGAAACATGTAGCAAAACATCTCGCTCAATAACCCGTCTCCACGTGGCTAATCGTGATTCAGTTTGACATTTCTCTTTCTTGTTCTTCTTAAATGTTTGTATGTTTGCTTATTTTTGCGTCTTTGTTTTGGCCTGTGTGAGATTTCGATTGATTGATTTAAATTTTATTACGATGTGATTCCTCAAATCATAAAAACTGAAGTGGAACATGTTTATGTTATATCTTATAACTCAAACAACTTGAACTTATTTTACTTATATCTTTGTTATTTCAAAAGCCATGAAATATGAACTATATTAAACTGTACCTTATTTGCCAGAAATTGTTTTAAATTTTATTACGATGTGATTCCTCAACTCAGTAAAAATTGAATAGGGACATGTTTATCATATATCTTATAACTCAAGCAACTTATTTTATTTTATATCTTTGTTATTTCCCTGAAATTGTCTTAGATGTTTTTAGGATGTGGTTACCACAACTCAGCAAAGCATATTGATCTTAAAGCCCTTCTCCACATAACTTGATTCACCAGAGAAACATGTAGTAAAACATCCCGCTCAATAACCCGTCTCCACGTGGCTAATCGTGATTCAGTTTGACATTTCTCTTTCTTGTTCTTCTTAAATGTTTGTATGTTTGCTTATTTTTGCTTCTTTGTTTTGGCCTGTGTGAGATTTCGATAGATTTTCGATACAAAATTAGAGAGGTTGATTCAGAATGAAACAGTGTTTCAATCTTCACTCGCTCTCTGGGAGTTGACACGGAGTCATACTCACTGCTGGGCTCATGTCATTTGTTTATAGAGCGCGTGTCATCAATTGCAGCTACCATTGTTGCTTTTTTTTTTATATATATATCCGGAAAAAATTAAAAGAAAAATTAATACAAGCAAAATGCAAGGCGACGGTAGCCTAGTATGCCATTAGACTTCCAACCGGAAAATCCGAGGTTCGATCTCGGCGGACGCCAAAGAATAAAAATTTTTATAAAATATTATTCCATGCACATATAACTATTTCACTGAGGTACCTACATGCATCAAATTTGCATAAATTATCTGGAAAATGTATAAATGCATAAATTCCAAAAACACCAAAATACGTGCGCACACTGATGGGAGTTGATAGAGGCATAGCTCAGTGCTGAGTTCATTTCATTTGTTTATAGAACGCGTGTCATCAATTGTTGCAAATTGGATACAAATTAGCACTTGCACAAGCAAGACAACCATATGCATACGCACCATCCGCCATGTTATATTGTGTGGATTTTATGTTATGTCTGTTCCCGTACTGTGCAATTTAAGCTAATTATTACTTTGTTACCCTTCTGTACCAATATACATTTAGTTGACTAAATCAATTAAAATAATCAAATAGCTGTATAGTACCTAATTGATTTTTACTAGCAAATATTGCGAGCGGGGAAAAAAAACGTTTTTTTTAAAGACTCGATTTTCATGATTGAATGGCTATAAAAGGTATAATGCCCGAATCGCAATTTGGCGTCAAGTCGGACGCGCGTTGATCGTACCTCAAAGCCGCTTCACACTGACATTCGATATTAGATGTAAACATGTTCACTACCACTAATATATTTTGATGAATTTTTTCATAAATTTCATAATTTTTCTTCTGCGTTCAGCGGGTTTCGACAGAAATACTTTCTTGGCCGGAGCACCATTCCCACAAATTAAATGTGGGAATAGCCGTTTGTAAATGAGAATACGTAATAGTGTATGTGAAAGCATCAAATGCATATAAGAATGCGTCAAATAAAATGGGAAAAAACTCAATTGATAACACTGGTCGACAAGTTTTTGTTACAGAAATAAAATTCTACTTTTCTGAAGGATTTTGGTGCGCTGAATCCGAATCTGAAGTCAGATTTTCTGTAATACGTACAGTTTTTTAGATATTCATGCCCAAAGAGGCGAAAAACACGTTTTTTGGCTATATTCACTCCTCAATATCTTTTAAAATACTTCTTTTAAAAATTCATTAAAGTTATTGAAAGCGCGGACATTTTTCATGAAGAAACCGTTTTAATATTTCAGATATCTTTCTTGTAACTTGCAATATTGCATATTAAGCTTTATTAGTTTTGCAATATTTTCCCCATACAAAATTAATTAAAAATTTTGAAGCACGCTTTTAGGCAGTTTATTATATTATGGACGTATGGAAGTGGCTTCGTAAAAAAATAGTTCTGCTGCGCCTATAACATGCTACAAATGCTGCCATTGAGATCGACAAAAAATACCTTATTGTACAAAAACATATATTTCTATATACGTAAATTAGATATCCGAAAAATTAAAACGTTGCCTTCAAGAGAAATGGCCGAGCTTTCAATAGCTTTATTCAATTTTTAAAATAAGTAAGTAATTTAAAAGATATTGAGGAGTGAATATCGTCAAAAAACGCGTTTTTCGCCTCTTTGGGCATGAATATCTAAAAAACTGTACGTTCTTGACTTCAGATTAGGATTCAGCGCACCGAAATCCTTCAGAAAAGTAGAATTTTATTTATGTAACAAAAATGTGTTGAAATTTTGTCGACCAGTGTAATGAAAATAGTCAATTTTAAAAGGAAAAATGTAAGTTGTCTGGCAACCTTATTCTTATATTCATACTTACGATAATGGGTTAAAGTCCAAAAGTTGGGAAAAAGCATGTAGTATCTGAAGATCATACCAAAAATTACCAAAATTAACGGGAACAACCGAAAAAGAAACCAATAGGAGTCCATACTAAAACGGGTTAATGCCCGAAATTTAGTACGATTTATATAATACTAGAGTGCTGCCTACTGTCGAAACTCGACAGTTTTTCCAAAATTTTTGTTATGGCTAAGGTGCAACTATAGTTTTTGTATAATTGTTTGTTGTTATTGTCACTGTTACTATTTTGTTGTTGTTCCAGCCAAACATGTTCAGAATTGCATGATAAGTTTGGTGAAAACGCACAAAGTCAGCTACATATGCTTGCGTATTGAGACAGCTTGTTGTGTACAAAAGCATGCAACAACAACCACACGGCAATTTTCCAACGACGATTGTGGACGCATTTCCCAACCAATTTTCATGAAAATTGGCGCAGTTCTATTTGAGAGCAATACCTTTCGAATGGTGTGCTTAGTTTTAAAATCGGTTCAGTGGTTTCGACGGAGAAGATGGAACAAAATTTGTGTTAGCGTATTAATAATATAGATAGATACCTACATGCATCAAATTTGCATAAATTACCTGGAAAATGTATAAATGCATAAATTCCAAAAACACCAAAATACGTGCGCACACTGATGGGAGTTGATAGAGGCATAGCTCAGTGCTGAGTTCATTTCATTTGTTTATAGAACGCGTGTCATCAATTGTTGCAAATTGGATACAAATTAGCACTTGCACAAGCGAGACAACCATATGCATACACACCATCCGCCATGTTATATTGTGTGGATTTTATGTTATGTCTGTTCCCGTACTGTGCAATTTAAGTTAATTATTACTTTGTTACCCTTCTGTACCAATACAAATTTAGTTGACTAAATCAATTAAAATAATCAAATAGCTGTATATTACCTAATTGATTTTTACTAGCAAATATTGCTAGCTGAAAAAAAAAAATGGCGGTTTTTTAGAGATTCGATTTTCATGATTGAATGGCTATGAAAGGTATAAGCCGGAATCGCAATTTGGCGTTAAGTCGGACGCGCGCTGATCGTACCTCAAAGCTTTGAATTTTTTCATAATTTCATAATTTTTCTTCTGCGTTCAGCGGGTTTCGACAGAAATACTTACTTGGCCGGAGCACCATTCCCATAAATTAAATGTGGGAATAGCCGTTGGTAAATGAGAATACGTAATAGAATATGTGAATGCGTCAAATGCATATGAGAATGCGTCAAATAAAATGGGAAAAAAACTCAATTGATAATGAAAATAGTCAATTTTAAAAGAAAAAATGTATGTTATCTGGCAACCTTATTCTTATATTCATACTTACGATAATGGGTTAAAATCCAAAAGTTGGGAAAAAGCATGTAGTATTTAAAGATCATACCCAAAATTACCAAAATTAACAGGAACAACGGAAAAATAAATCAATAGGTGTCCATACTAAAACGGGTTAATGCCCGAAATTAAGTACAATTTATATAATATACCTACATCAAATTTGCATAAATTACCTGGAAAAATGTATAAATGCATAAATTCCAAAAACACCAAAATACGTGCGCACACTGATGGGAGTTGATAGAGGCATAGCCCAGTGCTGAGTTCCTTCCATTTGTTTATAGAACGCGTATCATCAATTGCAGCTACCTTTGTTGCAAATTGGATACAAATTAGCATATGCATACACACCATCCGCCATCAAAGAACGTAAATGTATAAGAAGGGAAAATTCGCTACTAGAAAAATATACCGAATAGGCCTTCTCGTTGTAGTGACGCGCAAACCAGGAGTTGTTTTGAACCCATATTCGCGACAAATTCACAATTCTATTCCTTTATGTGCCTCGATTCTATTCTTATTCATTTTGTTTCATTTTCAGCCATCCATCAATGTGGTAGTTTCTTGATCATGTACGAACCCCGCCTGCAATTTTACCAGACACTTTCTGATATCAGACATTTCTGAAAATATTCTGAGTAAAAATTTCAGTATTTGGACTAATCTTACAGATTTCTTAAGTATTTCTATCAGAAATGTCTGGGGAATTTAATTTTTTTCTCATCCGACAAATCTTATAGATATCGGACCGAGTTCGTGCCTTTCTAAAATCCAATTTTTCCCTTTCTAAAATCCAATTGACATTTCTAAAATCCAATTTCCCCTTTCTAAAGCTGGGAAGCCATCTTTATTTCATCTGTATTTGTGTCACAAGTTGTCGCTTAAAGTGCAAAACAGCATATCAGTATACTGTACGCATGCGTGCATATGCGGTTTTGCTTTCAAACGACGATGGTATGAAAATATACCCAGTAAACATTATCTTTGAAATTAATGTGAATATATATTTTTCCAATATTTATTGTACCTTAATTGGGGCAGAAATCCATTCGAATACAAGTGCATATTTTCTATATGATCATCATCTTTGTTTTCCAGTTAAGAAATTCTCTGATGTTAATTCAGTTGTGAATTACCTACTGTTTCAAAAAATGGTTTGAATTATTTGAAATTTCCTTCCACCCTTGTCAAGCCTTGAGAAAATTTTATGATACCAAAAATATGTAGGTACATATTTTGGGTAACCCAAAAATTATAACTTTTTCCAAGGTAAGCAAAATATTATATCACCTTCGTGCATCTGGGTATGCCAAATGCTGTGAGTCTACCGCTGTCTTCATATGCAGTAGTTTGCATGACATACTCAATAAACATCAGATCAAAATATGTCAAACAATGTTAGATCTCAAATGCATCACAAGTTGAGAATTAAGGAAAATGTTTATGGGGTATACATATGGATATATATGTATAGATAGATGTGTATGAAGACCTGTAGCGTCCTTGTAGGGAAATCAATAAATAGTGAACAGATGTAAAACTGCAGAATTTGCAAAAATTGTTAACGAGTTCTGAACTATCGAATAGGTTTTTTACAAAAACAAATTTTTTATAGTAAATTGACGGCGTGCGTTTGATTTAGGTTACACAGTTATACATTTACGTTCTTTGCCGCCATGTTATATTATGTGTGGATTTTATGTTATGTCTGTTCCCGTACTGTGCAATTTAAGTTAATTATTACTTTGTTACCCTTCTGTACCAATACAAATTTAGTTGACTAAATCAATTAAAATAATCAAATAGCTGTATATTACCTAATTGATTTTTACTAGCAAATATTGCTAGCGGGGAAAAAAACAATGACGGTTTTTTTAGAGATTCGATTTTCATGATTGAATCGGTATAAAAGGTATAATGCCCGAATCGCAATTTGGCGTCAAGTCGGACGCGCGTTGATCGTACCTCAAAGCCGCTTCACACTGACATTCGATATTAGATGTAAACATGTTCACTACCACTAATATATTTTGATGAATTTTTTCATAAATTTCATAATTTTTCTTCTGCGTTCAGCGGGTTTCGACAGAAATACTTTCTTGGCCGGAGCACCATTCCCACAAATTAAATGTGGGAATAGCCGTTTGTAAATGAGAATACGTAATAGTATATGTGAAAGCGTCAAATGCATATGAGAATGCGTCAAATAAAATGGGAAAAAACTCAATTGATAATGAAAATAGTCAATTTTAAAAGGAAAAATGTAAGTTGTCTGGCAACCTTATTCTTATATTCATACTTACGATAATGGGTTAAAGTCCAAAAGTTGGGAAAAAGCATGTAGTATCTGAAGATCATACCAAAAATTACTAAAATTAACGGGAACAACCGAAAAAGAAACCAATAGGTGTCCATACTAAAACGGGTTAATGCCCGAAATTTAGTACAATTTATATAATACTAGAGTGCTGCCTACTGTCGAAACTCGACAGTTTTTCTAGAATTTTTGTTATGGCTAAGGTGCAACTATAGTTTTTGTATAATTGTTTGTTGTTATTGTCACTGTTACTATTTTGTTGTTGTTCCTGTTGATGCTGCTCCTTTTGTTGTTACTTTCACTGCTACTATTTTGCTGTTGTTGTTGTTGTTGTCGTTAATCGTTTTCATAATTCTTCTACCTACTTCTTTCTTTCTATTTCTGCTCTTTTCTTTCCTACTTATTCTTTCTTATCCTTCTTATTACTTGACCTTATGTTTTTGTTGTAGTGCTTTTGCTAACTTTTTACGTTTCTACTTCTTTGAAACTACACACCACATCCAGCCAAACATGTTCAGAATTGCATGATAAGTTTGGTGAAAACGCACAAAGTCAGCTACATATGCTTGCGTATTGAGACAGCTTGTTGTGTACAAACCCAATTTGCCAAACGACTTCGAATCGAATTCGATTCCGGCTCAGTCTAGTGAAAGATTCGTTCGCCGGCGAATATCGCGTGCGACCTGCCGGCGAAGTCGTAAGTGGATGTAAAGAACAGTTCACTAGCGAGCCACATAAACGAGTCATTGACGACGTGCCAAAACGACTCGTTGACGACGTGCAAAAATTACAAGATAGCGACGTGCAAAACCGACTCTTTGACTACGTACAATACGACTTGATAAAGCTTCATAATGAATGCTTGGAGTATTGGAACGTCGGGGAGTCGCTAATGCAGTGAGCATAGAAAACACTTCTTCAATACAAGAAATTTAGTTAAAAAGAACATGGTACTCTTACGATAATGGTTTTATTGGACGAAAGCAGGTTTATTTTAAAGCCATAAATACAATTCACCTTCTTCTTTTGGGTTTCTTGAATGGTTTCCAGTTTTTCCAAAACAACATCTAGCGTTTGATCTGCACTTCTTTCTGTAAAGAATAATATATTATTTCTATAGAAAGCAGGAGACAGACGTAATTAAAGCCAGGATACTTGAATTATGTTTACTTACTGACTGATGAAGCACATATGTACATCGCCTGAATCGCAAAAATTGCTGCTCACAATGCGTAATCTTTTCATAATATTTTTTTATTATTTGTAAACAAATGAAAAATTTTTGTTCAATATATTTTCTAAGTCAAATGTTGCTTAGATTTCTTTAAATTTTTCTTGAAAGTAGGTAATGCACTTCATGCCGTGTACATCAACGTTACTTTTTTTTGCAAGTGTTTGAAGTGAATATGTATACATAGGTATATGTATACAAATTAATTCAAGTAGGCCTTTGTAACGCTGCGCCGCACAGCGGGTTACACTCTGTTTCCACTTCGGACGACAGTTCTTCAAGCTCATCGTGCAGTTAGTAGCCTAAATTGTGACTAAGAGGTGCGGGGTATAAAATAAGTTGAGATGTACATATGAATTCATTCCCGCTTTGTTAGAAAATACACGTCACGAATTCGACAAACCGACATCGTGGCGAAATTGATCCGATGTTATAAATCGAAGTCGGAACGACTTTCATTTTTTTATAAAATAAAGACTTCGATTCGAGTTCACCCCGGCAAGTTCTCCAAAACGACGTCGAATCGACCTCGATTCGAACTCGACTTCACTCAGTGGCAAATTGGGAAAGCATGCAACAACAACCACACGGCAATTTTCCAACGACGATTGTGGACGCATTTCCCAACCAATTTTCATGAAAATTGGCGCAGTTCTATTTGAGAGCAATACCTTTCGAATGGTGTGCTTAGTTTTAAAATCGGTTCAGTGGTTTCGACGGAGAAGATGGAACAAAATTTGTGTTAGCGTATTAATAATATAGATAGATACCTACATGCATCAAATTTGCATAAATTACCTGGAAAATGTATAAATGCATAAATTCCAAAAACACCAAAATACGTGCGCACACTGATGGGAGTTGATAGAGGCATAGCTCAGTGCTGAGTTCATTTCATTTGTTTATAGAACGCGTGTCATCAATTGTTGCAAATTGGATACAAATTAGCACTTGCACAAGCGAGACAACCATATGCATACACACCATCCGCCATGTTATATTGTGTGGATTTTATGTTATGTCTGTTCCCGTACTGTGCAATTTAAGTTAATTATTACTTTTTTACCCTTCTGTACCAATACAAATTTAGTTGACTAAATCAATTAAAATAATCAAATAGCTGTATATTACCTAATTGATTTTTACTAGCAAATATTGCTAGCTGGAAAAAAAAAATGGCGGTTTTTTAGAGATTCGATTTTCATGATTGAATGGCTATGAAAGGTATAAGCCGGAATCGCAATTTGGCGTTAAGTCGGACGCGCGCTGATCGTACCTCAAAGCCGCTTCACACTGACATTCGATATTAGATGTAAACATGTTCACTACCACTAATATATTTTTATGAATTTTTTCGGGTTTCGACAGAAATACTTTCTTGGCCGGAGCACCATTCCCACAAATTAAATGTGGGAATAGCCGTTTGTAAATGAGAATACGTAATAGTTTATGTGAAAGCGTCAAATGCATATAAGAATGCGTCAAATAAAATGGGAAAAAACTCAATTGATAACACTGGTCGACAAGTTTTTGTTACAGAAATAAAATTCTACTTTTCTGAAGGATTTTGGTGCGCTGAATCCGAATCTGAAGACAGATTTTCTGTAATACGTACAGTTTTTTAGATATTTCTTTTCAGCGACGAAGATATGGTCTGCATCAGCCTCGAGCTGAAAGGTAAACCGATATGGATCGCCTCTGTCTATTTGGCGTATGACCGCCCCATTTCTGGGCAAGATCGGCTACTTGGTGCGGTTAAGGAAGCCGAACGTTTAGGGCTCCAACTGCTGATCGGGGCCGATGCCAATGCCCACCACACAACATTAGGCTCATCGGATGTAAACGCGAGGGGTGAGCCTCTTTTTGATTTTATTATATCTAATAATTTATCTATATGTAACTCTGGAGGCAAACCTACTTTTGTCACCGCAAACAGGAGTGAGGTACTTGATATCACTCTGGTCACAGGCCCGCTTTCTGACTATGTCAAGGAATGGCAGGTGTCCGGAGAAAACTCCTTCTCTGATCATATGTATATAACTTTTAATCTACTCTTGAGACCTCCGCTTAGAGCGGGATACAGGAACAGGAGGCGTACGGATTGGGCTCTGTTTAATCAGAAACTGTCTGCTACGCTCTTTGAGCACGCTTCTCTCGGTATGTTAAGCCTACCGATAACAACTGATGAAGCGCCTATCTCCAATAACGGGTCTGTTTCTCTCGGTGTGCTGGACACATCGTCTAAAATCGATGAAGCTTGACTTTGTTACTAAATCCTGTAACGCTGCTTTCAAGAGTGCCTGCCCGGAGGTCAAAGTTCGGGGTAAAAAGAAACCTTATTGGTGGAACCCGGAGATCTCCAAGCTTCGGCTTAACAGCAGAAAACTCTTCAACCAGGCGAAAACAACTGGCAACTGGCAAGCCTACAAGGATGCCTTAAAAATTTTCAAGAAGTCGATCCAAAGAGCTAAAAGAGACTCATGGAAAAACTTCGCTAGCGACATAGAAGAAATCTCTGAGGCCAATCGTCTACGAAAGGTCCTCTCTACTAACCCAGTTCCCCCAAGCTGTATCCGAATGCAAAATGGGGACTGGGCCACATCTAGTACTGATATTCTGAACACACTGGTCACCGGTCACCACACACTTCCCAGGGTGCACCTCGGAACCTTATAGAACCTACTCTAACCCCAGGACATCTAATGACTTGGAGCACATAATTACTAACACAAGGGTAAAATGGGCAATTAAATCCTTCAAACCCTTCAAATCGCGTATCTCTTACGTGATGGTTAATTTCACCAATCTATCACGATCCCACGAACCCAGCGCAAACCGCATTTAATATCTCATAAGCGGCACCGGCGTAGTAAGAAAATTCATTTGGCATACTGAAATTACCTCCATTCATGGATATTTACAAGTGTATAATATTTTCCTTGTAGGAACAATTGTATGAAAAATTGTTGTGTTACGGGAAATTGGAGAACTTGTAGGTATAAGTAATATAATTAATACGTTTGTGGAGAATATATGCAAAAGCATATACACACTAACGTTAATGTTGAAAATGAAAAAGGCAAAAGTGGGGAAAATCCAACAGCTTGCACAGAGTCTCAATGGCCGAGTGTGTTTATGCGTTGGGTCATTGCGGCTGAAGATGGAATGGACTCGGGTTCAATCCCCGGTGCATCCACTTCCGAAAAGAGTGCTGATGATCGATAATAATTATAAGAATTACTACTAACTTGTGGATTTGTTACAATTGTAGGTTTGTGTTATAGGCCCCAGATTGCCTGAATTTTTTTCTAATTATGGAAATTTGTATAAAGTAAATAATTTTTATTACGAATAAATCTATATTTCTCTGTACTTACTAAAATCGTCATTCTGTGACATGAAATCGTCCCATCGTCATGGAGTCCAAAAATCGTCAAAATGACGATGCCATCGTCATTCTGGCAACGCTGGTATACGTACACGGGCGCTTGCTCTCATTTAGCAGGTGCTAAGATTTTGCCCAAGGCTGTTAATATGTATGACATCGTTTTAAAGGTTTTTTATTTTTTTTTTTATTTATACAATGCTTATATAATAATAAATTATTACACAAACTAAAGCAAACGCAGCACTAGCAACAGAGGCTTACGGCTGGCTGATGAAGAAATAATTGATTAGATATTACATATAATAGAAATATTTAGATACGTCTGAGTAGGTCAGTATCTTTGAGGTAATTATAAATTTTGTTGACATTAACTGCGGAGGGATCTTTCAGGGTATGGAGGGGTTCGGTGCCGCGGAAATGTAGTAGCCTTTGGGTAGCAAGTTGGGGACAGGACAAAAGGTGATGAACTGTGGCTGTGGATGGACAGAATGGACAGGAGTAGGGAGAAGTACCCTGTAGTAGATGGGAATGAGTTATTATGGTATGGCCTAAGCGGAGGCGGGTGTATGGGGTAAGGACGTTGGAACGAATGGGGTTAGGGTAAATGGCTTTTGTGCCTTGGGGATTTATAGTGGAGTAGTGATGGCTGTAATTGGACCAGATTTGTGCTAATTTCGTTTGTCTAATATGGCGAATAAGGCGGTATATATCTCTGGGTTGCGTGATGGACGAGGTGATAGTGGGTGTAATGGAAACGTTCTTGGCAGCAGAGTCTGCTAGTTCATTGCCCAGGATGTCGGAGTGACCAGGGACCCACATTATTTTTATTTTGTGGGAGTTCGTTATGAGTGTATTTTTAATATATTCGATGATATTGCATGATACCTTATGGTTTTGTATAGAATTGAAACAGGACATGCTGTCGGTGCAGATTATATATTTGCCGGTATTTTTTGAAGAAAAACGAACTGCGTGGAGCAAGGCTGTTGCTTCGGCGGTAAAAACGGAACAGAAATCAAGCAGGAGTCCATGAGCGATTACATCTCTATTTTCTTTAACTACTGCGAAGGAGGTGTGTATGGATTTTGACCCATCGGTAAAAATGAGTTGCCAACCCTTTGATTTGTAGCTTGCAACTGCCTCAGAAAAATTCGCTTTGTAGACAGCGTGAGGTGTATTTTGTTTTGACAAGGCTACTAGGGCGTCGATGAATAGTTTTTTTCTGTCGTACCAAGGAGGGTGTGCAGTGTAGCGTGGTATATGTGGGTTAGGTGGAAGATCGGTTTGTTTTGCAAATAAAGCACAGATGTGTATTGTGGAGGGAAGTCTAGGGGTAGTTGAACGAGAGGAAGCGGATTGGAAGTCTTTGCGGATAAGGGGGTTAGTGCCTTGGGATAGTTTAGGGTAGAGTCTGAAAATCTTGTCTTCCATGTTGTCATGGAGAGCTGGAAGGCCAGCTTCGGTCAAAATGTTTAGTATAGGGGAGGTTGGGAAGGCACGTAAGGATCGCCTCACCGCAGCGTGGTATGGCGCAGCAAGCAACTTTAAGTTTTTCTTGGAGTGAGGTCCGTAGATTTCGATACCGTAATTGATTATAGATAAAATGAGGTGGTGTGTAACATTGATAAGGATAGCCGAGGTAATTAGCGAGCGTTTGGATGATAAGTACTTAATTATATTCAGTCTTGTACTGAGCTTATTTCTAATATATTTACAATGAAGTTGAAATGTGTATTTAGAGTCGAGAACGATACCTAAGAACTTAAGGCTATTTGTACTTGTGATATCTACATTGTTGAAAGTGAAGGAGGGAGTGGGGCACATACGTTTTTTACAAATATGGAGCATTTGGGTTTTATTGGGACATATTGATGGACCTGAGGAGAGTGACCAGGAGGATAAAGAAAGAAGGATTTCGGAGAATGTATTAGTAACGTGAGTTATGTTGTTAGCCTTGGAGAAGAGGAGTACGTCGTCGGCGTAAATTTGGTGTTTGATGCTAGGGAAACGGTTTAGGATGTCGCTTATTTCGCTGAAGGCTATTGTGAATAGAATAACGGATAACGGGGATCCTTGGGGTGTGCCGTTGTCAAGTGGGAAAGTATCGGAACGGGTGTTTGAAATGAGAACGCTTAATTTTCGGTTTGAAAGAAAGGATTTGACATAGTTGTAGATTTTCGGGCCTATTTTCCATTTGTCAAGTTGTCTTAGTACCACTTGTATTCCGACTCGATCAAAGGCTTTTTGAAAGTCAAGTGAGAGGAGGGTAGCATGGTTTTTAGAGGATAATGCGTTTGACACGAAGTGGTCGAGATATAGTAGAGCGTCAGTGGTACTTAGACCTTTTTTGAAAGCAACTTGGTGGGGGGGTATTAGATTATTTAGGTGGGCATACCATGTAAGCCTGGTTGCAATTATTTTTTCCATTAATTTACCCAAGCAAGGCAATAGGGATATAGGGCGATAACTGTTAACTTCAAGAGTTGGTTTGCCAGGTTTAAGGAGGGGAAGTATGGTACTAGTTTTCCATGTAGTAGGGTAGTGACCAGAGTGAAATATGTTGTTGTAAAGTTTGATAAGACGGGGAAGGAGAGAAGGTGGGAGGTGTTTTATCATAGGGTAGGAGATTTTGTCAATCCCGGGGGTAAGACCTTTGACCGCAGCTAGAGCGTGTTGGAGTTCGAGGAGAGATAAATCGGATTCCAGAAGTTTGGCTGAGTAAGAAAGGGGTGTTGGAGTGGTTCGATGATGGTTGATCTGGGAGTTCTTGGAGGTAATGAATTCAGGTGAGAAAGTGTTATCTGCGGAGGCATGGGAAAAATGTCTGGCGAATTCTTGGGCTATTTCACGAGGAAATAGGAGATTGCCCTGAGCACTGTGTATGGATTGTATTTGGAGATGGGAAACCTGGCCAGTTATTTTTTTAATGTCAGCCCAGATT
Source organism: Urophora cardui (assembly GCA_960531455.1). Classification (NCBI taxonomy): domain Eukaryota; kingdom Metazoa; phylum Arthropoda; class Insecta; order Diptera; family Tephritidae; genus Urophora; species Urophora cardui. The sequence continues at coordinate 87,002,399 of OY482673.1, read as the reverse complement.
TTTTTGGGGTCGGAGGAAGAGGATATACTACTGGTCAATTTTTGGAAAGCTTCCAGTTTGGCGTCCTTAGCTTTCCGACGGAACTTGGCATTCAGTTTTTTATATTGAACCAGTGAAGTGGGAGTACGTTGCCTTTTGTAATTGTGCCAGGCGAGTTGCTTGGCTTGTCGGAGGGAGCTGATTTCATGGCTCCACCATATGGGAGCTGTTTTGATGGGCTTGGTTGAGGAAAGGGGGGTTGTGTAGTTGGCAGCACATCGAATAATTTTTTGCATGTTGGAGGCTTCTTTGTTAATGTTGGAGGAAGGAGGGAAGGTAAGAGAGAGGGATTCACACGTCCGCTCAAATTTACTCCAGTCGGCTTTGTCAGTGAGGAATTTTATCCTGGGAGTGAATAAGGTTTTGGTACGAGTGGTATGAATTTTGGTAACGATAGGGAAGTGGTCGCTCCCGTGGAGGTCTTCTATAAGGTGCCATGATGAATAATTTGAAAGGGAGGGGGAGGAGAGGGTGAGGTCAATATGTGTAAAGGTCGAGTGGGTGGAGAAGTGAGTCGGAGAGCCATCGTTAAGCACGATACAGTTGGAGGAGAGAATTGCGTTTTCTATAGATTGACCTCGGGTGTTTGTGCGCTCTGAACCCCAGAGTGGACTCCAGGCATTAAAATCGCCAGCGAGGATGAATGGATTTGGATTGGAAGGGAAAAGATTGAGAAAGTCGGTTGTTGTGAAAGGTTGGTTAGGTGATGAATAAGCGCAAGTTATTGATGTGTTATTGATGGTTGGTAGCTCTATAGCTAAAGAAGATATGTTGGAAGTAGAAGGGAGCAGGCGATGTGGAAGGTTTGCTTTAATAAGAATGGCAATACCTTGTTTATTAGAGTGAAGAGGATTGTGGAAGTGCCCTACGTATGGTTTGGGGGTGGGAGCGGTGGAGTTGTGGGAAATGTGGGTTTCGTTCAACAATATAATGGAGGGTCTGAAAGTATTTATAAGAATTTCTAGTTCGATATAATTGTTATAGTATCCATTTATGTTCCATTGGAGTATCGACAACATTGACAATAACTATGTATTAGACTATAAATATGTAATAATTAATAGGAATATATATATATGTAGATTTGCTTTTGTGTAGATTTATGTATATATATGGATATATATGTATGTTTATAAGTTTTCTTGAATATTATTGTTGGTTTGAGATGTGTTTTTAAGGGTATTTGGGGTGATAAAAACGTTAAGATAAGGATATTTATCGTATAGTTTACTGTAGTCTTTCATTTCTGAATCGCTGGTGGTTGGGCTTGGGGTGGAGGGTGTTCGAGGGCTGGCCTCAGGATCTGCGGGGTTAGAAGTTGGTAGTTCGGAGGAGCTGGCAGTTGTTGATAACAAGTCATTTTGCTGCATTACTGGGGATGTGATGTTTGGCTGTTGAGCATTTGATGTAGTGGTTGTTTTTTTCGTTGATGTGGAGTGATCGTTTTTGGATCCGTTATTCGTTGGTTGAGATTTGTGTGTGTTGATTTCATTGATTTTTTGTGCTTTGCTTTGTGGTTCCGTAGATGGGGTGTTGTTGTTATTTTTTAGTACTTGTGCAAAGGTGGGGGCTGATTTCTTTCGTTGGAGGGGTTGTAGCTGATAAGCATTGGGATTGCTGTTGAAAACTTTCCATGCCTCTCTGACTGTGCACCGACGATCCACTTTTATTTTATTGACGGATTTATGCTTGAGAAAGGTAGGGCAGCTTGGGTCGCTTGCTGGGTGATTATCGATTTGGCAGTTAACACAGAAGATCTTAGGGCAAGAGGTATGTGGAGGAGGGGTCCCGCACTTACTGCATAATTCAGCATTTTTACAACGATTTTTAGTATGGCCGAGCCTTTGGCAGGTCTTGCAACGCATTGGGTTGGGGATGTATTCTTGCACGCGCACTCTTTCCCAACCAATCTTGAGGATTTCTGGTCTGCGTATGAGGTCAAACGTAATGATGGCAGCACCTGTAGGTGTTACATTTACGCCGTCCATCCGTGTAATTTTTTTAACTTCGATAACTTTTTGATTCTCCATACCCTTTACTAATTCCTCTTCTGATAGATTGATTATATTCCTGGAGAATATTCTGCCTTGAGTAGTATTAAGCCCTTTGTGGGAGGAGAATTTTACGGGAATTAAACCAATATGGGTAGCTTTGAGGAACTTTTCAGCAGTTTTGAGGTTATCTACTTTTACTAATAAGTCACCCGATCTAAGTTCAGTGACTATTGTGTTTTCGGAGCAAATGTATTTAATACCATTTTCGATTTCAAAAACGTTGTAGGACGAGAGTGGGCGAATTTTGCCATCAACAGTAGGACCAGTGGCCGAGGCTACCAAGTAGCGAGGGATGTGGTCATCGGAGGTTTTTGGGACTGGTAGAGGCACAAAGTCTTTATATTTTGGTCGTTTGGTTGGTGGGTTAAAGTCAGGATCGAGTAGTCGAAACCTGTTGCTTTCGGGGGGGTCAGCCCCGTTCATGGTGAAAAACTCACTATTAGTTGGGTTTTATTATTTTTCCTTTTTTTTTTTTTATATATTTGTTTCGTTTTTATTATTATTTTTTTTTTTTTTGGTTAAACGTCTCTTTCGTTTTTAACACGCTTTTATTAGTTTCACCTGTATGTATGTGGGTATGTAACTTCTAGCTGCTGCCTAAATATATGCAACATATTTACTAATGAGATTAGGTTACAACCACCGCTATTTTCCAACAGATGGCGCGCGTGTATTTATATTTTTAAAATATTCACTTATTTATAAATGTATGTTGTTTGTGCTTATATGCGCGTAGTGTGATTAGCGAGGACAGGTTTTAGAACGGTAGTTTTTTTTTTGTTGTTTTTTTTTTTTGTCTTTGAAAGAAGGCACACACAGGAAAATGCTAGAGAACACGTCCGAACGGTTTGACTATCAGTCAGAGACTGCGTTTTAAAGGTATAAATTAGATTACATGCGAAACGGTGTTTATTGGGCTTGGTACTTTTTTTAATAGTATTTTTCTAAAATAAAACTAAAATATTTGCTCCTAAAACTAGGCCTTTATTATTATAATGTAGATGACGCTCCAGTTGAACAGTCGCACACTGGGTGATAGCGGCCAAAAATAAAATCGAAATTAAAGTATTAGCAAATCAAATTTTTTTGAAAGTGATTGACAGATATAACAATTTGTAAAAAAAAAGCTTATATAAAATTTGTTGAGTCTCGTTTTGTTTAGCCGTACAGGGTGTTAAAAACTGAGCAAAAAATAGGTCCTTTTATTTCTCAACAATTACACCTTATACAAAATGCTGTAACTCATTCAATTATTAACGTATGTAATCGATACATCATTACATAGATATTGATTTGGCCTTTTAGAAACAATAAGCCTTTTTTAACCAGCGGTAACTCTTAGATTTATATGAACTTTCAAATATTGACAAAAAAAGTCGTAAAAAAAAAATTTTGCTCAACTTTAAACAAAAAAATAAAAAAAATAAAAAATATGACCTCCCCAATTTTTTCGTATGTTTTGAAATGATATATTTTTAATCAAACTGCATTTTAATTCTTGAAATCCACCTGCGCTTTTCGCTTAAATAATCTTTTTCCCATTTGACTAAAAGTGCCTTTTTCAAAACGCAATAATTAGGCTACTTTTGACATTATGAAAAATCTTATTCTTAGGCGACTAATCGAATAGTTTGTTCACCGTGTTGTAGGCAATGGTTCACACTTTCAAATTATGAAAGAATTTTTTTTATCAGCGTTATCATTATTTTTTTGCAGCCTTTTTCTTTTCGAACAGAAAAAAAAATGTGTAAAAATTGGAAAATTTCAACATGAAATAAAAAAAAAATTAAAAAAAATAACATCTCCAAATTTTTAATATTTGGTGCTAGTGAACGTGCTTTATAAACAGGTGAAGAAATCTTAAAAATTCGTTTGCGCTTTTTTGTTTTATGAACTTTTTTATGGAGTGAGTTTTTCTAAGTTTTCATACATTTTTCCCATACAAAATCCCCAAAAGTATGCTTCAAAAAGTATTAATAAATTTGTATGGGGAAAATTTGCCAAGTTAATGAAACTTAAACAACAATTTCTCCAATTCTAATAAAGATATCTGAAAAATTTAAACGCCATATTCAGGGGGATGGTTTATGCTTTCTAACGGTGTATTTGATTTTGAATAAAAAAATATTACATACAAGATATTAAGCAGGGAATATAGTCAAAAACGTGTTTTTTGCCTAATTGGACATGAATATCTCAAAAACTAGAACCAATTTGAAAATTCTGACTTCAGATTCAGATTCAGCACACTGAAATCCTTTAGAAAAGTATAGTTTCATTTGTGGTATAAAAATTTTTTTAAATGTGATTTTTTTGAAGGAAAATTTTATGATGAATGCTTATAAAATGCTCAAAAGTGCATATATTTTTAATTGAAAACCATGGAATACTTTGCGCTTTTTCCAAAATGATTACTGTATATCATTTATATTTAAAAAATGTGTGCTCTTATTAAAATTGAGCATTTATAGTTATAACTATAATAGTTAACAAAATATTGAAATTTCAAAAATACCGTTATATGGGAGGGGGGTGTATTTGTGGGCCGATTTTGTTCAAATTTTCACAGTTTACTATCTTCAATCAATAAAGCTTAAGTTCCGAGTTTAAAGTTTCTAGCTCAATTATTACTATTTTTGGCCGCGTTTGTATGGAGGTGCCCCCACTGTGAGTCGTGTATATTTTAAAATACTTTTATAAGCTTCAGCTGTATATTTGTATGTAAACAGCACATTATTTTAGGCGAACATGGGATGTGCTTAAATAAGCACATCCCATGTGTATAAATATCAGAGATGTAGAATAATTATTATTTCATTTTGAAATTATAAAAAAGTCTTACAAATTTTCTTCAGGATCATAAAAGTCTTTTGATAATATTTTTTTCCTGATGAAAATGATAAAAATCTTCTATAATTATTATTCAGAAACTTATATTTTAAAATCTTTCCATAATAATTATTTCAAATATATATTTTTCAAGTCTTCAAAGACTTTTATATTGACACAAATTTGAAAAAAGTCTTTGCGTAATTATTATCAGTAACAAATTGTTTTTTATATCTTCAAAGACTTTTTCATTGAGACAAAGTTCAAAAAAGTCTCAGAAAATTTTCAATAACTTTCATACAAGTATAAAATAAAAATAACTTTCGTATAAGTACTTCAAAATTCAAGCAAATTTCCAATTTGAAATTGTATGAAAGATTTTTATCGAAGATATAAAAAATAAATTTGTTACTCAAAATAATTACTTAGATATTTTTGAAATTCGTCTCAATGAAAAAGTCTTTGAAGATATAAAAAACAATTTGTTACGGATAATAATTACTCAAAGACTTTTTTCAAATTTATCTCAATATAAAAGTCTTTGAAGATATAAAACAAAATTTCTCATTTATAATAATTACAAAACGACTTAAAAAAAATATCTCAGAAATAACTATTATGAAAAGACTTTTAAAATATGTTTCTTTCAATAATAATTATTTTTTGATTTTTATTTTTTCTCTTATAATAATTACAACTCTGATAAATATACACAGCTGTAAGTAGTGAAGGAGAGATAGAGATAGATATGGACTTACATAAATACAAAAATTGATTGAACGGCCGGCCGTACATAATCTAACTGGCGCAAAAATAGAAATATTTTTATTAAATTTGGTACACAGATTCTAATGGGTCAATTCTAAAGGGGTTTATATTCTAAAGTCAAAACTCAGGAACTGTAGCAGATAAATCGGTTAAGCTTCGGCCAATGATTTGCTTACTAAGGCAAACGAGTGGAAAAAAATTACCCAAGTCGGCAGGGACCACATTTATGTATGTACAAAATATATATTTAAAATATATAAAAATATAATGCACATACCTATATAGGTACGCGATATCTTTGTTAAACATATAGGTAATTCATTGAATGTTCCATAAGTTCCATAAGTTCCACCAAACCAATAATTTTTGATATGTAAACATCTTTGCTGTAGCTACGAGTGATTTCGAAAAACAGGTAAAGTTTACGCGTAAACGTAAATGACCTTTGTGTTAGTGCACTGCTGCGTCCGTGTGAATCGTTTGGCACTGTCAGTGGTAGGTAGGTAGATAGACATGTACTTACAAATGCTTGCATGCATAGCCGTGCAAATGCAAATATCAACAACAACAGCAACGGAGCGATGTGAAGTTACTTTATTTGCCAGAATTTGATTTAAATTTTATTACGATGTGATTCCTCAGCTCGGTAAAAATTGAAGTGGAACACGTTTATCTTATTTTATTTATATCTTTGTTATTTCAAAAGCCTAGAAACTTGAATTATATTGAGTTTACTTTATTTGCCAGAAATTGATTTAAATTTTATTACGATGTGATTCCTCAAATCAGTAAAAACTGAAGTGGAACATGTTTATTATATATCTTATCAAGCAACTTATTTTATTTTATATCTTTGTTATTTCCCTGAAATTGTCTTAGATGTTTTTAGGATGTGGTTACCACAACTCAGCAAAGCATATTGATCTTAAAGCCCGTCTCCACATAACTTGATTCACCAGAGAAACATGTAGCAAAACATCTCGCTCAATAACCCGTCTCCACGTGGCTAATCGTGATTGAGTTTAACATTTCTCTTTCTTGTTCTTCTTAAATGTTTGTATGTTTGCTTATTTTTGCGTCTTTGTTTTGGCCTGTGTGAGATTTCGATTGATTGATTTAAATTTTATTACGATGTGATTCCTCAAATCATAAAAACTGAAGTGGAACATGTTTATGTTATATCTTATAACTCAAACAACTTGAACTTATTTTACTTATATCTTTGTTATTTCAAAAGCCATGAAATTTGAACTATGTTAAACTGTACTTTATTTGCCAGAAATTGTTTTAAATTTTATTACGATGTGATTCCTCAACTCAGTAAAAATTGAAGTGGGACATGTTTATCATATATCTTATAACTCAAGCAACTTATTTTATTTTATATCTTTGTTATTTCCCTGAAATTGTCTTAGATGTTTTTAGGATGTGGTTACCACAACTCAGCAAAGCATATTGATCTTAAAGCCCTTCTCCACATAACTTGATTCACCAGAGAAACATGTAGTAAAACATCTCGCTCAATAACCCGTCTCCACGTGGCTAATCGTGATTCAGTTTGACATTTCTCTTTCTTGTTCTTCTTAAATGTTTGTATGTTTGCTTATTTTTGCGTCTTTGTTTTGGCCTGTGTGAGATTTCGATAGATTTTCGATACAAAATTAGAGAGGTTGATTCAGAATGAAACAGTGTTTCAATCTTCACTCGCTCTCTGGGAGTTGACACGGAGTCATACTCACTGCTGGGCTCATGTCATTTGTTTATAGAGCGCGTGTCATCAATTGCAGCTACCATTGTTGCTTTTTTTTATATATATATCCGGAAAAAATTAAAAGAAAAATTAATACAAGCAAAATGCAAGGCGACGGTAGCCTAGTGGATATGCCATTAGACTTCCAACCGGAAAATCCGAGGTTCGATCTCGGCGGACGCCAAAGAATAAAAATTTTTATAAAATATTATTCCATGCACATATAACTATTTCAAATTTGCATAAATTATCTGGAAAATGTATAAATGCATAAATTCCAAAAACACCAAAATACGTGCGCACACTGATGGGAGTTGATAGAGGCATAGCTCAGTGCTGAGTTCATTTCATTTGTTTATAGAACGCGTGTCATCAATTGTTGCAAATTGGATACAAATTAGCACTTGCACAAGCAAGACAACCATATGCATACACACCATCCGCCATGTTATATTGTGTGGATTTTATGTTATGTCTGTTCCCGTACTGTGCAATTTAAGCTAATTATTACTTTGTTACCCTTCTGTACCAATATAAATTTAGTTGACTAAATCAATTAAAATAATCAAATAGCTGTATAGTACCTAATTGATTTTTACTAGCAAATATTGCGAGCGGGGAAAAAACGTTTTTTTAAAGACTCGATTTTCATGATTGAATGGCTATAACATTGTTTATACTAAATAGTTTGGTCACTCAAATGGTCTTCTTCTTCTTCAATTTAAAAAATGCGTATGTGTTTGTGCGAAGATGAAGAGAATGAAGGAATCAATGCTGTGCAATTTCGTATAATTGCTGTTACTACCAAAATGGGAGCATAGTCGTTAGGATTTACTTCGTTTTTACTGAATTTTTTTCTTCACTACGAAAACAATTTTAATAAAAATATATCGCACCCTAAATCATAAGGTGATACAACTCAAAATTTTATTAAATCGACTTTTCATCATAAACCGGTACACAGAACATATCTCTAGGATTGCCAACAAAAAAACTTTTCATTCGGAGTCTCTTTTGACTGAAAAATACGTGGCTTTTTTCCAATTCATTGGTTGTCAAGAAAAAGTTTTTTGGCTCCTGAAAATTTTTGAATTTCAAGTTGTGCCACTTTATGATTTAGTATGCGATATATATTAATTTTTTCCGCATATCGGCCCACGTGCGCATAAAATAACAGATACATGTTTTCATGTTGATTTTACATTTTTAACTAGATAATTTTGCAATTTCAGCTATTTAAATTAACACGGATTTTTTTTGATTTTACCTTAAATTTATTGTTAAATTAACTGGACTGATTTTACAAATTACAAAAATACAATATATCGCACCCTAAATCATAAAGTGACACAACTCAAAATTCAAATATTTTCAGGAGAGCCAAAAAACTTTTTTCTTTACAAGCAATCGTATGGCAAAAGACCACGTATTATGGTAATCTTTCGGTCAAAAGAGACAATTATTGAAAAGTTTTTTTGGCAATCGCTAGAGATATGTTCTGTGTAACATTTATGAAAAAACCCGATTTCAAAAATTTTTTAGTTGTGTCACCTTATGATTTAGGGTGCGATATGTACATTCAATAAAAAAAAGGTGCTTCGGTATTGCGAGATATGGAAGGACTTCCTCGTGGTAAAATTGCAAACTTTGAGGAGAAAAAAGAAAATATTTTACATTAAAAACTTTTAGAAATAAAAATGCATTTCACTTTTAATTCACCTGAAAACTGAAAATATAAGTGGAAACGCCATTATCACGCACTTCCACTGATGGTAAACTCTTCCCACGACACCAGATTTTCTTTTTATTTAAAAAAAAAGAATAATAATTGCGTTTTGCACGAACAGCAGAACTCCAAATGTTCAAAAAAAATTGTGTATGTTTCAAAATAGTTTTAAAGTTCTTTTTTTAACATTTTTTTTGTTTATATTGACACTATCATCATGTTAAAGAAACCAAATTCCAAATGACATTTAAGAATAAAATTTTATATTTAATTCATAGCGTATATTTTAAAATTGCTCTATGTTGCATCAACACTAAAATTTTGTTGCATTTACCAAAATGTCAAATGATGTTTAAAAAGCTAAAATCACGTTTGAAAAATCGTGTAATTTGAAAAAAATTGTTGCTATTCTATGTGTAAAAATCGATCATGTTAATCTTACATGAAATAAAATTTGCATATACGCGAATGAAGTAGTAAAGGCAATGGTATTCGTATATTCCCTTTTCTATATTTCTGGAAAAATTTATTAACAGAACAGTACGAGAAAGAGCAACCCTGCTTATACGAAAATGTTCAAAAGGAAAGAAAAAAATTTGAATTCAAACGGCCATTTTGCATGGCGAAACCCAACAAACATTTAGGTTAGATATCGGTTTGAGAATGACTCAAGAACTAGCACTTTTCTAAAATCTCTAACGTTAGAGGACGACTCGAGAAGCTGTCGAGAATCATATCGATCTCAAAAAAAAAATGGGACATAACTCTCAAATGGAGAAAATTATAATTTCCGAATTGAAATCCAATGTAGTTTTCTAATGAATTCTAATGAGAATTTGCAAATATTTCTTTTTCTAATCAGTCTCCAATTGATTTCTAGTGTGGTTTTCTACCTTCGCTTTGGATTAGAGATAAGTTTGAGAATTACACTCTCTAACACTCTCAGATTGTGTTCGCTGATAAAACGCTGTACCAATTCATACTTTTTGATTAATGCCTGGATGCCTTCGAACGCTTTGGTTGCTTTGGAAACTCTACATTCTCCTACATTTGGATATTTCCCAATTAGCACGAATCCAATGTGGGGAAAAAGTCTTAATTATCAAGTTTATATCCAACATGTTTTTACACTTAAGGTACAATACTTTTCCAAGCTGAACTGAGTGCATAATTAGTATTAATTAAATTCAATCATATTAGCAATAAGTAAACGAAAAAGAGAGTGAAGAATAAAATTTAAAGAGGAATGTATAATTCAACTAATTTTTGTGTATAAAATATTGTTATTATTGTTAAATGCATAACAAAAAAGTGAGCAAATAAGTCAAGCAGACAATCATAATTGTTACATTTTTGTTCCTTTATTTCAATCGGATGAGAGTTTGTTGCTCAAAAGCTTTATTCTGACGGTTGATTTTGGTTGGAGAATATCGATAAAGTTCAAGTCAAATTCCAATATTTTTTTCAAGTGGAGAAACAGAAACATTTTCATATCGAAAAATTCTGAATTCAAGTTAAGAATTATTGTTGGAAATTGGAAAATGGATTTGATCTCAATGAAATTCAAATGCATTCAAAAATGCTTATTGGGTAGCAACGATTTGCGTCATGGATATTTCATTTTTGTTTTGAAAAAATAAATGTGTATCTATATTTTTGATACATACAGTAAGTCGCAGTGAAAACGACCCACGTTATGTTGTCCGAAGTTTTATGCAAATAAAAAATTATACACAAACAGATTGAAAAACAAATTTATGTACTTATGTATATTTTAGAATAAACCACAATTTAGAATTTCAAAAAATATTTGATGAACATTATTTTTTAGTTATAAAAAAAATAGTTAAGACCGGAAAAGTTCATGAAACGGGCTCACAGTGAAGGTTAGCCACTGAGAGGAATATGCCCTAAAACGGTTTTAATACTTTTTTGCCTTGTTTCAACAGTTCAATTACTCTATCCCTAATATCTAAACTTGTTTGTTTGCACATTGACATCCAAAATACAACTAATGCATCTATTGGCGCACTTGAATTAAATATAATACAAATTTTATTAGCAACCAATGTGTTTTATTTATTATTAAGTGGCCGCTGTGGTGCAGTGGGTAGAGTGCTCGCCTGCTATACCAGAGGTCTCGGGTTCAAACCCCAGTCCGAGCAAACACCAAAAAAAAATTTTTCTAATTAGTAAAAATCCAATTATTGGGTTTTTTAAGAGCAGCGGTCACCTCTCGGCAGTGGACGGCATACCCTCCGAGTGTATTTCTGCCATGAAAAAGCTTCTCACAAAAAAATGCATTCGCCGTTCGGAGCCGGCATAAAACTGTAGGTCCACCAAATTAGTAGGAAAAACAAAAGGAGCACACCTCGAATTGGGAGAGAAGCTCGGCCATAAAACTCGTCAGAGTTATAATAGCGCCATTGTATTATTATATTAATGTGTTTTATTCAACTAACAAAACACGATTTTTACGCGCTCTAGCGTGTGTTTTATGATAAGTACACCTTTTAAAAATGGACAAAAATTGCCTGATCTGTTTTTTTTTTTATATAATCAACACATAATGTAAAATGTGAACTGTAAAAATATATAAGAGAGAAATCGGTGTTCTAGAGAGAAAGTTTAAGTATTTAAATTGGAGTTGCCAGAAAGCTTGCTTTGATTGTGACGCGTATATACGTGTATGCTTTTGTTTTTCATCATTTCTGGCATGTTGTTGAAACTTTTCCGTCGCAAAAAAATTAGGAAAGTCAAGTAATTGTTAACAAAGATATTTAATAATAAATAATGGCTCACTTTCTCTGTGACTCACTGTATCCCCATCAAAACAAACTTCAACCATCGGAATTGTTGTTGCAAAAAGTGACAGGCATATTATGTGTCAATGGGAGAATGGGAAACTAAATAAACCAAATGTGAAGAAGAATCGACCACAGTGTTGTATTCAAACGTAGCAAAATCTTCACAAGAAAATAGCCAAAATTCCGAATAAAATCAATTAAAACTCAAAAATATGTTAATTTTTTGTTATTATCGCTACAAATATAGCATTACAAATTCAATTCACCCAATAATTTTAAAGATTTAAAGATTTCAAAATTTATTTGAATTTTTTTTCTGTAACTTTTGCACAGCACTGCAGGGTGACAGGCACAACATGTCAAAGAGTGTCGCAACTTATAGATATAAACTATGGGATATAAAAGGTATAATGCCCGAATCGCAATTTGGCGTCAAGTCGGACGCGCGTTGATCGTACCTCAAAGCCGCTTCACACTGACATTCGATATTAGATGTAAACATGTTCACTACCACTAATATATTTTTATAAATTTTTTCATAAATTTCATAATTTTTCTTCTGCGTTCAGCGGGTTTCGACAGAAATACTTTCTTGGCCGGAGCACCATTCCCACAAATTAAATGTGGGAATAGCCGTTTGTAAATGAGAATACGTAATAGTGTATGTGAAAGCGTCAAATGCATATAAGAATGCGTCAAATAAAATGGGAAAAAACTCAATTGATAACACTGGTCGACAAGTTTTTGTTACAGAAATAAAATTCTACTTTTCTGAAGGATTTTGGTGCGCTGAATCCGAATCTGAAGTCAGATTTTCTGTAATACGTACAGTTTTTTAGATATTTCTTTTCAGCGACGAAGATATGGTCTGCATCAGCCTCGAGCTGAAAGGTAAACCGATATGGATCGCCTCTGTCTATTTGGCGTATGACCGCCCCATTTCTGGGCAAGATCGGCTACTTGGTGCGGTTAAGGAAGCCGAACGTTTAGGGCTCCAACTGCTGATCGGGGCCGATGCCAATGCCCACCACACAACATTGGGCTCATCGGATGTAAACGCGAGGGGTGAGTCTCTTTTTGATTTTATTATATCTAATAATTTATCTATATGTAACTCTGGAGGCAAACCTACTTTTGTCACCGCAAACAGGAGTGAGGTACTTGATATCCCGGGCCCGCTTTCTGACTATGTCAAGGAATGGCAGGTGCCCGGAGAAAACTCCTTCTCTGATCATATGTATATAACTTTTAATCTACTCTTGAGACCTCCGCTTAGAGCGGGATACAGGAACAGGAGGCGTACGGATTGGGCTCTGTTTAATCAGAAACTGTCTGCTACGCTCTTTGAGCACGCTTCTCTCGGTATGTTAAGCCTACCGTTAACAACTGATGAAGCGCCTATCTCCAATAACGGGTCTGTTTCTCTCGGTGTGCTGGACACATCGTCTAAAATCGATGAAGCAGTTGACTTTGTTACTAAATCCTGTAACGCTGCTTTCAAGAGTGCCTGCCCGGAGGTCAAAGTTCGGGGTAAAAAGAAACCTTATTGGTGGAACCCGGAGATCTCCAAGCTTCGGCTTAACAGCAGAAAACTCTTCAACCAGGCGAAAACAACTGGCAACTGGCAAGCCTACAAGGATGCCTTAAAAGTCGATCCAAAGAGCTAAAAGAGACTCATGGAAAAACTTCGCTAGCGACATAGAAGAAATCTCTGAGGCCAATCGTCTACGAAAGGTCCTCTCTACTAACCCAGTTCCCCCAAGCTGTATCCGAATGCAAAATGGGGACTGGGCCACATCTAGTACTGATATTCTGAACACCCTGGTCACCACACACTTCCCAGGGTGCACCTCGGAACCTTATAGAACCTACTCTAACCCCAGGACATCTAATGACTTGGAGCACATAATTACTAACACAAGGGTAAAATGGGCAATTAAATCCTTCAAACCCTTCAAATCGCGTATCTCTTACGTGATGGTTAATTTCACCAATCTATCACGATCCCACGAACCCAGCGCAAACCGCATTTAATATCTCATAAGCGGCACCGGCGTAGTAAGAAAATTCATTTGGCATACTGAAATTACCTCCATTCATGGATATTTACAAGTGTATAATATTTTCCTTGTAGGAACAATTGTATGAAAAATTGTTGTGTTACGGGAAATTGGAGAACTTTTAGGTATAAGTGAATTACTACTAACTTGTGGATTTGTTACAATTGTAGGTTTGTGTTATAGGCCCCAGATTGCCTGAATTTTTTCTAATTATGGAAATTTGTATAAAGTAAATAATTTTTATTACGAATAAATCTATATTTCTCTGTACTTACTAAAATCGTCACTCTGTGACATGAAATCGTCCCATCGTCATGGAGTCCAAAAATCGTCAAAATGACGATGCCATCGTCATTCTGGCAACGCTGGTATACGTACACGGGCGCTTGCTCTCATTTAGCAGGTGCTAAGATTTTGCCCAAGGCTGTTAATATGTATGACATCGTTTTAAAGGTATAAATTAGATTACATGCGAAACGGTGTTTATTGGGCTTGGTACTTTTTTTAATAGTATTTTTCTAAAATAAAACTAAAATATTTGCTCCTAAAACTAGGCCTTTATTATTATAATGTAGATGACGCTCCAGTTGAACAGTCGCACACTGGGTGATAGCGGCCAAAAATAAAATCGAAATTAAAGTATTAGCAAATCAAATTTTTTTGAAAGTGATTGACAGATATAACAATTTGTAAAAAAAAAGCTTATATAAAATTTTTTGAGTCTCGTTTTGTTTAGCCGTACAGGGTGTTAAAAACTGAGCAAAAAATAGGTCCTTTTATTTCTCAACAATTACACCTTATACAAAATGCTGTAACTCATTCAATTATTAACGTATGTAATCGAGTGATACATCATTACATAGATATTGATTTGGCCTTTTAGAAACAATAAGCCTTTTTTAACCAGCGGTAACTCTTAGATTTATATGAACTTTCAAATATTGACAAAAAAGTCGTAAAAAAAAAATTTTGCTCAACTTTAAACAAAAAAATTAAAAAAAAAAAAAATATGTCCTCCCCAATTTTTTCATATGTTTTGAAATGGTATATTTTTAATCAAACTGCATTTTAATTCTTGAAATCCACCTGCGCTTTTCGCTTAAATAATCTTTTTCCCATTTGACTAAAAGTGCCTTTTTCAAAACGCAATAATTAGGCTACTTTTGACATTATGAAAAATCTTATTCTTAGGCGACTAATCGAATAGTTTGTTCACCGTGTTGTAGGCAATGGTTCACACTTTCAAATTATGAAAGAATTTTTTTTATCAGCGTTATCATTATTTTTTTGCAGCCTTTTTCTTTTCGAACAGAAAAAAAAATTGTGTAAAAATTGGAAAATTTCAACATGAAATAAAAAAAAATACAAAATATGACCTCTCCAAATTTTTAATATTTGGTGCTAGTGAACGTGCTTTATAAACAGGTGAAGAAATCTTAAAAATTCGTTTGCGCTTTTTTGTTTTATGAACTTTTTTATGGAGTGAGTTTTTCTAAGTTTTCATACATTTTTCCCATACAAAATCCCCAAAAGTATGCTTCAAAAAGTATTAATAAATTTGTATGGGGAAAATTTGCCAAGTTAATGAAACTTAAACAACAATTTCTCCAATTCTAATAAAGATATCTGAAAAATTTAAACGCCATATTCAGGGGGATGGTTTATGCTTTCTAACGGTGTATTTGATTTTGAATAAAAAAATATTACATACAAGATATTAAGCAGGGAATATAGTCAAAAACGTGTTTTTTTGCCTAATTGGACATGAATATCTCAAAAACTAGAACCAATTTGAAAATTCTGACTTCAGATTCAGATTCAGCACACTGAAATCCTTTAGAAAAGTATAGTTTCATTTGTGGTATAAAAATTTTTTTAAATGTGATTTTTTTGAAGGAAAATTTTATGATGAATGCTTATAAAATGCTCAAAAGAGCATATATTTTTAATTTGAAAACCATGGAATACTTTGCGCTTTTTCCAAAATGATTACTGTATATCATTTATATTTAAAAAATGTGTGCTCTTATTAAAATTGAGCATTTTAGCTATAATAGTTAACAAAATATTGAAATTTCAAAAATACCGTTATATGGGAGGGGGGTGTATTGTGGGCCGATTTTGTTCAAATTTTCACAGTTTACTATCTTCAATCAAGAAAGCTTAAGTTCCGAGTTTAAAGTTTCTAGCTCAATTATTACTATTTTTGGCCGCGTTTGTATGGAGGTGCCCCCACTGTGAGTCGTGTATATTTTGAAATACTTTTATAAGCTTCAGCTGTATAATTGTATGTAAACAGCACATTATTTTAGGCGAACATGGGATGTGCTTAATAAGCACATCCCATGTGTATAAATATACACAGCTGTAAGTAGTGAAGGAGAGATAGAGATAGATATGGACTTACATAAATACAAAAATTGATTGAACGGCCGGCCGTACATAATCTAACTGGCGCAAAAATAGAAATATTTTTATTAAATTTGGTACACAGATTCTAATGGGTCAATTCTAAAGGGGTTTATATTCTAAAGTCAAAACTCAGGAACTGTAGCAGATAAATCGGTTAAGCTTCGGCCAATGATTTGCTTACTAAGGCAAACGAGTGGAAAAAAATTACCCAAGTCGGCAGGGACCACATTTATGTATGTACAAAATATATATTTAAAATATATAAAAATATAATGCACATACCTATATAGGTACGCGATATCTTTGTTAAACATATAGGTAATTCATTGAAAGTTCCATAAGTTCCATAAGTTCCACCAAACCAATAATTTTTGATATGTAAACATCTTTGCTGTAGCTACCCAATTTGCCAAACGACTTCGAATCGAATTCGAGTCCGGCTCGGTCTAGTGAAAGATTCGTTCGCCAGCGACTATCGCGTGCGACCTGCCGGCGAAGTCGTAAGTGGACGTAGTGAACAGTTCACTAGCGAGCCACATAAACGAGTCATTGACGACGTGCCAAAACGACTCGTAGACGACGTACAATAACGACTAGATAGCGACGTGCAAAAACGACTCTTTGACGACGTACAATACGACGTGATAACGCTTCAAAACGAATACTTAGAGTATTGGATCGTCGGGGAGTAGCTAATACGGTGAGCATAGAAAACATTTCTTCAACACTAGAAACTTAGTTAAACAGAACATGGTACTTACGACAATTTTTAAAATTTTACATCGTTTTAAAGGTATAAATTAGATTACATGCGAAACGGTGTTTATTGGGCTTGGTCCTTTTTTTAATAGTATTTTTCTAAAATAAAACTAAAATATTTGCTCCTAAAACTAGGCCTTTATTATTATAATGTAGATGACGCTCCAGTTGAACAGTCGCACACTGGGT
This sequence comes from Urophora cardui, assembly GCA_960531455.1. Taxonomy (NCBI): domain Eukaryota; kingdom Metazoa; phylum Arthropoda; class Insecta; order Diptera; family Tephritidae; genus Urophora; species Urophora cardui. Next base: position 86,985,006 of record OY482673.1, on the reverse strand, counting down.
GATAGCGGCCAAAAATAAAATCGAAATTAAAGTATTAGCAAATCAAATTTTTTTGAAAGTGATTGACAGATATAACAATTTGTAAAAAAAAAGCTTATATAAAATTTGTTGAGTCTCGTTTTGTTTAGCCGTACAGGGTGTTAAAAACTGAGCAAAAAATAGGTCCTTTTATTTCTCAACAATTACACCTTATACAAAATGCTGTAACTCATTCAATTATTAACGTATGTAATCGAGTGATACATCATTACATAGATATTGATTTGGCCTTTTAGAAACAATAAGCCTTTTTTAACCAGCGGTAACACTCAGATTTATATGAACTTTCAAATATTGACAAAAAAAGTCGTAAAAAAAAAATTTTGCTCAACTTTAAACAAAAAATATCGTTTTAAAGGTATAAATTAGATTACATGCGAAACGGTGTTTATTGGGCTTGGTACTTTTTTTAATAGTATTTTTCTAAAATAAAACTAAAATATTTGCTCCTAAAACTAGGCCTTTATTATTATAATGTAGATGACGCTCCAGTTGAACAGTCGCACACTGGGTGATAGCGGCCAAAAATAAAATCGAAATTAAAGTATTAGCAAATCAAATTTTTTTGAAAGTGATTGACAGATATAACAATTTGTAAAAAAAAAGCTTATATAAAATTTGTTGAGTCTCGTTTTGTTTAGCCGTACAGGGTGTTAAAAACTGAGCAAAAAATAGGTCCTTTTATTTCTCAACAATTACACCTTATACAAAATGCTGTAACTCATTCAATTATTAACGTATGTAATCGAGTGATACATCATTACATAGATATTGATTTGGCCTTTTAGAAACAATAAGCCTTTTTTAACCAGCGGTAACTCTCAGATTTATATGAACTTTCAAATATTGACAAAAAATGTCGTAAAAAAAAAATTTTGCTCAACTTTAAACAAAAAAATAAAAAAAATAAAAAATATGACCTCCCCAATTTTTTCATATGTTTTGAAATATATATAATATATAATATAATAGATATATTTTTAATCACACTGCATTTTAATTCTTGAAATCCACCTGCGCTTTTCGCTTAAATAATCTTTTTCCCATTTGACTAAAAGTGCCTTTTTCAAAACGCAATAATTAGGCTACTTTTGACATTATGAAAAATCTTATTCTTAGGCGACTAATCGAATAGTTTGATCACCGTGTTGTAGGCAATGGTTCACACTTTCAAATTATGAAAGAATTTTTTTTATCAGCGTTATCATTATTTTTTTGCAGCCTTTTTCTTTTCGAACAGAAAAAAAAATGTGTAAAAATTGGAAAATTTCAACATGAAATAAAAAAAAATTAAAAAAAATAACATCTCCAAATTTTTAATATTTGGTGCTAGTGAACGTGCTTTATAAACAGGTGAAGAAATCTTAAAAATTCGTTTGCGCTTTTTTGTTTTATGAACTTTTTTATGGAGTGAGTTTTTCTAAGTTTTCATACATTTTTCCCATACAAAATCCCCAAAAGTATGCTTCAAAAAGTATTAATAAATTTGTATGGGGAAAATTTGCCAAGTTAATGAAACTTAAACAACAATTTCTCCAATTCTAATAAAGATATCTGAAAAATTTAAACGCCATATTCAGGGGGATGGTTTATGCTTTCTAACGGTGTATTTGATTTTGAATAAAAAAATATTACATACAAGATATTAAGCAGGGAATATAGTCAAAAACGTGTTTTTTTGCCTAATTGGACATGAATATCTCAAAAACTAGAACCAATTTGAAAATTCTGACTTCAGATTCAGATTCAGCACACTGAAATCCTTTAGAAAAGTATAGTTTCATTTGTGGTATAAAAATTTTTTTAAATGTGATTTTTTTGAAGGAAAATTTTATGATGAATGCTTATAAAATGCTCAAAAGAGCATATATTTTTAATTTGAAAACCATGGAATACTTTGCGCCTTTTCCAAAATGATTACTGTATATCATTTATATTTAAAAAATGTGTGCTCTTATTAAAATTGAGTATTTTAGCTATAATAGTTAACAAAATATTGAAATTTCAAAAATACCGTTATATGGGAGGGGGATGTATTTGTGGGCCGATTTTGTTCAAATTTTCACAGTTTACTATCTTCAATCAAGAAAGCTTAAGTTCCGAGTTTAAAGTTTCTAGCTCAATTATTACTATTTTTGGCCGCGTTTGTATGGAGGTGCCCCCACTGTGAGTCGTGTATATTTTAAAATACTTTTATAAGCTTCAGCTGTATATTTGTATGTAAACAGCACATTATTTTAGGCGAACATGGGTGCTTATTTATACACAGCTGTAAGTAGTGAAGGAGAGATAGAGATAGATATGGACTTACATAAATACAAAAATTGATTGAACGGCCGGCCGTACATAATCTAACTGGCGCAAAAATAGAAATATTTTTATTAAATTTGGTACACAGATTCTAATGGGTCAATTCTAAAGGGGTTTATATTCTAAAGTCAAAACTCAGGAACTGTAGCAGATAAATCGGTTAAGCTTCGGCCAATGATTTGCTTACTAAGGCAAACGAGTGGAAAAAAATTACCCAAGTCGGCAGGGACCACATTTATGTATGTACAAAATATATATTTAAAATATATAATAATTTAATGCACATACCTATATAGGTACGCGATATCTTTGTTAAACATATAGGTAATTCATTGAAAGTTCCATAAGTTCCATAAGTTCCACCAAACCAATAATTTTTGATATGTAAACATCTTTGCTGTAGCTACGAGTGATTTCGAAAAACAGGTAAAGTTTACGCGTAAACGTAAATGACCTTTGTGTTAGTGCACTGCTGCGTCCGTGTGAATCGTTTGGCACTGTCAGTGGTAGGTAGGTAGATAGACATGTACTTACAAATGCTTGCATGCATAGCCGTGCAAATGCAAATATCAACAACAACAGCAACGGAGCGATGTGAAGTTACTTTATTTGCCAGAATTTGATTTAAATTTTATTACGATGTGATTCCTCAACTCGGTAAAAATTGAAGTGGAACACGTTTATCTTATTTTATTTATATCTTTGTTATTTCAAAAGCCTAGAAACTTGAATTATATAGAGTTTACTTTATTTGCCAGAAATTGATTTAAATTTTATTACGATGTGATTCCTCAAATCAGTAAAAACTGAAGTGGAACATGTTTATTATATATCTTATCAAGCAACTTATTTTATTTTATATCTTTGTTATTTCCCTGAAATTGTCTTAGATGTTTTTAGGATGTGGTTACCACAACTCAGCAAAGCATATTGATCTTAAAGCCCGTCTCCACATAACTTGATTCACCAGAGAAACATGTAGCAAAACATCTCGCTCAATAACCCGTCTCCACGTGGCTAATCGTGATTCAGTTTAACATTTCTCTTTCTTGTTCTTCTTAAATGTTTGTATGTTTGCTTATTTTTGCGTCTTTGTTTTGGCCTGTGTGAGATTTCGATTGATTGATTTAAATTTTATTACGATGTGATTCCTCAAATCATAAAAACTGAAGTGGAACATGTTTATGTTATATCTTATAACTCAAACAACTTGAACTTATTTTACTTATATCTTTGTTATTTCAAAAGCCATGAAATTTGAACTATGTTAAACTGTACTTTATTTGCCAGAAATTGTTTTAAATTTTATAACGATGTGATTCCTCAACTCAGTAAAAATTGAAGTGGGACATGTTTATCATATATCTTATAACTCAAGCAACTTATTTTATTTTATATCTTTGTTATTTCCCTGAAATTGTCTTAGATGTTTTTAGGATGTGGTTACCACAACTCAGCAAAGCATATTGATCTTAAAGCCCTTCTCCACATAACTTGATTCACCAGAGAAACATGTAGTAAAACATCTCGCTCAATAACCCGTCTCCACGTGGCTAATCGTAATTCAGTTTGACATTTCTCTTTCTTGTTCTTCTTAAATGTTTGTATGTTTGCTTATTTTTGCGTCTTTGTTTTGGCCTGTGTGAGATTTCGATAGATTTTCGATACAAAATTAGAGAGGTTGATTCAGAATGAAACAGTGTTTCAATCTTCACTCGCTCTCTGGGAGTTGACACGGAGTCATACTCACTGCTGGGCTCATGTCATTTGTTTATAGAGCGCGTGTCATCAATTGCAGCTACCATTGTTGCTTTTTTTTTATATATATATCCGGAAAAAATTAAAAGAAAAATTAATACAAGCAAAATGCAAGGCGACGGTAGCCTAGTGGATATGCCATTAGACTTCCAACCGGAAAATCCGAGGTTCGATCTCGGCGGACGCCAAAGAATAAAAATTTTTATAAAATATTATTCCATGCACATATAACTATTTCACTGAGGTACCTACATGCATCAAATTTGCATAAATTATCTGGAAAATGTATAAATGCATAAATTCCAAAAACACCAAAATACGTGCGCACACTGATGGGAGTTGATAGAGGCATAGCTCAGTGCGTGTCATCAATTGTTGCAAATTGGATACAAATTAGCACTTGCACAAGCAAGACAACCATATGCATACACACCATCCGCCATGTTATATTGTGTGGATTTTATGTTATGTCTGTTCCCGTACTGTGCAATTTAAGCTAATTATTACTTTGTTACCCTTCTGTACCAATATAAATTTAGTTGACTAAATCAATTAAAATAATCAAATAGCTGTATAGTACCTAATTGATTTTTACTAGCAAATATTGCGAGCGGGAAAAAACGTTTTTTTTAAAGACTCGATTTTCATGATTGAATGGCTATAAAAGGTATAATGCCCGAATCGCAATTTGGCGTCAAGTCGGACGCGCGTTGATCGTACCTCAAAGCCGCTTCACACTGACATTCGATATTAGATGTAAACATGTTCACTACCACTAATATATTTTTATAAATTTTTTCATAAATTTCATAATTTTTCTTCTGCGTTCAGCGGGTTTCGACAGAAATACTTTCTTGGCCGGAGCACCATTCCCACAAATTAAATGTGGGAATAGCCGTTTGTAAATGAGAATACGTAATAGTGTATGTGAAAGCGTCAAATGCATATAAGAATGCGTCAAATAAAATGGGAAAAAACTCAATTGATAACATTGGTCGACAAGTTTTTGTTACAGAAATAAAATTCTACTTTTCTGAAGGATTTTGGTGCGCTGAATCCGAATCTGAAGTCAGATTTTCTGTAATACGTACAGTTTTTTAGATATTTCTTTTCAGCGACGAAGATATGGTCTGCATCAGCCTCGAGCTGAAAGGTAAACCGATATGGATCGCCTTTGTCTATTTGGCGTATGACCGCCCCATTTCTGGGCAAGATCGGCTACTTGGTGCGGTTAAGGAAGCCGAACGTTTAGGGCTCCAACTGCCTGTCGGGGCCGATGCCAATGCCCACCACACAACATTGGGCTCATCGGATGTAAACGCGAGGGGTGAGTCTCTTTTTGATTTTATTATATCTAATAATTTATCTATATGTAACTCTGGAGGCAAACCTACTTTTGTCACCGCAAACAGGAGTGAGGTACTTGATATCACTCTGGTCACAGGCCCGCTTTCTGACTATGTCAAGGAATGGCAGGTGTCCGGAGAAAACTCCTTCTCTGATCATATGTATATAACTTTTAATCTACTCTTGAGACCTCCGCTTAGAGCGGGATACAGGAACAGGAGGCGTACGGATTTAATTCTGTTTAATCAGAAACTGTCTGCTACGCTCTTTGAGCACGCTTCTCTCGGTATGTTAAGCCTACCGTTAACAACTGATGAAGCGCCTATCTCCAATAACGGGTCTGTTTCTCTCGGTGTGCTGGACACATCGTCTAAAATCGATGAAGCAGTTGACTTTGTTACTAAATCCTGTAACGCTGCTTTCAAGAGTGCCTGCCCGGAGGTCAAAGTTCGGGGTAAAAAGAAACCTTATTGGTGGAACCCGGAGATCTCCAAGCTTCGGCTTAACAGCAGAAAACTCTTCAACCAGGCGAAAACAACTGGCAACTGGCAAGCCTACAAGGATGCCTTAAAAGTCGATCCAAAGAGCTAAAAGAGACTCATGGAAAAACTTCGCTAGCGACAGAAGAAATCTCTGAGGCCAATCGTCTACGAAAGGTCCTCTCTACTAACCCAGTTCCCCCAAGCTGTATCCGAATGCAAAATGGGGACTGGGCCACATCTAGTACTGATATTCTGAACACCCTGGTCACCACACACTTCCCAGGGTGCACCTCGGAACCTTATAGAACCTACTCTAACCCCAGGACATCTAATGACTTGGAGCACATAATTACTAACACAAGGGTAAAATGGGCAATTAAATCCTTCAAACCCTTCAAATCGCGTATCTCTTACGTGATGGTTAATTTCACCAATCTATCACGATCCCACGAACCCAGCGCAAACCGCATTTAATATCTCATAAGCGGCACCGGCGTAGTAAGAAAATTCATTTGGCATACTGAAATTACCTCCATTCATGGATATTTACAAGTGTATAATATTTTCCTTGTAGGAACAATTGTATGAAAAATTGTTGTCTTACGGGAAATTGGAGAACTTTTAGGTATAAGTGAATTACTACTAACTTGTGGATTTGTTACAATTGTAGGTTTGTGTTATAGGCCCCAGATTGCCTGAATTTTTTCTAATTATGGAAATTTGTATAAAGTAAATAATTTTTATTACGAATAAATCTATATTTCTCTGTACTTACTAAAATCGTCACTCTGTGACATGAAATCGTCCCATCGTCATGGAGTCCAAAAATCGTCAAAATGACGATGCCATCGTCATTCTGGCAACGCTGGTATACGTACACGGGCGCTTGCTCTCATTTAGCAGGTGCTAAGATTTTGCCCAAGGCTGTTAATATGTATGACATCGTTTTAAAGGTATAAATTAGATTACATGCGAAACGGTGTTTATTGGGCTTGGTACTTTTTTTAATAGTATTTTTCTAAAATAAAACTAAAATATTTGCTCCTAAAACTAGGCCTTTATTATTATAATGTAGATGACGCTCCAGTTGAACAGTCGCACACTGGGTGATAGCGGCCAAAAATAAAATCGAAATTAAAGTATTAGCAAATCAAATTTTTTTGAAAGTGATTGACAGATATAACAATTTGTAAAAAAAAAGCTTATATAAAATTTGTTGAGTCTCGTTTTGTTTAGCCGTACAGGGTGTTAAAAACTGAGCAAAAAATAGGTCCTTTTATTTCTCAACAATTACACCTTATACAAAATGCTGTAACTCATTCAATTATTAACGATTTATTCAGCGAATAAAGATCCAGCGGCTGCGTTGGGCAGGTCATGTCGTGAGAATGGACGAAAGCGCTCCGGCCAAGAAAGCATTTCTATCGAAACCCGCTGAACGCAAAAGAAAAGGGAGACCTCCACTGCGTTGGGAAAATCAGGTGGACAGCGATGCTGCCTCCCTAGGTGTTCCCAAGTGGCGCCATGCTGCACGAAACAGAAGCAATTGGCGCGCTCTGTTGGACTCGGCCAGAATCGTCTAGACGGTTAAGCGCCAATCAAGAAGAAGAATCGAGTGATACATCATTACATAGATATTGATTTGGCCTTTTAGAAACAATAAGCCTTTTTTAACCAGCGGTAACTCTTAGATTTATATGAACTTTCAAATATTGACAAAAAAAGTCGTAAAAAAAAATTTTGCTCAACTTTAAACAAAAAAATTAAAAAAAAAAAAAAAAATATGTCCTCCCCAATTTTTTCATATGTTTTGAAATGATATATTTTTAATCAAACTGCATTTTAATTCTTGAAATCCACCTGCGCTTTTCGCTTAAATAATCTTTTTCCCATTTGACTAAAAGTGCCTTTTTCAAAACGCAATAATTAGGCTACTTTTGACATTATGAAAAATCTTATTCTTAGGCGACTAATCGAATAGTTTGTTCACCGTGTTGTAGGCAATGGTTCACACTTTCAAATTATGAAAGAATTTTTTTTATCAGCGTTATCATTATTTTTTTGCAGCCTTTTTCTTTTCGAACAGAAAAAAAATTGTGTAAAAATTGGAAAATTTCAACATGAAATAAAAAAAATACAAAATATGACCTCTCCAAATTTTTAATATTTGGTGCTAGTGAACGTGCTTTATAAACAGGTGAAGAAATCTTAAAAATTCGTTTGCGCTTTTTTGTTTTATGAACTTTTTTATGGAGTGAGTTTTTCTAAGTTTTCATACATTTTTCCCATACAAAATCCCCAAAAGTATGCTTCAAAAAGTATTAATAAATTTGTATGGGGAAAATTTGCCAAGTTAATGAAACTTAAACAACAATTTCTCCAATTCTAATAAAGATATCTGAAAAATTTATACGCCATATTCAGGTTTATGCTTTCTACCGGTGTATTTGATTTTGAATAAAAAAATATTACAAACAAGATATTAAGCAGGGAATATAGTCAAAAACGTGTTTTTTTGCCTAATTGGACATGAATATCTCAAAAACTAGAACCAATTTGAAAATTCTGACTTCAGATTCAAATTCAGCACACTGAAATCCTTTAGAAAAGTATAGTTTCATTTGTGGTATAAAAATTTTTTTAAATGTGATTTTTTTGAAGGAAAATTTTATGATGAATGCTTATAAAATGCTCAAAAGTGCATATATTTTTAATTTGAAAACCATGGAATACTTTGCGCTTTTTCCAAAATGATTACTGTATATCATTTATATTTAAAAAATGTGTGCTCTTATTAAAATTGAGCATTTTAGCTATAATAGTTAACAAAATATTGAAATTTCAAAAATACCGTTATATGGGAGGGGGGTGTATTTGTGGGCCGATTTTGTTCAAATTTTCACAGTTTACTATCTTCAATCAAGAAAGCTTAAGTTCCGAGTTTAAAGTTTCTAGCTCAATTATTACTATTTTTGGCCGCGTTTGTATGGAGGTGCCTTCACTGTGAGTCGTGTATATTTTAAAATACTTTTATAAGCTTCAGCTGTATATTTGTATGTAAACAGCACATTATTTTAGGCGAACATGGGATTTGCTTAATAAGCACATCCCATGTGTATAAATATACACAGCTGTAAGTAGTGAAGGAGAGATAGAGATAGATATGGACTTACATAAATACAAAAATTGATTGAACGGCCGGCCGTACATAATCTAACTGGCGCAAAAATAGAAATATTTTTATTAAATTTGGTACACAGATTCTAATGGGTCAATTCTAAAGGGGTTTATATTCTAAAGTCAAAACTCAGGAACTGTAGCAGATAAATCGGTTAAGCTTCGGCCAATGATTTGCTTACTAAGGCAAACGAGTGGAAAAAAATTACCCAAGTCGGCAGGGACCACATTTATGTATGTACAAAATATATATTTAAAATAAGTGAATATTTTAAAAATATAAATACACGCGCGCCATCTGTTGGAAAATAGCGGTGGTTGTAACCTAATCTCATTAGTAAATATGTTGCATATATTTAGGCAGCAGCTAGAAGTTACATACCCACATACATACAGGTGAAACTAATAAAAGCGTGTTAATATATAAAAATATAATGCACATACCTATATAGGTACGCGATATCTTTGTTAAACATATAGGTAATTCATTGAAAGTTCCATAAGTTCCATAAGTTCCACCAAACCAATAATTTTTGATATGTAAACATCTTTGCTGTAGCTACCCAATTTGCCAAACGACTTCGAATCGAATTCGAGTCCGGCTCGGTCTAGTGAAAGATTCGTTCGCCAGCGACTATCGCGTGCGACCTGCCGGTGAAGTCGTAAGTGGACGTAGTGAACTGAATGAAATATTGACAAAAAATGTCGTAAAAAAAAATTTTGCTCAACTTTAAACAAAAAAATAAAAAAAATAAAAAATATGACCTCCCCAATTTTTTCATATGTTTTGAAATATATATAATATATAATATAATAGATATATTTTTAATCAAACTGCATTTTAATTCTTGAAATCCACCTGCGCTTTTCGCTTAAATAATCTTTTTCCCATTTGACTAAAAGTGCCTTTTTCAAAACGCAATAATTAGGCTACTTTTGACATTATGAAAAATCTTATTCTTAGGCGACTAATCGAATAGTTTGTTCACCGTGTTGTAGGCAATGGTTCACACTTTCAAATTATGAAAGAATTTTTTTTATCAGCGTTATCATTATTTTTTTGCAGCCTTTTTCTTTTCGAACAGAAAAAAAAATTGTGTAAAAATTGGAAAATTTCAACATGAAATAAAAAAAAATTAAAAAAAAATAACATCTCCAAATTTTTAATATTTGGTGCTAGTGAACGTGCTTTATAAACAGGTGAAGAAATCTTAAAAATTCGTTTGCGCTTTTTTGTTTTATGAACTTTTTTATGGAGTGAGTTTTTCTAAGTTTTCATACATTTTTCCCATACAAAATCCCCAAAAGTATGCTTCAAAAAGTATTAATAAATTTGTATGGGGAAAATTTGCCAAGTTAATGAAACTTAAACAACAATTTCTCCAATTCTAATAAAGATATCTGAAAAATTTAAACGCCATATTCAGGGGGATGGTTTATGCTTTCTAACGGTGTATTTGATTTTGAATAAAAAAATATTACATACAAGATATTAAGCAGGGAATATAGTCAAAAACGTGTTTTTTTGCCTAATTGGAAATGAATATCTCAAAAACTAGAACCAATTTGAAAATTCTGACTTCAGATTCAAATTCAGCACACTGAAATCCTTTAGAAAAGTATAGTTTCATTTGTGGTATAAAAATTTTTTTAAATGTGATTTTTTTGAAGGAAAATTTTATGATGAATGCTTATAAAATGCTCAAAAGAGCATATATTTTTAATTTGAAAACCATGGAATACTTTGCGCTTTTTCCAAAATGATTACTGTATATCATTTATATTTAAAAAATGTGTGCTCTTATTAAAATTGAGCATTTTAGCTATATAGTTAACAAAATATTGAAATTTCAAAAATACCGTTATATGGGAGGGGGGTGTATTTGTGGGCCGATTTTGTTCAAATTTCCACAGTTTACTATCTTCAATCAAGAAAGCTTAAGTTCCGAGTTTAAAGTTTCTAGCTCAATTATTACTATTTTTGGCCGCGTTTGTATGGAGGTGCCCCCACTGTGAGTCGTGTATATTTTAAAATACTTTTATAAGCTTCAGCTGTATATTTGTATGTAAACAGCACATTATTTTAGGCGAACATGGGATGTGCTTATTTATACACAGCTGTAAGTAGTGAAGGAGAGATAGAGATAGATATGGACTTACATAAATACAAAAATTGATTGAACGGCCGGCCGTACATAATCTAACTGGCGCAAAAATAGAAATATTTTTATTAAATTTGGTACACAGATTCTAATGGGTCAATTCTAAAGGGGATTATATTCTAAAGTCAAAACTCAGGAACTGTAGCAGATAAATCGGTTAAGCTTCGGCCAATGATTTGCTTACTAAGGCAAACGAGTGGAAAAAAATTACCCAAGTCGGCAGGGACCACATTTATGTATGTACAAAATATATATTTAAAATATATAAAAATTTAATGCACATACCTATATAGGTACGCGATATCTTTGTTAAACATATAGGTAATTCATTGAAAGTTCCATAAGTTCCATAAGTTCCACCAAACCAATAATTTTTGATATGTAAACATCTTTGCTGTAGCTACGAGTGATTTCGAAAAACAGGTAAAGTTTACGCGTAAACGTAAATGACCTTTGTGTTAGTGCACTGCTGCGTCCGTGTGAATCGTTTGGCACTGTCAGTGGTAGGTAGGTAGATAGACATGTACTTACAAATGCTTGCATGCATAGCCGTGCAAATGCAAATATCAACAACAACAGCAACGGAGCGATGTGAAGTTACTTTATTTGCCAGAATTTGATTTAAATTTTATTACGATGTGATTCCTCAACTCGGTAAAAATTGAAGTGGAACACGTTTATCTTATTTTATTTATATCTTTGTTATTTCAAAAGCCTAGAAACTTGAATTATATAGAGTTTACTTTATTTGCCAGAAATTGATTTAAATTTTATTACGTGATTCCTCAAATCAGTAAAAACTGAAGTGGAACATGTTTATTATATATCTTATCAAGCAACTTATTTTATTTTATATCTTTGTTATTTCCCTGAAATTGTCTTAGATGTTTTTAGGATGTGGTTACCACAACTCAGCAAAGCATATTGATCTTAAAGCCCGTCTCCACATAACTTGATTCACCAGAGAAACATGTAGCAAAACATCTCGCTCAATAACCCGTCTCCACGTGGCTAATCGTGATTCAGTTTGACATTTCTCTTTCTTGTTCTTCTTAAATGTTTGTATGTTTGCTTATTTTTGCGTCTTTGTTTTGGCCTGTGTGAGATTTCGATAGATTTTCGATACAAAATTAGAGAGGTTGATTCAGAATGAAAGTGTTTCAATCTTCACTCGCTCTCTGGGAGTTGACACGGAGTCATACTCACTGCTGGGCTCATGTCATTTGTTTATAGAGCGCGTGTCATCAATTGCAGCTACCATTGTTGCTTTTTTTTATATATATATCCGGAAAAAATTAAAAGAAAAATTAATACAAGCAAAATGCAAGGCGACGGTAGCCTAGTGGATATGCCATTAGACTTCCAACCGGAAAATCCGAGGTTCGATCTCGGCGGACGCCAAAGAATAAAAATTTTTATAAAATATTATTCCATGCACATATAACTATTTCACTGAGGTACCTACATGCATCAAATTTGCATAAATTATCTGGAAATGTATAAATGCATAAATTCCAAAAACACCAAAATACGTGCGCACACTGATGGGAGTTGATAGAGGCATAGCTCAGTGCTGAGTTCATTTCATTTGTTTATAGAACGCGTGTCATCAATTGTTGCAAATTGGATACAAATTAGCACTTGCACAAGCAAGACAACCATATGCATACACACCATCCGCCATGTTATATTGTGTGGATTTTATGTTATGTCTGTTCCCGTACTGTGCAATTTAAGCTAATTATTACTTTGTTACCCTTCTGTACCAATAAAAATTTAGTTGACTAAATCAATTAAAATAATCAAATAGCTGTATAGTACCTAATTGATTTTTACTAGCAAATATTGCGAGCGGGGAAAAAACGTTTTTTTTAAAGACTCGATTTTCATTATTGAATGGCTATAAAAGGTATAATGCCCGAATCGCAATTTGGCGTCAAGTCGGACGTGCGTTGATCGTACCTCAAAGCCGCTTCACACTGACATTCGATATTAGATGTAAACATGTTCACTACCACTAATATATTTTTATAAATTTTTTCATAAATTTCATAATTTTTCTTCTGCGTTCAGCGGGTTTCGACAGAAATACTTTCTTGGCCGGAGCACCATTCCCACAAATTAAATGTGGGAATAGCCGTTTGTAAATGAGAATACGTAATAGTGTATGTGAAAGCGTCAAATGCATATAAGAATGCGTCAAATAAAATGGGAAAAAAATCAATTGATAACACTGGTCGACAAGTTTTTGTTACAGAAATAAAATTCTACTTTTCTGAAGGATTTTGGTGCGCTGAATCCGAATCTGAAGTCAGATTTTCTGTAATACGTACAGTTTTTTAGATATTTCTTTTCAGCGACGAAGATATGGTCTGCATCAGCCTCGAGCTGAAAGGTAAACCGATATGGATCGCCTCTGTCTATTTGGCGTATGACCGCCCCATTTCTGGGCAAGATCGGCTACTTGGTGCGGTTAAGGAAGCCGAACGTTTAGGGCTCCAACTGCTGATCGGGGCCGATGCCAATGCCCACCACACAACATTTGGCTCATCGGATGTAAACGCGAGGGGTGAGTCTCTTTTTGATTTTATTATATCTATCTAATAATTTATCTATATGTAACTCTGGAGGCAAACCTACTTTTGTCACCGCAAACAGGAGTGAGGTACTTGATATCACTCTGGTCACAGGCCCGCTTTCTGACTATGTCAAGGAATGGCAGGTGTCCTTCTCTGATCATATGTATATAACTTTTAATCTACTCTTGAGACCTGCGCTTAGAGCGGGATACAGGAACAGGAGGCGTACGGATTGGGCTCTGTTTAATCAGAAACTGTCTGCTACGCTCTTTGAGCACGCTTCTCTCGGTATGTTAAGCCTACCGTTAACAACTGATGAAGCGCCTATCTCCAATAACGGGTCTGTTTCTCTCGGTGTGCTGGACACATCGTCTAAAATCGATGAAGCAGTTGACTTTGTTACTAAATCCTGTAACGCTGCTTTCAAGAGTGCCTGCCCGGAGGTCAAAGTTCGGAGTAAAAAGAAACCTTATTGGTGGAACCCGGAGATCTCCAAGCTTCGGCTTAACAGCAGAAAACTCTTCAACCAGGCGAAAACAACTGGCAACTGGCAAGCCTACAAGGATGCCTTAAAAATTTTCAAGAAGTCGATCCAAAGAGCTAAAAGAGACTCATGGAAAAACTTCGCTAGCGACATAGAAGAAATCTCTGAGGCCAATCGTCTACGAAAGGTCCTCTCTACTAACCCAGTTCCCCCAAGCTGTATCCGAATGCAAAATGGGGACTGGGCCACATCTAGTACTGATATTCTGAACACCCTGGTCACCACACAATTCCCAGGGTGCACCTCGGAACCTTATAGAACCTACTCTACCCCAGGACATCTAATGACTTGGAGCACATAATTACTAACACAAGGGTAAAATGGGCAATTAAATCCTTCAAACCCTTCAAATCGCGTATCTCTTACGTGATGGTTAATTTCACCAATCTATCACGATCCCACGAACCCAGCGCAAACCGCATTTAATATCTCATAAGCGGCACCGGCGTAGTAAGAAAATTCATTTGGCATACTGAAATTACCTCCATTCATGGATATTTACAAGTGTATAATATTTTCCTTGTAGGAACAATTGTATGAAAAATTGTTGTGTTACGGGAAATTGGAGAACTTGTAGGTATAAGTGAATTACTACTAACTTGTGGATTTGTTACAATTGTAGGTTTGTGTTATAGGCCCCAGATTGCCTGATTTTTTTTCTAATTATGGAAATTTGTATAAAGTAAATAATTTTTATTACGAATAAAACTATATTTCTCTGTACTTACTAAAATCGTCATTCTGTGACATGAAATCGTCCCATCGTCATGGAGTCCAAAAATCGTCAAAATGACGATGCCATCGTCATTCTGGCAACGCTGGTATACGTACACGGGCGCTTGCTCTCATTTAGCAGGTGCTAAGATTTTGCCCAAGGCTGTTAATATGTATGACATAGTTTTAAAGGTATAAATTAGATTACATGCGAAACGGTGTTTATTGGGCTTGGTACTTTTTTTAATAGTATTTTTCTAAAATAAAACTAAAATATTTGCTCCTAAAACTAGGCCTTTATTATTATAATGTAGATGACGCTCCAGTTGAACAGTCGCACACTGGGTGATAGCGGCCAAAAATAAAATCGAAATTAAAGTATTAGCAAATCAAATTTTTTTGAAAGTGATTGACAGATATAACAAGTTGTAAAAAAAAGCTTATATAAAATTTTTTGAGTCTCGTTTTGTTTAGCCGTACAGGGTGTTAAAAACTGAGCAAAAAATAGGTCCTTTTATTTCTCAACAATTACACCTTATACAAAATGCTGTAACTCATTCAATTATTAACGTATGTAATCGAGTGATACATCATTACATAGATATTGATTTGGCCTTTTAGAAACAATAAGCCTTTTTTAACCAGCGGTAACTCTTAGATTTATATGAACTTTCAAATATTGACAAAAAAAGTCGTAAAAAAAAAATTTTGCTCAACTTTAAACAAAAAAATAAAAAAAAATAAAAAATATGACCTCCCCAATTTTTTCATATGTTTTGAAATGATATATTTTTAATCAAACTGCATTTTAATTCTTGAAATCCACCTGCGCTTTTCGCTTAAATAATCTTTTTCCCATTTGACTAAAAGTGCCTTTTTCAAAACGCAATAATTAGGCTACTTTTGACATTATGAAAAATCTTATTCTTAGGCGACTAATCGAATAGTTTGTTCACCGTGTTGTAGGCAATGGTTCACACTTTCAAATTATGAAAGAATTTTTTTTATCAGCGTTATCATTATTTTTTTGCAGCCTTTTTCTTTTCGAACAGAAAAAAAAATTGTGTAAAAATTGGAAAATTTCAACATGAAATAAAAAAAAATACAAAATATGACCTCTCCAAATTTTTAATATTTGGTGCTAGTGAACGTGCTTTATAAACAGGTGAAGAAATCTTAAAAATTCGTTTGCGCTTTTTTGTTTTATGAACTTTTTTATGGAGTGTTTTTCTAAGTTTTCATACATTTTTCCCATACAAAATCCCCAAAAGTATGCTTCAAAAAGTATTAATAAATTTGTATGGGGAAAATTTGCCAAGTTAATGAAACTTAAACAACAATTTCTCCAATTCTAATAAGGATATCTGAAAAATTTAAACGCCATATTCAGGGGGATGGTTTATGCTTTCTAACGGTGTATTTGATTTTGAATAAAAAAATATTACATACAAGATATTAAGCAGGGAATATAGGCAAAAACGTGTTTTTTTGCCTAATTTGACATGAATATCTCAAAAACTAGAACCAATTTGAAAATTCTGACTTCAGATTCAGCACACTGAAATCCTAATGGGTCAATTCTAAAGGGGATTATATTCTAAAGTCAAAACTCAGGAACTGTAGCAGATAAATCGGTTAAGCTTCGGCCAATGATTTGCTTACTAAGGCAAACGAGTGGAAAAAAATTACCCAAGTCGGCAGGGACCACATTTATGTATGTACAAAATATATATTTAAAATATATAAAAATTTAATGCACATACCTATATAGGTACGCGATATCTTTGTTAAACATATAGGTAATTCATTGAAAGTTCCATAAGTTCCACCAAACCAATAATTTTTGATATGTAAACATCTTTGCTGTAGCTACGAGTGATTTCGAAAAACAGGTAAAGTTTACGCGTAAACGTAAATGACCTTTGTGTTAGTGCACTGCTGCGTCCGTGTGAATCGTTTGGCACTGTCAGTGGTAGGTATGTAGATAGACATGTACTTACAAATGCTTGCATGCATAGCCGTGCAAATGCAAATATCAACAACAACAGCAACGGAGCGATGTGAAGTTACTTTATTTGCCAGAATTTGATTTAAATTTTATTACGATGTGATTCCTCAACTCGGTAAAAATTGAAGTGGAACACGTTTATCTTATTTTATTTATATCTTTGTTATTTCAAAAGCCTAGAAACTTGAATTATATAGAGTTTACTTTATTTGCCAGAAATTGATTTAAATTCTATTACGATGTGATTCCTCAAATCAGTAAAAACTGAAGTGGAACATGTTTATTATATATCTTATCAAGCAACTTATTTTATTTTATATCTTTGTTATTTCCCTGAAATTGTCTTAGATGTTTTTAGGATGTGGTTACCACAACTCAGCAAAGCATATTGATCTTAAAGCCCGTCTCCACATAACTTGATTCACCAGAGAAACATGTAGCAAAACATCTCGCTCAATAACCCGTCTCCACGTGGCTAATCGTGATTCAGTTTAACATTTCTCTTTCTTGTTCTTCTTAAATGTTTGTATGTTTGCTTATTTTTGCGTCTTTGTTTTGGCCTGTGTGAGATTTCGATAGATTTTCGATACAAAATTAGAGAGGTTGATTCAGAATGAAAGTGTTTCAATCTTCACTCGCTCTCTGGGAGTTGACAAGGAGTCATACTCACTGCTGGGCTCATGTCATTTGTTTATAGAGCGCGTGTCATCAATTGCAGTACCATTGTTGCTTTTTTTTTATATATATATCCGGAAAAAATTAAAAGAAAAATTAATACAAGCAAAATGCAAGGCGACGGTAGCCTAGTGGATATGCCATTAGACTTCCAACCGGAAAATCCGAGGTTCGATCTCGGCGGACGCCAAAGAATAAAAATTTTTATAAAATATTATTCCATGCACATATAACTATTTCACTGAGGTACCTACATGCATCAAATTTGCATAAATTATCTGGAAAATGTATAAATGCATAAATTCCAAAAACACCAAAATACGTGCGCACACTGATGGGAGTTGATAGAGGCATAGCTCAGTGCTGAGTTCATTTCATTTGTTTATAGAACGCGTGCCATCAATTGTTGCAAATTGGATACAAATTAGCACTTGCACAAGCAAGACAACCATATGCATACACACCATCCGCCATGTTATATTGTGTGGATTTTATGTTATGTATGTTCCCGTACTGTGCAATTTAAGCTAATTATTACTTTGTTACCCTTCTGTACCAATATAAATTTAGTTGACTAAATCAATTAAAATAATCAAATAGCTGTATAGTACCTAATTGATTTTTACTAGCAAATATTGCGAGCGGGGAAAAAACGTTTTTTTTAAAGACTCGATTTTCATGATTGAATGGCTATAAAAGGTATAATGCCCGAATCGCAATTTGGCGTCAAGTCGGACGCGCGTTGATCGTACCTCAAAGCCGCTTCACACTGACATTCGATATTAGATGTAAACATGTTCACTACCACTAATATATTTTTATAAATTTTTTCATAAATTTCATAATTTTTCTTCTGCGTTCAGCGGGTTTCGACAGATATACTTTCTTGGCCGGAGCACCATTCCCACAAATTAAATGTGGGAATAGCCGTTTGTAAATGAGAATACGTAATAGTTTATGTGAAAGCGTCAAATGCATATAAGAATGCGTCAAATAAAATGGGAAAAAACTCAATTGATACTGGTCGACAAGTTTTTGTTACAGAAATAAAATTCTACTTTTCTGAAGGATTTTGGTGCGCTGAATCCGAATCTGAAGACAGATTTTCTGTAATACGTACAGTTTTTTAGATATTTCTTTTCAGCGACGAAGATATGGTCTGCATCAGCCTCGAGCTGAAAGGTAAACCGATATGGATCGCCTCTGTCTATTTGGCGTATGACCGCCCCATTTCTGGGCAAGATCGGCTACTTGGTGCGGTTAAGGAAGCCGAACGTTTAGGGCTCCAACTGCTGATCGGGGCCGATGCCAATGCCCACCACACAACATTGGGCTCATCGGATGTAAACGCGAGGGGTGAGTCTCTTTTTGATTTTATTATATCTAATAATTTATCTATATGTAACTCTGGAGGCAAACCTACTTTTGTCACCGCAAACAGGAGTGAGGTACTTGATATCACTCTGGTCACAGGCCCGCTTTCTGACTATGTCAAGGAATGGCAGGTGTCCGGAGAAAACTCCTTCTCTGATCATATGTATATAACTTTTAATCTACTCTTGAGACCTCCGCTTAGAGCGGGATACAGGAACAGGAGGCGTACGGATTGGGCTCTGTTTAATCAGAAACTGTCTGCTACGCTCTTTGAGCACGCTTCTCTCGGTATGTTAAGCCTACCGTTAACAACTGATGAAGCGCCTATCTCCAATAACGGGTCTGTTTCTCTCGGTGTGCTGGACACATCGTCTAAAATCGATGAAACAGTTGACTTTGTTACTAAATCCTGTAACGCTGCTTTCAAGAGTGCCTGCCCGGAGGTCAAAGTTCGGGGTAAAAAGAAACCTTATTGGTGGAACCCGGAGATCTCCAAGCTTCGGCTTAACAGCAGAAAACTCTTCAACCAGGCGAAAACAACTGGCAACTGGCAAGCCTACAAGGATGCCTTAAAAATTTTCAAGAAGTCGATCCAAAGAGCTAAAAGAGATCATGGAAAAACTTCGCTAGCGACATAGAAGAAATCTCTGAGGCCAATCGTCTACGAAAGGTCCTCTCTACTAACCCAGTTCCCCCAAGCTGTATCCGAATGCAAAATGGGGACTGGGCCACATCTAGTACTGATATTCTGAACACCCTGTTCACCACACACTTCCCAGGGTGCACCTCGGAACCTTATAGAACCTACTCTAACCCCAGGACATCTAATGACTTGGAGCACATAATTACTAACACAAGGGTAAAATGGGCAATTAAATCCTTCAAACCCTTCAAATCGCGTATCTCTTACGTGATGGTTAATTTCACCAATCTATCACGATCCCACGAACCCAGCGCAAACCGCATTTAATATCTCATAAGCGGCACCGGCGTAGTAAGAAAATTCATTTGGCATACTGAAATTACCTCCATTCATGGATATTTACAAGTGTATAATATTTTCCTTGTAGGAACAATTGTATGAAAAATTATTGTGTTACGGGAAATTGGAGAACTTGTAGGTATAAGTGAATTACTACTTACTTGTGGATTTGTTACAATTGTAGGTTTGTGTTATAGGCCCCAGATTGCCTGAATTTTTTCTAATTATGGAAATTTGTATAAAGTAAATAATTTTTATTACGAATAAATCTATATTTCTCTGTACTTACTAAAATCGTCACTCTGTGACATGAAATCGTCCCATCGTCATGGAGTCCAAAAATCGTCAAAATGACGATGCCATCGTCATTCTGGCAACGCTGGTATACGTACACGGGCGCTTGCTCTCATTTAGCAGGTGCTAAGATTTTGCCCAAGGCTGTTAATATGTATCGTTTAAAGGTATAAATTAGATTACATGCGAAACGGTGTTTATTGGGCTTGGTACTTTTTTTAATAGTATTTTTCTAAAATAAAACTAAAATATTTGCTCCTAAAACTAGGCCTTTATTATTATAATGTAGTTGACGCTCCAGTTGAACAGTCGCACACTGGGTGATAGCGGCCAAAAATAAAATCGAAATTAAGGTATTAGCAAATCAAATTTTTTTGAAAGTGATGACAGATATAACAATTTGTAAAAAAAAAGCTTATATAAAATTTTTTGAGTCTCGTTTTGTTTAGCCGTACAGGGTGTTAAAAACTGAGCAAAAAATAGGTCCTTTTATTTCTCAACAATTACACCTTATACAAAATGCTGTAACTCATTCAATTATTAACGTATGTAATCGAGTGATACATCATTACATAGATATTGATTTGGCCTTTTAGAAACAATAAGCCTTTTTTAACCAGCGGTAACTCTCAGATTTATATGAACTTTCAAATATTGACAAAAAATGTCGTAAAAAAAAAAATTTTGCTCAACTTTAAACAAAAAAATAAAAAAAATAAAAAATATGACCTCCCCAATTTTTTCATATGTTTTGAAATATATATAATATATAATATAATAGATATATTTTTAATCAAACTGCATTTTAATTCTTGAAATCCACCTGCGCTTTTCGCTTAAATAATCTTTTTCCCATTTGACTAAAAGTGCCTTTTTCAAAACGCAATAATTAGGCTACTTTTGACATTATGAAAAATCTTATTCTTAGGCGACTAATCGAATAGTTTGTTCACCGTGTTGTAGGCAATGGTTCACACTTTCAAATTATGAAAGAATTTTTTTTATCAGCGTTATCATTATTTTTTTGCAGCCTTTTTCTTTTCGAACAGAAAAAAAAATTGTGTAAAAATTGGAAAATTTCAACATGAAATAAAAAAAAAATACAAAATATGACCTCTCCAAATTTTTAATATTTGGTGCTAGTGAACGTGCTTTATAAACAGGTGAAGAAATCTTAAAAATTCGTTTGCGCTTTTTTGTTTTATGAACTTTTTTATGGAGTGAGTTTTTCTAATGGCGTTTTCTTTTCTGACAAAAAATGTTGCCCTTTAATATCTCAATTATCGAATTACGAAACGTGACTTTCTATAAAATTTCTGAATTTGTAGTTAATGGTGCCCTCTTCCTTAGTCAGAGGACAACATTCGTTGAAATCACCACACAAGCTTACAAAATGGCGAAGAAAATCAAACAGGGCAACATTTTTTCGAGAAAAGAAAACGGCATAAGTTTTCATACATTTTTCCCATACAAAATCCCCAAAAGTATGCTTCAAAAAGTATTAATAAATTTGTATGGGGAAAATTTGCCAAGTTAATGAAACTTAAACAACAATTTCTCCAATTCTAATAAAGATATCTGAAAAATTTAAACGCCATATTCAGGGGGATGGTTTATGCTTTCTACCGGTGTATTTGATTTTGAATAAAAAAATATTACATACAAGATATTAAGCAGGGAATATAGTCAAAAACTGTTTTTTTGCCTAATTGGACATGAATATCTCAAAAACTAGAACCAATTTGAAAATTCTGACTTCAGATTCAAATTCAGCACACTGAAATCCTTTAGAAAAGTATAGTTTCATTTGTGGTATAAAAATTTTTTTAAATGTGATTTTTTTGAAAGAAAATTTTATGATGAATGCTTATAAAATGCTCAAAAGTGCATATATTTTTAATTTGAAAACCATGGAATACTTTGCGCTTTTTCCAAAATGATTACTGTATATCATTTATATTTAAAAAATGTGTGCTCTTATTAAAATTGAGCATTTTAGCTATAATAGTTAACAAAATATTGAAATTTCAAAAATACCGTTATATGGGAGAGGGGTGTATTTGTGGGCCGATTTTGTTCAAATTTTCACAGTTTACTATCTTCAATCAAGAAAGCTTAAGTTCCGAGTTTAAACTATTTTTGGCCGCGTTTGTATGGAGGTGCCCCCACTGTGAGTCGTGTATATTTTAAAATACTTTTATAAGCTTCAGCTGTATATTTGTATGTAAACAGCACATTATTTTAGGCGAACATGGGATGTGCTTATTTATACACAGCTGTAAGTAGTGAAGGAGAGATAGAGATAGATATGGACTTACATAAATACAAAAATTGATTGAACGGCCGGTCGTACATAATCTAACTGGCGCAAAAATAGAAATATTTTTATTAAATTTGGTACACAGATTCTAATGGGTCAATTCTAAAGGGGATTATATTCTAAAGTCAAAACTCAGGAACTGTAGCAGATAAATCGGTTAAGCTTCGGCCAATGATTTGCTTACTAAGGCAAACGAGTGGAAAAAAATTACCCAAGTCGGCAGGGACCACATTTATGTATGTACAAAATATATATTTAAAATATATAAAAATATAATGCACATACCTATATAGGTACGCGATATCTTTGTTAAACATATAGGTAATTCATTGAAAGTTCCATAAGTTCCACCAAACCAATAATTTTTGATATGTAAACATCTTTGCTGTAGCTACCCAATTTGCCAAACGACTTCGAATCGAATTTGATTCCGGCTCGGTCTAGTGAAAGATTCGTTCGCCAGCGACTATCGCGTGCGACCTGCCGGCGAAGTCGTAAGTGGACGTAGTGAACAGTTCACTAGCGAGCCACATAAACGAGTCATTGACGACGTGCCAAAACGACTCGTAGACGACGTACAATAACGACTAGATAGCGACGTGCAAAAACGACTCTTTGACGACGTACAATACGACGTGATAACGCTTCAAAACGAATACTTAGAGTATTGGATCGTCGGGGAGTAGCTAATACGGTGAGCATAGAAAACATTTCTTCAACACTAGAAACTTAGTTAAACAGAACATGGTACTTACGACAATTTTTTAAATTTTAATTGGACGAAAACAGGTTTATTTTAAAGCGATATAACTTGATTTTATGTAGCAAAACAGGTGAAACATATGAGTATAGGTAAAATTTCAAACTAATTCTATTGGAAACTAAAAGTATTTGGGTGTTACAATTGTTCAAATTGTAATAATATAGATAGATACCTACATGCATCAAATTTGCATAAATTACCTGGAAAATGTATAAATGCATAAATTCCAAAAACACCAAAATACGTGCGCACACTGATGGGAGTTGATAGAGGCATAGCTCAATGCTGAGTTCATTTCATTTGTTTATAGAACGCGTGTCATCAATTGTTGCAAATTGGATACAAATTAGCACTTGCACAAGCAAGACAACCACATGCATACACACCATCCGCCATGTTATATTGTGTGGATTTTATGTTATGTCTGTTCCCGTACTGTGCAATTTAAGTTAATTATTACTTTGTTACCCTTCTGCACCAATACAAATTTAGTTGACTAAATCAATTAAAATAATCAAATAGCTGTATATTACCTAATTGATTTTTACTAGCAAATATTGCTAGCTGGAAAAAAAACAATGGCGGTTTTTTAGAGATTCGATTTTCATGATTGAATGGCTATGAAAGGTATAAGCCGGAATCGCAATTTGGCGTTAAGTCGGACGCGCGCTGATCGTACCTCAAAGCTTTGAATTTTTTCATAATTTCATAATTTTTCTTCTGCGTTCAGCGGGTTTCGACAGAAATACTTACTTGGCCGGAGCACCATTCCCATAAATTAAATGTGGGAATAGCCGTTGGTAAATGAGAATACGTAATAGAATATGTGAATGCGTCAAATGCATATGAGAATGCGTCAAATAAAATGGGAAAAAAACTCAATTGATAATGAAAATAGTCAATTTTAAAAGAAAAAATGTATGTTATCTGGCAACCTTATTCTTATATTCATACTTACGATAATGGGTTAAAGTCCAAAATTGGGAAAAAGCATGTAGTATTTGAAGATCATACCCAAAATTACCAAAATTAACAGGAACAACCGAAAAATAAATCAATAGGTGTCCATACTAAAACGGGTTAATGCCCGAAATTAAGTACAATTTATATAATATACCTACATCAAATTTGCATAAATTACCTGGAAAAATGTATAAATGCATAAATTCCAAAAACACCAAAATACTTGCGCACACTGATGGGAGTTGATAGAGGCATAGCCCAGTGCTGAGTTCCTTCCATTTGTTTATAGAACGCGTATCATCAATTGCAGCTACCTTTGTTGCAAATTGGATACAAATTAGCATATGCATACACACCATCCGCCATCAAAGAACGTAAATGTATAAGAAGGGAAAATTCGCTACTAGAAAAATATACCGAATTGGACTTCTCGTTGTAGTGACGCGCAAACCAGGAGTTGTTTTGAACCCATATTCGCGACAAATTCACAATTCTATTCCTTTATGTGCCTCGATTCTATTCTTATTCATTTTGTTTCATTTTCAGCCATCCATCAATGTGGTAGTTTCTTGTTCATGTACGAACCCCGCCTGCAATTTTACCAGACACTTTCTGATATCAGACATTTCTGAAAATATTCTGAGTAAAAATTTCAGTATTTGGACTAATCTTACAGATTTCTTAAGTATTTCTATCAGAAATGTCTGGGGAATTTAATTTTTTTCTCATCCGACAAATCTTATAGATATCGGAACGAGTTCGTGCCTTTCTAAAATCCAATTGACATTTCTAAAATCCAAATTTTCCCTTTCTAAAATCCAATTGACATTTCTAAAATCCAATTTCCCCTTTCTAAAATCCAATTGACATTTCCCCTTTCTAAAAGCTGGGAAGCCATCTTTATTTCATCTGTATTTGTGTCACAAGTTGTCGCTTAAAGTGCAAAACAGCATATCAGTATACTGTACGCGTGCGTGCATATGCGGTTTTGCTTTCAAACGACGATGGTATGAAAATATACCCAGTAAACATTATCTTTGAAATTAATGTGAATATATATTTTTCCAATATTTATTGTACCTTAATTGGGGCAGAAATCCATTCGAAAACAAGTGCATATTTTCTATATGATCATCATCTTTGTTTTCCAGTTAAGAAATTCTCTGATGTTAATTCAGTTATGAATTACCTACTGTTTCAAAAAATGGTTTGAATTATTTGAAATTTCCTTCCACCCTTGTCAAGCCTTGAGAAAATTTTATGATACCAAAAATATGTAGGTACATATTTTGGGTAACCCAAAAATTATAACTTTTTCCAAGGTAAGCAAAATATTATATCACCTTCGTGCATCTGGGTATGCCAAATGCTGTGAGTCTACCGCTGTCTTCATATGCAGTAGTTTGCATGACATACTCAATAAACATCAGATCAAAATATGTCAAACAATGTTAGTTCTCAAATGCATCACAATTTGAGAATTAAGGGAAATGTTTATGGGGTATACATATGGATAGATATGTATAGATAGATCTGTATGAAGACCTGTAGCGTCCTTGTAGGGAAATCAATAAATAGTGAACAGATGTAAAACTGTAGAATTTGCAAAAATTGTTAACGAGTTCTGAACTATCGAATAGGTAATCCAGCGGTGGATAATTTACACCCCCTGTTATATTCACCAGTTGCTAACATGCAATTTGCATGACGCAAAAGAGATTGTGCGCACCAGTAGTGACGAAAAATGATCTAGCTGCTCACGAGTTATGAACTAGAGATTTTCCCAACAGGGGTCATGGGCATCGTGTTTCTTTCATTTCATTTCTTTCTGCCTCCATTTATTCCTCCATATACTTCTTTCTATTTCGCGGAGACGAAAAATAGTGCGAGGCAACTCCTGGATTGCCGGTCATGCACAATCACTTGCTCGACTAAGTTCCACTTGCGAATTCTCCCTTCTTATACATTTACGTTCTTTGCCGGCATGTTATATTATGTGTGGATTTTATGTTACGTCTGTTCCTGTACTGTGCAATTTAAGATAATTATTACTTTGTGCACGCTTTTAGGCAGTTTATTATATTATGGACGTATGGAAGTGGCTTCGTAAAAAAATAGTTCTGCTGCGCCTATAACATGCTACAAATGCTGCCATTGATTTCGACGAAAAATACCTTATTGTACAAAAACATATATTTCTATATACGTAAATTAGATATCCGAAAAATTAAAACGTTGTCTTCAAGAGAAATGGCCGAGCTTTCAATAGCTTTATTCAATTTTTAAAATAAGTAAGTAATTTAAAAGATATTGAGGAGTGAATATCGTCAAAAAACGCGTTTTTCGCCTCTTTGGGCATGAATATCTAAAAAACTGTACGTTCTTGACTTCAGATTAAGATTCAGCGCACCTAAATCCTTCAGAAAAGTAGAATTTTATTTCTGTAACAAAAATTTGTTGAAATTTTGTCGACCAGTGTAATGAAAATAGTCAATTTTAAAAGGAAAAATGTAAGTTGTCTGGCAACCTTATTCTTATATTCATACTTACGATAATGGGTTAAAGTCCAAAGGTTGGGAAAAAGCATGTAGTATCTGAAGATCATACCAAAAATTACCAAAATTAACGGGAAAAACCGAAAAAGAAACCAATAGGTGTCCATACTAAAACGGGTTAATGCCCGATTTATATAATACTAGAGTGCTGCCTACTGTCGAAACTCGAAAGTTTTTCTAGAATTTTTGTTATGGCTAAGGTGCTACTATAGTTTTTGTATAATTGTTTGTTGTTATTGTCACTGTTACTATTTTGTTGTTGTTCCTGTTGATGCTGCTCCTTTTGTTGTTACTTTCACTGCTACTATTTTGCTGTTGTTGTTGTTGGTGTTGTTGTCGTTAATCGTTTTCATAATTCTTCTACCTACTTCTTTCTTTCTATTTCTGCTCTTTTCTTTCCTACTTATTCTTTCTTATCCTTCTTATTACTTGACCTTATGTTTTTGGTGTAGTGCTTTTGCTAACTTTTTACGTTTCTACTTCTTTGAAACTACACACCACACCCAGCCAAACATGTTCAGAATTGCATGATAAGTTTGGTGAAAACGCACAAAGTCAGCTACATATGCTTGCGCATTGAGACAGCTTGTTGTGTACAAAAGCATGCAACAACAACCACACGGCAATTTTCCAACGACGATTGTGGACGCATTTTCCAACCAATTTTCATGAAAATTGGCGCAGTTCTATTTGAGAGCAATACCTTCCTAATGGTGTGCTTAGTTTTAAAATCGGTTCAGTGGTTTCGACGGAGAAGATGGAACAAAATTTGTGTTAGCGTATTAATAATATAGATAGATACCTACATGCATCAAATTTGCATAAATTACCTGGAAAATGTATAAATGCATAAATTCCAAAAACACCAAAATACGTGCGCACACTGATGGGAGTTGATAGAGGCATAGCTCAGTGCTGAGTTCATTTCATTTGTAGAACGCGTGTCATCAATTGTTGCAAATTGGATACAAATTAGCACTTGCCCAAGCAAGACAACCATATGCATACACACCATCCGCCATGTTATATTGTGTGGATTTTATGTTATGTCTGTTCCCGTACTGCGCAATTTAAGTTAATTATTACTTTGTTACCCTTCTGTACCAATATAAATTTAGTTGACTAAATCAATTTGGCGTAAGTCGGACGCGCGCTGATCGTACCTCAAAGCCGCTTCACACTGACATTCTATATTAGATGTAAACATGTTCACTACCA
Source organism: Urophora cardui (assembly GCA_960531455.1). Lineage (NCBI taxonomy): Eukaryota > Metazoa > Arthropoda > Insecta > Diptera > Tephritidae > Urophora > Urophora cardui. The sequence goes on along the minus strand of OY482673.1, from coordinate 86,956,742 downwards.
CTAATATATTTTGTTGACTACCACTAATATATTTTTATGAATTTTTTCGGGTTTCGACAGAAATACTTTCTTGGCCGGAGCACCATTCCCACAAATTAAATGTGGGAATAGCCGTTTGTAAATGAGAATACGTAATAGTTTATGTGAAAGCGTCAAATGCATATAAGAATGCGTCAAATAAAATGGGAAAAAACTCAATTGATACTGGTCGACAAGTTTTTGTTACAGAAATAAAATTCTACTTTTCTGAAGGATTTTGGTGCGCTGAATCCGAATCTGAAGACAGATTTTCTGTAATACGTACAGTTTTTTAGATATTTCTTTTCAGCGACGAAGATATGGTCTGCATCAGCCTCGAGCTGAAAGGTAAACCGATATGGATCGCCTCTGTCTATTTGGCGTATGACCGCCCCATTTCTGGGCAAGATCGGCTACTTGGTGCGGTTAAGGAAGCCGAACGTTTAGGGCTCCAACTGCTGATCGGGGCCGATGCCAATGCCCACCACACAACATTGGGCTCATCGGATGTAAACGCGAGGGGTGAGTCTCTTTTTGATTTTATTATATCTAATAATTTATCTATATGTAACTCTGGAGGCAAACCTACTTTTGTCACCGCAAACAGGAGTGAGGTACTTGATATCACTCTGGTCACAGGCCCGCTTTCTGACTATGTCAAGGAATGGCAGGTGTCCGGAGAAAACTCCTTCTCTGATCATATGTATATAACTTTTAATCTACTCTTGAGACCTCCGCTTAGAGCGGGATACAGGAACAGGAGGCGTACGGATTGGGCTCTGTTTAATCAGAAACTGTCTGCTACGCTCTTTGAGCACGCTTCTCTCGGTATGTTAAGCCTACCGTTAACAACTGATGAAGCGCCTATCTCCAATAACGGGTCTGTTTCTCTCGGTGTGCTGGACACATCGTCTAAAATCGATGAAACAGTTGACTTTGTTACTAAATCCTGTAACGCTGCTTTCAAGAGTGCCTGCCCGGAGGTCAAAGTTCGGGGTAAAAAGAAACCTTATTGGTGGAACCCGGAGATCTCCAAGCTTCGGCTTAACAGCAGAAAACTCTTCAACCAGGCGAAAACAACTGGCAACTGGCAAGCCTACAAGGATGCCTTAAAAATTTTCAAGAAGTCGATCCAAAGAGCTAAAAGAGATCATGGAAAAACTTCGCTAGCGACATAGAAGAAATCTCTGAGGCCAATCGTCTACGAAAGGTCCTCTCTACTAACCCAGTTCCCCCAAGCTGTATCCGAATGCAAAATGGGGACTGGGCCACATCTAGTACTGATATTCTGAACACCCTGTTCACCACACACTTCCCAGGGTGCACCTCGGAACCTTATAGAACCTACTCTAACCCCAGGACATCTAATGACTTGGAGCACATAATTACTAACACAAGGGTAAAATGGGCAATTAAATCCTTCAAACCCTTCAAATATCCGGGAATAGATGGAATCTTTCCTGCTGAATTACAGGCAGCAAGTGATACTCTAACCCCTCTACTTGTTCCTATCTATAAAGCCTGCCTCAACCTGTCATACATTCCTCTGGAATGGACCAAGGGGGCAGAGCCTCCTTCCTAAAGGGGGCAGAGCCTCCTACAGCAGCTCAAAGGATTTCAGGCCGATAAGCCTGACCTCTTTTCTACTCAAAGTTCTTGAGAGATTGCTGGATGTCTATATCAGGCTCCGTGCGAATACTCTATCTCCTTTTCAACACGCTTGTTCCAAAGGCAAGTCCGTAGAGACTGCTCTACACGCTATCACTTCCAAGATAGAAAAGGGGCTAGCCTTTAAGGAATTCACACTAGGCATCTTTCTCGACATAGAAGGAGCTTTCAACAATGTTCTACCGGGAGCCGTTACCACCGCCCTACGGGACTTGGAGGTAGAAGAGGCTCTCGTGAGGTTTGTCGAACTTCTTCTTAGTAAAGAGCCATTATTTCTGAAATGGGTAATTCATCGGTAGGGAGTCTTTGAACAAACTAGCCGAAAGGTGCGACCTGAACGTCATTTGGGTTCCAGGCCATAGCAACGTTCGGGGCAACTGCATTGCAGATGAGTTGGCAAGGGAAGGCACAAGCTTGCAGGATATCACATCTGCGGCATGGGTTGGCCCCCCGCTTAACTCATGCAAGCATTGGTTGAGATCTCGCTCCATTGAACAGGCTAACGCTAGATGGGCCAAGGAGTCAACTTGTGTGATTTCTAGGCAAATCTGGCCTAGACTGGATGAGGCTAGGTCTGTATCGGTGCTGCATCTGAATCGGCTCTCTATAGGTCCGCTGGTGGGACTTCTAACAGGCCATTGTCTTATGGGCACTCACGCCTCTCGCATGGGCCTATATAAAAACGACTTCTGCCGCAGCTGTAGGGACGTGGAGGAAATAGAGAGTGTTGAGCACTATCTATGCCACTGCCCCGCAATGTCGCTATCCAGGTACCGCTTTCTCCATAAACACTTTTTCGAGTGCCTGGCGGAGATGGAAAATGCAAGGACACTAGATTTTCTGCGCTTCATGAAACAAACGCGCTGGTTTAGCTTCATGGGCATCTAATCTTATAATACTTTTGAATCTAATTTTTCCGGAAAGGTTTGTAAACAGGGATAAGGAAGCTAGGGCTCCCGTGTGGTATCACAATGGGCCACCTCGGCCTGAGTGTGTCCCCGCTTTCATGAATTGCGGAGACAGCCACATCAACCTAGCCTAACCTAACCTTCTATATTAGATGTAAACATGTTCACTACCACTAATATATTTTGTTGAATTTGTTCATAATTTCATAATTTTTCTTCTGCGTTCAAACTGCAATCAAAGAACGTATATTGTATAAGAAGAGAAAATTCAGTTTTTTCAACGAGTGAGGTGAAAATCGTTGAGTCAGAAAAACATGAGGAGCTCTCGGACAAAGAACTCGTTTGTTTTTTCGCGGCGAAAAATAAATTCATTTTGACATTTCTTGACATTTCTTTTTACTATTCAAATTATTTCCAATTGCATTGAGCCTTGACATTCTTTGTTGTTTGACATTTGATTATTATTTCTATTGTCATTCCACTGCATTCTACCGCCATTACTGCAAAGAAAGACAAATTTGGATCGGTCGCAATAATTATACAAAAAAATAATAATAAAACAAAAAAATTACAAAAATGGTCAATTTGAAATATTTACAATTGCCATTACCAATAATTTATCCAGAGACATATATATAAATTGTGGATGTTTGCTTCATGGTGGCAGGTTCTTTGGAGGCAACGCCGGCGGTGGAGCAAATCTTGTGGTGGTTCATGTTAGAATACAATTTATACACATTTGTATGTAATGTGGAATTATTGAAAACTGAATAAATTATTTTATAAAAAATTGGCATTTGGTAAAATTAATTTCATACCCATGGAAAAATGTTATATACATACATATGTACATGCATAAATAAGTGTGGACATATGTACCCGTAAGCTCTTGTCATGTGGCGTACCCAACACGCATGAAGGAAATATTTCCAACCTGCTGTAATTTGATAATCCCTAAAATTATTTCAATTTGAAATCATGCAATTCTTCCAAGTCTTGGATAAATGTGAAAGTATATTAAATACAATATTTATCATTTTTAGTGGGGTAATTCATAATTTAATTGCAAAACAATTAACCAATTGCTTTTGATCTGACAATAATTTCAAACATAAATGTCGACTGGGTATGAGTTCATTGAATTACAACAAGTACAAAAACTCGACAAATATAAGTCGGCTTTTGTGATGTCCTCGGCTACACAAATACATATATATATATTCAAAGATTTCTTCATATCGCACGTTTTATTCAATAGGGAATTAACTCAAAAAAAAATTTTTTTCGGAAAACGCAAGCAAACTTTTATAATTTCAAATAGTTTCCTTCTGCAGCGAACTACAAAATCACTTTTATTTCCGCCATATTTTATAAGACTAGACTCACAGGCATAACCCAGTTATTGATTTATATGGCAAAATCCCAGAAAACGAAATTTCGAGTTAAGTCCCTATTGCATAAAATGTGCGATATGTGAACAAGAAACTAACACATTGATAGATGGTTGAAAAGAGCCGGGCTCATGAAGCAGCTAGCAATCGCAAATGGGGAAAGAAATGTCAAAGAAACATGAATGTAAATCAATTTGACAGGTCCACACCAAGTGTGCGTGTGTTAACAAAAACAAAATGTTAGTGTTCATGTGTTTTGAAGATCGAAGAATAAGGCAGCCGATCGAATGCGTACTTCTTTACTAGTTACTTCATGGCCGGACTCAAAATTTTAGATTTTTATAAAATCTTCATCTGAAGAAAAGCTCTGTTGCCACTTTTATGCTTTGTTGCGACATTTCAATTTTATGAATGAACCGCTTGTAGTATTTTACACTTCGCATTCATGAAATTCATGTCTTTGGTGGTTGATTGATACATACATACATATGTATGTATATTTTTGTATTGTATGGTATTGGTGGCAAATTCATCAATTTCACTTACCATTGTATTTAAAGCCAAAATAAATTAGAACATAGTACTTTTTGGTTATATTTATATTTTTAATAGAATTTTTACTTTATTGAATTTTTTTTTAAACACTGAAATTTTTAAAAGCTAAATTTAAACAAGAATTGCGAAATGCCTCTGAAAATGGCAATTTCTCACAGGATTCAGTCATTTCTAACCAAATCAATTCTGTACAATCCCAGTAATCACAATCAACATCTGCCTCAGTGTTTGTTGGGATGTACAGAATCTTTCACCTGCCTCCTGAAAACATTTCTTCATACATTTTGATGAAAAATCATTCTCAAAAGGCTAGGCTCAAACCAAAATTAAAAATTTATTACGTGCAAAACAACGGCACGAAGCTGAAATAAAAAGAAATGAAAATAGAAAAAAAAAGGAAAAAGAGGCTGCATCCAAATCGTCGTCATCTCTGAAATGATAAGAAAAAAACAAAAAAAAAAATATAAAAAAAAGCTGCTTCCACTCCAGTCGTCATCGTCCGTGTGCCATCATCGTCCACTCCAGTCGTCATCTCTGAAATGATAAGAAAAAAAGCAAAAAAAAAAAAATAGAAAAAAAGCTGCTTCCACTCCAGTCGTCATCGTCCGTGTGCCATCATCGTCCGTCATCATCCCGATCGGTAATCATTGGAGTTTTCTGCTTATAAATTTTTCCATATCCATTCCTTCTTATGAACTCCAATGACTGCAATATGGGGCAAAAGAAAAAAAATATGGAATGTTAAAAAATTAGTGCGCGTCCATACGTATTTATGATGTACATATACACAATTGCGACTTTTACCTATGTTGGTCTACGTATACCACTGAATACGTGTAGGAATATCATCGTCAAAATACATACATATGTATGTATAAGACGCTTTCCTGAAACATTTGAAAAAAAGATAAATCCAAAATGTTCAAAATATACGTATATACGTATGTATGAATGTGGATTGCCATTTTACCTTGGTATTACGTGACCAGTGCATTTATAAAAAAGTGTTTGCCAATCTTTGTAACGTATTGACTTCCTGAAATGATAATATAAGAAAAAATATCGAATTTTATATGTATATCCATTTATGAGAAATATGTTTATGTTGAATGTATATTTTACCAGGGTACTATTAGTCCCGATGCTTTGTTGTCGTCAATCAGTGACTTGTGACGACTGCAAGAACTATGTAAATAAGAAAAAAAGAAATAAGTAGTTATTTGTGTTATATTTATGTGTGTACATATGTATACGGATTATGATTCTTACTTGGATGCATAGAGTTCTGATGCATGTGCGGATTTTTAAATCCATACAGTCAATTTTTGTAGCGTATTGACTTTCTGAAATATAAAAAAATTCCAAATTGTGAGTTCCATATGTATGTATGTATGTACATATATAGAGTTAGTGTTGATTTATGTATTTACCTGGGAAGTGGCGGTCCCGGAGCGTGGCCTAACAACTGAGAACGTAACGTAAATGTACGTTCGGCCGTGTGGCGGCGGGATTTTACAGTCAATTTGGGTTGCGTATTGACTTTCTGAAATACATACATACATATAAGAAATTTAAAATGATTATGTATGATATAGGGTTGTGCATATATATATATATATATATATATATTACCAGGTCGGACGAGTCCCGATACTTTATAGTGGTTGAATGCGGTAGATTTGGCGGAATGTGGTCGTCAATCTATGTAGCTTATTGACTCTTGAAATGAAGATACATACATATGTATGAAAAATAAATAAATTTAAACAAATGAATTATATATATGAAAATATACGTATGTAGGTTGATTTAAATCTGTACCTGGGTGGACGAGTCCCGAAGCATTAGGGCGATGGTAAATAGTTAAGGTCATGTCTGAATATCCGACTGAACAAAAGGAAAAAAATTCAAAGTTAAATATATGTATGTATGTACATATACATATGTATGTATGTACGTATTGTATTGAGTGTTGTATTGAAATAAAAGTTTTACCTTTGTAGGCTTCAAAGTCAGGCGGAACGTTTTGCCAGATGGACTTTCATTATTATTATATGACGTGGTGTCGTGTCTAATGAGAAACATATTTATATAAATTTTAATAATATTTGTATGAGGTATAAATCAAAGTTTTTACCTAGGCGGATGAGTCTTGACAGGTAGTGTGGAAGAATGCATACATATGCTTTTCAACAATAGGTATGCATGATAATATGCTTTTCAACATATGCAGGATAGTGTGGCTTTATTGACTAAGTCAAATAAAAGAGAAAAATTAAAATCCCGAAATATTAAATTTAAATATGTTTAATAAATTAAGTTAATAAGCACCTGGCAACACTAGTCCCGAAGCTATAGAGGAACATTTGACTTTATGCAAGACAGTGGAATTGATTACTATAAAAGAAAAAAAATATATATATATAAGTATGTATATATGTATATGCATATGGGATTTTACCTTTCCTCACTAGTCCCGAAGATTTTGTGTCGGAGGTGTTTTGCCAGGATACATAGTGGCCTTCTTGATTAAGTACCTATAGAGAAATAAAGAAAAAGAAAAAAATCCCGAAAAGTAAGATATGTGTAAATCATTAAAAGCTGGCGATATACATATGTATATATATTTACCTGGCTTCACTAGTCCCGGTGCCTTGGAGGGATGTCGGATTGGAGATGGTGAATCCCTTGGGGGAGGTGGGGTGGGTTGGTTTGGCAGGGGGATTACATCCTTTGCAGTTTTTTCTGCCACTGCAGTTGTCTTAAATCGGTTGTGAGTTTTTGTGATTGCCACTTCGCATTTTTGAATAATAATACGGTGACCATAAAATCTAGCAACTGCAATCTGTGATCACTACATTCATATTCTTCGGAAAACCATTCCGGCATGACTTTGCTTGTTCTCTTTTGAATGTACTCGACTATTATACGCTTAATGCCGACTTTGTGGGCGTATTTTTTAAAAATGTCGACGTACCATTTCATGTGCCGCACACACATTTCAAAAACAAAGTCGTTCGGATTCACCAGTCTGTTGTCTTCCACATAGCTTTTTGCTCTTATTAGCGCATCCGAGCTTGTTATATCTACTAGATTTTTCGTCATCAGTTCTACACATTTCGAGCATTTTATTTTGCGCAATACTTTCTGATATATTGTATATCCAGTAAAGTACCTTTGGACGGCGGTTTCTACTGTGTAAGGATCATATACAATTAACAGCTCATCTGGAATCTCTGCGGTCTCATTTTCTTCTTCCATACTCAAGACTTCATCCGCAATCACGACTTCTTCCATGGCTGCCAATTGTACTGGATTGGCGTCTTTTGTTTTTGTATTGTCATTTTCAGTTTCGTCCCAATCCAGAAATATATCATCATCATCCTCACAGTTCGCACCTTTTTCGGCGAAACGCTGGCGAAGTATCTTCATCGACATCAGTCTTGCTACAATATATTGCATATCGTGTGCTGATGGATGTAAATTGATGCCTTGGCTCGCTCTTATTCTATAGAAAACGTTTTCTAAGCAATCTGAGTTACATTTGCCCGACAAAACAAAGTTAACATCAGTAGTTTCGAACAGTTCCTCCGATAAGGCAATCATCGCATTAATGGTGACAATAAAACCATTTATGCACTGAACCCGATTTTTGAACCCGATTCCCTCCAAGTATTTTACATGGTCCAGGAGTCGGCGTTTCTTATCATCACAGCCTCGTCTCATCGGACCCTTTAACGGGTTCTTATGGCCAATAAATTTACAGTCGAGTTCGTCAAACAAATCATTCATTCTTTTAATGAATATTTTTGTTGGCTCTATGCTGCTCAACAATATTGGATCATTACCAAACTCGTGCCTTTCTTCCATAAAGTTTATAGCGGCATATACCGAATGGCTCAACAATTGAACGGCTTTTTTAACGTTCATTTTTTCATATGTTGTTGGCTTTATATGAGATTCGGTGAGTTTGGGGCACATTTTAAAATTTTGATTTTCTTGATCAACTTGAAACAGCTTGTGTACTACCGCATTCCTAACAATACCATTTTTGGTAGACACTTGTGGGCTGTTAAGGAAATTATTACGGACCGCTTTTATTAGATGACAATAGTCAAACATTAAATAAATTTTTTCGCCATTGTATTCAATACTTGTTTGCTCGCGTGTAATATTAAATTTTTTGTAAGCGGAGACATTGGACTGACCTTGATCGCATATCGTTGCTTTTACTCTTAATCCAATGCTATAGGCTTTTTTTATATTTTCTTCAATCAAAGCCTTTAACTCATCGCTGGTAACCGTCGTCCGCGCAACGTAGTAAGAAAAGATATATTTCCAATTACTAACAATGCCCTTTACCATAAAAAATAGGCACTTGTCGCCGGCGTCCATATGGCGTTTGCCATCACCCATATCGACATATCCGTCGATAAGATCTGTGACCTTATTATATTGCAGATCTTTTTTAATTGCCATTTCGTCCCAGATGAGTGCACAGATTTTGTCTTTTTCTGGCATAGTGTCAACAAATTTTTTCAAATTATTGATGACACTCTCATCGAAACCAGGGCGAACGTACCTAATAGGGCGCCACTCAAGCAAGGATCTTTTATGTGGGAGACGGAATCCCAAATCATTCCGCATAAATGAATAGGCCTTAGTGGACATATAGTTCACATTTTGGGCCAGCGACTTTTCCTCGTCCGTATACCATTTGCGTTTGCTTGTTATCATTTTAGCAAAACAAATGGCATCGTCGCTTGATCCTGCTCCCGGTATTATTGCCGTTTGCTTCATATCGTTAAGCTTCTGTTTTAGATTATTATTTTGTTCAATGAGGCTCTCAATTAATTTTTGCGATTTGAAAGCATTTTCCTGATAGACTTTCTCCTTTTTAGCAAATTTTTCACTTTCAGAAAGGACTTTTTCTTCTTTTTTCTCCAACCCTTCTTCGCTATGTGGAAGTACCTTCTTTGGTGGAAGGTCCAGACGCCGCTTCTTCTCTTCCAATTCTGAGAAGAAATCAAACTCCTCTAGAGTCATATCAACAGCATTTTCATCATATATATAATTAATATATAAAATATATAATAAATATATAATTGTTTATTAAAGTTGCCATAAACTGGATACCCGCACGCCAAAATCCACGAGTTCCGTTCAATTTCCCTTTTTGGGAACCCGTACAATTTTTCTCCCACCCCTGCCACGCACCCCTTCACAAAGCAAATTACAGGGTCTGGCTCTGGACACCTATGTTTTGGCGCTCCCCCGTGTCCTTAAAATTATATATAATAAAATAAAATATATTTACATATGTGTTTATTCATATGTGTGTGATATAACATCACAATAATGCATTGGATACTTCGTTTATGCACACATGGAGATAAACATGTGTGTTGTAATGAAGTAATTGATATTTGTGTGTGATGCATACAATGTACATGTATAATTATAATAACCCAGGAGGACTTGGGATAATCGTTTTATTAATCCGCTAAAATTCATTGTTTTAATTTTTTCATTATTACAAATTACAAATGTACACACATACATACATTATGTACGTATATATGTATGTGTGCAGAAAAAATAACAAAATCATGACATCACATCACATCACATCATATCATATCACATCATATGCAGAAAGAAAAAAATGTTATGCTAAAGGAAGTTGACTTTTATGTGGCTATATTGAAGCAATTGAAATAAACCCAATAAATATTATCAAGGAAAACAGCACATATTAACAGCGTTATTATAATATGGAAAAAAAAATTTTAATACATACATACCCCCTTATTCATAAAAAATAAAATAGATTTATAAAGCTGTTAAAATTGAAAATTTGTATGAAAAAGTACTGAAAGTGTCGATCGTCATTCAAATACATGTAATTTCACTAGTTTGTCAGTTAAACGGATTCCTGGATTGACGGAAAAGTATCCATTCTGAAGGCCCTATTAATTGGAATTTATTCAATCATTTTACTTCTTTTATTATTTGTAAAATTTTCAAATATGTATGTATGTATGTACATATGTATATACTTCAACTCACACCCTGCAGTAAAAATCCGCAATGAATCCTTAATGAATCACTGATGCAATTCACCTATGACGAGGAGGCATCAGTGAATACTTTCATATAAAGACTGCTGAATTTTTCATATAAATGGTTTGCTTTCCTCAGAAAAAAAAAAAAAACAAAAAAAATAATAATATACTGAGTTATGACGACAGTGATGAATATTCAACAAAGAATCATCACTGATCCTTCAGCAGTGAAACAAATTTACTGCAGGGCATTTGTGAAATGCAATGGCAAAGGAGATACCTAGCGATTCATTTTTATATATGTACATATATACGTATAATTAGATAGAAGCTTATAGAATTATTGTGTGAACATTCTTATTCCTTTGGATTTGGAAAACGAAGAAATGAGAATGTGACAATGAATGGCTGTGGCAGCTATGCAAACTTACCCAAATTTAGCGTTGGGACAGCTCCTTTATGGACCTTTCGCCCATATTGGCCTACTTCGAAGTGTGCGCTGCATACATAGAGCAGCTTCTTCATTGCAATAATTGGAGGAAGCTGTAGGTTCTCTACCCACTTCTTTCGGATGCCCGGATGTAATGGCATTCCAAAAATCTTGAAATCGCTACTGCGATTAGATGAATTGCACTCTCGCACACAACACTTTCGGTCTTTGGGCATTTTTATATTGTCTTTTTATCAATTTGATTATTATATTATCAATAGCGATGAAAATCACTGATTTTTATTTAATTTTAATAATTTAATTTTTAATTTAATAGGTTTTAATTCAATTAGAAAATTTCACTTAGAACTTTTGCACCAATTCACATTCGATTTTTCTTCGAACTGAAGTTTCAGTTAAAAATTTCGCGGTTTTGGCGCATTTCCACCCACCATCAGGTTGGAGAAGTTCTAAAACCCACTGTAACAAAGTTCTAAAAAGCTGTGAAGGCGTTTTTCTATTTGTCTACTCCACAATATGACAGGTGGGGTAGGAATTTTTACATCGAAAACGAAAAGTTGAAAACAAAACTTCTGTTTAATTATATATAGTTGCACTGATTTCATTTGCAACTAATGCAACATATATATAGTGTAAACATTAGTTTTGTTAAATTAAACAATTATTCACTTTCCTTTGCTGGAAACAAAATTGTTGCTCATTTATTTATATATGTACAGATTTCATCTGCAACTCATACAATATATAAATAATACAAACACTTATTTTGTTAAATATTTCCACTTAAAACACTTTTCTTTAATTGTTCAAATTTTCACAACACTTGACACCTCTTTGAACTTGTTCAAATTCCCTACAAGTATTTCTGTTTTTTTGTTTTGCTACTATGATTCTAGCAATGGTTGACCTACTTTTTCACTTTTCATTCCACACTTTTCTTTCCATTGCTTCTTTTCCTGCTTATTCTTCCTACTTATTCTTCATGCTTTAGCAATTTGCAATTTAAAAACTTTTTTGCTATTATTTATTCAATTATTTCACTTTTTAACAATAAATTTAACTATTTTATATTAATTTTAATCACTTTAGCCTCTTTCATAGGCTTTTTACACTTTCACACATTCTTTTGTGGCACTTTTGTTCTTTGCTTTTCTTTGGTTTTGTCATTCTCATTTCACAAATGGCCACTTGTCTACAATTTTCACTACACTTTAAAATGCTTTAAAAAACATTCTTTTAATACACAACCACTTCTAATAACTTTTAATTAACTCTATTTTCACTTTTTTCACTTTTATGTACATATTTTATTTATTTAATTAAAAAACTCTCATAACACCAAATAACACGTCAACAAACGTCACATTCGCGAAATGTAATAAGAATTTTGCAAGAAAAAAGCAATGAAAGCAACAAGGGGAATTCGCCGCAAAACTCTTCATAATTTTCTGACTCTTGATCCCGTATGTTACTCGTTACATTTTTATTCACGAATTTTCCCTTCTTATACAATATACGTTCTTTGCTGCAATATTCTCCCCATACAAAATTAATTAAAAATTTTGAAGCATGCTTTTAGGCAGTTTATTATATTATGGACGTATGGAAGTGGCTTCGTAAAAAAATAGTTCTGCTGCGCCTATAACATGCTACAAATGCTTCCATTGATTTCGACGAAAAATACCTAATTGTACAAAAACATATATTTCTATATACGTAAATTAGATATCCGAAAAATTAAAACGTTGTCTTCAAGAGAAATGGCCGAGCTTTATTCAATTTTTAAAATAAGTAAGTAATTTAAAAGATATTGACCCAATTTGCCAAACGACTTCGAATCGAATTCGATTCCGGCTCGGTCTAGTGAAAGATTCGTTCGCCAGCGACTATCGCGTGCGACTTGCCGGCGAAGTCGTAAGTGGATGTAAAGAACAGTTTACTAGCGAGCCACATAAACTAGTCATTGACGACGTGCCAAAACGACTCGTAGACGACGTACAATAACGACTAGATAGTGACGTGCAAAACCGACTCTTTGACGACGGACAATACGACTTGATAAAGCTTCTTAACGAATGCTTGGAGTATTGGAACGTCGGGGAGTCGCTAATGCAGTGAGCATAGAAAACACTTCTTCAATACAAGAAATTTAGTTAAAAAGAACATGGTACTCTTACGACAATGGTTTTATTGGACGAAAGCAGGTGTATTTTAAAGCCATAAATACAATTCACCATCTGCACTTCTTTCTGTAAAGAATAGTATATTATTTCTATAGAAAGCAGGAGACAGACGTAATTAAAGCCAGGACACTTGAATTATGTTTACTTACTGACTGATGAAGCACATATGTACATCGCCTGAATCTCAAAAATCGCTGCTCAGAATGCGTAATCTTTTCACAATATTTTTTTTTATTATTTGTAAACAAATAAAATATTTTTGTTCAATATATTTTCTAAGTCAAAAGTTGCTTAGACTTCTTTAAATTTTTCTTGAAAGTAGGTAATGCATGTATATAAACGTTACTTTTTTTTGCAAGTGTTTGAAGTGAATATGTATGTATACAAATTAAATCAAGTAGGCCTTTGTAACGCTGCGCCGCACATTGGGTTACAGTCTGTTTCCACTTCGGACGACAGTTCTTCAAGCTCATCGTGCAGTTAGTAGCCTAAATTGTGACTAAGAGGTGCGGGGTATAAAATAAGTTGAGATGTACATATGAATTCATTCCTGCTTTGTTAGAAAATACACGCCACGAATTCGACAAACCGACATCGTGGCGAAATTGATCCGATGTTATAAATCGAAGTCGGAACGACTTTCATTTTTTTTATAAAATAAAGACTTCGATTCGAGTTCACCCCGGCGAGTTCTCCAAAACGACGTCAAATCGACCTCGATTCGAACTCGACTTCACTCAGTGGCAAATTGGGGAGGAGTGAATATCGTCAAAAAACGCGTTTTTCGCCTCTTTGGGCATGAATATCTAAAAAACTGTACGCATTACCGAAAATCTGACTTCGTAAATTTTGTCGACCAGTGTAATGAAAATAGTCAATTTTAAAAGGAAAAATGTAAGTTGTCTGGCAACCTTATTCTTATATTCATACGATAATGGGTTAAAGTCCAAAAGTTGGGAAAAAGCATGTAGTATCTGAAGATCATACCAAAAATTACCAAAATTAACGGGAACAACCGAAAAAGAAACCAATAGGTGTCCATACTAAAACGGGATAATACCCGAAATTTAGTACGATTTATATAATACTAGAGTCGAAACTCGACAGTTTTTCTAGAATTTTTGTTATGGCTAAGGTGCCACTATAGTTTTTGTATAAATGTTTGTTGTTATTGTCACTGTTACTATTTTGTGGTTGTTCCTGTTGATGTTGCTCCTTTTGTTGTTACTTTCACTGCTACTATTTTGCTGTTGTTGTTGTTGGTGTTGTTGTCGTTAATCGTTTTCATAATTCTTCTACCTACTTCTTTCTTTCTTTCTATTTCTGCTCTTTTCTTTCCTACTTATTCTTTCTTATCCTTCTTATTACTTGACCTTATGTTTTTGTTGTAGTGCTTTTGCTAACTTTTTACGTTTCTACTTCTTTGAAACTACACACCACATCCAGCCAAACATGTTCAGAATTGCATGATAAGTTTGGTGAAAACGCACAAAGTCAGCTACATATGCTTGCGCAATGAGACAGCTTCCCAGCAGTATTTTAGGTAAGAAGGTGAATATTCAGTAGTATATTCAGTATGAAAAATAACCTGAAACTGAGTTCAAAATTCATTGCTGAAAAAATAACTGAACACGCAGTGAAGCCATCAGGTGTATTGAAATATATGCTATGGAAGTTCTCCCTGCGTATTCAGGCCTTTTTTCATACAGAAACTCTCCCTTCTCGTTCTGCAGTTTTTAGGTAGTTGATTTTCGACGCCACCTTTATATAATAACGAAAGGGAAAGTTCAGATTTTAGAACTACATCTCTACTGAATATTCAGTAGGAAATATGTGCTGTTTTCCAGCTGATAAATACTGCTGGGTTGTTGTGTACAAAAGCATGCAACAACAACCACACGGCAATTTTCCAACGACGATTGTGGACGCATTTTCCAACCAATCTTCATGAAAATTGGCGCAGTTCTATTTGAGAGCAATACCTTTCTAATGGTGTGCTTAATTTTAAAATCGGCTGAGTAGTTTCGACGGAGAAGAAGGAACAAAATTTATGTTAGCGTATTAATAATATAGATAGATACCTACATGCATCAAATTTGCATAAATTACCTGGAAAATGTATAAATGCATAAATTCCAAAAACACCAAAATACGTGCGCACACTGATGGGAGTTGATAGAGGCATAGCTGAGTTCATTTCATTTGTTTATAGAACGCGTGTCATCAATTGTTGCAAATTGGAAACAAATTAGCACTTGAACAAGCAAGACAACCATATGAATACACACCATCCGCCATGTTATATTGTGTGGATTTTATGTTATTTCAGTTCCCGTACTGTGCAATTAAAGTTAATTATTACTTTGTTACCCTTCTGTACCAATATAAATTTAGTTGCCGGAATCGCAATTTGGCGTTAAGTCGGACGCGCGCTGATCGTACCTCAAAGCCGCTTCACACTGACATTCTATATTAGATGTAAACATGTTCACTACCACTAATATATTTTGTTGAATTTTTTCATAATTTCATAATTTTTCTTCGGCGTTCAGCGGGTTTCGACAGAAATACTTTCTTGGCCGGAGCACCATTCCCATAAATTAAATGTGGGAATAGCCGTTGGTAAATGAGAATACGTAATAGAATATGTGAATGCGTCAAATGCATATGAGAATGCGTCAAATAAAATGGGAAAAAAAACTCAATTGATAATGAAAATAGTCAATTTTAAAAGAAAAAATGTATGTTATCTGGCAACCTTATTCTTATATTCATACTTACGATAATGGGTTAAAGTCCAAAAGTTGGGAAAAGGCATGTAGTATTTGAAGATCATACCCAAAATTACCAAAATTAACGGGAACAACCGAAAAATAAATCAATAGGTGTCCATCACATCTGCAGTAGCAGCACATTGGCAGCGCAGTAGATAAAAGCCCATTTACGGGTATAACATGCATAGAATATACCCGTGCAGAGGCATTGCGCGAGTTGGATGTATTTACTTGATCGCCTATAACTTTTCCATTTTACCATGGATTTTCTTCGTTGATAGCTTATATTTTTCCCAATAGAATGGAGCTTCATGTAAAGGAGTAAAACCGAAGGTGAAGACATTGGTTTAAAAGATATTGCCTGACAAATTCAAATTTTTCTTCAAAAAATCGTAAAAAATCGAAAAAATTTAAATTGAATCGTCAATATTTCAGAAACTATAAGAGTTACAGAAAAATGTTATAGCAGCGATGAAAAGGAAATTTAGTTTTCTTTCGTTGAGTGTCACTCCAAGGAAGATAGCTCACTGCGTTAAAAAGGTATACAGGATTAAGTGGAGCCAGTGGCCAAATAACGGTAAATTGCCGATATCTCAAAAACCTTCCCATAGAATTAAAAATGAGCCCGATTTTCGGAATCAGCGACCGATTTTACATATAGATAGGATGGTCACGTCCAAAGTACAGACAAAAAATTTCATTTTGTGATCCAGTGTTATCAGCGGATCTAGTTCTTAGACTAAGTACCGATGTATACATATATATATGTAAGTTCTTAGACTAAGTACCGATGTATACATATATATATGTATATATGTATGTACCTACATAAATATATCTACAAATGTATACTAACATATATTAAATACATAATAATAAATTTGTTACTAAAATGTGTATGCGAATTTTAATGGCAAATTGTAGATATCTGTAATTTTCGGAATATTAATTAGAAATCATCACGATTTTTCTTCAGATATCTGTTAGATATCAGTGAGATTTGTCGGAAAACAATAGAATTTCCCCCCATAGGTCATTCAGAAATCTGTTAGATATCTGCACGAATCGTCGGTAAAAAACACAGAATTTCCCAAGACATTTCTGTAAGAATTCCTGTCAACGTGTTCATACATTTCTCTTGAAGAAGTCGTACAGAAATCTTGTTGATTTCGGAGTTTTTTGCAGAAAATCTGATAGAAATCTAATAGATTTCGGGTAAAATTGTTAGCTGGGAAGCCATCTTTATTTCATCTGTATTTGTGTCACAAGTTGATGCTTAAAGTGCAAAACAGCATATCAGTCTACTGTACGTATGCGTGCATATGCGGGTTTGCTTTCAAACGACGATGGTATGAAAATATACCCAGTAAATATTTATCTTTGAAATTAATGTGAATTTATATTTTTCCAATATTTATTGTACCTTAATTGGGGCAGAAATCCATTCGAAAACAAGTGCATATTTTCTATATGATCATCATCTTTGTTTTCCAGTTAAGAAATCCTCTGATGCTAATATAAATTCAATTATGAATTACCTACTGTTTCAAAAAATGGTTTGAATTATTTGAAATTTTCTTCCACCCTTGTCAAGCCTAGGTACATATTTTGGGTAACCTAAAAATTATAACTTTTTCCAAGGTAAGCAAAATATATATCACCTTCGTGCATCTGGGTATGCCAAATGCTGTGAGTCTACCGCTGTCTTCATATGGAGTAGTTTGCATGTACATACTCAATAAACACCAGATCAAAATATGTCAAACAATGTTAGATCTCAAATGCATCACAAGTTGAGAATTAAGGAAAATGTTTATGGGGTATACATATGGATAGATATGTATAGATAGATGTGTATGAAGACCTGTAGCGTCCTTGTAGGGAAATCAATAAATAGTGAACAGATGTAAAACTGCAGAATTTGCAAAAATTGTTAACGAGTTCTGAACTATCGAATAGGTAATCCAGCGGTGGATAATTTACACCCCCTGCAATTTGCATGACGCAAAAGAGATTGTGCTCGCACTAGTAGTGACGAAAAATGATCTAGCTGCTCACGAGTTATGAACTAGAGATTTTCCCAACAGGGGTCATGGGCATCGTGTTTCTTTCATTTCATTTCTTTCTGCCTCCATATATTCCTCCATATACTTCTTTCTATTTCGCGGAGACGAAAAATAGTGCGAGGCAACTCCTGGATTGCCGGTCATGCACAATCACTCGACTAAGTTCCACTTGCGAATTCTCCCTTCTTATACATTTACGTTCTTTGCCGGCATGTTATATTATGTGTGGATTTTATGTTACGTCTGCTCCTGTACTGTGCAATTTAAGATAATTATTACTTTGTTACCCTTCTGGACCAATATAAATTTAGTTGGCTAAATCAATTCAAATAATCAAATAGCTGTATAGTACCTAATTGATTTTTACTAGCAAATATTGCTAGCGGGGAAAAAAACAATGACGGTTTTTTTAGAGATTCGATTTCATGATTGAATCGGTATAAAAGGTATAATGCCCGAATCGCAATTTGGCGTTAAGTCGGACGCGCGTTGATCGTACCTCAAAGCCGCTTCACACTGACATTCGATATTAGATGTAAACATGTTCACTACCACTAATATATTTTGATGAATTTTTTCATAAATTTCATAATTTTTCTTCTGCGTTCAGCGGGTGTCGTCAGAAATACTATATTGGCCGGAGCACCATTCCCATAAATTAAATGTGGGAATAGCAGTTTGTAAATGAGAATACGTAATAGTATATGTGAATGCGTCAAATGCATATGAGAATGCGTCAAATGCATATGAGAATGCGTCAAATGCATATGAGAATGCGTCAAATTAATATGAGAATGAGTCAACAAAATGGGAAAAAACTCAATTGATAATGAAAATAGTCAATTTTAAAAGGAAAAATGTAAGTTGTCTGGCAACCTTATTCTTATATTCATACTTACGATAATGGGTTAAAGTCCAAAAGTTGGGAAAAAGCATGTAGTATTTGAAGATCATACCCAAAATTACCAAAATTAACGGGAACAACCGAAAAATAAACCAATAGGTGTCCATACTAAAACGGGTTAATGCCCGAAATTAAGTACAATTTATATAATATACCTACAAGCATCAAATTTGCATAAATTACCTGGAAAATGTATAAATGCATAAATTTCAAAAACACCAAAATACGTGCACACACTGATGGGAGTTGATAGAGTCATAGCTCAGTGCTGAGTTCATTTCATTTCTTTATAGAACGCGTATCATCAATTGCAGCTGCCTTTGTTGCAAATTGGATACAAATTAGCACTTGCACAAGCAAGACAACCAAATGCATACACACCATCCGCCATGTTATATTGTGTGGATTTTATGTTATGTCTGTTCCCGTACTGTGCAATTTAAGTTAATTATTACTTTGTTACCCTTCTGTACCAATATAAATTTAGTTGACTAAATCAATTAAAATAATCAAATAGCTGTATATTACCTAATTGATTTTTACTAGCAAATATTGCTAGTGGGAAAAAAAAACAATGGCGGTTTTTTAGAGATTCGATTTTGATGATTGAATGGCTATGAAAGGTATAAGCCGGAATCGCAATTTGGCGTTAAGTCGGACGCGCGCTGATCGTACCTCAAAGCCGCTTCACACTGACATTCAATATTAGATGTAAACATGTTCACTACCACTAATATATTTTGTTGAATTTTTTCATAATTTCATAATTTTTCTTCTGCGTTCAGCGGGTTTCGACAGAAATACTTTCTTGGCCGGAGCACCATTGCCATAAATTAAATGTGGGAATAGCCGTTGGTAAATGAGAATACGTAATAGAATATGTGAATTCGTCAAATGCATATGAAATGCGTCAAATAAAATGGGAAAAAAACTCAATTGATAATGAAAATAGTCAATTTTAAAAGAAAAAATGTATTTTATCTGGTAACCTTATTCTTATATTCATACTTACGATAATGGGTTAAAGTCCAAAAGTTGGGAAACAGCATGTAGTATTTGAAGATCATACCCAAAATTACCAAAATTAAATTAATTAATCAATTAAAATAATCAAATAGCTGTATAGTACCTAATTGATTTTTACTAGCAAATATTGCTAGCGGGGAAAAAAACAATGACGGTTTTTTTTAGAGATTCGATTTTCATGATTGAATCGGTATAAAAGGTATAATGCCCGAATCGCAATTTGGCGTTAAGTCGGACGCGCGTTGATCGTACCTCAAAGCCGCTTCACACTGACATTCGATATTAGATGTAAACATGTTCACTACCACTAATATATTTTGATGAATTTTTTCATAAATTTCATAATTTTTCTTCTGCGTTCAGCGGGTGTCGTCAGAAATACTTTCTTGGCCGGAGCACCATTCCCATAAATTAAATGTGGGAATAGCAGTTTGTAAATGAGAATACGTAATAGTATATGTGAATGCGTCAAATGCATATGAGAATGCGTCAAATGCATATGAGAATGCGTCAAATGCATATGAGAATGAGTCAAATAAAATGGGAAAAAACTCAATTGATAATGAAAATAGTCAATTTTAAAAGGAAAAATGTAAGTTGTCTGGCAACCTTATTCTTATATTCATACTTACGATAATGGGTTAAAGTCCAAAAGTTGGGAAAAAGCATGTAGTATTGTAGTGAAGATCATACCCAAAATTACCAAAATTAACGGGAACAACCGAAAAATAAATCAATAGGTGTCCATACTAAAACGGGTTAATGCCCGAAATTAAGTACAATTTATATAATATACCTACAATCATCAAATTTGCATAAATTACCTGGAAAAATGTATAAATGCATAAATTCCAAAAACACCAAAATACGTGCGCACACTGATGGGAGTTGATAGAGGCATAGCGCAGTGCTGAGCCCTTCCATTTGTTTATAGAACGCGTATCATCAATTGCAGCTACCTTTGTTGCAAATTGGATACAAATTAGCATATGCATACACACCATCCGCCATCAAAGAACGTAAATGTATAAGGGTGCGTTTATATCGGAGCAATAGAAGAAAGAAAGATAGCTATGCGTGATATACGCTTATAGGAATAGCGCTATTGAGTGTTTATGTCGGAGCAGTGATAAGAGCAATAGTAGCGAAGAGTTCAATAAGCGGAGGTAATAGCGCTGTTCGACCAAAGCATATAGCGCTATTGAGTGTTTATGTCGGAGCTAAGCTAGCAAAGAGTGAAATAGCGCTGTTATCTACGTATATTGAAGCTATGGTACTAGATTTGTCTTTAGTGTATTGTGGTACTTAAATAAAAATTTTAGAATAACCGAAAAGGAGAAGAGACGTTGTTATTTTACACATAGTAAATATTTACATATATTTCTGCTCCACACATACTTATCTATATATTTAATTTTTTTAATTTGAAAGGTTATATAAAAATTATGTATAAAAAGTAATAAAACACATAAACAATGTCCCTCTTATTCATAAAAAATAAAATAGATTTATAAAATTTTCGAAATAGAAAAATTTTATGAAAATGTCACTTAAAAATTTTTAAAACCTATTTTATTTTTTATGCATGAAGTCGTATATATTTACTTACGTGTGGACTTCATTTCACATGCTACGGCCGTCCACAGTTTATCCAAGACAAGCCTATTGGGATGATTTGGATTTCTTTGATCCCACAAAGGTTGCCTTTTAAAAATTGCACTGATGAAAGTTTCTGTGTCCATAATGAATAGCGCTAATCGACTAAAGAAAATCAATGAATTAATTTTCTTCGCTCTTATACTTTGATACGCGCTTATAGCGCGGCTCCGACATAAACAGAAGTACAGAACTCCCATTTACAATTTTCGTTGCTAGTATCCACTCTTTCTTCTATTGCTCCGACATAAACACTACACGCGTTTCCCATAAGGTATTTTCTCTGCTATGATAATAGCGCTAATGTGGTGAATATCTTTAGTCACCCACTGCTCCGACATAAACAGAAGTACAGAACTCCCATTTACAATTTTCGTTGCTAGTATCACTCTTTCTTCTATTGCTCCGACATAAACACTATACGTGATTTCCGTAAGGTATTTTCTTTGCTATTATCTGTGTTGAGCTTAGCGCTTATCGCAGCTCCGACATAAACAGAAGTACAGAATTCCCGTTTACAATTTTCTTCGCTATCTTTCTTTCTTTCTTCTATTGCTCCGACATAAACGCACCCTAAGAAGGGAAAATTGGCTACTTGAAAAATATACCGAATAGGCCTTCTCGTTGCAGTGACGCGCAAACCAGGAGTTGTTTTGAACCCATATTCGCGACAAATTCACAATTATATTCCTTTATGTGCCTCGATTCTATTCTTATTCATTTTGTTTCATTTTCAGCCATCCATCAATGTGGTAGTTTCTTGTTCATGTACGAACCCCGCCTGCAATTTTACCAGACACTTTCTGATATCAGACTTTTCTGAAAATATTCTGAGTAAAAATTTGAGTATTTAGACTAATCTTACAGATTTCTTAAGTATTTCTATCAGAAATGTCTGGGGAATTTAATTTTTTTCTCATCCGACAAATCTTATGGATATCGGACAAATCTTATAGATTCGTGCAGATATTCCAAAATATTTTCCTAGAACAAAATTTCTATTTGTCATCAGTTCAAAATTAAAAATTATTTCGATCGCATGTTAAAATATATATTTCGGTTAAATAGTACGGCAAACACACATGAACAAGAAGCTGGTATTATGATTACTGCAATGATGTAAGTTCGTGTTAGTTTAGTTATGTAGATCAGAAATATAATAACAAAATATCAATATTGCATATTCGATAGATCATATCACTTTTGGTGGAACATGGCGCAGACTTATGTATATCAATCAAATATTACAGACGAGCGTCCCTTCAATTAAATGAACCGTTATAAACACGGTAATGTAATTCGCTGGTTCTTTACCATACTCAGCCAACCACAAGTTAAATAAAATTATCAGCGGATCTAGTTCTTAGACTAAGTACCGATGTATACATGTGTATATGTATGTACCTACATAAATATATCTACAAATGTATAGTGAAAGATTCGTTCGCCAGCGACTATCGCGTGCGACCTGCCGGCGAAGTCGTAAGTGGATGTAAAGAACAGTTCACTAGCCACATAAACGAGTCATTGACGACGTGCCAAAACGACTCGTGGCCGACATACAATAACGACTAGATAGCGACGTGCAAAACCGCCTCTTTGACGACGTACAATACGACTTGATAAAGCTTCATAACGAATGCTTGGAGTATTGGAACGTCGGGGAGTCGCTAATGCAGTGAGCATAGAAAACACTTCTTCAATACAAGAAATTTAGTTAAAAAGAATATGGTACTCTTACGACAATGGTTTTATTGGACGAAAGCAGGTTTATTTTAAAGCTATAAATACTAGCTTTTGGGTTTCTTGAATGGTTTCCAGTTTTTCCAAAACAACATCTAGCGTTTGATCTGCACTTCTTTCTGTAAAGAACAATATATTATTTCTATAGAAAGCAGGAGACAGACGTAATTAAGCCAGGATACTTGAATTATGTTTACTTACTGACTGGTGAAGCACATATGTACATCGCCTGAATCGCAAAAATCGCTGCTCACAATGCGTAATCTTTTCATAATATTTTTTTTATTATTTGTAAACAAATGAAATACATATTTTTGTTCAATATATTTTCTAAGTCATGCTTAGATTTCTTTAAATTTTTCTTGAAAGTAGGTAATGCACTTCATGCCGTGTACATCAACGTTACTTTTTTTTGCAAGTGTTTGAAGTGAATATGTATACATATATGTATACAAATTAAATGAAGTAGGCCTTTAACGCTGCGCCGCACAGTGGGTTACACTCTGTTTCCACTTCGGACGACAGTTCTTCAAACTCATCCTGCAGTTAGTAGCCTAAATTGTGACTAAGAGGTGCGGGGTATAAAATAAGTTGATAAGTACATATGAATTCATTCCCGCTTTTTTAAAAAATACACGCCACCACATACACCGGCATCGTGGCGAAATTGATCCGATGTTATAAATCGAAGTCGGAATGACTTTGATTTTTTTATAAAATAAAAACTTCGATTCGAGTTCACCCCGGCGAGTTCCCCAAACCGACGTCGAGTCGACCTCGATTCGAACTCGACTTCACTCAGTGGCAAATTGGGTACTAACATATATTAAATACATACCCAATTTGCCACTGAGTGAAGTCGAGTTCGAATCGAGGTCGATTCGACGTCGTTTTGGGGAACTCGCCGGGTTGATAGAGGCATAGCGCAGTGCTGAGCCCTTCCATTTGTTTATAGAACGCGTATCATCAATTGCAGCTACCTTTGTTGCAAATTGGATACAAATTAGCATATGCATACACACCATCCGCCATCAAAGAACGTAAATGTATAAGGGTGCGTTTATATCGGAGCAATAGAAGAAAGAAAGATAGCTATGCGTGATATACGCTTATAGGAATAGCGCTATTGAGTGTTTATGTCGGAGCAGTGATAAGAGCAATAGTAGCGAAGAGTTCAATAAGCGGAGGTAATAGCGCTGTTCGACCAAAGCATATAGCGCTATTGAGTGTTTATGTCGGAGCTAAGCTAGCAAAGAGTGAAATAGCGCTGTTATCTACGTATATTGAAGCTATGGTACTAGATTTGTCTTTAGTGTATTGTGGTACTTAAATAAAAATTTTAGAATAACCGAAAAGGAGAAGAGACGTTGTTATTTTACACATAGTAAATATTTACATATATTTCTGCTCCACACATACTTATCTATATATTTAATTTTTTTAATTTGAAAGGTTATATAAAAATTATGTATAAAAAGTAATAAAACACATAAACAATGTCCCTCTTATTCATAAAAAATAAAATAGATTTATAAAATTTTCGAAATAGAAAAATTTTATGAAAATGTCACTTAAAAATTTTTAAAACCTATTTTATTTTTTATGCATGAAGTCGTATATATTTACTTACGTGTGGACTTCATTTCACATGCTACGGCCGTCCACAGTTTATCCAAGACAAGCCTATTGGGATGATTTGGATTTCTTTGATCCCACAAAGGTTGCCTTTTAAAAATTGCACTGATGAAAGTTTCTGTGTCCATAATGAATAGCGCTAATCGACTAAAGAAAATCAATGAATTAATTTTCTTCGCTCTTATACTTTGATACGCGCTTATAGCGCGGCTCCGACATAAACAGAAGTACAGAACTCCCATTTACAATTTTCGTTGCTAGTATCCACTCTTTCTTCTATTGCTCCGACATAAACACTACACGCGTTTCCCATAAGGTATTTTCTCTGCTATGATAATAGCGCTAATGTGGTGAATATCTTTAGTCACCCACTGCTCCGACATAAACAGAAGTACAGAACTCCCATTTACAATTTTCGTTGCTAGTATCACTCTTTCTTCTATTGCTCCGACATAAACACTATACGTGATTTCCGTAAGGTATTTTCTTTGCTATTATCTGTGTTGAGCTTAGCGCTTATCGCAGCTCCGACATAAACAGAAGTACAGAATTCCCGTTTACAATTTTCTTCGCTATCTTTCTTTCTTTCTTCTATTGCTCCGACATAAACGCACCCTAAGAAGGGAAAATTGGCTACTTGAAAAATATACCGAATAGGCCTTCTCGTTGCAGTGACGCGCAAACCAGGAGTTGTTTTGAACCCATATTCGCGACAAATTCACAATTATATTCCTTTATGTGCCTCGATTCTATTCTTATTCATTTTGTTTCATTTTCAGCCATCCATCAATGTGGTAGTTTCTTGTTCATGTACGAACCCCGCCTGCAATTTTACCAGACACTTTCTGATATCAGACTTTTCTGAAAATATTCTGAGTAAAAATTTGAGTATTTAGACTAATCTTACAGATTTCTTAAGTATTTCTATCAGAAATGTCTGGGGAATTTAATTTTTTTCTCATCCGACAAATCTTATGGATATCGGACAAATCTTATAGATTCGTGCAGATATTCCAAAATATTTTCCTAGAACAAAATTTCTATTTGTCATCAGTTCAAAATTAAAAATTATTTCGATCGCATGTTAAAATATATATTTCGGTTAAATAGTACGGCAAACACACATGAACAAGAAGCTGGTATTATGATTACTGCAATGATGTAAGTTCGTGTTAGTTTAGTTATGTAGATCAGAAATATAATAACAAAATATCAATATTGCATATTCGATAGATCATATCACTTTTGGTGGAACATGGCGCAGACTTATGTATATCAATCAAATATTACAGACGAGCGTCCCTTCAATTAAATGAACCGTTATAAACACGGTAATGTAATTCGCTGGTTCTTTACCATACTCAGCCAACCACAAGTTAAATAAAATTATCAGCGGATCTAGTTCTTAGACTAAGTACCGATGTATACATGTGTATATGTATGTACCTACATAAATATATCTACAAATGTATAGTGAAAGATTCGTTCGCCAGCGACTATCGCGTGCGACCTGCCGGCGAAGTCGTAAGTGGATGTAAAGAACAGTTCACTAGCCACATAAACGAGTCATTGACGACGTGCCAAAACGACTCGTGGCCGACATACAATAACGACTAGATAGCGACGTGCAAAACCGCCTCTTTGACGACGTACAATACGACTTGATAAAGCTTCATAACGAATGCTTGGAGTATTGGAACGTCGGGGAGTCGCTAATGCAGTGAGCATAGAAAACACTTCTTCAATACAAGAAATTTAGTTAAAAAGAATATGGTACTCTTACGACAATGGTTTTATTGGACGAAAGCAGGTTTATTTTAAAGCTATAAATACTAGCTTTTGGGTTTCTTGAATGGTTTCCAGTTTTTCCAAAACAACATCTAGCGTTTGATCTGCACTTCTTTCTGTAAAGAACAATATATTATTTCTATAGAAAGCAGGAGACAGACGTAATTAAGCCAGGATACTTGAATTATGTTTACTTACTGACTGGTGAAGCACATATGTACATCGCCTGAATCGCAAAAATCGCTGCTCACAATGCGTAATCTTTTCATAATATTTTTTTTATTATTTGTAAACAAATGAAATACATATTTTTGTTCAATATATTTTCTAAGTCATGCTTAGATTTCTTTAAATTTTTCTTGAAAGTAGGTAATGCACTTCATGCCGTGTACATCAACGTTACTTTTTTTTGCAAGTGTTTGAAGTGAATATGTATACATATATGTATACAAATTAAATGAAGTAGGCCTTTAACGCTGCGCCGCACAGTGGGTTACACTCTGTTTCCACTTCGGACGACAGTTCTTCAAACTCATCCTGCAGTTAGTAGCCTAAATTGTGACTAAGAGGTGCGGGGTATAAAATAAGTTGATAAGTACATATGAATTCATTCCCGCTTTTTTAAAAAATACACGCCACCACATACACCGGCATCGTGGCGAAATTGATCCGATGTTATAAATCGAAGTCGGAATGACTTTGATTTTTTTATAAAATAAAAACTTCGATTCGAGTTCACCCCGGCGAGTTCCCCAAACCGACGTCGAGTCGACCTCGATTCGAACTCGACTTCACTCAGTGGCAAATTGGGTACTAACATATATTAAATACATACCCAATTTGCCACTGAGTGAAGTCGAGTTCGAATCGAGGTCGATTCGACGTCGTTTTGGGGAACTCGCCGGGTGAACTCGAATCGAAGTCTTTCTTCGGATCAATTTCGCCACGATGTCGGTTTGTCGAATTCGTGGCGTGTATTTTGTAACAAAGCGGGAATGAAGTCATATGTACACCTCAACTGATTTTATACCCCGCACCTCTTAGTCACAATTTAGGCTACTAACTGCACGATGAGCTTGAAGAACTGTCGTCCGAAGTGGAAACAGAGTGTAACCCACTGTGCGGCGCAGCGTTACAAAGGCCTACTTGATTTAATTTGTATACATATAATAATATAATACAATGGCGCTATTATAACTCTGACGAGTTTTATGGCCGAGCTTCTCTCCCAATTCGAGGTGTGCTCCTTTTTGTTTTTCCTACTAATTGGGTGGACCTACAGTTTTATGCCGGCTCCGAACGGCGAATGCATTTTTTGTGAGAAGCTTTTTCATGGCAGAAATACTCTCGGAGGGTATGCCGCCCACTGCCGAGAGGTGACCGCTGCTCTTAAAAAACCCAATAATTGGATTTTTACTAATTGAAAAATTGTTTTGGTGTTTGGCTCGGACCGTGGTTTGAACCCGAGACCTCTGACACAGCAGGCGAGCACTCTACCCACTGCACCACAGCGGCCACATATATGTATACATATTCACTTCAAACACTTGCAAAAAAAGTAACGTTGCTGTACACGGCATAAAGTGCATTACCTACTTTCAAGAAAAATTTAAAGAAATCTAAGCAACATTTGACTTAGAAAATATATTGGACAAAAATATTTCATTTGTTTATAAATAATAAAAAAAAAATATTATGAAAAGATTACGCATTGTGAGGAGCGGTTTTTGCGATTCAGGCGATGTACATACATATGTGCGTCATCAGTCAGTAAGTAAACATAATTCAAGTATCCTGGCTTTAATTACGTCTGTCTCCTGCTTTCTATAGAAATAATATGTATATTATTATTTACAGAAAGAAGTGCAGATCAAACGCTAGATGTTGTTTTTGAAAAACTGGAAACCATTCAAGAAACCCAAAAGAAGATGGTGAATTGTATTTATGGCTTTAAAATAAACCTGCTTTCGTCCAATAAAACCAATGTCGTAAGAGTACCATATTCTTTTTAACTAAATTTCTTGTTTGAAGAAGTGTTTTCTATGCTCACTGCATTAGCGACTCCCCGACATTCCAATACTCCAAGCATTCGTTATGAAGCTTTATCAAGTCGTATTGTACGTCGTCAAAGAGTCGGTTTTGCACGTCACTATCTTGTAATTTTTGCACGTCGTCAACGAGTAGTTTTTGAACGTCGCTATCTAGTCGTTATTGTACGTCGTCTACGAGTCGTTTTAGCACGTCGTCAATGACTCGTTTATGTGGCTCGCTAGTGAACTGTTCTTTACATCCACTTACGACTTCGCCGGCAGGTCGCACGCGATTGTCGCTGGCGAACGAATCTTTCACTATACCTAGCCGGAATCGAATTCGATTCGAAGTCGTTTGGCAAATTGGGTAATAATTAATTTGTTACTACAAATGTGTATGCGAATTTTAATTGCAAATTGTTTAGATATCTGTAAGATTTTCGAAATATTAATTAGAAATCATCACGATTTTTCTTCAGATATCTGTAAGATATCAGTGAGATTTGTCGGAAAACAATAGAATTTCCCCCCATTGGTCATTCAGAAATCTGTTAGATATCTGCACGAATCGTCGGTAAAAAACACAGAATTTCCCAAGACATTTCTGTAAGAATTCCTGTCAACGTCTTCATACATTTCTCTTGAAGAAGTCGTACAGAAATCTTGTTGATTTCGGAGTTTTTTGCAGAAAATCTGATAGAAATCTAACAGATTTCGGGTAAAATTGTTAGCTGGGAAGCCATCTTTATTTCATCTGTATTTGTGTCACAAGTTCTCGCTTAAAGTGCAAAACAGCATATCAGTCTACTGTACGTATGCGTGCATATGCGGTTTTCCTTTCAAACGACGATGGTATGATAATATACCCAGTAAACATTATCTTTGAAATTAATGTGAATATATATTTTTCCAATATTTATTGTACCTTAATTGGGACAGAAATCCATTCGAAAACAAGTGCATATTTTCTATATGATCATCATCTTTGTTTTCCAGTTAAGAAATCCTCTGATGTTAATATAAATTCAATTATGAATTACCTACTGTTTCAAAAAATGGTTTGAATTATTTGAAATTTTCTTCCACCCTTGTAAAGCCTTGAGAAGATTTTATGATAACAAAAATATGTAGGTACATATTTTGGGTAACCCAAAAATTATAACTTTTTCCAAGGTAAGCAAAATATTATATCACCTTCGTGCATCTGGGTATGCCAAATGCTGTGAGTCTACCGCTGTCTTCATATGCAGTAGTTTGCATGACATACTAAATAAACATCAGATCAAAATATGTCAAACAATGTTAGTTCTCAAATGCATCACAAGTTGAGAATTAAGGAAAATGTTTATGGGGTATACATATGGATAGATATGTATAGATAGATGTGTATGAAGACCTGTAGCGTCCTTGTAGGGAAAACAATAAATAGTGAACAGATGTAAAACTGTAGAATTTGCAAAATTTTTAACGAGTTCTGAACTATCGAATAGGTAATCCAGCGGTGGATAATTTACACCCCCTGTTATATTCACCATTTGCTAACATGCAATTTGCATGACGCAAAAGAGATTGTGCTCGAACTAGTAGTGACGAAAAATGATCTAGCTGCTCACGAGTTATGAACTAGAGATTTTCCCAACAGGGGTCATGGGCATCGTGTTTCTTTCATTTCATTTCTTTCTGCCTCCATTTATTCCTCCATATACTTCTTTCTATTTCGCGGAGACGAAAAATAGTGCGAGGCAACTCCTGGATTGCCGGTCATGCACAATCACTCGCTCGACTAAGTTCCACTTGCGAATTCTCCCTTCTTATACATTGGGTGAGTTTCTAAGAAAAAGCTGCTCCGCAACTGTTGAGCTGAACAGTTGTGTAGCAGTTGAGTTAAACAGCTACGTCTTAGAAACGGTTTGATG
The DNA here is from genome assembly GCA_960531455.1 of Urophora cardui. NCBI lineage: Eukaryota > Metazoa > Arthropoda > Insecta > Diptera > Tephritidae > Urophora > Urophora cardui. The sequence goes on along the minus strand of OY482673.1, from coordinate 86,925,965 downwards.
AATTTATCAGCTGTTTGGCTTTACACAACATGTTGAGCTCAAGTAGCGAAGAAAATTTGTGATGCAAAAAATGGCGAAAAGTTGCCAACTGTTGAGCTGAGCGGAATTACTCAACAGTGCGTTTCTAAGACAAACACTCAACAGTTGCACAACAGCTCAGTCTTAGAAACTCACCCATTTACGTTCTTTGCCGCCATGTTATATTATGTGTGGATTTTATGTTACGTCTGTTCCTGTACTGTGCAATTTAAGATAATTATTACTTTGTTACCCTTCTGGACCAATATAAATTTAGTTGACTAAATCAATTAAAATAATCAAATAGCTGTATAGTACCTAATTGATTTTTACTAGCAAATATTGCTAGCGGGGAAAAAAACAATGACGGTTTTTTTAGAGATTCGATTTTCATGACTGAATCGGTATAAAAGGTATAATGCCCGAATCGCAATTTGGCGTCAAGTCGGACGCGCGTTGATCGTACCTCAAAGCCGCTTCACACTGACATTCGATATTAGATGTAAACATGTTCACTACCACTAATATATTTTATGAATTTTTACATAAATTTCATAATTTTTCTTCTGCGTTCAGCGGGTTCCGACAGAAATACTTTCTTGGCCGGAGCACCATTCCCACAAATTAAATGTGGGAATAGCCGTTTGTAAATGAGAATACGTAGTAGTGTATGTGAAAGCGTCAAATGCATATAAGAATGCGTCAAATAAAATGGGAAAAAACTCAATTGATAACACTGGTCGACAAGTTTTTGTTACAGAAATAAAATTCTACTTTTCTGAAGGATTTTGGTGCGCTGAATCCGAATCTGAAGTCAGATTTTCTGTAATACGTACAGTTTTTTAGATATTCATGCCCAAAGAGGTGAAAAACACGTTTTTTGGCTATATTCACTCCTCAATATCTTTTAAAATACTTACTTCTTTTAAAAATTCATTAAAGTTATTGAAATCGCGGACATTTTTCTTGAAGAAACCGTTTTAATATTTCAGATATCTTTCTTGTAACTTGCAATATTGCATATTAAGCTTCATTAGTTTTGCAATATTTTCCCAAACATACAAAATTAATTAAAAATTTTGAAGCACGCTTTTAGGCAGTTTATTATATTATGGATAGAGCTCGGATAATAGGTGAAAATCAAACGCCTAAAATTATGCTACGTAATTTTTGTGAACCTATCCAGTGACAAGTTTAAGGGTGGGGTGCATTCAGGTCTAAGCCCCCGTGAATGCAATTGGATTTTTTGCTTACTAGGATGCCAGAAAAATAAATTATTAAGGTTTTATATGGGTTGCACGTGAAAAATTGCAAAGAAAGCTACAATAAATAAATATAATAATAAAGAATAATAATAAATAAATATATAATTATAAAGAATAAAGAAAAAAATTAAAAATTTGTAGTGACAATTACAATTTCAAACCAAATATATTTTGAATGAAAATGAGGCAAGTGCATATTAGCAAATGGAATATATAATACAGCTTTTTAATTTGTAGTGGTCTGACTTTAAATATTTGCATATTTTATGTAAAAAAACTTGAAAGAGTGTTTAGTGCTTAGCACGAAATTTTTATTTTAATTAAATTTTTAATTGTTGCGGTAAGTGGAAAAAAAATTCAACAAAAAAAAAACTTTGAACTTGAACTTTCCTATTTTTTCTTATGACCATTTCAATGTTTACATTTTTCCAATTGGATACTCGGAATAATTCCATATCTGTAAAAATGCAAATATCTCTAGTAGTAAAAACGGTTTTGCATTTTTGTTTATGAGTTATTGGAACATTAACTATGCCATAATTTACTTACTTTTCCCAAATTTTATTTTCATTAGCTAATTTTTTTTGCTTTCAAAAAGCTTGACGGTGTGCAAAAATATAGAATACAAAATTGAAATAAATTTTGTTTTTTTTTTAAACCCAAGACGTACGAGTGTTCATACTTTTTTTCAGTAAAAATGTCAAAGAAACTAAATCGTTTGGCTTTATTTCGTCACACACCACTGTATGTTTATTCAAACTGCAAATTTGTGTAACATGATTAAGAACTTTTCTAATAAAATCTTCACCCACCATACCAATTTTGCCCCTTTATATTTAAATTGTATTGACGCCACTGAAAACAAACAAAATTTACAAAATGTAGCATTTTTTAGGCGCTTGATTTCACCTATTTTTCCGAGCTCTAATTATGGACGTATGGAAGTGGCTTCGTAAAAAAATAGTTCTGCTGCGCCTATAACATGCTACAAATGCTGCCATTGATTTCGACGAAAAATACCTTATTGTACAAAAACATATATTTCTATATACGTAAATTAGATATCCGAAAAATTAAAACGTTGTCTTCAAGAGAAATGGCCGAGCTTTCAATAGCTTTATTCAAGTAAGTAATTTAAAAGATATTGAGGAGTGAATATCGTCAAAAAACGCGTTTTTCGCCTCTTTGGGCATGAATATCTAAAAAACTGTACGTATTACCGAGAATCTGACTTCAGACTAGGATTCAGCGCACCGAAATCCTTCAGAAAAGTAGAATTTTATTTCTGTAACAAAAATTTGTTGAAATTTTGTCGACCAGTGTAATGAAAATAGTCAATTTTAAAAGGAAAAATGTAAGTTGTCTGGCAACCTTATTCTTATATTCATACTTACGATAATGGGTTAAAGTCCAAAAGTTGGGAAAAAGCATGTAGTATCTGAAGATCATACCAAAAATTACCAAAATTAACGGGAACAACCGAAAAAGAAACCAATAGTTGTCCATACTAAAACGGGTTAATGCCCGAAATTTAGTACGATTTATATAATACTAGAGTGCTGCCTACTGTCGAAACTCGACAGTTTTTCTAGAATTTTTGTTATGGCTAAGGTGCAACTAGTTTTTGTATAATTGTTTGTTGTTATTGTACTGTTACTATTTTGTTGTTGTTCCTGTTGATGCTGCTCCTTTTGTTGTTACTTTCACTGCTACTATTTTGCTGTTGTTGGTGTTGTTGTCGTTAATCGTTTTCATAATTCTTCTACCTACTTCTTTCTTTCTATTTCTGCCCTTTTCTTTCCTACTTATTCTTTCTTATACTATGTTCATGCTGGATTTGAAACGCAACATTTTGCATTTTCGAAGATGGCTTTTCGAAAAGTGTTCATGCTGCCGCGTTTTGTAAATGCGCATTTGAGAAGTTCGAAACAAACGGAGCTAATATCCCAGATTACGCAATCAGGTGTTGAGGTTTATTTTTTTGTTTTGTCTAATTAAAAATATAGAACAAGAATTTGCAAAATATGTAATAATATAATACACTAATTTTGCAAACCAAACGTACCAACCGCTTTGGTATTAATTTTGATCTCTGTTTTGTTTACTTTCGTTTATTACATGTAGAGTGACGTCATCATGGAGCTCGTGTGCCCATGCTCATGCTGCTCTATATGCGTAATCTTGTAGGTATTTCGTTCTTGTATTGCGAGAGTGCTGCCACTATTTTCCATTCGAATGGCAAATTTTTTCGAAGATTTCAGGGTTGCTTTCTGCGTTAGCATTGAAAACGCAAAAAAATAGTTGCGTTAAGTTGCATTTTGGTGGTGGCATTTGTATGGAGAAATGTAACATTTAAGCCCAAATTACATCAGCGATGTGGCAGCGGGCAGCAACGGTTTTTGGAATCAGCTGATGCGTCTAATATGAGCAGTGACTGCCAGACCAAACACAATAGAGCGTTCGGATTATTTGGCAGTGACTTCTTTATATATTAGGTCTGTTTCCTTTTACCTTGGACACGTGGTGACATAAATTTACTTACCATTTTCATGTCCACTTTTTTCAATTAAAATAATCAATCTTGTTTCATATTTTCCTCTGCTCTTTCTTCTTCTTTGCTTTTGCATCCCGCCAGCAATATTTGCTAGTGGAAATTAATTAAGTAAAAATTAAATTCTCTCCCGCTTGCTGGCATCAAAGTACGGAAACACAAAATTAGTAAAAAATATATTACATTGGATAGTACGGAAACAGACGTAAGTTCACATCAACACTTTGAAGTTGGCTGCGATTCAAAGCAGCGGCAGCGAATTTAGAATTTGGGCTAAACGGAGCGGTGCTGCCAGCTGCCTCTGCTGTATTATGTGCCGCTTCATTACAAACCGTAGTTTCTAAAAATCAGCTGATTTCGAAAAACAGTCGCTGCCACAGCCACAGCGCTATTGTAATTCCGGCTTTAATGTTGCGTTTTGGACTAAACGCAAAAATGCCTCCGAAACGCAAAACGCAAGCTCACCATGAACATGCTATTATCCTTCTTATTACTTTACCTAATGTTTTTGTTTTAGTGCTTTTGCTAACCTTTTACGTTTCTACTTCTTTGAAACTACACACCACATCCAGCCAAACATGTTCAGAATTGCATGATAAGTTTGGTGAAAACGCACAAAGTCAGCTACATATGCTTGCGCATTGAGACAGCTTGTTGTGTACAAAAGCATGCAACAACAACCGCACGGCAATTTTCCAACGACGATTGTGGACGCATTTTCCAACCAATTTTCATGAAAATTGGCGCAGTTCTATTTGAGAGCAATACCTTTCTAATGGTGTGCTTAGTTTTAAAATCGGTTCAGTGGTTTCGACGGAGAAGATGGAACAAAATTTGTGTTAGCGTATTAATAATATAGATAGATACCTACATGCATCAAATTTGCATAAATTACCTGGAAAATGTATAAATGCATAAATTCCAAAAACACCAAAATACGTGCGCACACTGATGGGAGTTGATAGAGGCATAGCTCAGTGCTGAGTTCATTTCATTTGTTTATAGAACGCGTGTCATCAATTGTTGCAAATTGGATACAAATTAGCACTTGCACAAGCAAGACAACCATATGCATACACACCATCCGCCATGTTATATTGTGTGGATTTTATGTTATGTCTGTTCCCGTACTGTGCAATTTAAGTTAATTATTACTTTGTTTCCCTTCTGTACCAATATAAATTTAGTTGACTAAATCAATTAAAATAATCAAATAGCTGTATAGTACCTAATAGATTTTTACTAGCAAATATTGCTAGCGGGGAAAAAAACAATGACGGTATTTTTAAATACTCGATTTTCATGATTGAATGGCGTTAAGTCGGACGCGCGTTGATCGTGCCTCAAAGCCGCTTCACACTGACATTAGATATTAGATGTAAACATGTTCACTACCACTAATATATTTTGATGAATTTTTTCATAAATTTCATAATTTTTCTTCTGCGTTCAGCGGGTTTCGACAGAAATACTTTCCCATAAATTAAATGTGGGAATAGCCGTTTGTAAATGAGAATACGTAATAGTATATGTGAAAGCGTCAAATGCATATGAGAATGCGTCAAATAAAATGGGAAAAAACTCAATTGAAAATGAAAATAGTCAATTTTAAAAGAAAAAATGTAAGTTTTCTAGCAACCTTATTCTTATATTCATACTTACGATAATGGGTTAAAGTCCAAAAGTTGGGAAAAAGCATGTAGTATCAGCAGATCATACCAAAAATCACCAAAATTAACGGGAACAACCGAAAAATAAATCAATAGGTGTCCATACTAAAACGGGTTAATGCCCGAAATTTAGTACAATTTATATAATATACCTACATGCATCAAATTACCTGGAAAATGTATAAATGCATAAATTCCAAAAACACCAAAATACGTGCGCACACTGATGGGAGTTGATAGAGGCATAGCCCAGTGCTGAGTTCATTCCATTTGTTTATAGAACGCGTATCATCAATTGCAGCTACCTTTGTTGCAAATTGGATACAAATTAGCACTTGCACAAGCAAGACAACCATATACATACACACCACCCGGCATGTTATATTGTGTGGATTTTATGTTATGTCTGTTCCCGTACTGTGCAATTTAAGTAATTATTACTTTGTTACCCTTCTGTAACAATATAAATTTAGTTGACTAAATCAATTAAAATAATCAAATAGCTGTATATTACCTAATTGATTTTTACTAGCAAATATTGCTAGCGGGGAAATAAACAATGACGGTTTTTTTAGAGATTCGATTTTCATGATTGAATGGCTATAAAAGATATAATGCCCGAATCGCAATTTGGCGTTAAGTCGGACGCGCGTTGTTCGTACCTCAAAGCCGCTTCACACTGACATTCGATATTAGATGTAAACATGTTCACTACCACTAATATATTTTGTTGATTTTTTTCATAAATTTCTTAATTTTTCTTCTGCGTTCAGCGGGTTTCGACAGAAATACTAAGCATCTAGTATCTGAAGATCATACCCAAAATTACCAAAATTAACGGGAACAACCGAAAAAGAAACCAATAGGTGCATACTAAAACGGGTTAATGCCCGAAATTAAGTACAATTTATATAATATACCTACAAGCATCAAATTTGCATAAATTACCTGGAAAAATGTATAAATTCATAATTCCAAGAACGCCAAAATACGTGCACACACTGATGGGGAACTCAGTGCTGAGTTCATTTCATTTCTTTATAGAACGCGTATCATCCATTGCAGCTACCTTTGTTGCAAATTGGATACAAATTAGCACTTGCACAAGCAAGACAACCATATGCATACACACCATCCGCCATGTTATATTGTGTGGATTTTATGTTATGTCTGTTCCCGTACTGTGCAATTTAAGATAATTATTACTTTGTTACTCTTCTGTACCAATATAAATTTAGTTCCGAAAAAGAAACCAATAGGTGTCCATACTAAAACGGGTTAATGCCCGAAATTTAGTACGATTTATATAATACTAGAGTGCTGCCTACTGTCGAAACTCGACAGTTTTTCTAGAATTTTTGTTATGGCTAAGGTGCAATTGTATAATTGTTTGTTGTTATTGTCACTGTTACTATTTTGTTGTTGTTCCTGTTGATGCTGCTCCTTTTGTTGTTACTTTCACTGCTACTATTTTGCTGTTGTTGTTGTTGTCGTTAATCGTTTTCATAATTCTTCTACCTACTTCTTTCTTTCTATTTCTGCTCTTTTCTTTCCTACTTATTCTTTCTTATCCTTCTTATTACTTGACCTTATGTTTTTGTTGTAGTGCTTTTGCTAACATTTTACGTTTCTACTTCTTTGAAACTACACACCACATCCAGCCAAACATGTTCAGAATTGCATGATAAGTTTGGTGAAAACGTACAAAGTCAGCTACATATGCTTGCGCATTGAGACGGCTTGTTGTGTACAAAAGGATGCAACAACAACCACACGGCAATTTTCCAACGACGATTGTGGACGCATTTTCCAACCAATTTTCATGAAAATTGGCGCAGTTCTATTTGAGAGCAATACCTTTCTAATGGTACCTTTCTAAGACTCGATTTTCATGATTGAATGGTGTTAAGTCGGACGCGCGTTGATCGTACCTCAAAGCCGCTTCACACTGACATTCGATATTAGATGTAAACATGTTCACTACCACTAATATATTTTGATGAATTTTTTCATAAATTTCATAATTTTTCTTCTGCGTTCAGCGGGTGTCGTCAGAAATACTTTCTTGGCCGGAGCACCATTCCCATAAATTAAATGTGGGAATAGCAGTTTGTAAATGAGAAAACGTAATAGTATATGTGAATGCGTCAAATGCATATGAGAATGCGTCAAATGCATATGAGAATGAGTCAAATAAAATGGGAAAAACCTCAATTGATAATGAAAATAGTCAATTTTAAAAGGAAAAATGTAAGTTGTCTGGCAACCTTATTCTTATATTCATACTTACGATAATGGGTTAAAGTCCAAAAGTTGGGAAAAAGCATGTAGTATTTGAAGATCATACCAAAAATTAACAAAATTAACGGGAACAACCGAAAAATAAACCAATATGTCCATACTAAAAAGGGGTTAATGCCCGAAATTAAGTACAATTTATATAATATACCTACAAGCATCAAATTTGCATAAATTACCTGGAAAAATGTATAAATGCATAAATTCCAAAAACACCAAAATACGTGCACACACTGATGGGAGTTATAGAGTCATAGCTCAGTGCTGAGTTCATTTCACTTCTTTATAGAACGCGTATCATCAATTGAAGCTGCCTTTGTTGCAAATTGGATACAAATTAGCACTTGCACAAGCAAGACAACCATATGCATACAAACCATCCGCCATGTTATATTGTGTGGATTTTATGTTATGTCTGTTCCCGTACTGTGCAATTTAAGTAATTATTACTTTGTTACCCTTCTGTACCAATATATATTTAGTTGACTAAATCAATTAAAATAATCAAATAGCTGTATATTACCTAATTGATTTTTACTAGCAAATATTGCTAGCGGGGAAATAAACAATGACGGTTTTTTTAGAGATTCGATTTTCATGATTGAATGGCTATAAAAGATATAATGCCCGAATCGCAATTTGGCGTTAGTCGGACGCGCGTTGTTCGTACCTCAAAGCCGCTTCACACTGACATTCGATATTAGATGTATACATGTTCACTACCACTAATATATTTTGTTGATTTTTTTCATAAATTTCTTAATTTTTCTTCTGCGTTCAGCGGGTTTCGACAGAAATACTAAGCATCTAGTATCTGAAGATCATACCCAAAATTACCAAAATTAACGGGAACAACCGAAAAAGAAACCAATAGGTGTCCATACTAAAACGGGTTAATGCCCGAAATTAAGTACAATTTATATAATATACCTACAAGCATCAAATTTGCATAAATTACCTGGAAAAATGTATAAATGCATAATTCCAAGAACGCCAAAATACGTGCATACACTGATGGGAGTTGATAGAGGCATAGCCCAGTGCTGAGTTCATTCCATTTGTTTATAGAACGCGTATCATCAATTGAAGCTGCCTTTGTTGCAAATTGGATACAAATTAGCACTTGCACAAGCAAGACAACCATATGCATACAAACCATCCGCCATGTTATATTGTGTGGATTTTATGTTATGTCTGTTCCCGTACTGTGCAATTTAAGTAATTATTACTTTGTTACCCTTCTGTACCAATATAAATTTAGTTGACTAAATCAATTAAAATAATCAAATAGCTGTATATTACCTAATTGATTTTTACTAGCAAATATTGCTAGCGGGGAAATAAACAATGACGGTTTTTTTAGAGATTCGATTTTCATGATTGAATGGCTATAAAAGATATAATGCCCGAATCGCAATTTGGCGTTAAGTCGGACGCGCGTTGTTCGTACCTCAAAGCCGCTTCACACTGACATTCGATATTAGATGTAAACATGTTCACTACCACTAATATATTTTGTTGATTTTTTTTCATAAATTTCTTAATTTTTCTTCTGCGTTCAGCGGGTTTCGACAGAAATACTAAGCATCTAGTATCTGAAGATCATACCCAAAATTACCAAAATTAACGGGAACAACCGAAAAAGAAACCAATAGGTGTCCATACTAAAACGGGTTAATGCCCGAAATTAAGTACAATTTATATAATATACCTACAAGCATCAAAATTTGCATAAATTACCTGGAAAAATGTATAAATGCATAATTCCAAGAACGCCAAAATACGTGCACACACTGATGGGGAACTCAGTGCTGAGTTCATTTCATTTCTTTATAGAACGCGTATCATCCATTGCAGCTACCTTTGTTGCAAATTGGATACAAATTAGCACTTGCACAAGCAAGACAACCATATGCATACACACCATCCGCCATGTTATATTGTGTGGATTTTATGTTATGTCTGTTCCCGTACTGTGCAATTTAAGTTAATTATTACTTTGTTTCCCTTCTGTACCAATATAAATTTAGTTCCGAAAAAGAAACCAATAGGTGTCCATACTAAAACGGGTTAATGCCCGAAATTTAGTACGATTTATATAATACTAGAGTGCTGCCTACTGTCGAAACTCGACAGTTTTTCTAGAATTTTTGTTATGGCTAAGGTGCAACTATAGTTTTTGTATAATTGTTTGTTGTTATTGTCACTGTTACTATTTTGTTGTTGTTCCTGTTGATGCTGCTCCTTTTGTTGTTACTTTCACGGCTACTATTTTGCTGTTGTTGTTGTTGTCGTTAATCGTTTTCATAATTCTTCTACCTACTTCTTTCTTTCTATTTCTGCTCTTTTCTTTCCTACTTATTCTTTCTTATCCTTCTTATTACTTGACCTTATGTTTTTATTTTTTTTTTTATTTATTTATATATTGATAGTTTTTGTTGTAGTGCTTTTGCTAACTTTTTACGTTTCTACTTCTTTGAAACTACCAGCCAAACATGTTCAGAATTGCATGATAAGTTTGGTGAAAACGCACAAAGTCAGCTACATATGCTTGCGCACTGAGACAGCTTGGTATGTACAAAAGCATGCAACAACAACCACACGGCAATTTTCCAACGACGATTGTGGACGCATTTTCCAACCAATTTTCATGAAAATTGGCGCAGTTCTATTTGAGAGCAATACCTTTCTAATGGTGTGCTTAGTTTTAAAATCGGTTCAGTGGTTTCGACGGAGAAGATGGAACAAAATTTGTGTTAGCGTATTAATAATATAGATAGATACCTACATGCATCAAATTTGCATAAATTACCTGGAAAATGTATAAATGCATAAATTCCAAAAACACCAAAATACGTGCGCACACTGATGGGAGTTGATAGAGGCATAGCTCAGTGCTGAGTTCATTTCATTTGTTTATAGAACGCGTGTCATCAATTGTTGCAAATTGGATACAAATTAGCACTTGCACAAGCAAGACAACCATATGCATACACACCATCCGCCATGTTATATTGTGTGGATTTTATGTTATGTCTGTTCCCGTACTGTGCAATTTAAGTTAATTATTACTTTGTTTCCCTTCTGTACCAATATAAATTTAGTTGACTAAATCAATTAAAATAATCAAATAGCTGTATAGTACCTAATAGATTTTTACTAGCAAATATTGCTAGCGGGGAAAAAAACAATGACGGTATTTTTAAATACTCGATTTTCATGATTGAATGGCGTTAAGTCGGACGCGCGTTGATCGTGCCTCAAAGCCGCTTCACACTGACATTAGATATTAGATGTAAACATGTTCACTACCACTAATATATTTTGATGAATTTTTTCATAAATTTCATAATTTTTCTTCTGCGTTCAGCGGGTTTCGACAGAAATACTTTCCCATAAATTAAATGTGGGAATAGCCGTTTGTAAATGAGAATACGTAATAGTATATGTGAAAGCGTCAAATGCATATGAGAATGCGTCAAATAAAATGGGAAAAAACTCAATTGAAAATGAAAATAGTCAATTTTAAAAGAAAAAATGTAAGTTTTCTAGCAACCTTATTCTTATATTCATACTTACGATAATGGGTTAAAGTCCAAAAGTTGGGAAAAAGCATGTAGTATCTGCAGATCATACCAAAAATCACCAAAATTAACGGGAACAACCGAAAAATAAATCAATAGGTGTCCATACTAAAACGGGTTAATGCCCGAAATTTAGTACAATTTATATAATATACCTACATGCATCAAATTACCTGGAAAATGTATAAATGCATAAATTCCAAAAACACCAAAATACGTGCGCACACTGATGGGAGTTGATAGAGGCATAGCCCAGTGCTGAGTTCATTCCATTTGTTTATAGAACGCGTATCATCAATTGCAGCTACCTTTGTTGCAAATTGGATACAAATTAGCACTTGCACAAGCAAGACAACCATATACATACACACCACCCGGCATGTTATATTGTGTGGATTTTATGTTATGTCTGTTCCCGTACTGTGCAATTTAAGTAATTATTACTTCTGTAACAATATAAATTTAGTTGACTAAATCAATTAAAATAATCAAATAGCTGTATATTACCTAATTGATTTTTACTAGCAAATATTGCTAGCGGGGAAATAAACAATGACGGTTTTTTTAGAGATTCGATTTTCATGATTGAATGGCTATAAAAGATATAATGCCCGAATCGCAATTTGGCGTTAAGTCGGACGCGCGTTGTTCGTACCTCAAAGCCGCTTCACACTGACATTCGATATTAGATGTAAACATGTTCACTACCACTAATATATTTTGTTGATTTTTTTCATAAATTTCTTAATTTTTCTTCTGCGTTCAGCGGGTTTCGACAGAAATACTAAGCATCTAGTATCTGAAGATCATACCCAAAATTACCAAAATTAACGGGAACAACCGAAAAAGAAACCAATAGGTGTCCATACTAAAACGGGTTAATGCCCGAAATTAAGTACAATTTATATAATATACCTACAAGCATCAAATTTGCATAAATTACCTGGAAAAATGTATAAATGCATAATTCCAAGAACGCCAAAATACGTGCACACACTGATGGGGAACTCAGTGCTGAGTTCATTTCATTTCTTTATAGAACGCGTATCATCCATTGCAGCTACCTTTGTTGCAAATTGGATACAAATTAGCACTTGCACAAGCAAGACAACCATATGCATACACACCATCCGCCATGTTATATTGTGTGGATTTTATGTTATGTCTGTTCCCGTACTGTGCAATTTAAGATAATTATTACTTTGTTACTCTTCTGTACCAATATAAATTTAGTTGACTAAATCAATAAAATAATCAAATAGCTGTATAGTACCTAATTGATTTTTACTAGCAAATATTGCTAGCGGGAAAAAAAAAAACAATGGCGGTTTTTTAGAGATTCGATTTTCATGATTGAATGGCTATGAAAGGTATAATGCCGGAATCGCAATTTAGATGTAAACATGTTCACTACCACTAATATATTTTGTTGAATGTTTTCATAATTTCATAATTTTTCTTCTGCGTTCAGCGGGTTTCGACAGAAATACTTTCTTGGCCGGAGCACCATTCCCATAAATTAAATGTGGGAATAGCCGTTGGTAAATGAGAATACGTAATAGAATATGTGAATGCGTCAAATGCATATGAGAATGCGTCAAATAAAATGGGAAAAAACTCAATTGATAATGAAAATAGTCAATTTTAAAAGAAAAAATGTATGTTATCTGGCAACCTTATTCTTATATTCATACTTACGATAATGGGTTAAAGTCCAAAAGTTGGGAAAAAGCATGTAGTATTTGAAGATCATACCCAAAATTACCAAAATTAACGGGAACAACCGAAAAATAAATCAATAGGTGTCCATACTAAAACGGGTTAATGCCCGAAATTAAGTATCAAATTTGTATAAATTACCTGGAAAAATGTATAAATGCATAAATTCCAAAAACACACTGATGGGAGTTGATAGAGGCATAGCCCAGTGCTGAGTTCCTTCCATTTGTTTATAGAACGCGTATCATCAATTGAAGCTGCCTTTGTTGCAAATTGGATACAAATTAGCACTTGCACAAGCAAGACAACCATATGCATACAAACCATCCGCCATGTTATATTGTGTGGATTTTATGTTATGTCTGTTCCCGTACTGTGCAATTTAAGTAATTATTACTTTGTTACCCTTCTGTACCAATATAAATTTAGTTGACTAAATCAATTAAAATAATCAAATAGCTGTATATTACCTAATTGATTTTTACTAGCAAATATTGCTAGCGGGGAAATAAACAATGACGGTTTTTTTAGAGATTCGATTTTCATGATTGAATGGCTATAAAAGATATAATGCCCGAATCGCAATTTGGCGTTAAGTCGGACGCGCGTTGTTCGTACCTCAAAGCCGCTTCACACTGACATTCGATATTAGATGTAAACATGTTCACTACCACTAATATATTTTGTTGATTTTTTTTCATAAATTTCTTAATTTTTCTTCTGCGTTCAGCGGGTTTCGACAGAAATACTAAGCATCTAGTATCTGAAGATCATACCCAAAATTACCAAAATTAACGGGAACAACCGAAAAAGAAACCAATAGGTGTCCATACTAAAACGGGTTAATGCCCGAAATTAAGTACAATTTATATAATATACCTACAAGCATCAAAATTTGCATAAATTACCTGGAAAAATGTATAAATGCATAATTCCAAGAACGCCAAAATACGTGCACACACTGATGGGGAACTCAGTGCTGAGTTCATTTCATTTCTTTATAGAACGCGTATCATCCATTGCAGCTACCTTTGTTGCAAATTGGATACAAATTAGCACTTGCACAAGCAAGACAACCATATGCATACACACCATCCGCCATGTTATATTGTGTGGATTTTATGTTATGTCTGTTCCCGTACTGTGCAATTTAAGTTAATTATTACTTTGTTTCCCTTCTGTACCAATATAAATTTAGTTCCGAAAAAGAAACCAATAGGTGTCCATACTAAAACGGGTTAATGCCCGAAATTTAGTACGATTTATATAATACTAGAGTGCTGCCTACTGTCGAAACTCGACAGTTTTTCTAGAATTTTTGTTATGGCTAAGGTGCAACTATAGTTTTTGTATAATTGTTTGTTGTTATTGTCACTGTTACTATTTTGTTGTTGTTCCTGTTGATGCTGCTCCTTTTGTTGTTACTTTCACGGCTACTATTTTGCTGTTGTTGTTGTTGTCGTTAATCGTTTTCATAATTCTTCTACCTACTTCTTTCTTTCTATTTCTGCTCTTTTCTTTCCTACTTATTCTTTCTTATCCTTCTTATTACTTGACCTTATGTTTTTGTTGTAGTGCTTTTGCTAACTTTTTACGTTTCTACTTCTTTGAAACTACCAGCCAAACATGTTCAGAATTGCATGATAAGTTTGGTGAAAACGCACAAAGTCAGCTACATATGCTTGCGCACTGAGACAGCTTGGTATGTACAAAAGCATGCAACAACAACCACACGGCAATTTTCCAACGACGATTGTGGACGCATTTTCCAACCAATTTTCATGAAAATTGGCGCAGTTCTATTTGAGAGCAATACCTTTCTAATGGTGTGCTTAGTTTTAAAATCGGTTCAGTGGTTTCGACGGAGAAGATGGAACAAAATTTGTGTTAGCGTATTAATAATATAGATAGATACCTACATGCATCAAATTTGCATAAATTACCTGGAAAATGTATAAATGCATAAATTCCAAAAACACCAAAATACGTGCGCACACTGATGGGAGTTGATAGAGGCATAGCTCAGTGCTGAGTTCATTTCATTTGTTTATAGAACGCGTGTCATCAATTGTTGCAAATTGGATACAAATTAGCACTTGCACAAGCAAGACAACCATATGCATACACACCATCCGCCATGTTATATTGTGTGGATTTTATGTTATGTCTGTTCCCGTACTGTGCAATTTAAGTTAATTATTACTTTGTTTCCCTTCTGTACCAATATAAATTTAGTTGACTAAATCAATTAAAATAATCAAATAGCTGTATAGTACCTAATAGATTTTTACTAGCAAATATTGCTAGCGGGGAAAAAAACAATGACGGTATTTTTAAATACTCGATTTTCATGATTGAATGGCGTTAAGTCGGACGCGCGTTGATCGTGCCTCAAAGCCGCTTCACACTGACATTAGATATTAGATGTAAACATGTTCACTACCACTAATATATTTTGATGAATTTTTTCATAAATTTCATAATTTTTCTTCTGCGTTCAGCGGGTTTCGACAGAAATACTTTCCCATAAATTAAATGTGGGAATAGCCGTTTGTAAATGAGAATACGTAATAGTATATGTGAAAGCGTCAAATGCATATGAGAATGCGTCAAATAAAATGGGAAAAAACTCAATTGAAAATGAAAATAGTCAATTTTAAAAGAAAAAATGTAAGTTTTCTAGCAACCTTATTCTTATATTCATACTTACGATAATGGGTTAAAGTCCAAAAGTTGGGAAAAAGCATGTAGTATCTGCAGATCATACCAAAAATCACCAAAATTAACGGGAACAACCGAAAAATAAATCAATAGGTGTCCATACTAAAACGGGTTAATGCCCGAAATTTAGTACAATTTATATAATATACCTACATGCATCAAATTACCTGGAAAATGTATAAATGCATAAATTCCAAAAACACCAAAATACGTGCGCACACTGATGGGAGTTGATAGAGGCATAGCCCAGTGCTGAGTTCATTCCATTTGTTTATAGAACGCGTATCATCAATTGCAGCTACCTTTGTTGCAAATTGGATACAAATTAGCACTTGCACAAGCAAGACAACCATATACATACACACCACCCGGCATGTTATATTGTGTGGATTTTATGTTATGTCTGTTCCCGTACTGTGCAATTTAAGTAATTATTACTTTGTTACCCTTCTGTAACAATATAAATTTAGTTGACTAAATCAATTAAAATAATCAAATAGCTGTATATTACCTAATTGATTTTTACTAGCAAATATTGCTAGCGGGGAAATAAACAATGACGGTTTTTTTAGAGATTCGATTTTCATGATTGAATGGCTATAAAAGATATAATGCCCGAATCGCAATTTGGCGTTAAGTCGGACGCGCGTTGTTCGTACCTCAAAGCCGCTTCACACTGACATTCGATATTAGATGTAAACATGTTCACTACCACTAATATATTTTGTTGATTTTTTTCATAAATTTCTTAATTTTTCTTCTGCGTTCAGCGGGTTTCGACAGAAATACTAAGCATCTAGTATCTGAAGATCATACCCAAAATTACCAAAATTAACGGGAACAACCGAAAAAGAAACCAATAGGTGTCCATACTAAAACGGGTTAATGCCCGAAATTAAGTACAATTTATATAATATACCTACAAGCATCAAATTTGCATAAATTACCTGGAAAAATGTATAAATGCATAATTCCAAGAACGCCAAAATACGTGCACACACTGATGGGGAACTCAGTGCTGAGTTCATTTCATTTCTTTATAGAACGCGTATCATCCATTGCAGCTACCTTTGTTGCAAATTGGATACAAATTAGCACTTGCACAAGCAAGACAACCATATGCATACACACCATCCGCCATGTTATATTGTGTGGATTTTATGTTATGTCTGTTCCCGTACTGTGCAATTTAAGATAATTATTACTTTGTTACTCTTCTGTACCAATATAAATTTAGTTGACTAAATCAATAAAATAATCAAATAGCTGTATAGTACCTAATTGATTTTTACTAGCAAATATTGCTAGCGGGAAAAAAAAAACAATGGCGGTTTTTTAGAGATTCGATTTTCATGATTGAATGGCTATGAAAGGTATAATGCCGGAATCGCAATTTAGATGTAAACATGTTCACTACCACTAATATATTTTGTTGAATGTTTTCATAATTTCATAATTTTTCTTCTGCGTTCAGCGGGTTTCGACAGAAATACTTTCTTGGCCGGAGCACCATTCCCATAAATTAAATGTGGGAATAGCCGTTGGTAAATGAGAATACGTAATAGAATATGTGAATGCGTCAAATGCATATGAGAATGCGTCAAATAAAATGGGAAAAAACTCAATTGATAATGAAAATAGTCAATTTTAAAAGAAAAAATGTATGTTATCTGGCAACCTTATTCTTATATTCATACTTACGATAATGGGTTAAAGTCCAAAAGTTGGGAAAAAGCATGTAGTATTTGAAGATCATACCCAAAATTACCAAAATTAACGGGAACAACCGAAAAATAAATCAATAGGTGTCCATACTAAAACGGGTTAATGCCCGAAATTAAGTATCAAATTTGTATAAATTACCTGGAAAAATGTATAAATGCATAAATTCCAAAAACACACTGATGGGAGTTGATAGAGGCATAGCCCAGTGCTGAGTTCCTTCCATTTGTTTATAGAACGCGTATCATCAATTGAAGCTGCCTTTGTTGCAAATTGGATACAAATTAGCACTTGCACAAGCAAGACAACCATATGCATACAAACCATCCGCCATGTTATATTGTGTGGATTTTATGTTATGTCTGTTCCCGTACTGTGCAATTTAAGTAATTATTACTTTGTTACCCTTCTGTACCAATATAAATTTAGTTGACTAAATCAATTAAAATAATCAAATAGCTGTATATTACCTAATTGATTTTTACTAGCAAATATTGCTAGCGGGGAAATAAACAATGACGGTTTTTTTAGAGATTCGATTTTCATGATTGAATGGCTATAAAAGATATAATGCCCGAATCGCAATTTGGCGTTAAGTCGGACGCGCGTTGTTCGTACCTCAAAGCCGCTTCACACTGACATTCGATATTAGATGTAAACATGTTCACTACCACTAATATATTTTGTTGATTTTTTTTCATAAATTTCTTAATTTTTCTTCTGCGTTCAGCGGGTTTCGACAGAAATACTAAGCATCTAGTATCTGAAGATCATACCCAAAATTACCAAAATTAACGGGAACAACCGAAAAAGAAACCAATAGGTGTCCATACTAAAACGGGTTAATGCCCGAAATTAAGTACAAATTATATAATATACCTACAAGCATCAAAATTTGCATAAATTACCTGGAAAAATGTATAAATGCATAATTCCAAGAACGCCAAAATACGTGCACACACTGATGGGGAACTCAGTGCTGAGTTCATTTCATTTCTTTATAGAACGCGTATCATCCATTGCAGCTACCTTTGTTGCAAATTGGATACAAATTAGCACTTGCACAAGCAAGACAACCATATGCATACACACCATCCGCCATGTTATATTGTGTGGATTTTATGTTATGTCTGTTCCCGTACTGTGCAATTTAAGTTAATTATTACTTTGTTTCCCTTCTGTACCAATATAAATTTAGTTCCGAAAAAGAAACCAATAGGTGTCCATACTAAAACGGGTTAATGCCCGAAATTTAGTACGATTTATATAATACTAGAGTGCTGCCTACTGTCGAAACTCGACAGTTTTTCTAGAATTTTTGTTATGGCTAAGGTGCAACTATAGTTTTTGTATAATTGTTTGTTGTTATTGTCACTGTTACTATTTTGTTGTTGTTCCTGTTGATGCTGCTCCTTTTGTTGTTACTTTCACGGCTACTATTTTGCTGTTGTTGTTGTTGTCGTTAATCGTTTTCATAATTCTTCTACCTACTTCTTTCTTTCTATTTCTGCTCTTTTCTTTCCTACTTATTCTTTCTTATCCTTCTACTTGACCTTATGTTTTTGTTGTAGTGCTTTTGCTAACTTTTTACGTTTCTACTTCTTTGAAACTACCAGCCAAACATGTTCAGAATTGCATGATAAGTTTGGTGAAAACGCACAAAGTCAGCTACATATGCTTGCGCACTGAGACAGCTTGGTATGTACAAAAGCATGCAACAACAACCACACGGCAATTTTCCAACGACGATTGTGGACGCATTTTCCAACCAATTTTCATGAAAATTGGCGCAGTTCTATTTGAGAGCAATACCTTTCTAATGGTGTGCTTAGTTTTAAAATCGGTTCAGTGGTTTCGACGGAGAAGATGGAACAAAATTTGTGTTAGCGTATTAATAATATAGATAGATACCTACATGCATCAAATTTGCATAAATTACCTGGAAAATGTATAAATGCATAAATTCCAAAAACACCAAAATACGTGCGCACACTGATGGGAGTTGATAGAGGCATAGCTCAGTGCTGAGTTCATTTCATTTGTTTATAGAACGCGTGTCATCAATTGTTGCAAATTGGATACAAATTAGCACTTGCACAAGCAAGACAACCATATGCATACACACCATCCGCCATGTTATATTGTGTGGATTTTATGTTATGTCTGTTCCCGTACTGTGCAATTTAAGTTAATTATTACTTTGTTTCCCTTCTGTACCAATATAAATTTAGTTGACTAAATCAATTAAAATAATCAAATAGCTGTATAGTACCTAATAGATTTTTACTAGCAAATATTGCTAGCGGGGAAAAAAACAATGACGGTATTTTTAAATACTCGATTTTCATGATTGAATGGCGTTAAGTCGGACGCGCGTTGATCGTGCCTCAAAGCCGCTTCACACTGACATTAGATATTAGATGTAAACATGTTCACTACCACTAATATATTTTGATGAATTTTTTCATAAATTTCATAATTTTTCTTCTGCGTTCAGCGGGTTTCGACAGAAATACTTTCCCATAAATTAAATGTGGGAATAGCCGTTTGTAAATGAGAATACGTAATAGTATATGTGAAAGCGTCAAATGCATATGAGAATGCGTCAAATAAAATGGGAAAAAACTCAATTGAAAATGAAAATAGTCAATTTTAAAAGAAAAAATGTAAGTTTTCTAGCAACCTTATTCTTATATTCATACTTACGATAATGGGTTAAAGTCCAAAAGTTGGGAAAAAGCATGTAGTATCTGCAGATCATACCAAAAATCACCAAAATTAACGGGAACAACCGAAAAATAAATCAATAGGTGTCCATACTAAAACGGGTTAATGCCCGAAATTTAGTACAATTTATATAATATACCTACATGCATCAAATTACCTGGAAAATGTATAAATGCATAAATTCCAAAAACACCAAAATACGTGCGCACACTGATGGGAGTTGATAGAGGCATAGCCCAGTGCTGAGTTCATTCCATTTGTTTATAGAACGCGTATCATCAATTGCAGCTACCTTTGTTGCAAATTGGATACAAATTAGCACTTGCACAAGCAAGACAACCATATACATACACACCACCCGGCATGTTATATTGTGTGGATTTTATGTTATGTCTGTTCCCGTACTGTGCAATTTAAGTAATTATTACTTTGTTACCCTTCTGTAACAATATAAATTTAGTTGACTAAATCAATTAAAATAATCAAATAGCTGTATATTACCTAATTGATTTTTACTAGCAAATATTGCTAGCGGGGAAATAAACAATGACGGTTTTTTTAGAGATTCGATTTTCATGATTGAATGGCTATAAAAGATATAATGCCCGAATCGCAATTTGGCGTTAAGTCGGACGCGCGTTGTTCGTACCTCAAAGCCGCTTCACACTGACATTCGATATTAGATGTAAACATGTTCACTACCACTAATATATTTTGTTGATTTTTTTCATAAATTTCTTAATTTTTCTTCTGCGTTCAGCGGGTTTCGACAGAAATACTAAGCATCTAGTATCTGAAGATCATACCCAAAATTACCAAAATTAACGGGAACAACCGAAAAAGAAACCAATAGGTGTCCATACTAAAACGGGTTAATGCCCGAAATTAAGTACAATTTATATAATATACCTACAAGCATCAAATTTGCATAAATTACCTGGAAAAATGTATAAATGCATAATTCCAAGAACGCCAAAATACGTGCACACACTGATGGGGAACTCAGTGCTGAGTTCATTTCATTTCTTTATAGAACGCGTATCATCCATTGCAGCTACCTTTGTTGCAAATTGGATACAAATTAGCACTTGCACAAGCAAGACAACCATATGCATACACACCATCCGCCATGTTATATTGTGTGGATTTTATGTTATGTCTGTTCCCGTACTGTGCAATTTAAGATAATTATTACTTTGTTACTCTTCTGTACCAATATAAATTTAGTTGACTAAATCAATAAAATAATCAAATAGCTGTATAGTACCTAATTGATTTTTACTAGCAAATATTGCTAGCGGGAAAAAAAAAACAATGGCGGTTTTTTAGAGATTCGATTTTCATGATTGAATGGCTATGAAAGGTATAATGCCGGAATCGCAATTTAGATGTAAACATGTTCACTACCACTAATATATTTTGTTGAATGTTTTCATAATTTCATAATTTTTCTTCTGCGTTCAGCGGGTTTCGACAGAAATACTTTCTTGGCCGGAGCACCATTCCCATAAATTAAATGTGGGAATAGCCGTTGGTAAATGAGAATACGTAATAGAATATGTGAATGCGTCAAATGCATATGAGAATGCGTCAAATAAAATGGGAAAAAACTCAATTGATAATGAAAATAGTCAATTTTAAAAGAAAAAATGTATGTTATCTGGCAACCTTATTCTTATATTCATACTTACGATAATGGGTTAAAGTCCAAAAGTTGGGAAAAAGCATGTAGTATTTGAAGATCATACCCAAAATTACCAAAATTAACGGGAACAACCGAAAAATAAATCAATAGGTGTCCATACTAAAACGGGTTAATGCCCGAAATTAAGTATCAAATTTGTATAAATTACCTGGAAAAATGTATAAATGCATAAATTCCAAAAACACACTGATGGGAGTTGATAGAGGCATAGCCCAGTGCTGAGTTCCTTCCATTTGTTTATAGAACGCGTGTCATCAATTGCAGCTACCTTTGTTGCAAATTGGATACAAATTAGCATATGCATACACACCATCCGCCATCAAAGAACGTAAATGTATAAGAAGGGAAAATTCGCTACTTGAAAAATATACCGAATAGGCCTTCTCGTTGTAGTGACGCGCAAACCAGGAGTTGTTTTGAACCCATATTCGCGACAAATTCACAATTCTATTCCTTTATGTGCCTCGATTCTATTCTTATTCATTTTGTTTCATTTTCAGCCATCCATCAATGTGGTAGTTTCTTGTTCATGTACGAACCCCGCCTGCAATTTTACCAGACACTTTCTGATATCAGACATTTCTGAAAATATTCTGAGTAAAAATTTGAGTATTTGGACTAATCTTACAGATTTCTTAAGTATTTCTATCAGAAATGTCTGGGGAATTTAATTTTTTTCTTATCCGACAAATCTTATAGATATCGGACCGAGTTCGTGCAGATATTCCAAAATATTTTCCTAGAACAAAATTTCTATTTGTCATAAGTTCAAAATTAAAAATTATTTCGATCGCATGTTAAAATATATATTTCGGTTAAATAGTACGGCAAACACACATGAACAAAAGAAGCTGGTATTATGATTACTGCAATGATGTAAGTTCGTGTTAGTTTAGTTATGTAGATCAGAAATATAATAACAAAATATCAATATTGCATATTCGATAGATCATATCACTTTTGGTGGAACATGGCGCAGACTTATGTATATCAGCCAAATAAATCAGACGAGCGTCCCTTCAATTAAATGAACGGTTATAAACACGGTAATGTAATTCGCTGGTTCTTTACCATACTCAGCCAACCACAAGTTAAAGAAAATTATCAGCGGATCTAGTTCTTAGACTAAGTACCGATGTATACATGTATATATGTAAGTTCTTAGACTAAGTACCGATGTATACATGTATATATGTATGTACCTACATAAATATATCTACAAATGTATACTAACATATATTAAATACATAATAATTAATTTGTTACTACAAATTTTAATTGCAAATTGTAGATATCTGTAAGATTTTCGGAATATTAATTAGAAATCATCACGATTTTTCTTCAGATATCTGTTAGATATCAGTGAGATTTGTCGGAAAACAATAGAATTTCCCCCCATTGGTCATTCAGAAATCTGTTAGATATCTGCACGAATCGTCGGTAAAAAACACAGAATTTCCCAAGACATTTCTGTAAGAATTCCTGTCAACGTCTTCATACATTTCTCTTGAAGAAGTCGTACAGAAATCTTGTTGATTTCGGAGTTTTTTACAGAAAATCTGATAGAAATCTAACAGATTTCGGATAAAATTGTTATCTGTATTTGTGTCACAAGTTGTCGCTTAAAGTGCAAAACAGCATATCAGTCTACTGTACGTATGCGTGCATATGCGGTTTTGCTTTCAAACGACGATGGTATGAAAATATACCCAGTAAACATTTATCTTTGAAATTAATGTGAATATATATTTTTCCAGTTCCAGTATCGTAATTGGGGCAGAAATCCATTCGAAAACAAGTGCATATTTTCTATATGATCATCATCTTTGTTTTCCAGTTAAGAAATCCTCTGATGTTAATATAAATTCAATTATGAGTTACCTACTGTTTCAAAAAATGGTTTGAATTATTTGAAATTTTCTTCCACCCCTGTCAAGCCTAGGTACATATTTTGGGTAACCTAAAAATTATAACTTTTTCCAAGGTAAGCAAAATATATATCACCTTCGTGCATCTGGGTATGCCAAATGCTGTGAGTCTACCGCTGTCTTCATATGCAGTAGTTTGCATGTACATACTCAATAAACATCAGATCAAAATATTCAAACAATGTTAGATCTCAAATGCATCACAAGTTGAGAATTAAGGAAAATGTTTATGGGGTATACATATGGATAGATATGTATAGATAGATGTGTATGAAGACCTGTAGCGTCCTTGTAGGGAAATCAATAAATAGTGAACAGATGTAAAACTGCAGAATTTGCAAAAATTGTTAACGAGTTCTGAACTATCGAATAGGTAATCCAGCGGTGGATAATTTACACCCCCTGCAATTTGCATGACGCAAAAGAGATTGTGCTCGCACTAGTAGTGACGAAAAATGATCTAGCTGCTCACGAGTTATGAACTAGAGATTTTCCCAACAGGGGTCATGGGCATCGTGTTTCTTTCATTTCATTTCTTTCTGCCTCCATTTATTCCTCCATATACTTCTTTCTATTTCGCGGAGACGAAAAATAGTGCGAGGCAACTCCTGGATTGCCGGTCATGCACAATCACTCGCTCGACTAAGTTCCACTTGCGAATTCTCCCTTCTTATACATTTACGTTCTTTGCCGCCAAGGATGCACCGCAACGTTAATATTATCGATAACCGAAATGTTAAAGTCGTTTCTGTTGAAACGACTCAGTTTTTCAACGTTATAAAAATTATCAAAATAATTTCTGTTTCGTTATCAACGTCAACGAAACTCAAGCGTTAACGCTGAAACGTTGAAAAGTTGAGCGCTCTATATTACTGAGAGAATTGTCACTCAAACGAACCATCAAAGTGCTCAATGTTTATCATTGAGAGCATTGTTGCTCTACGCTGCTACTAAGCACTCTCAACTTATTGTGAGAACCAAAAAAACGCTCATTTCAATGATAATTTCAACGTCAATTTTCGATTCAACGAAAACGATTTCCTTTTTGTTGATTTTGTTTCGTTTAAAACGTTAACGCTGGCATTTTAGTTGCGTTAACATAGCATGTTAACAAACGGAAAAATATTTTAATAGTTTGTTGAGCATCCTTGTTTGCCGCCATGTTATATTATGTGTGGATTTTATGTTATGTCTGTACTGTGCAATTTAAGATAATTATTACTTTGTTACCCTTCTGGACCAATATAAATTTAGTTGACTAAATCAATTAAAATAATCAAATAGCTGTATAGTACCTAATTGATTTTTACTAGCAAATATTGCTAGCGGGGAAAAAAACAATGACGGTTTTTTTAGAGATTCGATTTTCATGATTGAATCGGTATAAAAGGTATAATGCCCGAATCGCAATTTGGCGTCAAGTCGGACGTGCGTTGATCGTACCTCAAAGCCGCTTCACACTGACATTCGATATTAGATGTAAACATGTTCACTACCACTAATATATTTTGATGAATTTTTTCATAAATTTCATAATTTTTCTTCTGCGTTCAGCGGGTTTCGACAGAAATACTTTCTTGGCCGGAGCACCATTCCCACAAATTAAATGTGGGAATAGCCGTTTGTAAATGAGAATACGTAATAGTATATGTGAAAGCGTCAAATGCATATGAGAATGCGTCAAATAAAATGGGAAAAAACTCAATTGATAATGAAAATAGTCAATTTTAAAAGGAAAAATGTAAGTTGTCTGGCAACCTTATTCTTATATTCATACTTACGATAATGGGTTAAAGTCCAAAAGTTGGGAAAAAGCATGTAGTATCTGAAGATCATACCAAAAATTACCAAAATTAACGGGAACAACCGAAAAAGAAACCAATAGGTGTCCATACTAAAACGGGTTAATGCCCGAAATTTAGTACAATTTATATAATACTAGAGTGCTGCCTACTGTCGAAACTCGACAGTTTTTCTAGAATTTTTGTTATGGCTAAGGTGCAACTATAGTTTTTGTATAATTGTTTGTTGTTATTGTCACTGTTACTATTTTGTTGTTGTTCCTGTTGATGCTGCTCCTTTTGTTGTTACTTTCACTGCTACTATTTTGCTGTTGTTGTTGTTGTCGTTAATCGTTTTCATAATTCTTCTACCTACTTCTTTCTTTCTATTTCTGCTCTTTTCTTTCTTTTCAAAAGCATGCAACAACAACCACACGGCAATTTTCCAACGACGATTGTGGACGCATTTTCCAACCAATTTTCATGAAAATTGACGCAGTTCTATTTGTGAGCAATACCTTTCTAATGGTACCTTTCTAAGACTCGATTTTCATGATTGAATGGTGTTATAGTGCAGATGCGTATGCGTGTGCGTGTCACTGACAGCCGTGTTGCATACCTGTGTTTAAATGAGGCAAACTCCAGTGGCACGGATGTAAATGCACCACACGCATAGAAAATTCGAAGATGATTTCGAACACGCATTCGAACGCAGCTAAGTTGAAAATTTCCTACTTCTATGCGTTTTCTATGCGTGTTGCAGCTAATATTAGGTTGGTTGCTACATCGGTATACATATTTTTTGGTAAAAACTTCGTTAAATTGATTTAAAGTGAAGTAGTGAAAATGTGTTTGCCAGCAGAAATGTTAATTAAAAGGGGTTTTAAATATATTTAGAGATGGTTAATATTAATTATATGTTAATTACTATCTGCATACCCATGTACATAGTACATGAATTTAAATTACATATACATATGCTCCAGTTATCAGAACCTTATCTGAACTGAATGGTTTCTCAAATTGTTTAGATCTAGATTTCTTTGGAGCTAAGCATATTTTTCATTGTGCATTAAGAAGTCATCTGCTGTGTAATAATGTAATATAGAAAATCGGTGACTAGTTTAGTTTAGCTCTAGTCTAAATATTAATATATATATCTTTTAAGCGAATGTCTGTATTAACTTTTGTTATTAGACGGATTAATGAATAAATAAATAAATGAATAAATAAATATGTAGTTACCCGTGTGTAAATAAGTTTAACAGTAAAAAAATAATTAAGTGAAGTGAGTATTCTTTTGAATAGGGAGTTTTCGCCTTGGTATAACAGAACACCAGATTTCAGAGGTCGTGCATATACATACATATTTGTATTAACCAAAATTATATATTATATTTATTTATATCTTATATTTTAAGGCAAAGAACTGTAATTCTTACAATACATAAAAATCAACGGATAGCAATTTGGTAATATGGCCGCTGTAGTGCAATGGGTAGAGTGCTCGTCTGCTATACCAGAGGTCTCGGGTTCTAACCCCAGTCCAGACAAACTCCAAAAAAAATTTTTTCTAATTAAGTAAAACCCAATTATTTGGTTTTTAGAAATAGCGGTCACTCTCGGCAGTGGGCGGCATACCCTCCGAGTGTATTTCTGCTATGAAAAAGCTTCTCACAAAAAATGCATTCGCCGTTCGCAGCCGGCATAAAACTGCAGGTCCACCCAATTAGGAAAAACAAAAGGAGCACTTCTTGAATAGGGAGAGAAGTTCGGTCATTAAACTCGTCAGAGTTATAATAACGCCAGTGTATTATTATTATTATATTATTATTAATTTGGAATTGATCCACTTTACGGGTTTTCAACAAATTAAAAAAAAAACTTACTTCCCTTTCCAAATACAAATCACGTTCCCGAATGGTACGTTTTTTTTTTAATAATTTTAACGTATTCCTTATATACGGTAATAACACTTCCTATCATAATTAATATCAATTCTAAATCCTCATTCATTATACATTTTATTGAATCTTTCGCGAATTGGTAAAATATGTATTTTCAAAAATAACAACGGCGGAAATTGTATATGTGTGTATGTAGTGTACTTGACAGACGCAACCATACGCATACACTGGAGCAGCCAGGGCCGCACGCAAGAAAACGTTTAGATGCGCATACGCACACGCATTCGCATACGGTGCATTAGAGTTGGACTATTAAGTCGGACGCGCGTTGATCGTACCTCAAAGCCGCTTCACACTGACATTCGATATTAGATGTAAACATGTTCACTACCACTAATATATTTTGATGAATTTTTTCATAAATTTCATAATTTTTCTTCTGCGTTCAGCGGGTGTCGTCAGAAATACTTTCTTGGCCGGAGCACCATTCCCATAAATTAAATGTGGGAATAGCAGTTTGTAAATGAGAAAACGTAATAGTATATGTGAATGCGTCAAATGCATATGAGAATGCGTCAAATGCATATGAGAATGAGTCAAATAAAATGGGAAAAAACTCAATTGATAATGAAAATAGTCAATTTTAAAAGGAAAAATGTAAGTTGTCTGGCAACCTTATTCTTATATTCATACTTACGATAATGGGTTAAAGTCCAAAAGTTGGGAAAAAGCATGTAGTATTTGAAGATCATACCAAAAATTACCAAAATTAACGGGAACAACCGAAAAATAAACCAATAGGTGTCCATACTAAAACGGGTTAATGCCCGAAATTAAGTACAATTTATATAATATACCTACAAGCATCAAATTTGCATAAATTACCTGGAAAAATGTATAAATGCATAAATTCCAAAAACACCAAAATACGTGCACACACTGATGGGAGTTGATAGAGTCATAGCTCAGTGCTGAGTTCATTTCACTTCTTTATAGAACGCGTATCATCAATTGAAGCTGCCTTTGTTGCAAATTGGATACAAATTAGCACTTGCACAAGCAAGACAACCATATGCATACAAACCATCCGCCATGTTATATTGTGTGGATTTTATGTTATGTCTGTTCCCGTACTGTGCAATTTAAGATAATTATTACTTTGTTACCCTTTTGTACCAATATAAATTTAGTTGACTAAGGGCCTTTTCACATTACTCGGTACGACATCGGATCGAACCACGGTCCGAGCAAAACACCAAAACAATATTTCTAATTAGTAAAAATCCAATTATTGGGGTTTTCAAGAGCAGCGGTCACCTCTTGGCAGTGGGTGGCATACCCTCCGAGAGTATTTCTGCCATGAAAAAGCTTCTCACAAAAAATGCGTTCGCCGTTCGGAGCCGGCATAAAACTGTAGGTCCACCCAATTAGTAGGAAAAACAAAAAGGAGCACATCTCGAATTGGGTGAGAACCTCGGCCATAAAACTCGTCAGAGTTATAATAGCGCCATTGTATTATTATATTATAATGTGTGTTAATAATCCACTGATGCACACTGCCCACTACCCACTGCGCCACTTATAGGCAGATGCTACATCATCAATATATATTGACGAAATCCGTGGATCGCGATTCATATTGACAGTGTAGCATCGAGTATTGATGGATCGCGATCCTGGATCGCGAATTTTTAGAAATTTTGCGATCCGCGATCCGGATCGCAATATTGACAATATGGATTGACTGTGTAGCATGAAAATTTTGCGATCCATCAAAATGCATGTATTTTTAGAAATTTTGAAATCCGCGATCCGGATCGCAATATTGACAATACGGATTGACTGTATAGCATGCAAATTTTGCGATCCATGAAAATGCATGTCTTTTTAGAAATTTTGAAATCTGTGATCTGGATCGCAATATTGCAATAAACGAATTGAAAGTGAAAGTGGGAGAAGGACGGAAGTAAAATATTTTGAATCTCAGAGCGAGAAAAATATCCCAATATTCATATTGAACGTGTAGCACCAGTTTGCGATCCATCAAACCATCAATATGAATCGCGATTCAAATATCGCGATTCATATTGACAGTCTAGCATATGCCATACAAGCGTAACATATTTTTGCCTTAGTGGGCATGTATAAGGAGAGCACTGCCAGAATTTCGCTGTGGTGATTTTAATAGTGGCGTTTAAAATTGTATGATTTTATTGAACTAAAAATTTTACAGCAAATTATGCATTGAGGCTCATAAAAAGGCTTCAAATAAAAAAAATATTTCAATTCCCATTGAACTTTGAATTCTAAGTCGGTAATTTTGTTGTCGCATACCTGTGGCTCCTTTGCGCGATGGATACACACAGCATGGAATTCAAGCGCAGACTAATTAGTTGTAGGCGTCGCAATGCTTTATCTTTATCTTTATCTTTATCTTTATCTTTATCTTTATCTTTATCTTTATCTTTATCTTTATCTTTATCTTTATCTTTATCTTTATCTTTATCTTTATCTTTATCTTTATCTTTATCTTTATCTTTATCTTTATCTTTATCTTTATCTTTATCTTTATCTTTATCTTTATCTTTATCTTTATCTTTATCTTTATCTTTATCTTTATCTTTATCTTTATCTTTATCTTTATCTTTATCTTTATCTTTATCTTTATCTTTATCTTTATCTTTATCTTTATCTTTATCTTTATCTTTATCTTTATCTTTATCTTTATCTTTATCTTTATCTTTATCTTTATCTTTATCTTTATCTTTATCTTTATCTTTATCTTTATCTTTATCTTTATCTTTATCTTTATCTTTATCTTTATCTTTATCTTTATCTTTATCTTTATCTTTATCTTTATCTTTATCTTTATCTTTATCTTTATCTTTATCTTTATCTTTATCTTTATCTTTATCTTTATCTTTATCTTTATCTTTATCTTTATCTTTATCTTTATCTTTATCTTTATCTTTATCTTTATCTTTATCTTTATCTTTATCTTTATCTTTATCTTTATCTTTATCTTTATCTTTATCTTTATCTTTATCTTTATCTTTATCTTTATCTTTATCTTTATCTTTATCTTTATCTTTATCTTTATCTTTATCTTTATCTTTATCTTTATCTTTATCTTTATCTTTATCTTTATCTTTATCTTTATCTTTATCTTTATCTTTATCTTTATCTTTATCTTTATCTTTATCTTTATCTTTATCTTTATCTTTATCTTTATCTTTATCTTTATCTTTATCTTTATCTTTATCTTTATCTTTATCTTTATCTTTATCTTTATCTTTATCTTTATCTTTATCTTTATCTTTATCTTTATCTTTATCTTTATCTTTATCTTTATCTTTATCTTTATCTTTATCTTTATCTTTATCTTTATCTTTATCTTTATCTTTATCTTTATCTTTATCTTTATCTTTATCTTTATCTTTATCTTTATCTTTATCTTTATCTTTATCTTTATCTTTATCTTTATCTTTATCTTTATCTTTATCTTTATCTTTATCTTTATCTTTATCTTTATCTTTATCTTTATCTTTATCTTTATCTTTATCTTTATCTTTATCTTTATCTTTATCTTTATCTTTATCTTTATCTTTATCTTTATCTTTATCTTTATCTTTATCTTTATCTTTATCTTTATCTTTATCTTTATCTTTATCTTTATCTTTATCTTTATCTTTATCTTTATCTTTATCTTTATCTTTATCTTTATCTTTATCTTTATCTTTATCTTTATCTTTATCTTTATCTTTATCTTTATCTTTATCTTTATCTTTATCTTTATCTTTATCTTTATCTTTATCTTTATCTTTATCTTTATCTTTATCTTTATCTTTATCTTTATCTTTATCTTTATCTTTATCTTTATCTTTATCTTTATCTTTATCTTTATCTTTATCTTTATCTTTATCTTTATCTTTATCTTTATCTTTATCTTTATCTTTATCTTTATCTTTATCTTTATCTTTATCTTTATCTTTATCTTTATCTTTATCTTTATCTTTATCTTTATCTTTATCTTTATCTTTATCTTTATCTTTATCTTTATCTTTATCTTTATCTTTATCTTTATCTTTATCTTTATCTTTATCTTTATCTTTATCTTTATCTTTATCTTTATCTTTATCTTTATCTTTATCTTTATCTTTATCTTTATCTTTATCTTTATCTTTATCTTTATCTTTATCTTTATCTTTATCTTTATCTTTATCTTTATCTTTATCTTTATCTTTATCTTTATCTTTATCTTTATCTTTATCTTTATCTTTATCTTTATCTTTATCTTTATCTTTATCTTTATCTTTATCTTTATCTTTATCTTTATCTTTATCTTTATCTTTATCTTTATCTTTATCTTTATCTTTATCTTTATCTTTATCTTTATCTTTATCTTTATCTTTATCTTTATCTTTATCTTTATCTTTATCTTTATCTTTATCTTTATCTTTATCTTTATCTTTATCTTTATCTTTATCTTTATCTTTATCTTTATCTTTATCTTTATCTTTATCTTTATCTTTATCTTTATCTTTATCTTTATCTTTATCTTTATCTTTATCTTTATCTTTATCTTTATCTTTATCTTTATCTTTATCTTTATCTTTATCTTTATCTTTATCTTTATCTTTATCTTTATCTTTATCTTTATCTTTATCTTTATCTTTATCTTTATCTTTATCTTTATCTTTATCTTTATCTTTATCTTTATCTTTATCTTTATCTTTATCTTTATCTTTATCTTTATCTTTATCTTTATCTTTATCTTTATCTTTATCTTTATCTTTATCTTTATCTTTATCTTTATCTTTATCTTTATCTTTATCTTTATCTTTATCTTTATCTTTATCTTTATCTTTATCTTTATCTTTATCTTTATCTTTATCTTTATCTTTATCTTTATCTTTATCTTTATCTTTATCTTTATCTTTATCTTTATCTTTATCTTTATCTTTATCTTTATCTTTATCTTTATCTTTATCTTTATCTTTATCTTTATCTTTATCTTTATCTTTATCTTTATCTTTATCTTTATCTTTATCTTTATCTTTATCTTTATCTTTATCTTTATCTTTATCTTTATCTTTATCTTTATCTTTATCTTTATCTTTATCTTTATCTTTATCTTTATCTTTATCTTTATCTTTATCTTTATCTTTATCTTTATCTTTATCTTTATCTTTATCTTTATCTTTATCTTTATCTTTATCTTTATCTTTATCTTTATCTTTATCTTTATCTTTATCTTTATCTTTATCTTTATCTTTATCTTTATCTTTATCTTTATCTTTATCTTTATCTTTATCTTTATCTTTATCTTTATCTTTATCTTTATCTTTATCTTTATCTTTATCTTTATCTTTATCTTTATCTTTATCTTTATCTTTATCTTTATCTTTATCTTTATCTTTATCTTTATCTTTATCTTTATCTTTATCTTTATCTTTATCTTTATCTTTATCTTTATCTTTATCTTTATCTTTATCTTTATCTTTATCTTTATCTTTATCTTTATCTTTATCTTTATCTTTATCTTTATCTTTATCTTTATCTTTATCTTTATCTTTATCTTTATCTTTATCTTTATCTTTATCTTTATCTTTATCTTTATCTTTATCTTTATCTTTATCTTTATCTTTATCTTTATCTTTATCTTTATCTTTATCTTTATCTTTATCTTTATCTTTATCTTTATCTTTATCTTTATCTTTATCTTTATCTTTATCTTTATCTTTATCTTTATCTTTATCTTTATCTTTATCTTTATCTTTATCTTTATCTTTATCTTTATCTTTATCTTTATCTTTATCTTTATCTTTATCTTTATCTTTATCTTTATCTTTATCTTTATCTTTATCTTTATCTTTATCTTTATCTTTATCTTTATCTTTATCTTTATCTTTATCTTTATCTTTATCTTTATCTTTATCTTTATCTTTATCTTTATCTTTATCTTTATCTTTATCTTTATCTTTATCTTTATCTTTATCTTTATCTTTATCTTTATCTTTATCTTTATCTTTATCTTTATCTTTATCTTTATCTTTATCTTTATCTTTATCTTTATCTTTATCTTTATCTTTATCTTTATCTTTATCTTTATCTTTATCTTTATCTTTATCTTTATCTTTATCTTTATCTTTATCTTTATCTTTATCTTTATCTTTATCTTTATCTTTATCTTTATCTTTATCTTTATCTTTATCTTTATCTTTATCTTTATCTTTATCTTTATCTTTATCTTTATCTTTATCTTTATCTTTATCTTTATCTTTATCTTTATCTTTATCTTTATCTTTATCTTTATCTTTATCTTTATCTTTATCTTTATCTTTATCTTTATCTTTATCTTTATCTTTATCTTTATCTTTATCTTTATCTTTATCTTTATCTTTATCTTTATCTTTATCTTTATCTTTATCTTTATCTTTATCTTTATCTTTATCTTTATCTTTATCTTTATCTTTATCTTTATCTTTATCTTTATCTTTATCTTTATCTTTATCTTTATCTTTATCTTTATCTTTATCTTTATCTTTATCTTTATCTTTATCTTTATCTTTATCTTTATCTTTATCTTTATCTTTATCTTTATCTTTATCTTTATCTTTATCTTTATCTTTATCTTTATCTTTATCTTTATCTTTATCTTTATCTTTATCTTTATCTTTATCTTTATCTTTATCTTTATCTTTATCTTTATCTTTATCTTTATCTTTATCTTTATCTTTATCTTTATCTTTATCTTTATCTTTATCTTTATCTTTATCTTTATCTTTATCTTTATCTTTATCTTTATCTTTATCTTTATCTTTATCTTTATCTTTATCTTTATCTTTATCTTTATCTTTATCTTTATCTTTATCTTTATCTTTATCTTTATCTTTATCTTTATCTTTATCTTTATCTTTATCTTTATCTTTATCTTTATCTTTATCTTTATCTTTATCTTTATCTTTATCTTTATCTTTATCTTTATCTTTATCTTTATCTTTATCTTTATCTTTATCTTTATCTTTATCTTTATCTTTATCTTTATCTTTATCTTTATCTTTATCTTTATCTTTATCTTTATCTTTATCTTTATCTTTATCTTTATCTTTATCTTTATCTTTATCTTTATCTTTATCTTTATCTTTATCTTTATCTTTATCTTTATCTTTATCTTTATCTTTATCTTTATCTTTATCTTTATCTTTATCTTTATCTTTATCTTTATCTTTATCTTTATCTTTATCTTTATCTTTATCTTTATCTTTATCTTTATCTTTATCTTTATCTTTATCTTTATCTTTATCTTTATCTTTATCTTTATCTTTATCTTTATCTTTATCTTTATCTTTATCTTTATCTTTATCTTTATCTTTATCTTTATCTTTATCTTTATCTTTATCTTTATCTTTATCTTTATCTTTATCTTTATCTTTATCTTTATCTTTATCTTTATCTTTATCTTTATCTTTATCTTTATCTTTATCTTTATCTTTATCTTTATCTTTATCTTTATCTTTATCTTTATCTTTATCTTTATCTTTATCTTTATCTTTATCTTTATCTTTATCTTTATCTTTATCTTTATCTTTATCTTTATCTTTATCTTTATCTTTATCTTTATCTTTATCTTTATCTTTATCTTTATCTTTATCTTTATCTTTATCTTTATCTTTATCTTTATCTTTATCTTTATCTTTATCTTTATCTTTATCTTTATCTTTATCTTTATCTTTATCTTTATCTTTATCTTTATCTTTATCTTTATCTTTATCTTTATCTTTATCTTTATCTTTATCTTTATCTTTATCTTTATCTTTATCTTTATCTTTATCTTTATCTTTATCTTTATCTTTATCTTTATCTTTATCTTTATCTTTATCTTTATCTTTATCTTTATCTTTATCTTTATCTTTATCTTTATCTTTATCTTTATCTTTATCTTTATCTTTATCTTTATCTTTATCTTTATCTTTATCTTTATCTTTATCTTTATCTTTATCTTTATCTTTATCTTTATCTTTATCTTTATCTTTATCTTTATCTTTATCTTTATCTTTATCTTTATCTTTATCTTTATCTTTATCTTTATCTTTATCTTTATCTTTATCTTTATCTTTATCTTTATCTTTATCTTTATCTTTATCTTTATCTTTATCTTTATCTTTATCTTTATCTTTATCTTTATCTTTATCTTTATCTTTATCTTTATCTTTATCTTTATCTTTATCTTTATCTTTATCTTTATCTTTATCTTTATCTTTATCTTTATCTTTATCTTTATCTTTATCTTTATCTTTATCTTTATCTTTATCTTTATCTTTATCTTTATCTTTATCTTTATCTTTATCTTTATCTTTATCTTTATCTTTATCTTTATCTTTATCTTTATCTTTATCTTTATCTTTATCTTTATCTTTATCTTTATCTTTATCTTTATCTTTATCTTTATCTTTATCTTTATCTTTATCTTTATCTTTATCTTTATCTTTATCTTTATCTTTATCTTTATCTTTATCTTTATCTTTATCTTTATCTTTATCTTTATCTTTATCTTTATCTTTATCTTTATCTTTATCTTTATCTTTATCTTTATCTTTATCTTTATCTTTATCTTTATCTTTATCTTTATCTTTATCTTTATCTTTATCTTTATCTTTATCTTTATCTTTATCTTTATCTTTATCTTTATCTTTATCTTTATCTTTATCTTTATCTTTATCTTTATCTTTATCTTTATCTTTATCTTTATCTTTATCTTTATCTTTATCTTTATCTTTATCTTTATCTTTATCTTTATCTTTATCTTTATCTTTATCTTTATCTTTATCTTTATCTTTATCTTTATCTTTATCTTTATCTTTATCTTTATCTTTATCTTTATCTTTATCTTTATCTTTATCTTTATCTTTATCTTTATCTTTATCTTTATCTTTATCTTTATCTTTATCTTTATCTTTATCTTTATCTTTATCTTTATCTTTATCTTTATCTTTATCTTTATCTTTATCTTTATCTTTATCTTTATCTTTATCTTTATCTTTATCTTTATCTTTATCTTTATCTTTATCTTTATCTTTATCTTTATCTTTATCTTTATCTTTATCTTTATCTTTATCTTTATCTTTATCTTTATCTTTATCTTTATCTTTATCTTTATCTTTATCTTTATCTTTATCTTTATCTTTATCTTTATCTTTATCTTTATCTTTATCTTTATCTTTATCTTTATCTTTATCTTTATCTTTATCTTTATCTTTATCTTTATCTTTATCTTT
This sequence comes from Urophora cardui, assembly GCA_960531455.1. Taxonomy (NCBI): domain Eukaryota; kingdom Metazoa; phylum Arthropoda; class Insecta; order Diptera; family Tephritidae; genus Urophora; species Urophora cardui. Next base: position 86,889,091 of record OY482673.1, on the reverse strand, counting down.
ATCTTTATCTTTATCTTTATCTTTATCTTTATCTTTATCTTTATCTTTATCTTTATCTTTATCTTTATCTTTATCTTTATCTTTATCTTTATCTTTATCTTTATCTTTATCTTTATCTTTATCTTTATCTTTATCTTTATCTTTATCTTTATCTTTATCTTTATCTTTATCTTTATCTTTATCTTTATCTTTATCTTTATCTTTATCTTTATCTTTATCTTTATCTTTATCTTTATCTTTATCTTTATCTTTATCTTTATCTTTATCTTTATCTTTATCTTTATCTTTATCTTTATCTTTATCTTTATCTTTATCTTTATCTTTATCTTTATCTTTATCTTTATCTTTATCTTTATCTTTATCTTTATCTTTATCTTTATCTTTATCTTTATCTTTATCTTTATCTTTATCTTTATCTTTATCTTTATCTTTATCTTTATCTTTATCTTTATCTTTATCTTTATCTTTATCTTTATCTTTATCTTTATCTTTATCTTTATCTTTATCTTTATCTTTATCTTTATCTTTATCTTTATCTTTATCTTTATCTTTATCTTTATCTTTATCTTTATCTTTATCTTTATCTTTATCTTTATCTTTATCTTTATCTTTATCTTTATCTTTATCTTTATCTTTATCTTTATCTTTATCTTTATCTTTATCTTTATCTTTATCTTTATCTTTATCTTTATCTTTATCTTTATCTTTATCTTTATCTTTATCTTTATCTTTATCTTTATCTTTATCTTTATCTTTATCTTTATCTTTATCTTTATCTTTATCTTTATCTTTATCTTTATCTTTATCTTTATCTTTATCTTTATCTTTATCTTTATCTTTATCTTTATCTTTATCTTTATCTTTATCTTTATCTTTATCTTTATCTTTATCTTTATCTTTATCTTTATCTTTATCTTTATCTTTATCTTTATCTTTATCTTTATCTTTATCTTTATCTTTATCTTTATCTTTATCTTTATCTTTATCTTTATCTTTATCTTTATCTTTATCTTTATCTTTATCTTTATCTTTATCTTTATCTTTATCTTTATCTTTATCTTTATCTTTATCTTTATCTTTATCTTTATCTTTATCTTTATCTTTATCTTTATCTTTATCTTTATCTTTATCTTTATCTTTATCTTTATCTTTATCTTTATCTTTATCTTTATCTTTATCTTTATCTTTATCTTTATCTTTATCTTTATCTTTATCTTTATCTTTATCTTTATCTTTATCTTTATCTTTATCTTTATCTTTATCTTTATCTTTATCTTTATCTTTATCTTTATCTTTATCTTTATCTTTATCTTTATCTTTATCTTTATCTTTATCTTTATCTTTATCTTTATCTTTATCTTTATCTTTATCTTTATCTTTATCTTTATCTTTATCTTTATCTTTATCTTTATCTTTATCTTTATCTTTATCTTTATCTTTATCTTTATCTTTATCTTTATCTTTATCTTTATCTTTATCTTTATCTTTATCTTTATCTTTATCTTTATCTTTATCTTTATCTTTATCTTTATCTTTATCTTTATCTTTATCTTTATCTTTATCTTTATCTTTATCTTTATCTTTATCTTTATCTTTATCTTTATCTTTATCTTTATCTTTATCTTTATCTTTATCTTTATCTTTATCTTTATCTTTATCTTTATCTTTATCTTTATCTTTATCTTTATCTTTATCTTTATCTTTATCTTTATCTTTATCTTTATCTTTATCTTTATCTTTATCTTTATCTTTATCTTTATCTTTATCTTTATCTTTATCTTTATCTTTATCTTTATCTTTATCTTTATCTTTATCTTTATCTTTATCTTTATCTTTATCTTTATCTTTATCTTTATCTTTATCTTTATCTTTATCTTTATCTTTATCTTTATCTTTATCTTTATCTTTATCTTTATCTTTATCTTTATCTTTATCTTTATCTTTATCTTTATCTTTATCTTTATCTTTATCTTTATCTTTATCTTTATCTTTATCTTTATCTTTATCTTTATCTTTATCTTTATCTTTATCTTTATCTTTATCTTTATCTTTATCTTTATCTTTATCTTTATCTTTATCTTTATCTTTATCTTTATCTTTATCTTTATCTTTATCTTTATCTTTATCTTTATCTTTATCTTTATCTTTATCTTTATCTTTATCTTTATCTTTATCTTTATCTTTATCTTTATCTTTATCTTTATCTTTATCTTTATCTTTATCTTTATCTTTATCTTTATCTTTATCTTTATCTTTATCTTTATCTTTATCTTTATCTTTATCTTTATCTTTATCTTTATCTTTATCTTTATCTTTATCTTTATCTTTATCTTTATCTTTATCTTTATCTTTATCTTTATCTTTATCTTTATCTTTATCTTTATCTTTATCTTTATCTTTATCTTTATCTTTATCTTTATCTTTATCTTTATCTTTATCTTTATCTTTATCTTTATCTTTATCTTTATCTTTATCTTTATCTTTATCTTTATCTTTATCTTTATCTTTATCTTTATCTTTATCTTTATCTTTATCTTTATCTTTATCTTTATCTTTATCTTTATCTTTATCTTTATCTTTATCTTTATCTTTATCTTTATCTTTATCTTTATCTTTATCTTTATCTTTATCTTTATCTTTATCTTTATCTTTATCTTTATCTTTATCTTTATCTTTATCTTTATCTTTATCTTTATCTTTATCTTTATCTTTATCTTTATCTTTATCTTTATCTTTATCTTTATCTTTATCTTTATCTTTATCTTTATCTTTATCTTTATCTTTATCTTTATCTTTATCTTTATCTTTATCTTTATCTTTATCTTTATCTTTATCTTTATCTTTATCTTTATCTTTATCTTTATCTTTATCTTTATCTTTATCTTTATCTTTATCTTTATCTTTATCTTTATCTTTATCTTTATCTTTATCTTTATCTTTATCTTTATCTTTATCTTTATCTTTATCTTTATCTTTATCTTTATCTTTATCTTTATCTTTATCTTTATCTTTATCTTTATCTTTATCTTTATCTTTATCTTTATCTTTATCTTTATCTTTATCTTTATCTTTATCTTTATCTTTATCTTTATCTTTATCTTTATCTTTATCTTTATCTTTATCTTTATCTTTATCTTTATCTTTATCTTTATCTTTATCTTTATCTTTATCTTTATCTTTATCTTTATCTTTATCTTTATCTTTATCTTTATCTTTATCTTTATCTTTATCTTTATCTTTATCTTTATCTTTATCTTTATCTTTATCTTTATCTTTATCTTTATCTTTATCTTTATCTTTATCTTTATCTTTATCTTTATCTTTATCTTTATCTTTATCTTTATCTTTATCTTTATCTTTATCTTTATCTTTATCTTTATCTTTATCTTTATCTTTATCTTTATCTTTATCTTTATCTTTATCTTTATCTTTATCTTTATCTTTATCTTTATCTTTATCTTTATCTTTATCTTTATCTTTATCTTTATCTTTATCTTTATCTTTATCTTTATCTTTATCTTTATCTTTATCTTTATCTTTATCTTTATCTTTATCTTTATCTTTATCTTTATCTTTATCTTTATCTTTATCTTTATCTTTATCTTTATCTTTATCTTTATCTTTATCTTTATCTTTATCTTTATCTTTATCTTTATCTTTATCTTTATCTTTATCTTTATCTTTATCTTTATCTTTATCTTTATCTTTATCTTTATCTTTATCTTTATCTTTATCTTTATCTTTATCTTTATCTTTATCTTTATCTTTATCTTTATCTTTATCTTTATCTTTATCTTTATCTTTATCTTTATCTTTATCTTTATCTTTATCTTTATCTTTATCTTTATCTTTATCTTTATCTTTATCTTTATCTTTATCTTTATCTTTATCTTTATCTTTATCTTTATCTTTATCTTTATCTTTATCTTTATCTTTATCTTTATCTTTATCTTTATCTTTATCTTTATCTTTATCTTTATCTTTATCTTTATCTTTATCTTTATCTTTATCTTTATCTTTATCTTTATCTTTATCTTTATCTTTATCTTTATCTTTATCTTTATCTTTATCTTTATCTTTATCTTTATCTTTATCTTTATCTTTATCTTTATCTTTATCTTTATCTTTATCTTTATCTTTATCTTTATCTTTATCTTTATCTTTATCTTTATCTTTATCTTTATCTTTATCTTTATCTTTATCTTTATCTTTATCTTTATCTTTATCTTTATCTTTATCTTTATCTTTATCTTTATCTTTATCTTTATCTTTATCTTTATCTTTATCTTTATCTTTATCTTTATCTTTATCTTTATCTTTATCTTTATCTTTATCTTTATCTTTATCTTTATCTTTATCTTTATCTTTATCTTTATCTTTATCTTTATCTTTATCTTTATCTTTATCTTTATCTTTATCTTTATCTTTATCTTTATCTTTATCTTTATCTTTATCTTTATCTTTATCTTTATCTTTATCTTTATCTTTATCTTTATCTTTATCTTTATCTTTATCTTTATCTTTATCTTTATCTTTATCTTTATCTTTATCTTTATCTTTATCTTTATCTTTATCTTTATCTTTATCTTTATCTTTATCTTTATCTTTATCTTTATCTTTATCTTTATCTTTATCTTTATCTTTATCTTTATCTTTATCTTTATCTTTATCTTTATCTTTATCTTTATCTTTATCTTTATCTTTATCTTTATCTTTATCTTTATCTTTATCTTTATCTTTATCTTTATCTTTATCTTTATCTTTATCTTTATCTTTATCTTTATCTTTATCTTTATCTTTATCTTTATCTTTATCTTTATCTTTATCTTTATCTTTATCTTTATCTTTATCTTTATCTTTATCTTTATCTTTATCTTTATCTTTATCTTTATCTTTATCTTTATCTTTATCTTTATCTTTATCTTTATCTTTATCTTTATCTTTATCTTTATCTTTATCTTTATCTTTATCTTTATCTTTATCTTTATCTTTATCTTTATCTTTATCTTTATCTTTATCTTTATCTTTATCTTTATCTTTATCTTTATCTTTATCTTTATCTTTATCTTTATCTTTATCTTTATCTTTATCTTTATCTTTATCTTTATCTTTATCTTTATCTTTATCTTTATCTTTATCTTTATCTTTATCTTTATCTTTATCTTTATCTTTATCTTTATCTTTATCTTTATCTTTATCTTTATCTTTATCTTTATCTTTATCTTTATCTTTATCTTTATCTTTATCTTTATCTTTATCTTTATCTTTATCTTTATCTTTATCTTTATCTTTATCTTTATCTTTATCTTTATCTTTATCTTTATCTTTATCTTTATCTTTATCTTTATCTTTATCTTTATCTTTATCTTTATCTTTATCTTTATCTTTATCTTTATCTTTATCTTTATCTTTATCTTTATCTTTATCTTTATCTTTATCTTTATCTTTATCTTTATCTTTATCTTTATCTTTATCTTTATCTTTATCTTTATCTTTATCTTTATCTTTATCTTTATCTTTATCTTTATCTTTATCTTTATCTTTATCTTTATCTTTATCTTTATCTTTATCTTTATCTTTATCTTTATCTTTATCTTTATCTTTATCTTTATCTTTATCTTTATCTTTATCTTTATCTTTATCTTTATCTTTATCTTTATCTTTATCTTTATCTTTATCTTTATCTTTATCTTTATCTTTATCTTTATCTTTATCTTTATCTTTATCTTTATCTTTATCTTTATCTTTATCTTTATCTTTATCTTTATCTTTATCTTTATCTTTATCTTTATCTTTATCTTTATCTTTATCTTTATCTTTATCTTTATCTTTATCTTTATCTTTATCTTTATCTTTATCTTTATCTTTATCTTTATCTTTATCTTTATCTTTATCTTTATCTTTATCTTTATCTTTATCTTTATCTTTATCTTTATCTTTATCTTTATCTTTATCTTTATCTTTATCTTTATCTTTATCTTTATCTTTATCTTTATCTTTATCTTTATCTTTATCTTTATCTTTATCTTTATCTTTATCTTTATCTTTATCTTTATCTTTATCTTTATCTTTATCTTTATCTTTATCTTTATCTTTATCTTTATCTTTATCTTTATCTTTATCTTTATCTTTATCTTTATCTTTATCTTTATCTTTATCTTTATCTTTATCTTTATCTTTATCTTTATCTTTATCTTTATCTTTATCTTTATCTTTATCTTTATCTTTATCTTTATCTTTATCTTTATCTTTATCTTTATCTTTATCTTTATCTTTATCTTTATCTTTATCTTTATCTTTATCTTTATCTTTATCTTTATCTTTATCTTTATCTTTATCTTTATCTTTATCTTTATCTTTATCTTTATCTTTATCTTTATCTTTATCTTTATCTTTATCTTTATCTTTATCTTTATCTTTATCTTTATCTTTATCTTTATCTTTATCTTTATCTTTATCTTTATCTTTATCTTTATCTTTATCTTTATCTTTATCTTTATCTTTATCTTTATCTTTATCTTTATCTTTATCTTTATCTTTATCTTTATCTTTATCTTTATCTTTATCTTTATCTTTATCTTTATCTTTATCTTTATCTTTATCTTTATCTTTATCTTTATCTTTATCTTTATCTTTATCTTTATCTTTATCTTTATCTTTATCTTTATCTTTATCTTTATCTTTATCTTTATCTTTATCTTTATCTTTATCTTTATCTTTATCTTTATCTTTATCTTTATCTTTATCTTTATCTTTATCTTTATCTTTATCTTTATCTTTATCTTTATCTTTATCTTTATCTTTATCTTTATCTTTATCTTTATCTTTATCTTTATCTTTATCTTTATCTTTATCTTTATCTTTATCTTTATCTTTATCTTTATCTTTATCTTTATCTTTATCTTTATCTTTATCTTTATCTTTATCTTTATCTTTATCTTTATCTTTATCTTTATCTTTATCTTTATCTTTATCTTTATCTTTATCTTTATCTTTATCTTTATCTTTATCTTTATCTTTATCTTTATCTTTATCTTTATCTTTATCTTTATCTTTATCTTTATCTTTATCTTTATCTTTATCTTTATCTTTATCTTTATCTTTATCTTTATCTTTATCTTTATCTTTATCTTTATCTTTATCTTTATCTTTATCTTTATCTTTATCTTTATCTTTATCTTTATCTTTATCTTTATCTTTATCTTTATCTTTATCTTTATCTTTATCTTTATCTTTATCTTTATCTTTATCTTTATCTTTATCTTTATCTTTATCTTTATCTTTATCTTTATCTTTATCTTTATCTTTATCTTTATCTTTATCTTTATCTTTATCTTTATCTTTATCTTTATCTTTATCTTTATCTTTATCTTTATCTTTATCTTTATCTTTATCTTTATCTTTATCTTTATCTTTATCTTTATCTTTATCTTTATCTTTATCTTTATCTTTATCTTTATCTTTATCTTTATCTTTATCTTTATCTTTATCTTTATCTTTATCTTTATCTTTATCTTTATCTTTATCTTTATCTTTATCTTTATCTTTATCTTTATCTTTATCTTTATCTTTATCTTTATCTTTATCTTTATCTTTATCTTTATCTTTATCTTTATCTTTATCTTTATCTTTATCTTTATCTTTATCTTTATCTTTATCTTTATCTTTATCTTTATCTTTATCTTTATCTTTATCTTTATCTTTATCTTTATCTTTATCTTTATCTTTATCTTTATCTTTATCTTTATCTTTATCTTTATCTTTATCTTTATCTTTATCTTTATCTTTATCTTTATCTTTATCTTTATCTTTATCTTTATCTTTATCTTTATCTTTATCTTTATCTTTATCTTTATCTTTATCTTTATGAAAATAGTCAATTTTAAAAGGAAAAATGTAAGTTGTGTGGCAACCTTATTCTTATATTCATACTTACGATTATGGGTTAAAGTCCAAAAGTTGGGAAAAAGCATGTAGTATCTGAAGATTAGTAGGAAAAACAAAAAGGAGCACACCTCGAATTGGGAGAGAAGCTCGGCCATAAAACTCGTCAGAGTTATAATAGCGCCATTGTATTATTATATATCTGAAGATCACACCATCCGCCATGTTATATTATGTGTGGATTTTATGTTATGTCTGTTCCCGTACTGTGCAATTTAAGATAATTATTACTTTGTTACCCTTCTGTACCAATATAAATTTAGTTGACTAAGGGCCTTTTCACATTACTCGGTACGACATCGGATCGAACCACGGTCCGAGCAAAACACCAAAATAATATTTCTAATTAGTAAAAATCCAATTATTGGGGTTTTCAAGAGCAGCGGTCACCTCTTGGTAGTGGGTGGCATACCCTCCGAGAGTATTTCTGCCATGAAAAAGCTTCTCACAAAAAATGCATTCGCCGTTCGGAGCAGGCATAAAACTGTAGGTCCACCCAATTAGTGGGAAAAACAAAAAGGAGCACATCTCGAATTGGGTGAGAAGCTCGGCCATAAAACTCGTCAGAGTTATAATAGCGCCATTGTATTATCATATATATTATTTCTAATTGGTGTTTTATAAATATCCCTTTTTCTGCTCACATAATTTACCAAAATTAATAAGTAGGGCATCGTTTTAAAGGTATTAATTAGCTATGCATGCGAAATGGTGTTTTATTAGGCGTGGTCCTTTTTTTTAATAGTTTCTTTGCAAAAATAAAATGTTTAAATTTAAAGTAAAAGATTTGCGCCTAAAACTATGCCTTCAGAATTATTTTATTCTAACAAGAGTGCAGAGTTAGATACAAATGTAGATGTCGCTCCAGTTGAGAAGTCGTGTATATTTTAAAACACTTTTATAAGCTTCAGCTGTATGTTTGTATGTAAACATTACACGTGTGTATACATACCTACGATCAGGATTAAAAACAATTGATTGAACCATGTCCGTTCGTTCGGCCGGACCACTCTAACTTTCGCAAAAAGTGATGTGAAGTGAGTGATGAAATTTCATATATGCAATGACGTTATGCTGTTATGAAGAAATATGACGAAATTTTGAAAAATGAGCCAAGAGGGGCAAATTTTCAAAGATTTGTAAGTAAAACAGGAACTGTAGCAGATAAATCGATTAAGCTTGGGCCACTGATTTGCTTGCCAATCGACTGGCGCCACGTATGTTTTATTACTTTTTGCGCAAGAGGCGCACGGGTCCAGCTAGTTATATTATAATGTGTGTTAATAATCCACTGATGCACACTGCCCACTACCCACTGCGCCACTTATACAAGCGTAACATATTTTTGCCTTAGTGGGCATGTATAAGGAGAGCACTGCCAGAATTTCGCTGTGGTGATTTTAATAGTGGCGTTTAAAATTGTATGATTTTATTGAACTAAAAATTTTACAGCAAATTATGCATTGAGGCTCATAAAAAGGCTTCAAATAAAAAAAATATTTCAATTCCCATTGAACTTTGAATTCTAAGTCGGTAATTTTGTTGTCGCATACCTGTGGCTCCTTTGCGCGATGGATACACACAGCATGGAATTCAAGCGCAGACTAATTAGTTGTAGGCGTCGCAATGCTTTATCTTTATCTTTATCTTTATCTTTATCTTTATCTTTATCTTTATCTTTATCTTTATCTTTATCTTTATCTTTATCTTTATCTTTATCTTTATCTTTATCTTTATCTTTATCTTTATCTTTATCTTTATCTTTATCTTTATCTTTATCTTTATCTTTATCTTTATCTTTATCTTTATCTTTATCTTTATCTTTATCTTTATCTTTATCTTTATCTTTATCTTTATCTTTATCTTTATCTTTATCTTTATCTTTATCTTTATCTTTATCTTTATCTTTATCTTTATCTTTATCTTTATCTTTATCTTTATCTTTATCTTTATCTTTATCTTTATCTTTATCTTTATCTTTATCTTTATCTTTATCTTTATCTTTATCTTTATCTTTATCTTTATCTTTATCTTTATCTTTATCTTTATCTTTATCTTTATCTTTATCTTTATCTTTATCTTTATCTTTATCTTTATCTTTATCTTTATCTTTATCTTTATCTTTATCTTTATCTTTATCTTTATCTTTATCTTTATCTTTATCTTTATCTTTATCTTTATCTTTATCTTTATCTTTATCTTTATCTTTATCTTTATCTTTATCTTTATCTTTATCTTTATCTTTATCTTTATCTTTATCTTTATCTTTATCTTTATCTTTATCTTTATCTTTATCTTTATCTTTATCTTTATCTTTATCTTTATCTTTATCTTTATCTTTATCTTTATCTTTATCTTTATCTTTATCTTTATCTTTATCTTTATCTTTATCTTTATCTTTATCTTTATCTTTATCTTTATCTTTATCTTTATCTTTATCTTTATCTTTATCTTTATCTTTATCTTTATCTTTATCTTTATCTTTATCTTTATCTTTATCTTTATCTTTATCTTTATCTTTATCTTTATCTTTATCTTTATCTTTATCTTTATCTTTATCTTTATCTTTATCTTTATCTTTATCTTTATCTTTATCTTTATCTTTATCTTTATCTTTATCTTTATCTTTATCTTTATCTTTATCTTTATCTTTATCTTTATCTTTATCTTTATCTTTATCTTTATCTTTATCTTTATCTTTATCTTTATCTTTATCTTTATCTTTATCTTTATCTTTATCTTTATCTTTATCTTTATCTTTATCTTTATCTTTATCTTTATCTTTATCTTTATCTTTATCTTTATCTTTATCTTTATCTTTATCTTTATCTTTATCTTTATCTTTATCTTTATCTTTATCTTTATCTTTATCTTTATCTTTATCTTTATCTTTATCTTTATCTTTATCTTTATCTTTATCTTTATCTTTATCTTTATCTTTATCTTTATCTTTATCTTTATCTTTATCTTTATCTTTATCTTTATCTTTATCTTTATCTTTATCTTTATCTTTATCTTTATCTTTATCTTTATCTTTATCTTTATCTTTATCTTTATCTTTATCTTTATCTTTATCTTTATCTTTATCTTTATCTTTATCTTTATCTTTATCTTTATCTTTATCTTTATCTTTATCTTTATCTTTATCTTTATCTTTATCTTTATCTTTATCTTTATCTTTATCTTTATCTTTATCTTTATCTTTATCTTTATCTTTATCTTTATCTTTATCTTTATCTTTATCTTTATCTTTATCTTTATCTTTATCTTTATCTTTATCTTTATCTTTATCTTTATCTTTATCTTTATCTTTATCTTTATCTTTATCTTTATCTTTATCTTTATCTTTATCTTTATCTTTATCTTTATCTTTATCTTTATCTTTATCTTTATCTTTATCTTTATCTTTATCTTTATCTTTATCTTTATCTTTATCTTTATCTTTATCTTTATCTTTATCTTTATCTTTATCTTTATCTTTATCTTTATCTTTATCTTTATCTTTATCTTTATCTTTATCTTTATCTTTATCTTTATCTTTATCTTTATCTTTATCTTTATCTTTATCTTTATCTTTATCTTTATCTTTATCTTTATCTTTATCTTTATCTTTATCTTTATCTTTATCTTTATCTTTATCTTTATCTTTATCTTTATCTTTATCTTTATCTTTATCTTTATCTTTATCTTTATCTTTATCTTTATCTTTATCTTTATCTTTATCTTTATCTTTATCTTTATCTTTATCTTTATCTTTATCTTTATCTTTATCTTTATCTTTATCTTTATCTTTATCTTTATCTTTATCTTTATCTTTATCTTTATCTTTATCTTTATCTTTATCTTTATCTTTATCTTTATCTTTATCTTTATCTTTATCTTTATCTTTATCTTTATCTTTATCTTTATCTTTATCTTTATCTTTATCTTTATCTTTATCTTTATCTTTATCTTTATCTTTATCTTTATCTTTATCTTTATCTTTATCTTTATCTTTATCTTTATCTTTATCTTTATCTTTATCTTTATCTTTATCTTTATCTTTATCTTTATCTTTATCTTTATCTTTATCTTTATCTTTATCTTTATCTTTATCTTTATCTTTATCTTTATCTTTATCTTTATCTTTATCTTTATCTTTATCTTTATCTTTATCTTTATCTTTATCTTTATCTTTATCTTTATCTTTATCTTTATCTTTATCTTTATCTTTATCTTTATCTTTATCTTTATCTTTATCTTTATCTTTATCTTTATCTTTATCTTTATCTTTATCTTTATCTTTATCTTTATCTTTATCTTTATCTTTATCTTTATCTTTATCTTTATCTTTATCTTTATCTTTATCTTTATCTTTATCTTTATCTTTATCTTTATCTTTATCTTTATCTTTATCTTTATCTTTATCTTTATCTTTATCTTTATCTTTATCTTTATCTTTATCTTTATCTTTATCTTTATCTTTATCTTTATCTTTATCTTTATCTTTATCTTTATCTTTATCTTTATCTTTATCTTTATCTTTATCTTTATCTTTATCTTTATCTTTATCTTTATCTTTATCTTTATCTTTATCTTTATCTTTATCTTTATCTTTATCTTTATCTTTATCTTTATCTTTATCTTTATCTTTATCTTTATCTTTATCTTTATCTTTATCTTTATCTTTATCTTTATCTTTATCTTTATCTTTATCTTTATCTTTATCTTTATCTTTATCTTTATCTTTATCTTTATCTTTATCTTTATCTTTATCTTTATCTTTATCTTTATCTTTATCTTTATCTTTATCTTTATCTTTATCTTTATCTTTATCTTTATCTTTATCTTTATCTTTATCTTTATCTTTATCTTTATCTTTATCTTTATCTTTATCTTTATCTTTATCTTTATCTTTATCTTTATCTTTATCTTTATCTTTATCTTTATCTTTATCTTTATCTTTATCTTTATCTTTATCTTTATCTTTATCTTTATCTTTATCTTTATCTTTATCTTTATCTTTATCTTTATCTTTATCTTTATCTTTATCTTTATCTTTATCTTTATCTTTATCTTTATCTTTATCTTTATCTTTATCTTTATCTTTATCTTTATCTTTATCTTTATCTTTATCTTTATCTTTATCTTTATCTTTATCTTTATCTTTATCTTTATCTTTATCTTTATCTTTATCTTTATCTTTATCTTTATCTTTATCTTTATCTTTATCTTTATCTTTATCTTTATCTTTATCTTTATCTTTATCTTTATCTTTATCTTTATCTTTATCTTTATCTTTATCTTTATCTTTATCTTTATCTTTATCTTTATCTTTATCTTTATCTTTATCTTATCTTTATCTTTATCTTTATCTTTATCTTTATCTTTATCTTTATCTTTATCTTTATCTTTATCTTTATCTTTATCTTTATCTTTATCTTTATCTTTATCTTTATCTTTATCTTTATCTTTATCTTTATCTTTATCTTTATCTTTATCTTTATCTTTATCTTTATCTTTATCTTTATCTTTATCTTTATCTTTATCTTTATCTTTATCTTTATCTTTATCTTTATCTTTATCTTTATCTTTATCTTTATCTTTATCTTTATCTTTATCTTTATCTTTATCTTTATCTTTATCTTTATCTTTATCTTTATCTTTATCTTTATCTTTATCTTTATCTTTATCTTTATCTTTATCTTTATCTTTATCTTTATCTTTATCTTTATCTTTATCTTTATCTTTATCTTTATCTTTATCTTTATCTTATCTTTATCTTTATCTTTATCTTTATCTTTATCTTTATCTTTATCTTTATCTTTATCTTTATCTTTATCTTTATCTTTATCTTTATCTTTATCTTTATCTTTATCTTTATCTTTATCTTTATCTTTATCTTTATCTTTATCTTTATCTTTATCTTTATCTTTATCTTTATCTTTATCTTTATCTTTATCTTTATCTTTATCTTTATCTTTATCTTTATCTTTATCTTTATCTTTATCTTTATCTTTATCTTTATCTTTATCTTTATCTTTATCTTTATCTTTATCTTTATCTTTATCTTTATCTTTATCTTTATCTTTATCTTTATCTTTATCTTTATCTTTATCTTTATCTTTATCTTTATCTTTATCTTTATCTTTATCTTTATCTTTATCTTTATCTTTATCTTTATCTTTATCTTTATCTTTATCTTTATCTTTATCTTTATCTTTATCTTTATCTTTATCTTTATCTTTATCTTTATCTTTATCTTTATCTTTATCTTTATCTTTATCTTTATCTTTATCTTTATCTTTATCTTTATCTTTATCTTTATCTTTATCTTTATCTTTATCTTTATCTTTATCTTTATCTTTATCTTTATCTTTATCTTTATCTTTATCTTTATCTTTATCTTTATCTTTATCTTTATCTTTATCTTTATCTTTATCTTTATCTTTATCTTTATCTTTATCTTTATCTTTATCTTTATCTTTATCTTTATCTTTATCTTTATCTTTATCTTTATCTTTATCTTTATCTTTATCTTTATCTTTATCTTTATCTTTATCTTTATCTTTATCTTTATCTTTATCTTTATCTTTATCTTTATCTTTATCTTTATCTTTATCTTTATCTTTATCTTTATCTTTATCTTTATCTTTATCTTTATCTTTATCTTTATCTTTATCTTTATCTTTATCTTTATCTTTATCTTTATCTTTATCTTTATCTTTATCTTTATCTTTATCTTTATCTTTATCTTTATCTTTATCTTTATCTTTATCTTTATCTTTATCTTTATCTTTATCTTTATCTTTATCTTTATCTTTATCTTTATCTTTATCTTTATCTTTATCTTTATCTTTATCTTTATCTTTATCTTTATCTTTATCTTTATCTTTATCTTTATCTTTATCTTTATCTTTATCTTTATCTTTATCTTTATCTTTATCTTTATCTTTATCTTTATCTTTATCTTTATCTTTATCTTTATCTTTATCTTTATCTTTATCTTTATCTTTATCTTTATCTTTATCTTTATCTTTATCTTTATCTTTATCTTTATCTTTATCTTTATCTTTATCTTTATCTTTATCTTTATCTTTATCTTTATCTTTATCTTTATCTTTATCTTTATCTTTATCTTTATCTTTATCTTTATCTTTATCTTTATCTTTATCTTTATCTTTATCTTTATCTTTATCTTTATCTTTATCTTTATCTTTATCTTTATCTTTATCTTTATCTTTATCTTTATCTTTATCTTTATCTTTATCTTTATCTTTATCTTTATCTTTATCTTTATCTTTATCTTTATCTTTATCTTTATCTTTATCTTTATCTTTATCTTTATCTTTATCTTTATCTTTATCTTTATCTTTATCTTTATCTTTATCTTTATCTTTATCTTTATCTTTATCTTTATCTTTATCTTTATCTTTATCTTTATCTTTATCTTTATCTTTATCTTTATCTTTATCTTTATCTTTATCTTTATCTTTATCTTTATCTTTATCTTTATCTTTATCTTTATCTTTATCTTTATCTTTATCTTTATCTTTATCTTTATCTTTATCTTTATCTTTATCTTTATCTTTATCTTTATCTTTATCTTTATCTTTATCTTTATCTTTATCTTTATCTTTATCTTTATCTTTATCTTTATCTTTATCTTTATCTTTATCTTTATCTTTATCTTTATCTTTATCTTTATCTTTATCTTTATCTTTATCTTTATCTTTATCTTTATCTTTATCTTTATCTTTATCTTTATCTTTATCTTTATCTTTATCTTTATCTTTATCTTTATCTTTATCTTTATCTTTATCTTTATCTTTATCTTTATCTTTATCTTTATCTTTATCTTTATCTTTATCTTTATCTTTATCTTTATCTTTATCTTTATCTTTATCTTTATCTTTATCTTTATCTTTATCTTTATCTTTATCTTTATCTTTATCTTTATCTTTATCTTTATCTTTATCTTTATCTTTATCTTTATCTTTATCTTTATCTTTATCTTTATCTTTATCTTTATCTTTATCTTTATCTTTATCTTTATCTTTATCTTTATCTTTATCTTTATCTTTATCTTTATCTTTATCTTTATCTTATCTTTATCTTTATCTTTATCTTTATCTTTATCTTTATCTTTATCTTTATCTTTATCTTTATCTTTATCTTTATCTTTATCTTTATCTTTATCTTTATCTTTATCTTTATCTTTATCTTTATCTTTATCTTTATCTTTATCTTTATCTTTATCTTTATCTTTATCTTTATCTTTATCTTTATCTTTATCTTTATCTTTATCTTTATCTTTATCTTTATCTTTATCTTTATCTTTATCTTTATCTTTATCTTTATCTTTATCTTTATCTTTATCTTTATCTTTATCTTTATCTTTATCTTTATCTTTATCTTTATCTTTATCTTTATCTTTATCTTTATCTTTATCTTTATCTTTATCTTTATCTTTATCTTTATCTTTATCTTTATCTTTATCTTTATCTTATCTTTATCTTTATCTTTATCTTTATCTTTATCTTTATCTTTATCTTTATCTTTATCTTTATCTTTATCTTTATCTTTATCTTTATCTTTATCTTTATCTTTATCTTTATCTTTATCTTTATCTTTATCTTTATCTTTATCTTTATCTTTATCTTTATCTTTATCTTTATCTTTATCTTTATCTTTATCTTTATCTTTATCTTTATCTTTATCTTTATCTTTATCTTTATCTTTATCTTTATCTTTATCTTTATCTTTATCTTTATCTTTATCTTTATCTTTATCTTTATCTTTATCTTTATCTTTATCTTTATCTTTATCTTTATCTTTATCTTTATCTTTATCTTTATCTTTATCTTTATCTTTATCTTTATCTTTATCTTTATCTTTATCTTTATCTTTATCTTTATCTTTATCTTTATCTTTATCTTTATCTTTATCTTTATCTTTATCTTTATCTTTATCTTTATCTTTATCTTTATCTTTATCTTTATCTTTATCTTTATCTTTATCTTTATCTTTATCTTTATCTTTATCTTTATCTTTATCTTTATCTTTATCTTTATCTTTATCTTTATCTTTATCTTTATCTTTATCTTTATCTTTATCTTTATCTTTATCTTTATCTTTATCTTTATCTTTATCTTTATCTTTATCTTTATCTTTATCTTTATCTTTATCTTTATCTTTATCTTTATCTTTATCTTTATCTTTATCTTTATCTTTATCTTTATCTTTATCTTTATCTTTATCTTTATCTTTATCTTTATCTTTATCTTTATCTTTATCTTTATCTTTATCTTTATCTTTATCTTTATCTTTATCTTTATCTTTATCTTTATCTTTATCTTTATCTTTATCTTTATCTTTATCTTTATCTTTATCTTTATCTTTATCTTTATCTTTATCTTTATCTTTATCTTTATCTTTATCTTTATCTTTATCTTTATCTTTATCTTTATCTTTATCTTTATCTTTATCTTTATCTTTATCTTTATCTTTATCTTTATCTTTATCTTTATCTTTATCTTTATCTTTATCTTTATCTTTATCTTTATCTTTATCTTTATCTTTATCTTTATCTTTATCTTTATCTTTATCTTTATCTTTATCTTTATCTTTATCTTTATCTTTATCTTTATCTTTATCTTTATCTTTATCTTTATCTTTATCTTTATCTTTATCTTTATCTTTATCTTTATCTTTATCTTTATCTTTATCTTTATCTTTATCTTTATCTTTATCTTTATCTTTATCTTTATCTTTATCTTTATCTTTATCTTTATCTTTATCTTTATCTTTATCTTTATCTTTATCTTTATCTTTATCTTTATCTTTATCTTTATCTTTATCTTTATCTTTATCTTTATCTTTATCTTTATCTTTATCTTTATCTTTATCTTTATCTTTATCTTTATCTTTATCTTTATCTTTATCTTTATCTTTATCTTTATCTTTATCTTTATCTTTATCTTTATCTTTATCTTTATCTTTATCTTTATCTTTATCTTTATCTTTATCTTTATCTTTATCTTTATCTTTATCTTTATCTTTATCTTTATCTTTATCTTTATCTTTATCTTTATCTTTATCTTTATCTTTATCTTTATCTTTATCTTTATCTTTATCTTTATCTTTATCTTTATCTTTATCTTTATCTTTATCTTTATCTTTATCTTTATCTTTATCTTTATCTTTATCTTTATCTTTATCTTTATCTTTATCTTTATCTTTATCTTTATCTTTATCTTTATCTTTATCTTTATCTTTATCTTTATCTTTATCTTTATCTTTATCTTTATCTTTATCTTTATCTTTATCTTTATCTTTATCTTTATCTTTATCTTTATCTTTATCTTTATCTTTATCTTTATCTTTATCTTTATCTTTATCTTTATCTTTATCTTTATCTTTATCTTTATCTTTATCTTTATCTTTATCTTTATCTTTATCTTTATCTTTATCTTTATCTTTATCTTTATCTTTATCTTTATCTTTATCTTTATCTTTATCTTTATCTTTATCTTTATCTTTATCTTTATCTTTATCTTTATCTTTATCTTTATCTTTATCTTTATCTTTATCTTTATCTTTATCTTTATCTTTATCTTTATCTTTATCTTTATCTTTATCTTTATCTTTATCTTTATCTTTATCTTTATCTTTATCTTTATCTTTATCTTTATCTTTATCTTTATCTTTATCTTTATCTTTATCTTTATCTTTATCTTTATCTTTATCTTTATCTTTATCTTTATCTTTATCTTTATCTTTATCTTTATCTTTATCTTTATCTTTATCTTTATCTTTATCTTTATCTTTATCTTTATCTTTATCTTTATCTTTATCTTTATCTTTATCTTTATCTTTATCTTTATCTTTATCTTTATCTTTATCTTTATCTTTATCTTTATCTTTATCTTTATCTTTATCTTTATCTTTATCTTTATCTTTATCTTTATCTTTATCTTTATCTTTATCTTTATCTTTATCTTTATCTTTATCTTTATCTTTATCTTTATCTTTATCTTTATCTTTATCTTTATCTTTATCTTTATCTTTATCTTTATCTTTATCTTTATCTTTATCTTTATCTTTATCTTTATCTTTATCTTTATCTTTATCTTTATCTTTATCTTTATCTTTATCTTTATCTTTATCTTTATCTTTATCTTTATCTTTATCTTTATCTTTATCTTTATCTTTATCTTTATCTTTATCTTTATCTTTATCTTTATCTTTATCTTTATCTTTATCTTTATCTTTATCTTTATCTTTATCTTTATCTTTATCTTTATCTTTATCTTTATCTTTATCTTTATCTTTATCTTTATCTTTATCTTTATCTTTATCTTTATCTTTATCTTTATCTTTATCTTTATCTTTATCTTTATCTTTATCTTTATCTTTATCTTTATCTTTATCTTTATCTTTATCTTTATCTTTATCTTTATCTTTATCTTTATCTTTATCTTTATCTTTATCTTTATCTTTATCTTTATCTTTATCTTTATCTTTATCTTTATCTTTATCTTTATCTTTATCTTTATCTTTATCTTTATCTTTATCTTTATCTTTATCTTTATCTTTATCTTTATCTTTATCTTTATCTTTATCTTTATCTTTATCTTTATCTTTATCTTTATCTTTATCTTTATCTTTATCTTTATCTTTATCTTTATCTTTATCTTTATCTTTATCTTTATCTTTATCTTTATCTTTATCTTTATCTTTATCTTTATCTTTATCTTTATCTTTATCTTTATCTTTATCTTTATCTTTATCTTTATCTTTATCTTTATCTTTATCTTTATCTTTATCTTTATCTTTATCTTTATCTTTATCTTTATCTTTATCTTTATCTTTATCTTTATCTTTATCTTTATCTTTATCTTTATCTTTATCTTTATCTTTATCTTTATCTTTATCTTTATCTTTATCTTTATCTTTATCTTTATCTTTATCTTTATCTTTATCTTTATCTTTATCTTTATCTTTATCTTTATCTTTATCTTTATCTTTATCTTTATCTTTATCTTTATCTTTATCTTTATCTTTATCTTTATCTTTATCTTTATCTTTATCTTTATCTTTATCTTTATCTTTATCTTTATCTTTATCTTTATCTTTATCTTTATCTTTATCTTTATCTTTATCTTTATCTTTATCTTTATCTTTATCTTTATCTTTATCTTTATCTTTATCTTTATCTTTATCTTTATCTTTATCTTTATCTTTATCTTTATCTTTATCTTTATCTTTATCTTTATCTTATCTTTATCTTTATCTTTATCTTTATCTTTATCTTTATCTTTATCTTTATCTTTATCTTTATCTTTATCTTTATCTTTATCTTTATCTTTATCTTTATCTTTATCTTTATCTTTATCTTTATCTTTATCTTTATCTTTATCTTTATCTTTATCTTTATCTTTATCTTTATCTTTATCTTTATCTTTATCTTTATCTTTATCTTTATCTTTATCTTTATCTTTATCTTTATCTTTATCTTTATCTTTATCTTTATCTTTATCTTTATCTTTATCTTTATCTTTATCTTTATCTTTATCTTTATCTTTATCTTTATCTTTATCTTTATCTTTATCTTTATCTTTATCTTTATCTTTATCTTTATCTTTATCTTTATCTTTATCTTTATCTTTATCATTATCTTTATCTTTATCATTATCTTTATCTTTATCTTTATCTTTATGAAAATAGTCAATTTTAAAAGGAAAAATGTAAGTTGTGTGGCAACCTTATTCTTATATTCATACTTACGATTATGGGTTAAAGTCCAAAAGTTGGGAAAAAGCATGTAGTATCTGAAGATTAGTAGGAAAAACAAAAAGGAGCACACCTCGAATTGGGAGAGAAGCTCGGCCATAAAACTCGTCAGAGTTATAATAGCGCCATTGTATTATTATATATCTGAAGATCACACCATCCGCCATGTTATATTATGTGTGGATTTTATGTTATGTCTGTTCCCGTACTGTGCAATTTAAGATAATTATTACTTTGTTACCCTTCTGTACCAATATAAATTTAGTTGACTAAGGGCCTTTTCACATTACTCGGTACGACATCGGATCGAACCACGGTCCGAGCAAAACACCAAAATAATATTTCTAATTAGTAAAAATCCAATTATTGGGGTTTTCAAGAGCAGCGGTCACCTCTTGGCAGTGGGTGGCATACCCTCCGAGAGTATTTCTGCCATGAAAAAGCTTCTCACAAAAAATGCATTCGCCGTTCGGAGCCGGCATAAAGCTGTAGGTCCACCCAATTAGTGGGAAAAACAAAAAGGAGCACATCTCGAATTGGGTGAGAAGCTCGGCCATAAAACTCGTCAGAGTTATAATAGCGCCATTGTATTATCATATATATTATTTCTAATTGGTGTTTTATAAATATCCCTTTTTCTGCTCACATAATTTACCAAAATTAATAAGTAGGGCATCGTTTTAAAGGTATTAATTAGCTATGCATGCGAAATGGTGTTTTATTAGGCGTGGTCCTTTTTTTAATAGTTTCTTTGCAAAAATAAAATGTTTAAATTTAAAGTAAAAGATTTGCGTCTAAAACTATGCCTTCAGAATTATTTTATTCTAACAAGAGTGCAGAGTTAGATACAAATGTAGATGTCGCTCCAGTTGAGAAGTCGTGTATATTTTAAAACACTTTTATAAGCTTCAGCTGTATGTTTGTATGTAAACATTACACGTGTGTATACATACCTACGATCAGGATTAAAAACAATTGATTGAACCATGTCCGTTCGTTCGGCCGGACCACTCTAACTTTCGCAAAAAGTGATGTGAAGTGAGTGATGAAATTTCATATATGCAATGACGTTATGCTGTTATGAAGAAATATGACGAAATTTTGAAAAATGAGCCAAGAGGGGCAAATTTTCAAAGATTTGTAAGTAAAACAGGAACTGTAGCAGATAAATCGATTAAGCTTGGGCCACTGATTTGCTTGCCAATCGACTGGCGCCACGTATGTTTTATTACTTTTTGCGCAAGAGGCGCACGGGTCCAGCTAGTTATATTATAATGTGTGTTAATAATCCACTGATCCACACTGCCCACTACCCACTGCGCCACTTATACAAGCGTAACATATTTTTGCCTTAGTGGGCATGTATAAGGAGAGCACTGCCAGAATTTCGCTGTGGTGATTTTAATAGTGGCGTTTAAAATTGTATGATTTTATTGAACTAAAAATTTTACAGCAAATTATGCATTGAGGCTCATAAAAAGGCTTCAAATAAAAAAAATATTTCAATTCCCATTGAACTTTGAATTCTAAGTCGGTAATTTTGTTGTCGCATACCTGTGGCTCCTTTGCGCGATGGATACACACAGCATGGAATTCAAGCGCAGACTAATTAGTTGTAGGCGTCGCAATGCTTTATCTTTATCTTTATCTTTATCTTTATCTTTATCTTTATCTTTATCTTTATCTTTATCTTTATCTTTATCTTTATCTTTATCTTTATCTTTATCTTTATCTTTATCTTTATCTTTATCTTTATCTTTATCTTTATCTTTATCTTTATCTTTATCTTTATCTTTATCTTTATCTTTATCTTTATCTTTATCTTTATCTTTATCTTTATCTTTATCTTTATCTTTATCTTTATCTTTATCTTTATCTTTATCTTTATCTTTATCTTTATCTTTATCTTTATCTTTATCTCGATCTTTATATCTATCTTTATCTTTATCTTTATCTTTATCTTTATCTTTATCTTTATCTTTATCTTTATCTTTATCTTTATCTTTATCTTTATCTTTATCTTTATCTTTATCTTTATCTTTATCTTTATCTTTATCTTTATCTTTATCTTTATCTTTATCTTTATCTTTATCTTTATCTTTATCTTTATCTTTATCTTTATCTTTATCTTTATCTTTATCTTTATCTTTATCTTTATCTTTATCTTTATCTTTATCTTTATCTTTATCTTTATCTTTATCTTTATCTTTATCTTTATCTTTATCTTTATCTTTATCTTTATCTTTATCTTTATCTTTATCTTTATCTTTATCTTTATCTTTATCTTTATCTTTATCTTTATCTTTATCTTTATCTTTATCTTTATCTTTATCTTTATCTTTATCTTTATCTTTATCTTTATCTTTATCTTTATCTTTATCTTTATCTTTATCTTTATCTTTATCTTTATCTTTATCTTTATCTTTATCTTTATCTTTATCTTTATCTTTATCTTTATCTTTATCTTTATCTTTATCTTTATCTTTATCTTTATCTTTATCTTTATCTTTATCTTTATCTTTATCTTTATCTTTATCTTTATCTTTATCTTTATCTTTATCTTTATCTTTATCTTTATCTTTATCTTTATCTTTATCTTTATCTTTATCTTTATCTTTATCTTTATCTTTATCTTTATCTTTATCTTTATCTTTATCTTTATCTTTATCTTTATCTTTATCTTTATCTTTATCTTTATCTTTATCTTTATCTTTATCTTTATCTTTATCTTTATCTTTATCTTTATCTTTATCTTTATCTTTATCTTTATCTTTATCTTTATCTTTATCTTTATCTTTATCTTTATCTTTATCTTTATCTTTATCTTTATCTTTATCTTTATCTTTATCTTTATCTTTATCTTTATCTTTATCTTTATCTTTATCTTTATCTTTATCTTTATCTTTATCTTTATCTTTATCTTTATCTTTATCTTTATCTTTATCTTTATCTTTATCTTTATCTTTATCTTTATCTTTATCTTTATCTTTATCTTTATCTTTATCTTTATCTTTATCTTTATCTTTATCTTTATCTTTATCTTTATCTTTATCTTTATCTTTATCTTTATCTTTATCTTTATCTTTATCTTTATCTTTATCTTTATCTTTATCTTTATCTTTATCTTTATCTTTATCTTTATCTTTATCTTTATCTTTATCTTTATCTTTATCTTTATCTTTATCTTTATCTTTATCTTTATCTTTATCTTTATCTTTATCTTTATCTTTATCTTTATCTTTATCTTTATCTTTATCTTTATCTTATCTTTATCTTTATCTTTATCTTTATCTTTATCTTTATCTTTATCTTTATCTTTATCTTTATCTTTATCTTTATCTTTATCTTTATCTTTATCTTTATCTTTATCTTTATCTTTATCTTTATCTTTATCTTTATCTTTATCTTTATCTTTATCTTTATCTTTATCTTTATCTTTATCTTTATCTTTATCTTTATCTTTATCTTTATCTTTATCTTTATCTTTATCTTTATCTTTATCTTTATCTTTATCTTTATCTTTATCTTTATCTTTATCTTTATCTTTATCTTTATCTTATCTTTATCTTTATCTTTATCTTTATCTTTATCTTTATCTTTATCTTTATCTTTATCTTTATCTTTATCTTTATCTTTATCTTTATCTTTATCTTTATCTTTATCTTTATCTTTATCTTTATCTTTATCTTTATCTTTATCTTTATCTTTATCTTTATCTTTATCTTTATCTTTATCTTTATCTTTATCTTTATCTTTATCTTTATCTTTATCTTTATCTTTATCTTTATCTTTATCTTTATCTTTATCTTTATCTTTATCTTTATCTTTATCTTTATCTTTATCTTTATCTTTATCTTTATCTTTATCTTTATCTTTATCTTTATCTTTATCTTTATCTTTATCTTTATCTTTATCTTTATCTTTATCTTTATCTTTATCTTTATCTTTATCTTTATCTTTATCTTTATCTTTATCTTTATCTTTATCTTTATCTTTATCTTTATCTTTATCTTTATCTTTATCTTTATCTTTATCTTTATCTTTATCTTTATCTTTATCTTTATCTTTATCTTTATCTTTATCTTTATCTTTATCTTTATCTTTATCTTTATCTTTATCTTTATCTTTATCTTTATCTTTATCTTTATCTTTATCTTTATCTTTATCTTTATCTTTATCTTTATCTTTATCTTTATCTTTATCTTTATCTTTATCTTTATCTTTATCTTTATCTTTATCTTTATCTTTATCTTTATCTTTATCTTTATCTTTATCTTTATCTTTATCTTTATCTTTATCTTTATCTTTATCTTTATCTTTATCTTTATCTTTATCTTTATCTTTATCTTTATCTTTATCTTTATCTTTATCTTTATCTTTATCTTTATCTTTATCTTTATCTTTATCTTTATCTTTATCTTTATCTTTATCTTTATCTTTATCTTTATCTTTATCTTTATCTTTATCTTTATCTTTATCTTTATCTTTATCTTTATCTTTATCTTTATCTTTATCTTTATCTTTATCTTTATCTTTATCTTTATCTTTATCTTTATCTTTATCTTTATCTTTATCTTTATCTTTATCTTTATCTTTATCTTTATCTTTATCTTTATCTTTATCTTTATCTTTATCTTTATCTTTATCTTTATCTTTATCTTTATCTTTATCTTTATCTTTATCTTTATCTTTATCTTTATCTTTATCTTTATCTTTATCTTTATCTTTATCTTTATCTTTATCTTTATCTTTATCTTTATCTTTATCTTTATCTTTATCTTTATCTTTATCTTTATCTTTATCTTTATCTTTATCTTTATCTTTATCTTTATCTTTATCTTTATCTTTATCTTTATCTTTATCTTTATCTTTATCTTTATCTTTATCTTTATCTTTATCTTTATCTTTATCTTTATCTTTATCTTTATCTTTATCTTTATCTTTATCTTTATCTTTATCTTTATCTTTATCTTTATCTTTATCTTTATCTTTATCTTTATCTTTATCTTTATCTTTATCTTTATCTTTATCTTTATCTTTATCTTTATCTTTATCTTTATCTTTATCTTTATCTTTATCTTTATCTTTATCTTTATCTTTATCTTTATCTTTATCTTTATCTTTATCTTTATCTTTATCTTTATCTTTATCTTTATCTTTATCTTTATCTTTATCTTTATCTTTATCTTTATCTTTATCTTTATCTTTATCTTTATCTTTATCTTTATCTTTATCTTTATCTTTATCGTTATCTTTATCTTTATCTTTATCTTTATCTTTATCTTTATCTTTATCTTTATCTTTATCTTTATCTTTATCTTTATCTTTATCTTTATCTTTATCTTTATCTTTATCTTAATCTTAATCTTAATCTTAATCTTAATCTTAATCTTAATCTTAATCTTAATCTTAATCTTAATCTTAATCTTAATCTTAATCTTAATCTTAATCTTAATCTTAATCTTTATCTTTATCTTTATCTTTATCTTTATCTTTATCTTTATCTTTATCTTTATCTTTATCTTTATCTTTATCTTTATCTTTATCTTTATCTTTATCTTTATCTTTATCTTTATCTTTATCTTTATCTTTATCTTTATCTTTATCTTTATCTTTATCTTTATCTTTATCTTTATCTTTATCTTTATCTTTATCTTTATCTTTATCTTTATCTTTATCTTTATCTTTATCTTTATCTTTATCTTTATCTTTATCTTTATCTTTATCTTTATCTTTATCTTTATCTTTATCTTTATCTGTATCTTTATCTTTATCTTTATCTTTATCTTTATCTTTATCTTTATCTTTATCTTTATCTTTATCTTTATCTTTATCTTTATCTTTATCTTTATCTTTATCTTTATCTTTATCTTTATCTTTATCTTTATCTTTATCTTTATCTTTATCTTTATCTTTATCTTTATCATTATCATTATCTTTATCTTTATCTTTATCTTTATCTTTATCTTTATCTTTATCTTTATCTTTATCTTTATCTTTATCTTTATCTTTATCTTTATCTTTATCTTTATCTTTATCTTTATCTTTATCTTTATGAAAATAGTCAATTTTAAAAGGAAAAATGTAAGTTGTGTGGCAACCTTATTCTTATATTCATACTTACGATTATGGGTTAAAGTCCAAAAGTTGGGAAAAAGCATGTAGTATCTGAAGATTAGTAGGAAAAACAAAAAGGAGCACACCTCGAATTGGGAGAGAAGCTCGGCCATAAAACTCGTCAGAGTTATAATAGCGCCATTGTATTATTATATATCTGAAGATCACACCATCCGCCATGTTATATTATGTGTGGATTTTATGTTATGTCTGTTCCCGTACTGTGCAATTTAAGATAATTATTACTTTGTTACCCTTCTGTACCAATATAAATTTAGTTGACTAAGGGCCTTTTCACATTACTCGGTACGACATCGGATCGAACCACGGTCCGAGCAAAACACCAAAATAATATTTCTAATTAGTAAAAATCCAATTATTGGGGTTTTCAAGAGCAGCGGTCACCTCTTGGCAGTGGGTGGCATACCCTCCGAGAGTATTTCTGCCATGAAAAAGCTTCTCACAAAAAATGCATTCGCCGTTCGGAGCCGGCATAAAACTGTAGGTCCACCCAATTAGTGGGAAAAACAAAAAGGAGCACATCTCGAATTGGGTGAGAAGCTCGGCCATAAAACTCGTCAGAGTTATAATAGCGCCATTGTATTATCATATATATTATTTCTAATTGGTGTTTTATAAATATCCCTTTTTCTGCTCACATAATTTACCAAAATTAATAAGTAGGGCATCGTTTTAAAGGTATTAATTAGCTATGCATGCGAAATGGTGTTTTATTAGGCGTGGTCCTTTTTTTTAATAGTTTCTTTGCAAAAATAAAATGTTTAAATTTAAAGTAAAAGATTTGCGCCTAAAACTATGCCTTCAGAATTATTTTATTCTAACAAGAGTGCAGAGTTAGATACAAATGTAGATGTCGCTCCAGTTGAGAAGTCGTGTATATTTTAAAACACTTTTATAAGCTTCAGCTGTATGTTTGTATGTAAACATTACACGTGTGTATACATACCTACGATCAGGATTAAAAACAATTGATTGAACCATGTCCGTTCGTTCGGCCGGACCACTCTAACTTTCGCAAAAAGTGATGTGAAGTGAGTGATGAAATTTCATATATGCAATGACGTTATGCTGTTATGAAGAAATATGACGAAATTTTGAAAAATGAGCCAAGAGGGGCAAATTTTCAAAGATTTGTAAGTAAAACAGGAACTGTAGCAGATAAATCGATTAAGCTTGGGCCACTGATTTGCTTGCCAATCGACTGGCGCCACGTATGTTTTATTACTTTTTGCGCAAGAGGCGCACGGGTCCAGCTAGTTATATTATAATGTGTGTTAATAATCCACTGATGCACACTGCCCACTACCCACTGCGCCACTTATACAAGCGTAACATATTTTTGCCTTAGTGGGCATGTATAAGGAGAGCACTGCCAGAATTTCGCTGTGGTGATTTTAATAGTGGCGTTTAAAATTGTATGATTTTATTGAACTAAAAATTTTACAGCAAATTATGCATTGAGGCTCATAAAAAGGCTTCAAATAAAAAAAATATTTCAATTCCCATTGAACTTTGAATTCTAAGTCGGTAATTTTGTTGTCGCATACCTGTGGCTCCTTTGCGCGATGGATACACACAGCATGGAATTCAAGCGCAGACTAATTAGTTGTAGGCGTCGCAATGCTTTATCTTTATCTTTATCTTTATCTTTATCTTTATCTTTATCTTTATCTTTATCTTTATCTTTATCTTTATCTTTATCTTTATCTTTATCTTTATCTTTATCTTTATCTTTATCTTTATCTTTATCTTTATCTTTATCTTTATCTTTATCTTTATCTTTATCTTTATCTTTATCTTTATCTTTATCTTTATCTTTATCTTTATCTTTATCTTTATCTTTATCTTTATCTTTATCTTTATCTTTATCTTTATCTTTATCTTTATCTTTATCTTTATCTTTATCTTTATCTTTATCTTTATCTTTATCTTTATCTTTATCTTTATCTTTATCTTTATCTTTATCTTTATCTTTATCTTTATCTTTATCTTTATCTTTATCTTTATCTTTATCTTTATCTTTATCTTTATCTTTATCTTTATCTTTATCTTTATCTTTATCTTTATCTTTATCTTTATCTTTATCTTTATCTTTATCTTTATCTTTATCTTTATCTTTATCTTTATCTTTATCTTTATCTTTATCTTTATCTTTATCTTTATCTTTATCTTTATCTTTATCTTTATCTTTATCTTTATCTTTATCTTTATCTTTATCTTTATCTTTATCTTTATCTTTATCTTTATCTTTATCTTTATCTTTATCTTTATCTTTATCTTTATCTTTATCTTTATCTTTATCTTTATCTTTATCTTTATCTTTATCTTTATCTTTATCTTTATCTTTATCTTTATCTTTATCTTTATCTTTATCTTTATCTTTATCTTTATCTTTATCTTTATCTTTATCTTTATCTTTATCTTTATCTTTATCTTTATCTTTATCTTTATCTTTATCTTTATCTTTATCTTTATCTTTATCTTTATCTTTATCTTTATCTTTATCTTTATCTTTATCTTTATCTTTATCTTTATCTTTATCTTTATCTTTATCTTTATCTTTATCTTTATCTTTATCTTTATCTTTATCTTTATCTTTATCTTTATCTTTATCTTTATCTTTATCTTTATCTTTATCTTTATCTTTATCTTTATCTTTATCTTTATCTTTATCTTTATCTTTATCTTTATCTTTATCTTTATCTTTATCTTTATCTTTATCTTTATCTTTATCTTTATCTTTATCTTTATCTTTATCTTTATCTTTATCTTTATCTTTATCTTTATCTTTATCTTTATCTTTATCTTTATCTTTATCTTTATCTTTATCTTTATCTTTATCTTTATCTTTATCTTTATCTTTATCTTTATCTTTATCTTTATCTTTATCTTTATCTTTATCTTTATCTTTATCTTTATCTTTATCTTTATCTTTATCTTTATCTTTATCTTTATCTTTATCTTTATCTTTATCTTTATCTTTATCTTTATCTTTATCTTTATCTTTATCTTTATCTTTATCTTTATCTTTATCTTTATCTTTATCTTTATCTTTATCTTTATCTTTATCTTTATCTTTATCTTTATCTTTATCTTTATCTTTATCTTTATCTTTATCTTTATCTTTATCTTTATCTTTATCTTTATCTTTATCTTTATCTTTATCTTTATCTTTATCTTTATCTTTATCTTTATCTTTATCTTTATCTTTATCTTTATCTTTATCTTTATCTTTATCTTTATCTTTATCTTTATCTTTATCTTTATCTTTATCTTTATCTTTATCTTTATCTTTATCTTTATCTTTATCTTTATCTTTATCTTTATCTTTATCTTTATCTTTATCTTTATCTTTATCTTTATCTTTATCTTTATCTTTATCTTTATCTTTATCTTTATCTTTATCTTTATCTTTATCTTTATCTTTATCTTTATCTTTATCTTTATCTTTATCTTTATCTTTATCTTTATCTTTATCTTTATCTTTATCTTTATCTTTATCTTTATCTTTATCTTTATCTTTATCTTTATCTTTATCTTTATCTTTATCTTTATCTTTATCTTTATCTTTATCTTTATCTTTATCTTTATCTTTATCTTTATCTTTATCTTTATCTTTATCTTTATCTTTATCTTTATCTTTATCTTTATCTTTATCTTTATCTTTATCTTTATCTTTATCTTTATCTTTATCTTTATCTTTATCTTTATCTTTATCTTTATCTTTATCTTTATCTTTATCTTTATCTTTATCTTTATCTTTATCTTTATCTTTATCTTTATCTTTATCTTTATCTTTATCTTTATCTTTATCTTTATCTTTATCTTTATCTTTATCTTTATCTTTATCTTTATCTTTATCTTTATCTTTATCTTTATCTTTATCTTTATCTTTATCTTTATCTTTATCTTTATCTTTATCTTTATCTTTATCTTTATCTTTATCTTTATCTTTATCTTTATCTTTATCTTTATCTTTATCTTTATCTTTATCTTTATCTTTATCTTTATCTTTATCTTTATCTTTATCTTTATCTTTATCTTTATCTTTATCTTTATCTTTATCTTTATCTTTATCTTTATCTTTATCTTTATCTTTATCTTTATCTTTATCTTTATCTTTATCTTTATCTTTATCTTTATCTTTATCTTTATCTTTATCTTTATCTTTATCTTTATCTTTATCTTTATCTTTATCTTTATCTTTATCTTTATCTTTATCTTTATCTTTATCTTTATCTTTATCTTTATCTTTATCTTTATCTTTATCTTTATCTTTATCTTTATCTTTATCTTTATCTTTAT